>JARFIW010000639.1:4040990-5240990 GCA_036346225.1 Platerodrilus igneus
TCGAAAAATTTTAAGAGAACAAAATTATTTTAAAGGTTTGTGGATTGGGGAAATTTAACCCTATACCAGGTATATTTTAATAATAGCCGATAGTTGTCTTTACTAAGGAAATTTCGATTCTACTTGTATGTTGCAATCAAGGGTAATAATTAAGTAATGTTATTGCTGCTTATCTAAATGCGTTACTCATGTTTTCTAGGTTTCAAAAGGTAATCTAAGTAGGTTTCTACAATAGTTTGAGGTGCAGTGGTCATTCGACTGTATACTGTAGAATAGTTTAATTGTGTACGTGAATAAGGCTTTGCAAATATACTAAAGTTGTAGCGTAAAAGAAATTAAAATGAAGAAGAAATACCAACTTCACATGGCAAACAAATATTTAATTGCTTATAATGTGATTGAATGCTTAGGGTAACCTTTCAGATTTGTGTCTATTTTATTGTGATACTCATTTGTTTTGCAGTTGGTTGCTTATACTCTTTAATTTGATGAAATATTATGCATACGATGAAGTGAGCGGTTCTTTTTTTGAACAAGTCAAATGGATAGCTATAATTATACCGAACTCTGCCATATTAGAAATTGTGCATGTAGTAACTGGAATGGTGCGTTCGAATTGGTTTGCTACAATAACTCAAGTTTACGGAAGAACGATGTTAGTTTGCCTTGTGGTGCTCCCTTCATCGGCTGCTAAGGAATCGTTTGCCTTTTCTGCAATAATATTTGCATGGTCAGCTGCGGAAATAATTCGATATAGTTTCTACGCATTGAACATAATAAGTGCTGCCCCGAATTTTTTACTTTGGTTAAGGTACTTGAAATTCTTTGTCTCTTCTTTGATTTATGCTTAATGATTGATGTGACTGAAATTATAGAGTAAAAAGTGGTTTCATTTGAAGGTATTTAAGCATAAAATAGAAAATTGTAGGTAATATATTTAACATTGTTACGTACAGCTTTAACCCCTTAAAATTTGCCGGTAATCCACAGATAACTCTGTGAAGTACTCTTGCATTTGATTTTTCTAATGCTCCACCTGAAAGTACTACATTGGCCATGAAGCAAGTCCTTTTACCTGGAAATTTTAAATCTTGCCGAACTTTTGCTGTTCCAAGCAAGGTGCGTGACAACACTCACACACGGGACCTACATTTTACTTCTCATCCGAACGAGGGCGTATTTTTCTGAAAAATTCTTGCTTAACATTTTTCAAGCGGTCGGTGTCGAGAATCGAACCCTGGACCTGTGCAAGGTACTCCGCTAAAATCCTATTTCGGTAGAGTACCGAAAACCTCGACTGTACTAACAAAAATATAGTTGCCGGCTAACTCAGTAGAAAGGACTGTGTAAGTGTTTGAAGAGGGTTCCCGAAGGCAATGGGGTGTGAAATGTCTTAATCGGGAAATACCTTGGACTCCATCTAATCTCGTAGGGTTTTCAGCGATAAGCTCCTGAAAGAATAACAAGAGGTTACCAAAACCTGAAATCAGGAAAGTGATTCTGGCTTAAAATTCACATGGAGAATCATTAGGTACACTATTGCTTAAACATAAAACAAACAATAAACATACGAACATTAATATATTTATTTAAAACTACTAGCTAAAAGGAAGTTTTCTAAAATCAAATGTGAAATAATCTAAATTTGCGATCACGCCTGTAGGTAATTACCAAATAATGTATTACAACAAACGAGCAACTCTTCATATTAATTGAAAAAAAACGTTTAAAAAAGTCATTACACTTATTACATGGTCGTGCTTTCCACAATATGACGCACGGACGTTTTTATTACAAATACATACAAGACATTCTTAAGTAATTATTAAACATCAAGTATATCAATATTTACTTAACTAAATTCTTAACCTACACAGACGTACTGTAGGTACGTTTTATCTGTTCATGCAATGAACTCAAAATGTTCATTTACATACAAAGTTTCTGGGGTATAGTTTCAGAGGTTGTTGCCTGTAGATATTTCTTATCTATGAGCGGCGACCTCGAAACTAGTTGCTCTCAATATGCTTATGCCCAACATAAAGTTGTCGATCCTGGAATCAAGTGCCACTAGAACTAAAAGCAACCAACTTGGTATGGTATTATCCGAACACTATTGACTACTTTCAGTCTACTCGATATAAGTTGTTCTTTAAGGTAGCTAACCTGCTCACGTTATATGTTGATTGTTTGGATGGTGAATAAAAAATGCCTTATAAGAAATGGATCTTCCCTTCATAAAATAATTTGAGACATCTTTGACAAACTTCGAACAGATAAATTAAGACTGCAAATTGAAAATACCTTATGCCGTTCCGTTCCTCTATCTAATTATATAAAAATTAACTTACGGGAAGGTTAAATAAAATCAGAACCAGGACTTTTTATATTCTGTATCAGCACAAATTGCATGTTACTTTTCTTTAATGTAATAATTTTCTACAAAGTAGCTATGACATCAATTCTAACTTTTTAAAATCGCCATAATGAATTTGACAACCTTTAAATGTGAACAATAATGATACAAAAATAATTCTACTTTAGATTAAAAATGCATATAACCTAGAAATTGTACTTGTTAAAGAAAATTTCCTAACCCTATTGGTGGGATTTACTAATACAGAAACCATTAAAATGAAATACGAGTAAAAACATTTCGTAGGAACGTTACAAATTTTATAGGTATTCACTTGTCATAAGTAGATATTTAACGAAAATTGGTCTATAAGGTCGTGATTCTTCCATGTACGATAAAGAAACCTGATTTAGAGAAATATTAATAAATATGTATTCAAAGTCTTTCAAGATATTCAAGTAACTAAATTCATTGCCAGTACAAAAATAGTTAACTTTGACGACATAATTTGTTACGTTTATTTTCCGCATAAGATAATTACACTAATTTTCAACTCAACCCCCTTTTGCGTTAAAAACGAAAATTAATTTAGTTAACTTAAAATAATCCCGTCCCTTGCTAATTCATTATCCGTTCGTCTAAATTCCATGTCTACTGTTCAATAAAATTGTTATTTCATAAGTAATAATAAATACGCTTTTTACAAATTTTCATGTTGAACTTAGTTATTTCTAAACAACAGGTTTACGCTATAAATTAAATAGTTATATCCTGTTTTTGGGTACCCGCTATCTTGGTATATCTTACGACCGCCGTATAATGGTTTTTTCTATTGTTCCAAGGTAACGACTTGTTGACATAATGCTCGCACACTATTCAATATATGCCGGGTTTTCCAGTTATCGCACTTCGATGATTTAATGTTTGCTTTGCGAACTCGTGTTATTGTTGATTTTGATTCTAGGGCGTGTGCATTGATGCACTAGTAAAAACTACTCGTTATGTAACTTCAAGAGCGATGCACGTTTCTCCTTTATCAAATGTGTAGATCTTTTTTTGTGTATCGGTAAACGCTCCTGAGTCGTTAATATTAGTAAAATTTTCTTTCTTAACTCTTTGCTGGAGGTTAATTTGCCTGTTCCGTAGCTCCATTTTTTATGTAAATCAACTGCTTGGACATGTAGAACGCCGTTACAATTATGGTAGTAACAGGTTTGTTGCTGACTACCGCTTCGATGCTGTTAATTCGCTTCCGAGGGCTAACCAGATGAGTATCCCGACCCAGGTATGTGACTGTTTTCTCTTTCGAACATACGCTGAGATAAACCCAATTTGAAATTATGTACGCTAATATTTGTTCTGTCAAATCCTTCCTGGAAAAGTTCTTAAATTTAATGTTTGGTTTTAATTAACCATCCGCTTATACAAAAGTATCAGCGTTATTTTGTGGTTACTGATTAGATTTATTGCCTGTTTGCTACAAATTGCGCACTTCGTGGAACAATTAGTGAATTTGTACATAGAGTAGAATTGCTTTATTACATAGTAACCTTATTTAATTTTTGTTTTGCTGTTTCGTTAGAAATGTCTATAATTGTGTTTTTTTTGTAAATAGAAAATCGTTGGCGATGTATTATTTTTGTGTTGCTAGGAACCCCACCTTTCCCCGCGTTGGTAGTTAGCCTGGTACATTTACGTTTTCATCCGGCTACGTTATTGTACGTAGCAGTGTGACTTCTATGACAAGTCCGGGGGTTCAAATACCGATACGCTCCGCTTGAAAAATGTCAGGCGAGCATTTTTTACAAATATGCGCCTTCGTTCGATTGAGAAGTAAAGCTGAGGTCCGGTGTGTGAGTTACGCACGTTAAATATCCCCACCTTGCTTGGAAAAGCAAGGTTTTGGTAAAATTCAAAACGTTTCCGATAAATAAAGTTCGCATAATTAATAATAAATACTCTTTTTAAGAATCTTTCAATGTAAATCTAGTTGTTTTGAAACGACAAGTTTATGCAACAATTAATTAATCAAGATTCTTTTAGGTATCCGTGAGCGCGTTATACCTTCCGATAACGTATAATTGCGTTCTAGTGGGTTTCCCATCTAAAGATTTGTCGAAATAATATATCCTACTATTCTCCGGTAAATCCGCGTTTTTCAGTTTCAATCGCGTTTCGATAACGCGAATGTTTGCTTTTCGAGTTCGTGCTATTTTAAACTCCTTTTAAACTTTGATTCTGCAGCTTGTGCGTTGATGCACTTGTAAAAACTACTTGTTTTATTACTCCAAGAGCAATGCACGTTTCTCCTCTATGCGTATATTTGCAGTGTATCGGTAAGCGCTCCTGAGTTGTTAATATTAGTAATATATTCCTTTTTTTGCTCTTAGCTGGAAGTTAAATTGCTTGTTGCATAGCCCGATTATTTCTTGATGTAGATTAACTGCTCTTGCATGTAGACCGCCGTTACAATTACGGTAGTAGCATGGTTGTTGCTGACTACTGCGGCGATGCTGTGTCAATTTGCTTCCGAGGGCTGACAAGATAAGTATCCCGACACATGTATGTGACTTGTTTTCCTTTGCTAACACACCCAGGGATAAACCCAATTTAAAATTAGATACGCTAATGTTTGTTCTGGTAAAATCCATACTAGAAAAGTTTCGAACTTTAATGCTATTGCTTTTTGTACTTAACCCATCTGCTTATACAAAAGTATCGGCAGTATTCTTTTTTTACTGATTAGAGTTATAGCAAGTGCTTGGTATGGTGAAATCCTTACTAGAAAGGTTTCTAAATTTAATGTTTGTTTTTTTTTAATTAACCCATCCGCTTATACGAAAGTATCAGCGTTATTCTTTTTGGTACTGATTAGATTTATTGCATGTTAGCTACAAATTGCGCACTGCATGGAACAATTAGTAAATTTGTCCATAGAGTAAAATTGTTTTATTAAATAGTAACTTTAGTTAATTTTGTTTTGCTGTTTCGATAGAAATTTCTATATTTGTGGTTTTTTATTGTAAATAAAAAATCGTTGGCGATGTATTATTTTTGTGTTGCTAGGAACCCCTTCCCTCTCCGCATTGATAGTTAGCCTGGTATATTTACGTTTTTTTCCGGCTACGTCATTGAACGTAGCAGTGTGATTTCTATGACTAAAGTTCGGTGTTCAAATCCCGACACGCTCCGCTTGAAAAATGTCAGGCGAGCATTTTTTTTACAAAAATGCGCTTTTGTTCGGATGAGGAGTAAAGCTGAGGTCCGGTGTGTAAGTGTTGTTACGCACGTTAAATATTTCCACTTTGCTTGGAACAGCAAGGTTTCGGCAAAATTCAAAACGTTCCAGATAAATAAAGTTCGTTTCCTGACCAATCTAGTACCTCAAAGAAGATTATTGGAAAATCAAATGTAGTGACACTTGTTGAAAGAGGCATAACCAAAGCATTCCACGGCTATGGAACTTCTATTTTCCATCAATTTCAGGTCGAAAAGTAAGGATTAAAATATTATTTTTATCTATAACAGAGTGGAATATAGGGTAATTACAGGGTGTATCAAAGTGAAAAATAACAATAGTACTATGTGTATAATTTATATTTCTTTGTCGGCTGCAACATCGTTGTTTAGTCCAGGTATTTAGTACTAAAAAGAAAGTCTTCGCGTACTATCAGCATACTAATAAATACATTCGATTGTCACTTGCAGTAGTGTTAGTAGTTCTACAATATCGTGTAAACCCTTGGTAAGTAAAGGAAAAACTTTCGTGTATTACAGTGATTCCCTCAAGTTGTGGCAGACACGTTTTATTTCAGATGAAGTTCATAGGTCACGGATGAATTTTACAGTTGTACTGACGGATACAGGGGTACAAATGGTGGCGTACTAGATTTATTTACCTATGAGCATTTTCACTAACTTACGAAATCAAGCCAACCACAATTATGAATGAAGCAAAATTACAAGTTAAGAATTAGACAAGACAGCGTAATCAATATAGTCCACCAATAATTAATCATAATCATCATTAGGTCTTCAGTCCTGGAACTGGTTAGACGCGTACTCTGATTGTTTTCTATTCTGACCTAACCTACACATTTTCCTGAAATTTTCACAGTCTGCATCTTTCACTATCTGCGGGCATTAGTCTGATCTAGGCCTACCTCTGCCTCTTTTTTTCATATCTCTGCTTGTAATATATTCCGCACTATTCCTCAAAAATGCTTTAGAACGTATCCTGCTTTCTATTTCTCCTTTTTTCTTGTTTTCTACAAATGCTTTCAATAACTTTCTCCTTGTTTCTATGTTTGTTGTTTTTGAACATAGCTCTTTTATGTTAGATGCAGTTCGGTTCCCCTTACATTGTTTTACAAATATATACCCTATTTCTCCGATATACGAAGGTATATGAGGGGGGCCGGGGCTCCGTGGCGTAGTTGGTATGCGTGTGACTACTACGTCCAAGGTCCCGGGTTCGAATCCCGACATGGTCCGCTTAAAAATGTTAGGCAAGCATTTTTTACAAAAATACGCGCTCGTTCGGATGATATGTAAAATGGAGGTCCGGTGTGTGAGTGTTGTCACGCACGTTAAAGATCCCTACCTTGCTTAGAACAGCAAGGGATCAGCAATGTAATACCTTTGGGTGGAGCATTAAAAAATCACATGTAGGGTTTGTGAAATGGTTTAAGCAGTCAACGGTTACCAAGATCCCCCAAAACTGGAATATTTGCCGAATTAATAGTTTTCCAATATATCATTTCTATTCTGAGCTAGTTTACACAGTTCCCTGAAATTTCCACAGCCTAGATAGAGCTCGGTTCCCCGTCAGTTGTTTTCTGTTATATGTCTTATTTTACCTAGATTCAGTAGTATGTGAAGGGGATTAAGCAGTTTGGGGCTGCCAAGATCCCCCAAAACTTGAACATTTGCCGAATTAATAGTTTTCTAGTAAATACTTTCGCACAATTAACATTAGTACGTTTGTTGCGGTTTGTTTTGTAATTTTCTTAAAATTAGTTGCGAATATTGCAAATCCGACAGCTGCTGTTGCTTATAACAATCATCAGGTTTAAGTACAGTTATTTTTTCGTCATTAGGTTTTTTATCTTGGAACTGGTTAGACGCGTACCTCCATTGATTTCTATTCTGTGCTATCCTACACCTTTCTTTGAAATTTTCACAGATTACATCTTTTACTATCTGTGTGCAATAGTCCAACCTAGATCTACATCTACTTCTCTTTTTTCCTATCTCTGGTTCTTATATATTCCGCACTATTCCCTTCATGCCTTAGTATGTGACCTATCATCTTATCTCTCCTATTTTTTTTACTGTTTTCCACATATTTATTTTCCTCTACCATTTCTAGTACCTCTTTTTTCTTAATTTTGTCTGTCCATGATATCTTCATCATACGTATGTACCATCACATTTCAAAGGCTTCTACCTTTTTCCTGCTCGCTTCTCCTACCGCCCAGGTTTCACAGCCGTACAGTGCTGTGCTCCACACATATGTTTTAAGTAATCTTTACCTTGTTTCTATGTTTGTTATCTTTGAACACAGTCGCTGACTTTTCTTGTCAAGTGTAGCACGACCTTGTGCTAATCTTTGTTTTATATCTTTTTAAGTCTCTCGTTATTTAGTTTCCTAGGTAGCAGAAATTCTTAACCTCTTGTAAGTTTGCGTTACCTATTTGTATTCTTGTGTTTGATTTTTCCCCCTCTTTTGCATACTAGCACTTTAGTTTTATTGTGGTAATTTTCATACCGCAGCTCTCTGTTAGACCTGTTTCCATTTCATTAAGAGCAGCTTCTCACTCTTCTTTGCTAGATACTAATACCGCTATATCAACTGCAAATCTAAGCATATCAATTTTTTGTCCCTACATAATAATTCCAAATGTTTTCCTGCATTGGACAGTATTCATTGCCTTTTCGACGTACAAGTTAAAAATTAATGCGGATAGGACACATCCCTGTCTCACACCTTTCCTAATATTTACTTCTTTATGTTCCTGCTCTAATTCTATTATCGCCGTTTGCTCTTTGTATAAACTACGTACTCGTCTATACCCATAACTCACTCCAATCTTTTTGAGTAATTCGAACATTTTCTCCCATTTTACATTGTCGAATGCTTTTTCCAGATCTACAAACCCTATATACACGCTTTCTCCTTTTTCTATTGTTTTCTCCATTATCACTCTCAGAGCTAAAATCCCGTGTTCCCTCGTTTCGCCCAAATCCAAATTGATCGTCTTCTATCATTTCTTCAGCTCGTTTTTCCATTTGTCTTTGTAAAATTCTAGTTAATATTTTCGATACGTGTGCTGTCGAACTTATTGTTTGAAAATTTTCACATCTATTCGAGCCTCTATTTTTTGGTATAGTGACTATGATGTTTCATTTGAAATCTTTGGGTATCTCGCCTGTTTAGTGCATATAGCTTATAAGTTGGAAAAGACGCTCTGTTACTGCTTGTCTAATTACTGTTCTAATGTTGTTAGTTCTTCTCCTGCATATAAATTCCCTATATATTCTTGCCATCTATCCACTTTATCTACATTTTCTATAATGACGTTTTCTCCCGTGTCCTTTATATTTTTGCTATACGGTTTTATACCCCTAAAATTCATTCTTAATAATTAATATTAGCAACAAATACAAAATAAAAAAATGCACTTCGGAAAATCAATTTAAACAATGAACAGAATTTACGAGACGCGTTTTTCCTTTAATTGTTAAGCATCTTACAAACTGTCAGGAATTGGGTTAAATGAAAAATATAGTTAGAAACGAAAGAATGAACATACACTTGAATTAAAATATTCGTTTAGTTTTTGTTTATAGGTCTTGACTATAACATCTGTTATGAGTTTAATTAGCGTCACATTTTAAATTTAGATTTGCCCAGAAGGGGCGGGAACCTCTTACCAATTTATGGGTGCACCAGCTAACTACAGTGGTGCAGGAGTGGAGTCCTATGGAAGAAATACTAAAAGTATTAAAAATAAAAATGGTTAAATTACAGAACTAAATTACAATGACCATTTACCTTGAAAGGCTTTAGTAGTTGTCATGATTAAGGGGCGCCAAACGTCTTGTATCATTCGTCTTTTTCAATATTTTCTCTACATGGAAAACGGTTATTTCGGATAGGTTTTTTTTTGCTTTTGGTTTCTTAAATCTATCGCTTTATACCTTGCCTTTTCCTACAACACCTTAAAAATACTTCTTATATTTTGTCATATTAAAGAAATTTTTGAAATAAGGTGTCTCTCGCAAGTACGATTTTATTATTGGGGTGACTGAATATCCTTTCACAAAGTGTGTACACTGTTACCTTGTACATTAATAAGTGCCAAATACAATTCAACCTAACTATAACCTCTATTGACATTAAATAATTACCATAAGAATATATAAAAAAATCTTATTTCCTTACTTCCGGCTGGCTAGGTAATACTAATAAAGGAATTCTTAAAAGAAAAATTAATAGTACTAGTACCACACAGATTTTTGCAAGTTCTACGAATATTGTAGTGATTTTTTGAATAGAGACGTTAACTTAACAATAAACAAAAACGGGTCAATACAGCTTTTCTTCTGCGAACTCCATACTCCATTAAAAATACTAATTTGTTGTCGTTCACTTCTGAGCTGCCACCACACCACATGCAAAACTTACCTCAAAAATTGCCATGCACATCCTGATTATTTCTTCTAAAAATGTTCTAATTTCAAGGTTCTACACTTGCATGCTTAAAATTAAACAAGTTCTAGTTCTGAGCACTTTAGTCTGTCACTAATCAAATAATACAACAAAATAATAATGTTAGCATTATGCCAACTTCTTATAAATGAACTGAAAAAATCTATAATTCGCCTATTACTTTGACATTAACCTATTTCTACATAATTAGGAAGGTTTATTTACTCAAAGTTTATTTACAGCCCCGAATAAGAAACGTCCAGGACCATTAATGGTTTACATTCCTACTGGGTCACCAATTCACATAAATCGATGACAAATTTTCATTTCTGAATGGGTAAATTCGCTAACTTTAACCCTTACGTTTATTTATGAATACATACTTATTACGTTATGGTTATTTATTTTACCGGCGTGAAAAAAAATTCTCGAATACGTGAAAGTGATTTACTGCCTTACTGAAAATTAACTCACCACGGCCGCTCACGGCAAACCTTCAACCCTTTAATTTCCTTAACTTGTCGACTGTCAAGTTGTTTTTATTGTTTATCCTACTGGCTTTGCGTCACATGTTTTTTTAAGAGTTCAGCTTCCCTCACGCTTCGTATACCATTTTTGAGATCTACTAACTAAACATGCGTTTTGCTTCCGGCGTTTGATGCATTGTAATACTACTATGTAATCTGTCTTCTCGGAAATTAGTATTGGACGGTTTGCTACATTGAAGTAATCTTTATTAATTTGTCATATCACATAATCTCTTGCTGCTAGTTTATGTGCCGTTTGTTATCTACGTTAATTAGCTGATGCTTTATTTTATGTGCCGGCGGCCTCCATATTCTTATAAGATATCACAGTGCCTGTTACAGTGTTAATTGCACTGTCTGCATATATAACAATACTTTTCATCATGTACGGTGGTAATTTGAATTACCCTATTCGGCTCCATTGTCTGTATTACAAAGTAATTAAATGTGTCTATTTAAATTTATATAAACATGATTTCCTTAGGTAGTAGATAATCATATACAAACCACTTATATAGAAATGAAAATTGCATCCCTCTGTTGTTTAAATTGTTACTTAATGAAAAGCTTTTGATTTTAAGGTTTATACAGGGGGTAATATAAAGCATTCGCCCTACATTTAACAAATACATGTTTAACCCCTATGGTCTCTTTAAAATAACGCGACAGCGTTACATAATATCTTATTGAATAAATATGAATATGCTTATCCAATTTGCGAAAAGATGTACACTTATTTTTAAATCAATTTAAAATCAAATACTCTCAGAGGAAATTCTAGCACTACGTTTAGTTTTCTAATGCTCCACCCGAAGGTACTAGAAGGTAGAGATTTTAAACGTGCATGACAACACACATATAGGACCTACATTTATCTCTCATTCGAACAAAGGTGCATTTTTGTGAAAAAAGCACGCCTAACACTTCTCAGGCAGTCTGTGTCGGGAATCGAATCCGGGACCTCGGGCTTAGTGGTCAGACGCAAACCAACTAAGCCACGGGGCCGTCTGGAAACTCTATCAGCTAGAATTAACCCAATAACCTTCGAATTGCTGGTTTCACACGCAAACGATCACCTTAAGGTATGGAAGTTCTAATGGTAGAGTTCATTGTTTAAAATCAGATGTAGACACTTCTAATGCACGCGTTTGTGTTGGTGTGCTTGTATGTGTGTGTGTGTGTGTGTGCGTACGTGCGTGCACCCCATGCTTGCGTGCGCCCGTGCGTGCATGCACACATACATGCAGTCATCTAAGTGTACGTGCGAGATTGCGTGCACGCAGGCGCGCGCGCGGTTGAACGAGCGCTTGCGCACGTGTATGTATGCGTGCGTAGTATATATACATATATGTACATATATATATATATATGTATGTATATATATATAGCAGTATAATATAATTTTAACTATGAATCATAGCTATATACAAGTCATTTATAGAAATTTTTTAGGTACAACGTTTTTGTCGTATTATTTCCAATCGGCCATTTTGCTGAAGTAACGTTATTATATCTAGCTCAACGAGAGTTTGGTGAAACGGAATTGTGGTCGCTTGAGTTACCCAATTCCTTGAATTTTACTTTTAAATATCAATTTTTAATGATCTTCAATATTTTTGTTGCTATTTATGGTAGGTAGTTATTACAAAGAGTGATTAAACTTAATAACTGTCATACTTATAAAGGTTTTTCGACTATGTATTTCCACATGCTGAAACAAAGAAACCGAGCTTTGAAGATATTACCTTCTGAAGAAAAGAACAACTAAAACTTAACGTACATCTTTCTTTTTTTATTAAATTTATTCGTTAATACTACAATTATGTGCTAATGTTTTTATATCTATACATAGTTTATATGTTTGTTTTTTAATATAGATGCTAAAAATAAGTTTTATTCTACTCAAAGCTATTGATTATTATTGATTATTCACTCAGGAAGCCATTATTGTTTGAACTTTTATTTGCAGAATAGTGAAGACAGTGTATCTTTTATAATATGTAGCTCATTCCAATTGAGTTTTATATAAATGAGATTCGCCATATAGATTAATGAATCTTATCTAACATAAAATAAGTATTAGAAAGTTTAGAAAATTTCAGAAGTATTCGGCAAAATTCCCATTACATTCTAAATTCTTGGTTTTGCTTTGAGAGAGGTTGGAGAGGTTGAAATACATAATGAAGCATCTTCAAAATACAGACGTCTTTATTTATACAATAATTGTAGTAATTCTCTCATATGTTAGTATATATTTTAAAGCATTTATTAATTTACATTTAACAATAAGTATAGTCTGTTAGTTAAATATTGTACACGATTTTTGTAATACTTTTCATGTTCTAAAGTTAACACTTGGCAAGTCTTTATCGATTGTCTAGAATTCATGAAGTCGATTGCTTTCCGGACGCTCTAGAATATATCCAATCAGTTACAAATTAGCCAGGTTTGGAAGCGTTTCATAATGTCGAAGGCAAAAAGTGATCTACGTACAGCTTGCGAACTTAGTTACGATTAGTTACTACCTTTTCAATTATTCAGCAATACGTAACCTTGAGGTCCATTACGAATGGACCTGCACTTTGAAGAAGTTCTAGATTACTAGAACGGTGGAATGGCTGGCGCGTTCCAGTGATCTAAAGAGCCAAACTACAGGTCCAACCAAAGTAGTAGGGTCTTTAGTGAGGAAACAAACTAAGACAGGTCCCCGAAAGAAAGCAGTAGCTTTTTGGTATTTAGAATGGCAGAGACTGTAGAGGTCAGTATGGCACTCTAAGACACACTACTGTGGAAAGCAACGGGAAACGACCACATTACCTCCCAAGTACACAGCGTACTTAAATTGTTATTAAAGGTGATGGCATTCTCTGGGGTAAAAAATTCCAGAGTTAAAATAGTCCTCCATTCGGATCTCCGGGAAGGGACTACTTCGGGGGATGTGATCAAAAAGTGTAAAAAAAAGTCGTGAACATTCTCGAGTCAGAACGTGGAATGTCAGAACAATGAAGCAAGTAGGTAAGTTAGAGAACTTGAAAATTGAAATGGATAGGTGGTCAGAACCGGGGGATTTTTGAAGCGGAGATTTTAGGGTAATTCATACAGAATCAGAGGAAAGAAATTCGGGCGTTGGGATAGTTATGAGGAAAAAGATAGGACAACGTGTATAAAACTACTTACAAAAGAACGAAAGAGTACCCATGGTTGGATTAGAATCTGAACAGGTAAATACAGTAATAATACTAGTGTACATGCCCACCTCTAGCTACAGTGCGGAGGAGGTAGAGGCGAGCTACAAAGATATCGAAGCCATACTAAGATACTTAAAAGAACATGAGAATTTAATAATTATGTGGGATTTTAATGCAGTAGTAGGTAATAGTAGGAACGTAGCGGTAGTAGGTTTATTTGGTTTAGGCACGAGAAATGACAGGGGAAATAGGCTAGTAGAATTTTGCGACAAGAACAATTTAACCATCACAAACACTTTATTTCAACATCATGCTAGAAAACGATACACGTGGAAGATGCCAGGATATATAGAAAGATATCAAACAGATTACATTCTTGTTAGACAATGGTTTAGGAATCAAGTAAAAGATTATAGAAGGTACAAACTAAGATGGAAATAGGAAAGACAGGCGAAGTATACAAACTAATTAGAATGAATTTTAGGGATATAAAACCATATAGCAAAAATAAAAGGGGCGCGGGAGGAAACGTCATTATAGAAAATGTAGAGAAAGCAGGAATATATATATATATATATATATATATATATATATATATATATATCAGACAGGCGAGATACCCAAATATTTCAAACGTAACATCAGAGTAACTATAGCAAAAAAGTAAGGCGTGGATAGATGTGAAAATTTTTGAACCATAAGTTTGACAGCACACGTGTCAAAAATATTAACTAGAATTGTTCAAAGACGAAGAAAAAACGGACTGAAGAAATACTGGGAGAAGATCAATTTGGGTTTAGACGAAACAGGGGAACACGGGAGGCTATTTTAGCGCTTAGGGTGATAATGGGGAAAACAATAGAAAAAGGGGAAACCGTGTATATAAGGTTTGTAAATCTGGAAAAAGCATTTGACTATTTAAAATGGAAAAACATGTTCGAAATACTCAAAAAGATTGGAATGAGGTTTAGGGATAGATAGTACCCAACTTATACCAAGAGCAAACAGCGGTAATAGAATTAGGGTAGTGACCTGAAAAAATAAATATTAAGAAGGGTGTGAGACAGGGATGTTTCTTATCCCCATTACTTTTTACTTTGTATATTGAAGAGGCAATGAATGCCGTCAAATGCTGGAAGACATTTAAAATTACTATGCAGTCACAATGGATTAATATGGTTAGATTTGCAAATGATACAACGGTATTAGCTTCTAGCAAAGAAGAGTTAGAAGCTGCTCTTAATGTAATGGAAACAGTTTTAACAGAGAGATACCTTATGAAAATTAACAAAAATAAAACTATACTGCTAATGTGCAAAGGAGGGGAAAATAAACCAAAAACAAGAATACAAATAGGTCCCGAGAACTTGCAAAAGGTTAAGAATTTCTGCTATCTAGGAAGCCAAATAACACAAGATGGAAAAAGCACAAAAGATATAAAACAAAGATTAGCACAAGGTCATGCTGCATTTAACAAGAAAAAGCAACTACTGTGTTCAAAGACAAAAACATAGAAACAAGGAAAAGATTGATTAAAATATTTGTGTGGAGTATAGTACTATAGTACTGTACGGCCGTGAAGTCTGGACAGTAGAAGAAGCGAAAATGCGGTGCTACAGAAGTATGATGAAGATATCAGGGACAGACAAAGTTTAGAAGAAAGAGGTACTAGAAATGATAGGGGAAGAAAGAAATATGTGGAAACAGTAAAAAATAGGAGAGATAGAATGATATGCTACATACTTAGACATGAGGGAATAGTGCAGAATATATTAGAAGCAGAGATAGGGAAAAAGAGAGGTAGAGGTAGACCTAGGTTAGACTATTGCACACAGATAGTGAAAGATGTAGGATGTGGGAATTTTAGGAAAATGTGTAGGCTAGCTCAGAATAAAAATCATTGAAGGTACGCATCCAACCAGTCCCAAGGTGGAAAAACTAATGATGAAAAAACTAATTGTAGTTAAACATGATGATTATTGTAAACAACTGCAGGTCTTGGTCAATATTCCCAACTAATGTTAACTGTGCGAAAGGATGAACTGGAAAACTATTAATTCGGCTAATGTCTAAGTGTTGAGGCTACAGCCTGCTTAACTCCCTTCATATGCCGTACATTTACATTTCCAATGCTCCACCCGAAGGTACTACATTGGCCAGGAGGCGAATTTTTTGCTGCCTGGAAATTTAGAATTTTGCCGAACCCTTACCGTTCCAGGCAAGGTAAGGATCTTTAACGTGCGTGACAACACTCACACACGGGACCTCCATTTAACCTCTCATCTGAGCGAGGGCGTATTTTTTGTGAAAAATGCTCACCTGTTATTTTTCAAGCAGTCGGCCGTGTTGGGATTGGAACCCAGGACCTTGGGATCCGTAGTCTTACGCTTACTACATTGATACACGGCGACGCCTTCCCTTCATATGCCACTGAATCTCGGTGAAATAGAGCATATAATTAGAAAACAATAGAAGGGGAACCGAGCTGTATATAGGCTGTGTGGCAATTTGGGGGAACTGAATAGGCTAGCTCAGAACATAAATAAGTGGAGGTACACGTCCAACCAGTTTCAAGACTGAAAACCTAATGACGTGTAAATAAGTGCACTTAAATCTGATAATTGTTATAAAGAACTAGAGGTGTTGGTTGGAAAACATTTTCAACAAATGTTGATTTTGCGAAAGGGTATATTGGAAAAACTATTAATTCGACGGATGCTAAAGTGTTGGGGGAATTTGATAGCCGCAGGCTGCTTACCCTCCTTCACATACCGTACATGGAATTTTTTCCAGTGCTCCACCCGGGTACTACATTGGCCAGAAAACGAGTTTTTTTTACCTAAAAAATTTTGCCGAACCCTTGCTGTTCCAAGCAAGGTTGGAATTTTTAGAGTGCGTGATAACACTCACATACGGGATCTCCATTTTACCTCTCATCCGAACGAGGGCGTATTTTTGTGAAAAATGCTCGCCTAATGTTTTTCAAGTGGATCATGTCGGAACTCGAACCCGGGATCTTAGGCATAGTAGTCACACGCATACCAACTACACCACGGAGCCGCCCTCCTTCACATACCAGAATATCGGGGAAATAGGGTATATAATTGTAAACCAATAGAACGTGACCAAACTGCATCTAAGAAGAAAGAACAGCGGCTATGTTCAAAGACAACAAACATAGAAACAAGAAGAAAATTGTTCAAAGCATATGTGTGGAGCACTACACAGTACGTCTATGAAATAGGGGCAGTAGGAAAAGCAGACAGAAAGTGATAGAAACCTTTTGGAATATTGTGCTTCAGATGTATGAGGATGATTGGGCAGACAAAGTTAATAACAAATAGGTACTAGCAATAGTAGAGGAATAAAGATATCTGTGAAAAACAAAAAAAATAGGAGAAATAGAAGGGCAGGATACGTTCTAAGGCATTTTTGGGGAATAGCAGGGATATATTACAAGCAGAGATAGGAAAAGAGAGGTAGAGGTAGACCGAGATCAGACTTTTGTATGCAGATAGTGATAGATGCAAGTAGGGTAAAATCAAGAAACCCACCACCACATTTCCCCCAGCATCCACATTTCCCCACACATCTGGACCAAAAAGTTTTCTTCGACTAACCATTTTTCATCTTTCGAGATAAATATCTTAAATTTTTATGTTTCGAGATAAATGAGCATCCTCATTTCCTCCACATCTGAACCAAAAGTTTTCTTCGACTAGCCATTTTTTATCTTTCATCTGAACCAAATAGTTTTCTTTGTCTAGCCATTGCATCTTTCGAGATAAACCTATCTTGTTTGGTATCAATCAATATTAGATTTTCTCAGCTACCTGAATCTCTAAGAATTTTTCAGATATCATCATCCCCAGGAGCTACCCTGATTTTAAGATTTCTTACCTGTAGCGACTTTTGACCGTTCTTATAAATTTTTTAGTCACGCGATACATCTTGTTAGCTTAGAATTTTATGCAGAATTAGAATCTGCAAACAGATTTAAAATCGGACTACTCCTTACAAAGTTACACTTTAAGCTCTCAAACCTCTAAATTTTACTCTTTGCTTTATAAGCAAAACTAACAAATAGTTTTCTTTGTCTAGCCATTGCATCTTTCGAGATAAACCTATCTTGTTTGGTATCAATCAATATTAGATTTTCTCAGCTACCTGAATCTCTAAGAATTTTTCAGATATCATCACCCCAAAGGAGCTACCCTGATTTTAAGATTTCTTACCTGTAGCGACTTTTGACCGTTCTTATAAATTTTTTAGTCACGCGATACATCTTGTTAGCTTAGAATTTTATGCAGAATTAGAATCTGCAAACAGATTTAAAATCGGACTACTCCTTACAAAGTTACACTTTAAGCTCTCAAACCTCTAAATTTTACTCTTTGCTTTATAAGCAAAACTAACAAATAGTTTTCTTTGTCTAGCCATTGCATCTTTCGAGATAAACCTATCTTGTTTGGTATCAATCAATATTAGAATTTTCTCAGCTACCCAAATTTCTAGGAATTTTTAGATAGCATCATCCCCAGGAGCTACCCTGATTTTAAGATTTCTTACCTGTAGCGACTTTTGAGCGTTCTTATAAAATTTTTTAGTCATGCGATACATCTTGTTAGCTTATAATTTTATGCAGAATTCGAATCTGCAAACAGATTTAAAATCGGACCACGCCCTGCAAAGTTATACTTTAAGCTCTTTTGCTCGTATATATTTAACTCCATTTTTAAAACCTTTTCGCTACCCAAGGTATATGCTTTAACCAACTATTTCCCTAGAAATCTAAAACCGCAAGTATTTTAGAAACGAGTCCTTTATAAGCCATAAGTGCTTAGTATTTAAAATCATTTTTTCAAACAGTAATGTGCTTTTCTCAGAATGTTGTAAAATCATGACTTAAAATTTTTCTGGTTTTAACATAATTACATGTACAATGCTAAATAGTTGGAAAATACATAGACAAGGACAAACTAATCGCTTTACAATTATGTGGCGTATAGTGAAGGTAGCGTAGAGGACAAACTAATTGCTTTACAATTATGTTACGTAAAGTGAAAGTAGCCTTTCTTTTTATTAATTAGCAGCTATGTGATTTGAAAAATACAATAGATATGCTCAATGCCACCCATTAGAAAATTCCCGGGTTTATTAATCATACAATGAGCGCTCTATTTTGGCCTCGATTGGGGAAAATACAAACCTCATTTAGTAGTATAATTAACGGATTTCAAACGTATATAACGCGGTGTAATTAGAAAAAAATTCTATTAGTTTCACACGCTTTGTGTAAAGCCCCTCGAAATTTTAAACAATCGTTTCGTGTAGTTCTTTTGTGGAAAGTTTTGAAGGTTTAAGGGTAAGTATTATTAAAATATTATTAAAGTAGAACTGAATTTATTTGCAAACACCAATTATTATGTATTCTGTTATTGGTTCTTATTTGTATTTTAAAACATTAATTTTTCCAAAGTAATGCGCTGTTTTACAGATATACTTTTCCAAATTTTAAAGGTATGCTTTTGCTAGAATAAAAAACAATTCTGACAAAATATTTTATTAAAATTTAATACATTAAACAAAAGACCTCAATAACAATACGTTTTCTTTAGAACAGCTTAAATTATTCAAACAATGGTTTAAACAGTGATTGTACCTATTACCGAATCTTCTTAATTCTTTGAGCTTTGGAAGTGAGAAAACACTTTCCATGTTTAAAATGTTGTTTGATAAATATTTTGAGAGTAACTGCCTTTTCTGTTCGCCTTTAACATAGATTGTAGCATTGGGTGGTATGACATCTTTCAGCAAATCGCCTACATTTGTATATCCACTTGTGGACTGTCCATCCCAGCTAAGCCCATGGATTCTTTGCTTTAACCACTGAACTTGCTTTTGAAATCATCACTTAGGGTGTTATACTCCACAGCCATGTCCAGTATCTCATGCCATATTATATTATTCGCTACATCCAAAATGGCAATCTCCTTGCAATAGAAATCACTAGTTTTGTATTGATATCCTTGTAAATCGATTATGAAACACATGCTTCCTGCTTCAAATAACAGATGGGAATGGGGTTCTAAGCAAATCTCCCCGTATATCCAGTTAAGGGACTTTACTCCCTCCTTTTATGATTTTTTCATCCAGGTAATTATCTGGATGATACTAAAGCAAGTCTGTTTTCTTAATCCAACTTTTACCATCCCCCAACCACGACACTAATAATTCGCGCCCGTGCTTCCGTTTCCGTAAAACTTTTTCCACTAAGTACGTGTCGGGTGCTGCTGTGAGCTGAATTTCATCACCGTAAAAAGCACCTAGAATTGGCCGACCTTCCAAATCTTGTAGCAGATAGGTTGTCGGTCTCGTTTTTTGTACTTTAACAATTTTGAATAGTTCTGTACTCCAGTTTGGGTGAAATCCTCGATCGAATACTGCTTTATATTTTGATATACGCACAATGTCTCCAACCTTATACTTGCGACTTTTAGAAACGCTGTTAGCGGTGTAAAGTTTTATTCTTTCCGGATGTTCTTCTGCCTCCATAGGTGTCATGTTAATAGCCCGATGCGGTGTATTATTGTATTCTTCCATAACCTTAGGCAAAATATTCACCCATTTATGACTGCCTTGCAAGTAAAATCTTCTGTACAATTTGTTTTTGATTGTTCTAATCAACCGCTCAACCATACCAGCTTTGATTGCGGAATACGTAGAGTAATGGTTTATCTTATATTTTTGCATAAGATTTTTAAAACAGCGGTTGTAGTACTCTTTCCCAAAATCCGTTTGTAGATTGATTTTTACGTTATTTTCTCCTTGCAGCATTTTGTCCAATATTTTTTCATAGCATTTGTGACTTCTGATCCAGTTTTATTTTTAAAGGTTCAGCTAAAGCATATTTTGTGAAACAGTCCACTGCTATTATAATATATTTGTACCCATTGTTCACACGCGAGTAAGGCTGCATTTCGCACAAGTCCGATTGGATAAGATCACGTTTCACATGTTTCAGATTTGTATGACGACGCTGAAAATTTTTTCTTGCAGGTTTAAATAATTCCTTAACGATGATTTCTTTACTCATTTTTGCTTAACACTGTTGCTAAACTAATAGGGTTATCTTTATCCAATTGCACCTTTGACATAAACTGAAGCTTTGGTTTGTAGTATTTGTTTTTATAGCTGCTGGTGACGCTTCGTAAATTGATGCTATTGCAAGACCGAGCTCCTTCTCATTTGTCTCGGAAGTTGCAGTCAAATTAATAAAAACTGTATAAACGTTTTAAAGTCAGATACAAGCTTATCCAATTTTTCATTTACATACTGTTTATTAACTGCATCAGATGGCTCAACTGGTTGAGCAAGCATTGCGATACGCTGGTTTCTTGCATTGAAGGCTTTATCTTTACGCTGTATATCATCAGAACTTTTAGACAGTATGAAAAGGCTTGATTCACGAGCTTGATTACAGATTTCTTATTAACACAATCACTATCTTCTTTAGGATCCATTACATCCACTAGCCTTCTTTTACGAAAACTAATTGTTTCTTCTCCAGACTTGAATACTATAGTACTCCTCTGATTAACACAATCACCATCTTCTTTCGGGTCTGATGAATTCACTAACCTTCTTTGCTGCATATCGTACCCATCACCATCCAACGTTAGCACAAATCCTCGACCTGGAGGACCGCGCCGAATATCAGCATCTTTACGCTCTGAACGTCCGAAGCGGTCGATAGGCATTTTAAAACTGTGTAATTATTTACTGAGCTCACTGTATTATACCTTCTTCTCTCAACTCTTCTATTATGGACACCATCTCGTTAATGTTTTCCTCGCTTGTATTTCCAGCTCGGTTGGATGCGTTCAACAATCTCAGCCGATCTACAAGTTCATGTACATTATTCCAGTAGACATATTGCACCGGCTTTGAATTTAAACTTTTGTAAAACCGATTAGAAAAGCCTAAACCCGCTCCCTTGGACTGTTTTCTTCTCTTTGGCTGTTTTCTTTCAGGATTCCTCCGAAATTCGGTGAGATATTTTGCACATATTTGTTAAACTTTTGTTATTTGTTGGGAACCCGCTTAAATCGTGCACCGCAAATGGGTTAAACTTTCTTCTCAAAATCGACGCAGATTTGATCATTTCCAAGTAATTCGGCAAATCTTCATGCAAATTGAAATCGCCATCTTCGGGGCTGATGTCTTTGTAAACCAGCAGGTTGTATAAACCCTTCGTACCTGGATATATCACATTATTTAATGTTATATCGCTAGTTTCCGGGTTAATTACCAATACACTTTTCCACAAACTCCATGTATCGGTTTCCGCATTATACTTTACTCCATAAATTGATTTGTCAATATTTTCGTCCTCGTCTCTAGCTAACACATCCGCATAGTAAAGATGGAACGGTTCTTCTGGAACGAGTTGTTTAATTTTCTTTATAGGTACGTCCATGTTTTCAACTTTAACCTTTGTTGTAGGTGTGGGAATTTTTCGGTGATCGATTGCAACTTGGAAGCGGTTATTTCAAGGGATCAATCAATTGTTTGTGCATCTCTTTGAATTTTTGCTGAGATGTAGCGTCTCCTTTTGTACGCTACAAACTTTTTCGTACAGCATCCTGCATAAGATGAAGACTGCGTTTATTCGCAATAAAATTGTTAACGTCCGTCATCATGAAACTTTGGATGAGAACTAGCTGTTTTTGAATAATGTCAAATATTTATATACTCGTCGAAATTCTTCCGATACCGACCATTATCCAAATCAAAATCTTTCACAACAGTTATAAAATTATGTTTTGAGTCACCCCAACACTGTAAACACATTTCTTTAAATTTCGGATATGCCATGTCACCACTTATATGATCCGAAAAGATATGGCGAAGGTTTGTGTCATCCTGTTTCCATAATGCGTATTACATTAGCGTTATCTCTGAGTCTATGTTTTAAGGCACTAGCGTAAGTTTGACATAGATAGAACGAATCTATTGCTTTATGTCGGCCGAACGAGAAAAATTGAGTGATTTTGCTTTGCTCGTTTACAGGTATATCATCGAAAACCATAATTGAATCTTCTTTGGTATCTCTGGGTTCGATCAAATCATCGTAATTTTCAAACTCATGGTACCCAATTTCTTCTTTTAATGGTGTAAAACGTTTCTTAATAATTCGTATTTCGGTTGATATAAACTTTTAGAAAACACATAGACATTTTGGAATCTAAGTCCATTCTCGTGCAAGATCAGAGATATTAGAGCATTAGTTTTTCCACAACTCGATGGTCCCGCGAAGATAGCTCGTATGTTAGACGGGAACAATGAACCATGTTTACCATCCTCTCTTGCACTAGCAATAGCAAAGTTATCATAATTCTGTATAGGTATTTTAACTTCTTGTATAGCATCACCCGTGTCTCTCACATTTTCCGACCTAGGAGCACCATTCTTCTTTTGAAGTTTACGGAGATCCGAATGCCTGCTTAACGTTCTTCTGGGTATACCATATAACCTACTTGCAGAGTTAACACTTATACCCTTTTGTATTTCACTAACTGCTGTCTCTAAAGATTCCTTGGTGTACATCTTTCAAATATAAGTTTAAACTGATTCAAATTGAAAATAATATTCCTTATATACCAGCATGGGCAGGGGTGTGCACGCGCAGGGGTGCGCATGGGCAGGGGTGCGCGCGCGCAGGGGTGCGCATGGGCAGGGGTGTGCACGCGCAGGGGTGCGCATGGGCACAGGTGTGCTTAGGTGTACACCGGAGTACGTGAGAAACTTTCTTGGATCACCAAAAAATCTTATTAATATTAATACAACATAGATTTTATACAATTTTATTAAAAATATATACAAAAAATTTAATTGTGAATAAATCTATTAACAATTTCCGTAAACGGATTATATTCAAACATAGAGTCATGTATAATTAAAGCATAAGCCTTCATCGACGGTTCAAAATTTCTTGAAGCTTCTAATTCCATTCTTACATCAACCGTTGCATCCTTGATGCTTTCAAATTGATGACGACAGTCGATTACAAAGACAGGTGATTCCTTAAACCTGTTGTAGTCCATTAAACATTTATTTGAGGATTTGTTCGGGTAGTATTTTTCCATAAAAGATGCATAAGACAGGTACGCCGGCAAGTAGTCATTCTGCTCGAAGTCCAAATTTAATCGACCTTGAGGGAACATCTGAGAGTTTAAAACACTTTGACATTGGTTATATTGGCATTCGTAAAGCTTGTAGCATTTTCTTCTTTCTTATCATATTTTCCATTTTGCAGCGCTAGTAATATCCACCGAGCCTTCTCTGTTTCGTTCGATACTTTAATTCTCCATACTTGCGACTTTGATTGTGTTAGAGACGGTAATTCGTGTAGTTCCCATTTTCTGAATGCAACCATTATAGATGATTGATTTTGCATTTCCGAAAGCAGCGACGCCTTGGCGAAGTCACTTAATGTTATATGCGGGACCTCCCATGAAATACGTTGTATTTTAAACGTTACTGTATTTCCAATCGACTTGTAGCAATTTACGTCCGACTTGGATCTGATTAAAATCAGCTCTTGAGGCATGTTGACGATAGTTTTCTTGTAATCTTCAAAAAACCCAAAAATGGTTTTAAGTGGTATAGCACAACTAAACCGTCCATCTTGGAATATGGTATCTGGCTTCCACCCGGTATGTGTAATAGATTTTGTTTCTGATTCTTCCATGGATACTAAACCTTTAATAGTTCTTGTAATTCCAGGGATTCGACAGACATCTATTATTTGATTATTACCCAATTTGTATTGAATTTCCTCACGACGACGACGACAAAAACGACGACGTCGAGTACGTCGATGCTCGGGTAAATTCAAAGACAATAACGGTAACGTCGGTTTTTCAAGTTGTCGGAACCAACTCGGTCTACTGCGGAGCGTATTTTCTTCAAGAATCCGCCTTTAAAACTTATTTTCTTCTTTAAACCCATACCCATTTTTCTCTTCGCTTTCATAGCGTTTGTCACAAACCAAGCTGCAGCTTTTTCCCCAAACTTTGCGTTTTAGACTTAACTCTCCCCAGGCTTCTTCTTCTAAAATTTTATCTGCTCGGTGTCTGGCTGGAAGATCGTCGGGGTACTTGGAGTATGCAATGTCGTGGTCTTTACACAATTTATCCAACTCGTTTATTCCAGGATCACCTCTTGCTAAGCGCTCATCCAACTTTGTACCAGGCCGCAGTACTGATAACCTGGAATATGCAGCTCAAACGGTAGCCTGTTTATAGCGCTGTTGATTAAACCCTCTCCAGAACAGATAATCATGTGTTTACTCAAAAAAATCTCAAACTATACTAAGTAAATAAACAACAACGAGTCTATTTATACTTTTTCAAAAATTTACAATATATTTATAATAACAATACATTTACATCCACGTCTCTTGGACTGTCTTTTATAAAATACTCTTTCTAGTTATCACCATAATCAGAATCTCCAGATTCCGACAAATTTAAACGTCTAAACATTTCCACTAATGTTCTTGTACGTATCACGTCTCGCACAAATATATCTGGAAAACATATAACCAGCTCCAAAGCATTTAGGGCGCTCTGATTCAATTCGTTGTAGAATAAAATATTGCCAATTCGAACTTCGCCTTCAATCAAGATTTTAATTCGTTTCTCTCCTTCAGTCATAGTATTAAACCGATCGCAATCATTTAAATTAGAATTAGCAACAAACCCTACTAATTCGCTGTATAATGCTGGGAAGTCACGACTTTCCAACTGTTTAAGTTGATACTCAAACAACTCTCGCATATGGAATATTTTACGGCACTCCAATTCATTTATAACTATCGAGCTATCGCCCATTATTATTTTTAACTGGAACGTTTCGTTCTCGGTTGATCCAGACACTGGTGACAGAGTGATAAAGAACGGACCTCCTAGTTGTATGTGTAGATCTTCCATTTCAGGTGCACCATTTAATCGAGTGTTTAGCACGTCACGAGAAAATACGTTGATTTGAAATTCCACTTGAAATTTGTAAATGCTAACCAATTTTCGTATGTCAATTCCAGAACATGGCTGCCACAATATTTCTTGCTACACACCAATCGTAATACGGGTTTTATTCTCTGGTTTATAACAAACCCAATTTCCGCATTATGAGGGTGTTCACCCAATTCACTTAAACTATGCGTAAACTTATTAATCAGATTTTCGGTATACGAAACTTGTGCATCATTAACACCTGCAGACTCCATTGCTTTGCACTGATTTCACTGAGATGACTGAGAAGGAATCCTATGCAGATCATCCTTTTAAATGTTTCAGGGTTGTTGTTGCGCATGCTCCTCATTATCATTTGCAGTATGTTACAGACAGGCATGAACTAGTTTGTAATCCGATTCAAGGTTAGTTAAGAATATTAGGTTTTACTGGTGTGATTAGACTGGTATGGAATGTTACTCAAGGTTAAACGACGCTGGGTTTTTAAAAGTAAAGTAGCTAATTATACCAACAGGGTATAAAAGCACCGTGCAATGCAATATAATTCAGTATCTGTTTAGTCTTCGGCTAGTTACAACTGTTAAAGTCTTTGACCAGTTTTAATTTCTTTATAGAAAATGTCTTCCTTTGTCTGCAACGTCTGCGGGGTGGCTTTTCCAGAAACGATCATTTGAAGAGACATCTGCTCCAGCAACATGGGTTTGTCTCCGAAACCAGAAAGGGCTTGTTCGCCTGCGATGCATGCCCTGCATCCTTCTCGCGGAAGGATAGCCTAAAACGGCACAAAGATGCCAAACATGGTGTGGCTGTCCCCGTTGCCGGACCATCTGGGGTCAAACGAGCTGCTGCACCAACCGTTGAGGAGCCTACCCCAAGAAGTCGCGGAGATGTGCGGAATGCAATGTGGACGTTGTCAACGGTGGCCCACCAACGCTCGAACGAACACAAGACCGCTGCTAGTCGCGTCCTGGATGGGGGTGTAGAAGTAGTAGCGACCGCGTTCAAAAGTCGAATCGCGACATACAGAATTAAAAATGCTAATACTAGTGGTATGTATTTTTTATAAGTATTTTGTGTTTGCTTAGTTTGTATTTTTAGGTCTATTGGATTTTCTATGCGAGCAGAAGGAGAGGTTCATAGCCTTAGTCAGGGAACAGCTGGCTATACACACCTCCCTCAAGGTGAACCTGGAGGTGTTTGGTGGTTACACCAAGATGGCTGCGGCAGAGGGTGTTGAAGATATTAAATCTTTCAACACTCGAAATGTTGTGGTCACCTCATCCAGCGATCTGGGGGAGGTATACAACACCTTTGTGGAGAGGATGTCGGCTAAGTCGGACGAGTTCCAAGAACGTGATTCTGGTTAGTTTCTACAATTATTAATTTTTTCTAATTTTTAAATTTTAGGATGGACTCTGAAACAGGTGTTATACTTAGAAATAAATATAAACAAGTATAAACCAATGCGCGGGGAGTCCTACATCGAGCTCCCCAAATGGGTTCAGGTTAAGGGAGCCGTCATTAACATCCAGAACCAAGACAATGCATGCTTTGCCTGGTGTGTTGTGGCTGCTCTTCACCCTGATGATGCTCACAATCCGCAAAGGGTCAGTAGCTACCCGCATTACAGCACCGCACTCGACGTGACAGGACTACAGTTCCCGATGCCCATAAAGGACATAGCCAAGTTCGAGGAGCAGAATGCTATAAGCATTAACGTCTTTGGGGTGGAAGGCAAGTCCATCGTTGGACCCCTCCACTTCACCAAAAGAAAGAGGGATCAGCATGTCAACCTGCTGTACATTCAGGATGGATGCAAGTCCCACTACTGCTGGATCAAGGATTTGGGGAAGCTAGTGGGTAAGCAGATCTCTCATGACCACACCCGTAAATGGATTTGCGATGGATGCTTGGTGTTCTTCCCATCCGAAGACAAATTACGACAACACTCCGAACAAGACTGCAACGTGGTTGCTACAAAGATGCCGAACCACTTTAACAACATCCTCGAGTTTACGAGCGTGCACAAGCAAATGCGGGTACCGTTCGTGATTTATGCTGACTTCGAAAGTGTGTTGAAGCCTATTAGCTCCGCAGTTCCGGATCCCACCTCTTCCTTCACCAACAGCACACAACACCACGAACCCTTCAGTTTTGCATACTATATCAAATGTTCATACGATGACTCGTTTAACAAGTTTGACCTGTACAGGGGACCTGAAGCTGCTAAAGTGTTTATGGAAAAGTTGAAGGAGGAGGCCTGCAGATTAGGTAAAATCCTTAAAACCAACGTTCCGATGGCACCGCTTGAACCTCTGGAGGAGTTGTTATTCCACATGGTTGACGATTGCGGCATCTGCAGGAAACCTTTGGGTGATGATCGAGTGAGGGATCACTGCCACCTAACAGGAAAGTTCCGCTTCGCAGCACATCGCCAATGCAACGTTCAATACCGGATGCCAAATTTCATACCGGTCATATTCCACAATTTAAGTGGGTATGATTCCCATTTTATTGTGAAAGAGTTGGGCTGCGATAAAGAACGTGTAGAGGTGATCCCCAACAATAAGGAGCGGTTCGTATCGTTCACAAAGTATGTGAGGTTATATGGCGAAGAACCAGATGTAGAAGAAGAAGATGATGAAACCGATAATTCCACAGTTCAGCTGCGTTTCATAGATTCGCTTCGTTTTATGACATCATCGTTGGATAAGTTGACGAAGAATTTAGAACCTCAACAGTTTGTTGAGATCCAAAATTTTCTCAGACGACAGACTGCGTAGTTTGCTGACAAGGAAAGGTGTTTTCCCGTATTCATACATTTCCGGTGTAAGTGTATTGAATGAAACCTCTTTGCCCGCAAAACATGCTTTCTTCAACGACTTATCTTCTACGGCTATTAGCGATGCGGATTATAAACATGCGCAGAAGGTGTGGGAGGAGTTCCACATACGAAACTTGGGTGAATACAGCGATCTGTATTTAAAGAGCGATGTTCTACTGTTGGCAGACGTTTTTGAAAATTTCAGAAACGTTTGTCTAAGTACGTACAATCTCGACCCGGCTCAGTACGTGACAGCTCCTTCTCTCGCCTTTGATGCAATGCTGAAACACACTGAGGTGAAGTTGGAGTTATTAACCGATGTTGATATGCACCACTTTATTAAGAAAGGCATTAGAGGTGGTCTCACTCAGTGTAGTCATCGGTATGCTCGTGCCAACAACAAGTATATGGAGGAGTACAACCCCAGTGAACCCTCCATGTACTTGACATACCTCGATGCCAACAACCTATATGGATGGGCTATGAGTCAACCACTTCCACACGGGTTTTTCAGGTGGTTAAACATCGATCAGGTTAACCACCTAAAAGATAACATTTTGAATATCCCCATTACGCACAATATGGGGTACATCCTAGAGGTTGATCTGCACTACCCACAACAGCTTCAGGATCTGCATAACGACTTGCCTTTCTGTCCCGAGACCATGGTTCCACCAACACCGTCTTCTAGGACTCGAAGCTACTCACCACACTTTTGATAAGAAGAAATATGTAATCCATTACCGAACACTTCAACAGGCTCTGCGCAATGGTCTACAATTAACTACAGTTCACCGTGTGTTGGAGTTCGAGCAATCACCGTGGCTCAAACCTTACATAGATTTAAACACGTCTCTCCGTACTTCTGCCACTAACGCGTTTGAAAAGACTTTTCAAACTTATGAACAATGCGGTTTTGGTAAAACTATGGAGAACGTGGACAAACGTGTTGATGTAAAGATTGTGTCGCGGTGGGAGCACGAGGGACAAAAGTTGTGCGCGAGTGGACTAATAGCTAAACCTAACTTTAACAGTAGTTTAGTGCTAGGTGAGGATTTGGTTATTATACAGATGGATAGGGTAAAAGTCACTTACAACAAACCCATATATGCAGGTTTTCGATTCTAGATATTTCAAAGACCCTCATGTATGATTTTCATTATAACACCATGAAACATTTGTATGGAGCTAAACTCTCACTACTTTATACAGACACTGACTCTTTAGTGTATAGTATAGAAACAAAAGACTTGTATAGTGATATTAGTGCAAACATTAACAATTTCGACACTAGTGACTACCCTCGAGACAACAAATACAATATGCCTCTTGTGAACAAAAGATTCCCGGCAAGTTCAAAGACGAGTTCAACGGCGACTTGGTGTTACAATTTGTTGGAACTCGCGCAAAATCCTATTGCATTCTTAGTGAGAAGGACACGATTAAAAGATCAAGGGGTATCGCGTAGTGTGGTGGCTGGGATTAGTGTGGATAGTTTTAAGGACATTGTGCATAATAATTCTGGTGCCCTCATGCATAGCATGGTATGTATTCGGAGTAAAAACACGATTTGTACACCCAATTAATTAATAAAATTAGTTTATCGGCAGAAGATGACAAAAGGTACGTCATCCCGGGTAGTACTTCCACATATGCATGGGGGCATAAGGATATTAGATAGTTGTTTATATTTTATTGTGTATATATAGTATGTAAGTTAGTTATAAGCATATCTACCCTCCCCATCCTTAATAATTCCTTTCTTCCCGGCGATATGTGTTTACCTCCCGTGGTCTCGCCGGACGGTAAAACATATTGTTGGATTAACAACAATATGTCTTATTGACTGAAAACATGTTTCCTCTCTTTACTTTAATCTCTTTTTATTACAGGTCTATTTAAACAACCCATTAATCTCTTTTTGTTACAGGTTAACCTGCTTGGATTCGGCTACACAAACAAAATACTTTGTAAAATTGTAATTAGTTTATTAAACTGTAAATCGGATAAATAAATTATTAAACTTTTGTGTTCTTATTATTGTTGGTTAAAGGACTGTAGATATTAAAAGGAGGGTGATTATAAATTGATCTTGCTACAAAATCTTAAAATGAGGGTAGCTCCTTGGGGTGATGATATCTGAAAAATTCTTAGAGATTCAGGTAGCTGAGAAAATCTAATATTGATTGATACCAAACAAGATAGGTTTATCTCGAAAGATGCAATGGCTAGACAAAGAAAACTATTTGGTTCAGATGAAAGATAAAAAATGGCTAGTCGAAGAAAACTTTTTGGTTCAGATGTGGGAGGAAATGAGGATGCTCATTTATCTCGAAACATAAAAAATTTAAGATATTTATCTCGAAAGATGAAAAATGGTTAGTCGAAGAAAACTTTTTGGTCCAGATGTGTGGGGAAATGTGGATGCTGGGGGAAATGTGGTGGTGGGTTTCTTGATTTTACCCTACTGATGCAGACTGTGCAAAATTCAGGAAAATGTGTAGGTTAGTTCAGACTAGAAAACAATAAGGGTGCGCGTCTAACTAGTTCCAGGACTTAAGACCCGATGATGATGAACCTTGAGATATTTAGATTTTAGCGCATTGAAAATTCACAGTGTAACTATAGAAAATAAAAATTAGTTTCTTAGATTTAAACAATAACAAAAATTCGCAATGTAATTATTTTGTATTGAACCGAACAGTATTATTTTTATCACTTGAAGATCATTGAATCGCAATACAGTTTAAACGCCGATAGAAATCTATTTTTCTTTGTATATGCCGACTGTTAGTTGAACTTCGATATTCGAGAGATATTTGAAACCCTTGGTGAATGGTCATTTGAAAGTCTCCAGCTTGAATATTGAGAACTATGGACTTTCACAAATTTACGGGTTCGTTGGTATTAGAATGTTTATCAAATCTTAGTAAATAGGATTTTAATTATGCTACACCAGACGTCGCTTTTATTCCAAATCTGGAATGACGCTAAAAGGTTCTTTTTGTCATATGAATCTTGGCATATTTGAAGTTGGTTAATAAAGTTTATAGTTCAAAGTTCAACACATGTAAAATAGGAATATTAGGAGGAATTTATATCCTCGTTAAATAAATATTTACATGTTTACATAATTGTGAACCATATTTTGTTCATCTTAAGTTTCTCAATTTATATTTAACATATTAACAAGATGTTTCCTGTAGTGTTGAAATTATTAGTTTAATTGAAATCCACGAAAAGTATTTATCTTTTGAATATTGTTCAGTGTCAATTTTCATTTACACAATTTGACAACTTAAGTACTTAGTGTGAGAAATCACTAAATTCAAATATAGTTAATTTTATAAATGTGCATGCAAACATAATTTAAACAATTAGTTTTTTGTTTATATTAATAAATAAAAATGCTAATATTTTTGGGCATATATCAAAAATAATTTTGTGAAATGTTTTTAAAACGCTATTGTAAAAAGTTTGGTACACATAAAACAATAATCAGCTATTTTGCTCTAACCCCTTTAAGTTCTAAAATAAAGTCAATTATTTAAATTATTATTTTCATGTCTCGTTTTGTTGTTGTTGAATATTAATTTACAATTACATGCATGAATTGACTTTGAAATTTGTTTTTGCAAAATATTTGTTGGTGATTTAACAATTAAGGTCAAAAGTTTTTAAAAAAGGCACAAAATATTCGCTGAAGTTGCCACAACGCATGCAGACTGGTGTATGAATAGCTATTTGAATAAAAGTTTAGAAGTTTTATGTAACAAAGATAGGTATCTTTTACCATTAGTTTTATCTTAGAGTTTTGAGACGCAACTTACTGTTTCGCGTTTGTATTTCACTAAAATGTGTTTCTTTCGGGTATAAACTCCAGGCTTGTGATTATTGATTATCATTACGATACTTAACCTTAAGGTTCCTGCACTGCCCTGAGTTCGCTTTTCATTATAATTTGTTTAGGTGCAATGGGATTAACATTTTTACGGCTTTGTTCTCTTCGCTTCACCTTCCACCTTTGCTATTTGCTTAACCGCTGAGTGAAGTTCAGAGCTAGTTCTTCGGGATTTTTCCATCAACTATCCACCGGCAACAGTACTTGTAACTTTTATCCACTGGAGCTTTACAACAACAAGGAAAACTTGCAGCAAGGTTAAATTGCTTACCTAATGCACCATTTTATATTGCAGTTAACTAACTTATAGTTATACCAATTTAAATAGCTTTGGCACTACGATGCGCTTGATGTACAGTTTATAAATTTTTTAAACATTTTCCAAACTTTCAGCACTTTTGGCAATTTTGTAGCAATCAGATCGCGCTGTTTATGCAATTTCTTAAACAACTGCTTTGATTCACAGGCTACTTTTGCTACAAAAATGAATTGTGGCAATTTTTCTGCATGAGCAGAAATATTCTAGAATAAAACACAGATCATATCCGGCTAGTATAGCCAATGAACTTTTTATACCGTCAAATGAGGCATAAAGCTTGCCTAAGTAGGGATATTTCCATTACCCATTAGTAAACGCTTAACCACAGCAATTTTATATACAGATGACTAAATCAATTAGAAAGTAATGCCACCATGACTGTAATTTTTTTATTCAAAACAGACCTTAAACATTCTTTAGTTTTATGTCTAATGCACTATTCATTTTTTATCGTTTTCACTATACGTTTTCGTGTACGTGCACCAACGGATGAAGATTTTGGTCAATCCGTGGCATAAAGTACGCTTGCTTTTGTTATCAACAAGAGAATCGGATACCAATTTTACACCTCAGATTATTGTGCTTGGACAGAGGCAAACGTTGCTAAGTGGAATATCGTGACTGTATAATGGTTGTGGAAGCCGCTGCATTTTTTTACGATTTATATGCAGGCGAGCGCAACCGTGCTCACATCCTTCTCAAGGATGGCAAATAGCGTCTTGAGTTGATGGCGTTTCCAATCCTCAAGAATCATGCACGACACTATGGAAATCTCTAGCGATTATTTCAGCAGACTAACAATCTTGAACTTCCTGGGATGTGGACCGCGGATCTACAAGGATTGGGGTTTGTTCTAGGTGTCAAAATGATGCGGCCATTATTCATTACTCGTAAAAGCGCGTTCGTACAAAGCTAAGAAATGCTGCAAACTGTCTTTGCATCGTGAGTCCGTCTTAGCGCGAGGATTTGCGAGGACCAACGAGTTCACACTTTATGACGTTCCGGTAGCTGGTTTACTAAAATATACACCTCCTCTTGCAAAATACTAAGCTCTATGATGATCTGTCTTTGTTCGATTTGAAGGCTATAGCAAATCATTTTGTCAAGACCATCTTGATGCTAGTTAGCCATCTGTTACGGTTCATGGTTTTCCACTACGAGGTCCATCAGCCAGGTTGAGTTAGCTGGAGTTTTGTCTTTAACTTGATTGATCCCAGCGCCTCATTGTAGTTGTTACGGTAATCCGTGCGGACAAGAGAAAATTAAAGCACAGTAAAAAAAGTAACAGTAAGTGTTATACTGCCGGCCCGTGTGTTCAGAGCCACTTCCACAGTTGGCAACACTGGTACTATCCACGTTCACATTATTGCACAACAAAGACATTACGACATAATTTCGTGTCAAATTGTATCACATGACAAATATGTTTACAGTGATACAAGATGCACCCTAAAAAAGATAAAAAGCACTCACCCAAAAATGTGGAACTCTCCACGATTTCGCGGTCATCCTGGCGCAGGGGCCTAGTTGATTTTTATGTATCTAGTTTGGGTGTTGTTTGGGCGTGGATTACGTTATGCCATCGTTGAATCCAGATTTAACGTCTTTCCTCTTCTTCTGTTTGTAGGCAGGACGAAGGAATAAGGTGAAGGCAACGATAGAAGGTAGAGATAAAGGGAAACCTACATTCTGAAAGAGAAAAGACAAAGGAATGAGTCAGGTAAACGTCACCATTTGACGTCTCGTTGGCTAATCATGTCGTGTCACACACCGCGCACTTGCGCCATCCCTCCGCGTCTGCGCATTCTTTTGCGCAAACGCAACTGTCCGAAATGACGGAAATGCACAAGTCTATTTTAAAAATAATGGCGGTAATTCACTCAGAAATTTAAAAAGTGTATATGTCCAAATTTGAAATGTAACAGTCGCGACAAAGCCATAAAAGAAAAAAAAATTAAAAAGAAAATGATTTTTAGTACGATTAAAGCTTAAAATCTAAATCCTAACCTGCATATACCCTAACTTAAATTCTAGAAAATGTTTATTTTTGGAGCCACCTGGTTTTTTAACCGATAACACGTTTTACGATTAACCAGAAAACGGAATGTGTAGCCCTATTGTTTATGAACTACATTTATAAATGCACACACGAGTCTTTAATGTGGCGCAGTTATAATCGACAGCACAAATTTGTCGGAGAGCACGACACACTACTAAAACTAAAACAAACGTAACAAGTCGCCTAACATATGTACTATAACTAAAGCTAACATTACAGTTTTTTAAGTGCATACGCACATAAGCATTGCATCTAAACTGTTTTTCCTTTGGCTCCAAAATGCCCAAAATTTCAAAATGTCTAAAAGAGCAAGTTACTCTGCATTTTAGCAAATTTTTATGTACTGGTACTCTGGCTTAATAAACAACACACATCAAAACTTTTTCATGACATGGTTGTTAATTAACAAATTTACCAACAGTACCATCTTACTAATTTCTTACGTTACTAACCTAACAAATTATATTGCTACCATCAGGTTAGCTTCTTTACTCGATATTCAAAAAATAATTCCTACGTCTGATCGTAAACACCAAACGTTAGGAAAACAAAAAATGATAAGGCAAAACAAAGTCTCACGTTATTGTCAAAGATAATAGGTAAGATAAAGGTATTAAGCTCATGTTACTATCAAAGATAATAGGTAAGATAAAGATATTAAGGTCAAGTTACTATCAAAGATAATAGGTAAGATAAAGATATTAAGCTCAAGTTATTATCAAAGATAATAGGCAAGATAAAGATATTAAGATAAAACTAGATAACAATAGGTGGATCCGAAACGTCCCAGCACGCTAAGGCACGCTACGACTACATACATTAAAGATATAGCGTAGAATTCCCCAGCTCACCAAACCGTTTTGTCATCTATCACAAAGATACAAGATAGAGTGGCCCCTTGAAGCCGTTATATAGGTAAGATACTCATGCCCCTTAGAAGAGAGCGATCTGTGAGGCAGGCCCGTTAGTTATAACGGTATGAGGGATCGAAAAGGGCATGTGGGTGCATTCCTGCACCCGGCGTTGAACGATATCAATAAGATATCCACACATTTACTTGCACTCACACATACACACACTCATACATACATTCACTGTTAGCGGCCACGTGCGGCTGACAGCGGCACCGCATGACCTCACGAAAGATTGCCAGAGACGTGGTCCGGGTGTCTGTGAAAACCCCCCGCGTCACCACACGGAACTAGCGGAAATTAAAAGGCATTAGAGATATAGGAAAGGTAAAAAGAGGGAGGTAGTCATTTTGGAATGCATAAGTGACACTTCCAGATAGAAGAGAATAGAGGAAGGACTCGCATTGAGCAAAAGAGACAGAAAAGGTGGATAGAAAAGCACTACTCAACCAGCCAATGTGGTCAGTAGCCCGAAGTGAGAGAAGAATCACTCTTATGTGGTAGACGAGTGTTCCGGAACAAGAACAGGTCTACCAAATAAAAGATAAGGCGGAAACGGAGACAGCAGGATAAGGAAAAGTAGAGTTTTTGGACAAGCGTCCGAGAGAAGTTGGCAACATAGTTGGCAACACTGATATTATCCACGTTCACATTATTGCACAACAAAGATATTACGACATAATTTCGTGTCAAATTGTATCACATGCCAAATATGCTTACAGTGATACAAGATGCGCCCTAAAAAGATAAAAAGCACTCACCCAAAAATGTGGAACTCTTCACAATTTCGCGGTCATCCTTACGCAGGGGCCATGTTGATTTCCATGTATCTCGTTTGGGTGTTGTTTGGGCGTTGGTTACGTTATGCCATCGTTGAATCCAGATTTAACGTCTTCGCTCTTCTTCTGTTTGTAGGCAGGACGAAGGAATAAGGTGAAGGCAACGATAGAAGGTAGAGATAAAGAGAAACTTACATTCTGAAAGTGAAAAGACAAAGGAACGAGTCAGATAAACATCACTGTTCGACGTCTCGTTGGCTAATCATGTTGTGTCACACACCGCGCACTTGCGCTATCCCTTCGCGCCTGCGCATTCTTTTGCGCAAACGCAACTGTCCAAAATGACGGAAATGCACAAGTCTATTTTAAAAATAATAGCGGGAATTCACTCACAAATTCAAAAAGTGTACTTGTCCAAATTTGGAATGTAACATAAGACCGCACCGAGTACCGCAATAAAATCCAAAAAATTTAAGTTATGGTAGCTAAAAACGCGATAAAGTAAGGTGGATCACACAGAAAGAAAAAGGAAACTTTAAGAAAAACAAATTATTTACACACCCTAAAGAAAGCAAAATGTTAAAAAAAGGAAAACCAACTCGTATAGAGCAATAGGTATAGTCAAAATATCTCGGAAGATTTATATAGTGCAAAAACCTTCGCAAAAGTAATTAATGCCCTTCCTTGATTACCTTAACCAAATTTGTGATCTTAACCCTAGTATTTATATAAAACAAAAATTAAAAAAAGTTTCACCAACCCTATACTTACACATTATCCGCAAATAATGATTGACAGGCAGTTAAATAGAACAATAACGGTAAAGTACAATCAGTACCTCCGCTACGAGTCAAAATGCGTTTTTCCTCGTAGCTAAAAAAATATTAGCAAATGTTATACTTTACAAGGTGTATTCTAAATTTTTATATAATTAAAAAATTATATCTTAAAAGTGATACCCAAAAAAAGGAAAAACTGTCTTTATTAGTACATTCTGCCGGTTTGAGTAAAGTAAGTTTAATTTCAACACCGTGATACCTTCGTTTGTGCGAGGAGCAATCAAAAAAGCTTAATTAAAAAATCCAGACACAATTCTTTCTAATGTAAGTCATCAATGTGACGCAGACAAGAAATAAGAATTCTTACAGATTGGCCGGACGTTCCGCTGCGGCTCCACATTGGTTATAGTCGACATCTGCGGGATCACGTGGCACAACATACTAAATCTTTTCCTGACCAAGGATATATGTTTATACATATTTCATAGAGATGCATTGAAGTACCTGAAAGTAATTTAGCACAAATCGCCGTAAATAATTTCGTTATTGGAAAAATTCCATCTATCAAAGTAACCGCTTTGTACAAACTAATTTCAGAATTCCATGTTATAAATCTATCAGTGAATTTTCATAGGAATATCTCTTAATTTGGATCATTACAGTCAATAGATGGATCTAAAATAAAAGTTTGATAACGAATCAATTGAATATCCCACATTGGAAACTCAAAGCCAACAACAATTGATAACGGAAAACCTATTTGATAAAACACGTCGCTAATTGAATGTAATATTTCCGAAACGCATGTTTTAACAATCGAAAACAACGTTTCTGAACGTATTAAAGAAATGCATATACTTAACCTTTTAGAAAGACTTCACAATCTTTGAGAAAAATGTTTTGAAAAATAAAACAACACCTTCTAAAATTATCTAAGCGAACACATATTACAAGAATTTTTAACCTTTGAAAACCAAAATAAATTTCCATTCTTTGTAATAATGAAACTCGGGGTTTACCACGTTATCAAAATAAAATGGATTCAAAATATTTAACTTTGTGAATAATAATAATCATTGCAGCTTTTACGGCTAACGTAAAATAAATTTGAAGTACCCCAAATTTTATAACTGACTATTTAACGCAATTCTACAGGACGTTTAGACAAGTTTTTTGGTTTAAAATTAAAAGAGGGACAAACCCGTTACTAACTAAGCAAGCAAGATAACCGTGGAATCAATAAGAGATATGAAATTTACATTACGTATGGGCAACATCATCTACATACAAGAACACATAATGACACCAATGGTATCCGTAAATAGTTGTCATTCAGCGATAAATTAGGTAAAGTTTGCAATCATTGACTGGTAGGAACTCTTTTATGACTCACTGTCTACTAATCCACTCGCTTCATAAAATTATTAAGGCTGCTATATGTAAGCTAAAGTATAGATATGGTTTGAACTAGGAATTACGCGAGTGTTGAGTCATAACTCCTGAAGCTGATTCTAACCCTACGTTATCTAGGTAATACCCGTATAGAACTCATCCTCTTCAATAACTAGTGGAGATTTACTCTATTTTATTGTTCTCATACAGCTCCTCTTTAACCACACATTTTGAAATTCCAAAAATCGTTAATATCAATTTGCCTCTAACATACTATTACATGACAAACATTTTCTGAAATGCAGAACATGATTTAGCTTATAACCTTAGGTTTATCTTTTATTATTAAAATCACAAAGATGCTTTTATTTTTCCATAAAATTCCATAGAATTTTTCCAAACAAGATCCTAGTGATGCGGTTGAAATCCATTAAGAATATTTTTATAGATAGTTTCAACAACTGCTTAAGCTGATTTATAAGGGTACAATTGTATAGATATCACTTCTGAGTTATATTCATGTAAGTGGTATATGCAATACGATAGAAATCCTGATGGGAAAACAATTTAGTCACTTATTCCGGTAACAAGTACATTTATTTCATTTACAACCATCCCGTTCAACGAATACAGTTGGCATTGACAAGTATATTTAGAATTCGTTACACAACGAATATTTAATTAGTACTGTTGACTTTATAGCCACCGAATAAACACAGGATTCAAATTCTCTGAATGCGGTAGCAGTAACTCGTTGGGCAATACGAACACATTTGGGTAAACCTATTTAAATTTTATAACCCGTATAGACGCAGTGCGCTTTGCAGTAATTATCTTAAGTGCGGTCGAAGTCCCCTTTTATTTAAATGCCTTGTAATATCTCTACTGGTTGTTGCAGAACTTTAATTTGTTCGTTTTAGAATAGTTTTCCAGTTGGTATAACGATTCATTTATTTGCTAGACGATTATTTGAAAAGTAAATTTAGTTCCGTTTTGATTTATTAATTTTAATGGAGCTTAAGATATGTAATAAAATTCATTTGTCAATTGGCAAATGTAAAGATGACCTATAGACATTGGGCCTTAGTATCAATTGGGCGCTAATGTATTCAATATCCTTTCTATAAAAAAAGGAAAATGAGTATAGTATGGTTTCCTATTCTAATAACTACATATGAAAGGTTAGCAATAGATGAAGATTTATCCGTTTAAAAAGACCTTTTGGAGACTTCAGTCTAACTAGGATACGTCAGGCGCCACTACACCTTTGACAATGTACATAAACTAAAAACATAGCAAAGGAAAATGCAAAGACCTTGACATGAGCATACGTTAAAAAGCACAAATGCTTGATGTTAAAAATTACACAAAACCAGAACCTGAAAGAAAAACACTAATTACAAATCCGAGACAGCAATTTGCATCTCAAAATAAAATTCAAAAATATTACCAGAGAAGGAAACTTTTAACTTATGAAACCTGATCCATAATTTATGTGAACTTGCTACTCAATGTCAGTAATAACCCATTATCTCAACCCAGATACCTTATTAATAATGGACCTGTTTTTATATTTTAGTACTCAAAGTAATGAACACAGTGAAGTGAATAATTATATTAGTGGTTATAGCATTTAAAATTTACATAATAACAACTGGCTAGCGATAACCTAGATAACCACAGTTGGTGGAGAAAGTGGACGTGTAAATACGAGCAAACTTTATAAAAGCAGAACCTTTAAGTTCTTACCACTAGTAGCTTCAATTTAAGCGGCGGCGGAGAGGAACTGTCGAGCTTTTGCCGAACTCAAGCGTTAGTATTTTTATAGCACCAGCTTCTTTACAACAACTTTACTGTACAACAGTGAAACTTTTTTTTTGTAGGATGCGCGTCAGTGAAACGTATTTTTTTTTGTTTTTGGCTGAATGGACGCCAGTGTAACGTAATTTGTTGTGTTGGTTGGGCGCCAGTGAAACGCCAGTGAAACGAATTTTTCTAAATGGGCGCCAGTGCACAAAAATTTTTCGCTTTCTTCACAGAGAATCGAAGAAGGGGCCATCTTTCGACATAGCTAGGGGTCTATTCCTGGGTAGAGCAATAAGAAGTTGGGGGTAATTCGAATTTTGTTTGCAAACGAAAGCTAAACTAAATTAAATAGGCGCCACCAAGTCCAGAGATAATCACGATAAGAGCAAAGCACAATTCTAAGGGCGGACGTGGAAACCCAAAGATAAAACGATCGCCTTCGTTAACAAAAACCTGTTTTATAAAAATAAGACGCAGCTCCTGTAAGAAATTACAAAGATTAAATAAAAAAATGTAGAACACCATTTGTATCCTATAAAAGTATCAAAAATAAAAAATGTATATCCAATATGATATTGGCACAAAATTATTACCCAAAAATTCTACCTTTATGTTATCAGATTTGATCGCATTTGACCAAAATAAGAGTCTCAAAGTTTAACTAATTGTTTACTGAAGTAAAAAAAACTTTCTTTTAAAAATTCATAACTTTTTAACATGTAAAGATTCTCAACAATAATGTTTATAACAAAATCAAAATTTTTGTCTTTTTAAAGCAAAAGACTGATCTTTAAACATAAGCTTGTTTTAAATATTTAATCAAAAGAAATTTGTAAACACAATGCATTGAACTATCATTTCTATTCTGGGCAGATCTTATCAGGTAGATTACAGTTTCATAATTATTACGCAGGGTGTATTTAAATTTTGTAATGAAGTGAAAAAAAATTCCATGTACATAACAAATTAAAAGTAAGCAAAAGTTCACTGCTATTACTTATCAAGTACTTCTTGTATCAAGTATATAAATTTTCATAACTTCAACATTTTGTGTGAACACAAATGCAAACACTTTGCAATTGTCACTAAACGAATTAAAATTTTTATACTTAGTTTTTATAATTTATCAGTGAATAAAAGCTAACTTCAAGATTAAAGAATGTTTAATTTGGATTTTAGGAAAGCTGCACGAAACATCTGCTTTCACGGCAAACATCTGTCAAATGTTGCTACATCACAAAAAGTATAACGTCGAAAATATACCTTGAAATTTATCTGAAGTTCAAATGGAACAAAGCTTACAAATATATAAACCTAACCTGACAAAATTTCTTTCTACGGTTTATAAAACCAGTTCAACAATAACCGAAAGTGAAACAGGTGATATGGTCATAAACATGATAGCAAATTGCGGGTTTTTTTTATATGACCGTCTGTGTATCAAAGACTAACGACTTCTAAACACATGCAAAAATTTCTTAAACTTAATAACGAACCAAACTGCTTCTGATTTTCCTAGACAAATCCGAACTGAAATTCCATCAGTTCCAAACAATACTATAAACCTTTTCAAACTTAGGATAACAGCAATTACGTCCACATGTCTGTAATCTCCAATCCTTGTACAAAACCATACAACTTACAAAACCAAAATTCTCACTTGTACTTCTCTATAGTTTTTCGTAGGCGCGCTAAATAAATAAAACAAAATTAAATTAAGTTCGTAAAATGTATATATTACAAACCGTTAGTAGAAGTTATTGAAATCTATTCAAGTCTACCATGACTTGAACCACTCACACAAATAACTTAATCGGAGGTCGCAAGCCTTTAGTCTGGAAAACATCTTGATAAATTGATAACTAGGTTTCGACTAACAAACGATAACGACGATTCAAAGACTCGCCGTTAGAGGTGGGGAAATACGAAGGTACTGAGATTGCTAGAGATGCTCGACAAAATAACTTTATGTCACACAGATATTTTACTACAAGAAGATTACTAAAACGAAGCGTTCCATTATGTACTATATGGAACATTACTAAAGAATAAGGCACGCTTGGCGCATTATACTTGTAATTCAATGCGAATAAATACTGATCAAATTAAACATGCTACAACAGTGTGGCACACACAACACAAAGTACTTGAAGGTAAATCGCGGTAAAACTATAGATTATACTATCTACACGATGGAGAGGAATTTACCTACAAGCTACATCTTATGCTATAATTGAAATTATGCTGTATACTTATAATTGCAAACGGAACAACAACTATTTGTGAAAGGTTATTATGTCAGTCTAAAAATATAAAGACTTGGGATTTTGATTAATTCTTAAAATTTAAATAACGAATGCAAATGTATAGTACGTTTAAAGTATATGTTTGAGTACCAATATTCAAGCCTAAGGTGTTTGTCTACAAAGTCAATTTGTAATTAAAGTTTTATAGAGGAGAATAATAAAATTATAAAGAATACAATATAAATCGTACCATTTAACACAAACAAACACAAGTTGTCAAAAAATATGTTCATTTAGTTCTATACATGAAACATATACAACTGCATTACGTGAATTGACGCTAGCCAACCAGATGTTGTAAATTTTAATACAAAACTTAATGCACGGTAGGTGTAGGTAATAACCCCAAGCTACCAATAACGCCAACGCATCATATATCGGAACTTTTTACTCCAACGGCAGATGGCGCTGGAATACTATTTTGCAGTTAGTAGTAGATGTACTCTACAAAGATTTATTGGTCTATGATACAGTTTTTGATTTTTTTTGTTTATGATAAATCATGCTTTATTCAAACATGCGCTCGTTGGCAGTATCGCCACATTAATCAGCTTTTCGCTAGGCTTAAATTACGGATAGCAAAATATCGATAAATATCGATAGGCATGTAACATATTGGAATTTTTTTCGTAGACAAGTGGTTTTAGATTAATTGTCTGTTTTTTAATGCAAAATTCAGAATGGTATATATCGGGTATAGCCAAAACTTATCCATATTTATCGATAAAAACCGACGAGCTCATGCAGGGTGTCGTTTTTAAGTTTATTGTTTTTCTAGCATAAATTATTATGCTTAAAACTAGAAATGAAGGCCTAAGGGGACGTTGTAGTGCCGATGTCTTACAAAATGCGACACATGCTGTACAAAATGGCATACTTGTTAATATGGCAAACATAACGTCTAAAATTCCTCGAAGAACTTTAAGAAATTATTTGGAAAAAGGACATACGGAATGTTATATGGGACGATAAAGTATCATTGCTGCTGAGCAAGAGGAAGAGCAGAAGAATAATACGCCTGGCAGAAATAGTATATTCCTTAACTGCAAGAACGTTGTACTGTTGTGTTTTTAATTTCTGCAAAGCAGCTAATATCCAGAATACGTTTAATGTACAAAAGAAGATGGCAGATCGATTTTGGCTCAAACACTTTTTTCAAAGGCATTCTGAAATTAGGGTTTGTAAAGTCCAAAGCATGAACCCGACGAGAGCACAAAAATTTTACAAATGTATGGTGACAGACCATTTTAATAAACTTCGCAATATCCTATCCAACTGGACATGTTAGATTAACCTAAGTTTGAATACAACATGGCCGAAAAAGGGTGCTGACTTGGTCTATATCATCAACAAGGCGATCTCGCAAAAAAGAGGCGCAGAAAGAGTTCGTTCCGTTGATAAGAAACACGCAGTAAATGCGATAGTTGTTTTGTGTGGCAACACAATGGTTAATGCAATTCCCCGTTGTATTCTTTTTAAGGGTAAAGGAATACAGCCAGAGCTTGCAGACAATTTATTACCAGGCAGCAACGTTATAACGACACAAAGGCCTAGTACAGTGATTTACTCATTTTAGATTAAATGGGCACAGTTTGCTAATTTTTGATGGGACCAAGTGTCATTTGGACTATTCCATAACAGAGGCTGCAGATGAATTCGGCATAACATTGTATTCCTTGTCAAGCAATACATTGCATTTACATTTCCAATGCTCCACCCGAAGGTACTACATTGGCTAGGAGGCGAGTTTTTTGTTGCCTGGAAATTTAGAATTTTGTCGAACCCTTGCCGTTCCAGGCAAGGTAGGGATCTTTAACGTGCGTGACAACACTCACACACGGGACCTCCATTTAACCTCTCATCCGAACGAGGGCGTAATATTTGTGAAAAATTCTTACCTGCCATTTTTCAAGCAGTCGGCCGTGTTGGGATTTGAACCCGGGACCTTGGGATCCGTAGTCTAACGCTTACTACATTGATCCATGGCGACGACTGGACAAACGATACCTTACATGTAATTTTGCAATGCTCCACCTTAAGGTACTACATTGGCCAGAGAGCGAGTTTTTTTTACCTGGAAAATTTGGAATTTTGCCGAACCCTTGCTGTTCCAAGCAAGGTAGGGATCTTTAACGTGCGTGACAACACTCACACACGGGACCTCCATTTTACCTCTCATCCGAACGAGGGTGTATTTTTGTGAAAAATGTTCGCCTAACATTTTTCAAGCGGACCGTGTCGGGATTCGAACCCGAGACCTTGGGCGTAGTAGTCACACACATACCACTACGCCACGGAGCCGCCTGGACAGGCGATACCGTCTGTCCGGATTGCACTTAATTAATATAATGTTTATTTTGTTCTTGCGATTTTGTTCTTTGTTACTTTGTCGGTTTTACAAAAAAAGCAAGGAAGAACATTGTTACCTTCATTTTTGACGGTAAGTAAACCACACCCTTTTTGATTCGCTATTCATTTATGTAGATTTTGTAACTATTCCAACAACATCCTGTAAATCTTACCGTTTTACAATAAGTACGCTTCCTAACAATTTTCATTTAAACCAATAAGCTGCGAATTTGAAAACTCATTTTATAAATTAAATAGTCAGTACCTTGTTTTAGGTATCCGTGAACTTCCTACACATTCCTATTGCGTATAATTACTTTCTAGATTACTTCAATCTAAAGACTCGTTGACATAATGTATTGAACTATCTGATAAACTGTGTTTTAGGTTTTCTAATCCCCTGTGTTAATAACACTGGTATTACTTTGAACTCTGGTTATTTCAAAACAAATACATGTGCATTTTCCTTTTCTGAACACGACAAAAGTACTCGTCGTTAACGTTGTATTTTTCGTTTTGTTTTTTATGGGATTTGGCGCACACAATATCGTGTGGTAAGTATTTATGGTTTTAAGAAAAATGTATTTTGCGGCGACAACAAAGTAATTTCATCTGAAATTATTCCAGATTCACCCGTTGGATTGCCGCCGCTTTTTGTGATGAAAGGACACCTCCAAGGCGAGATCACGCGCCCCTCTGTTACACCCCGTCAATTCTTGTTTTTATTTAATTCTTTGTTATTTGTTCAACCTTGAAGGAAATATTTTTATATTGTTCAATTACTAAAAAAACAATACTTAATAAAGGTATAGTGCATTTTTAAGTGTAAATTAGTGGCGTTATTGACCATGCATGTCAGCAAAAACGCTACTTGATATTTTTTATAAAAATTGCCCAAACAACTGAATTTAATTTAGTTTTACTAAGTGTCTTTACAATAAGTTAAAGTATAGTCCTACTAATATATATGTGATATACTTTGGCATATACAGCATATCAGTTCCTTAAACCTTCACCCAAACCTTGAGGTGGCGTTATTGCCTTTATCTACTTTATTTTATTATTTCATTTCAGTTTGAAGATGTTGAACCACGTTTAAGAACATATGATAATTTCAGATTATGAACCTTTAATATAATATTTCAATAATTTGTCAACTGAATTACTTAATTTTGTATTGCAAACCTTCATAGTAAAACTTCGAATGTTCAAAGTGATTCATCGTTAAAGTAAGCGAATGTATAACCAAGCTGCTTAACTTTCCAATAAGAAGACATACGACAAATATTTTTTAAACAAATACTAAACTTGAACTTGGGAATTTAACCTCGTTAGAGCCTCTTCAATATATAGTTTACGATGTCGGTTTTCAACATCGTAAATTGCAGAACAAATCTAACAAAATTTATGGATAGGCAGCAAAACCAACTTATCTCGAACTTCTTGGAAACCTAAAAATTTGATTGGTTAACGTACATTTTTATACAGTTTCTTCGTTTAGTTGTAGTAATTCTTGAATTGTAATACTCCATTTTAGATTTAATATTCCTAAACAGTTTTAATTAACTTTATTAAGTTATAAAATCTAATAAATTTTGTATTATGTAGCATAAATACGTTCTAGGTGTAAGTGGTTTGTAATAGTTACAATTTCAGTAGTATAACGCTTGCCGCCCTGAGGGCGTAATAATATTCCACAAATTTTATAAACGAATGTTAATTCGTTTTACAAAAGGAAACATGCAACATTCTTACCTTTTGCCTGTCTAGATAATTAAACTAAGGTAAAGTCTAGTAATGAATGCTGTTCGCCTACAGAAGCCGGATGGTGGATCTAGTCCTGTTCTATATACAAACTTTTTTAACGGAGTCCATTGCCTACCTACAACATTAAATATAAAATATAAAAGTAAGGGCTACGATAGTAGGGATAGGAAGGGAATCGACCGATAAACTTTACACACTTTAAGTTATTAAGCAATACTCTCACGGTTATTTGAGATAAGGTAGCTAAGAGTAGAATGCCTGGTGGCAGCTGATGTTTTCCTCCTTGTAAACTACTACTTAAGTGTAGCGTGTTCTCATTTGTAGAGACAATGACGCATATCCCTTCAAATCGTGGGAAACGTTAACACCGCAAAATATATTATAATAAAAACTAATTTTAATAAATCCTGAGTATAATTCACACAATTTATTTTCTAACTAAGTTAGAATGGACAATACCCCTAAATTATCGATTAAAAATCTCCTAACATAATTATTAACTATAGTCTTTATGAAGCGATTTTGGAGCATAACAAGTATTAGGAAAATATTTCTGAAGATTTTTGCAGGGGGCGTGGCTGTGTATCGAAAAGAAACGTGGCCGAGAAGGAGAATAGAAACCCTCGAATGTTGTGATATATACGAATTTTAAAGATTAAGTGGGTAGATCTGGTCTCAAATGAGAAGTTATTGAGGCGGTTTGGTGAGAAGAGAACTTTGTGGCGAAATGTAAAGGAAATGAAAGATAGGATGATTGCACATATCTTGATTAACTTAATATTAGAGTGAAATGTGATGAATAAAAATGTTAAAGGCACACCGAGACTTAAATATGATAAACAAATTCAGATGGATGTAGGATGTATTATCTACGCATCAATGAAAACGTTAGCTTAGGATAGATTAACCTGAAGAGCTGCATCAAGCATCAGTAAAATTCGCAATGTCGTCCTACACATTATGTACCAAAATTGCACCTTTAAAAGGACAAAGCACCGCAATGTAATTAAAGCTTTGCTAAGTAAATCCAATATAAATTATCAAGGGTATCATTATATCAGCCTATACCTACTAGCTGTCCAACTCCTATAATTGTATAAAAACTTCCATGCTCTCTAATTAACTTATCGCAACAAACTTATTGATATTCGAATTGTATTCCCTAAAAGTTTGGAACGTTAGTACAACCTTACCCTTTACTTAAAATTACGTTGACTATTATCAAGAAGTTTATCGTAGTTTGAGAAAATCTAAAGGTTTCTCTCAATTGACCGTATATATTCCCAGAAATAGTATCAATCCAGTTCACTGGAATATGACCTGAAGGAATATTTTTGCTATTGATGTGGAACACAATTTCATCATAAGCAATTTATGTCGATCAGAAATTTCAGCTAAAATAGGAAATGACTTGGAGAGAAACTCAGAAGTGTTTGATATTGATGTAACCTACTTTTTATTGGAAACAACTTGAGGGTTTATATATATATATATATATATATATATATATATATATATTACTCATATTTAGACCAGGGTAGAAAATTAAATAATCACATCAAATAATTTTAATCACCGTGTAGAAGCTTTGGGAAGAGGTACGCTTTATTAAAACCATGAAGCATAAATAAATTCAGTCGTTTCATTAAAAATAAGAGATTTAAACCATGTACAAGACGCTTTATATCAAAAGAAACAGTATTAAAAAGCTCTGCGTGTAATTTAATTATTCCTAAGTAAAGAAACAAAGACCAATTACGTGCAAAATTTATATTAATTAACCCTATTTTAAGTAACCGGTAGTAAAACAAAGTGTACACATAATAATTAATATTTAACTTGTATTCGCTAAAAATGAAAGGATAGAAGTCAATTTTAATTGAAGTTAATTGAATCGTTAGTAACAGATAATATCTATAGAAACTTGTAAAACCCAATAAAAGCAAATCCTAGAAGTGTTAGTTAGAAGTAGGATGTTTAAACACACCTGCGTATTTTAAAAGGCAATTTCAGCTTAATTTGTTTAGATAAACATGTCGATTCTAAGGATATTGGAAACGGTCAGATGCTTTAGCACGAAATACAAAACAGGGTTTATTTAAAAGCTCTGAGAATTAATATTATTTTGAACACCTGCGTAGTTTAAATATCACGTACGGCGAAAATTGTGTAGATAACAAATGGTTTCAAAGAATCTTGGAGAAACCGGGGCTTAATATTCACGAGAATGTGCGATACGGGGTTATTTAACCCAGATAGTCCACATGGACTAAAATATAATCGATAATAAAGAATATCAATTTGCACCAATACGAACAGGTTAGAAAAGGAAAGAGAAAATGCGTCAAGCAAAGACACATATAGTAAAAGGCGTGATTTAAGCAACGTCACGAGGGTCACAATTGGTTGAAAATAGGATGCAAATATCAGAGGTAGAAACAACAATTTCTGTACAAAATTAATTAGTTTTTCTCGGACATGTTTGCGTGCCGTGTGAATTTCTGAGTTTTAAATGGGGCGAGTGAAAATTCGTAAAACCGACGCGCGAGCGACGGACTGGGAACATGGCATGAGAAATTCTTTAGAATTACCCGTTTTGGGGAACAGACCGACAGACAGGCTTTTTGCTATATATACCGAGGTGAATATAAACAAGCTCTCTTAGACTTTTGACTATTCGATGCGTTAAAAGCTCTTACATCCGCGACTTGATTCAAGATGTTAAACAGTGCATTTTAGTTTGATAAAATAATTTAAAATTTTGCTCGTATATTTTAGTGATTCAAAATAGTTTGTTATTTACGTGCTAACATGAAGGTACTTCAGTGCACTTAGATACAAGGTAATAAAATTTAGTATCACTGTACCAATTAGCAAAATTTACAACGACAAATGTATACACAAAAGTAGGCAGTTTTGGCGTATATTGGTGAAAGAAGTATGAATTTCTTTGTTATTTTTCGGGGGTGTTAATAATTAAATGGTTCAAATACGTGTCTGGATCCACGAAACAAGGGTCAGATATACACAGATGAGTTCCGGAAAAGCCCAGAAACAACTTTAAATAAATGGTGATGGAGAAAATTTTAAAAGCGTTGAGAATTAGAAGCCGTAAATATAATCCTGTTGGAATGGTGTGATTAACTAAAGGGACGAGGTACTTTGAAGCTACGAGGACAGTAACCTTCAGGTAAATTATACTATTTTGTTTGACATTTTGTGTGTGTTGAATTACTTTATAATTGATTTACTTTAAATGGACATTAGTGAAATTGTACTAACCATAAAATTTTAATTTTAAGATGAAATTTGCTTGTTTAAGTAGAAAGGGTATTTAGTATTGATGTTCTGAATTATGATGAAAATTTGGGTATGTCTTTGAGCTCAATTAGACGAACCTGGTTAATTAACGTAAAGGGGTGGTAGATGCTCCTTTATACTCAGACTCCGGTCTGCTTATATTGTTATATTAATTAGTAGGCATCCAACAATGACTTTAATTCTGGATGCACGTTAAAGTGATAATAAAATTAATCTTGAAATTCTTTTAAAACTGAATTTTATGCTGAAATTTAATTTGAAAATTTAATGTATTCTGAATATTGATGTAAATAGAGTTAACGTTGATGTTTGTGGTAGGAATGTGTTGTTTAATTTTATGAATGAGGAGGTTTATAAAATTAGGTGAGCAGCCGAGGCGAAAACAGGATCACAGCAGTTTATGACGCCCAATCGGTGGGACTAGAATTTTTGTTGAAAGGACCCAGTTCCCGCATTCACAGGAGTATATCACAACAATATATATATATATATATATATATATATATATATATTATTAGGTAGTTAATTACACAAGGTAAGTTGATAGATACTATCGTATTACAGTGAATAAGATGAAATAATAACTTAGACTTTTATGCAAAGCCCAAATAATTACTCTAAAACGAGCTAGTAATTGAAAAATGAAAAATTTAAGGTCTTGGACAGAACTTGAACTTGTATCTTAGTCTATCTAGGACCATGCGTTTACCAATTACGCCACCGAGACCGATGACGATAATTGGGAAATTTACAACTTTAAATCGGGTACAGAACTATACATAATAATTATTTATGTGTCCGGGTTGGGACCGTGTCATTTTAATTAAGGTCGACGTTTTGCCCACTTTTGTAAGGGGCTTCATCAGAACAATAAAATAAATAGTAAAATAAAGATATAAAAATAATAAATATAAGAATGATAATATAGACAAGTTAAAGTGTAAAGAGAAGAGTTACTTGTTAACTAGCAGACTCGCTAGCCCATTCAAAGCCAAATGGTGTCGTTTGGCGAAGTAACTGGTGAACGTAGCTAAAGTGGTAGTTAATATAGGGCGAGAACTTGATGCATGAGTGATCATGAATAGAGAGGAGTATCGTAGCGGTTCAGTGAACGTCACGGTTACGCTGTTGTGGGCATAAGCTTGTTTTCCAAATAGGGGAAAGTTAGTTGCTATCGTCTTTGTTTAGATTATTAGAATTTTTATTGATTTCTTTGGATTCTCTAATTTTTCTATTGTAGAAAAATGGAATCCTGGCAATTAGTTTCGTCTTGTCAAAGTTAATGGTATGGCCTGTTTCATGTTGGTGTTCGGCCACCGCTGAGAGATTGTACTGGCTTGTTCTTAAGCATCGCTTATGCTCGTTTAGTCTAGTCTGTACTGATCGTCCTGTTTCTCCTACGTATACTAAACCGCAACTGCAAGGTATACTATATACTCCTGGGGCTTTAAGACTATTTTCGGAATCTTTTGGGGTTGGTAATATTTGTGAAATTTTATTAGTGGGTTTATAGATTGTTTTGATGTTGTGTTTATGTAGAATTTTGCCAATTCGGTCTGTTACTCTGTGTATATATGGAAGGATTGCTAAAGATCGTGTATCGGGATTACAGCGTGGTTTGGTGGTTCGTGTAGGATGCAGATGCCGGTTTATTACTTTGCCGATATCTGAGTTACGATAGCCGTTTTTTATAAGACTAGTTTTAAGATGGCTCAATTCATTAGATAAGTGTTCTGGTTGTGAAATCTTAATTGCACGGTGGACTAGAGAGTTGATTACCGATGATTTTTGTGAGGGATGATGATGTGACGACGCATGTAGGTAGGTATATGTCTGTGTGTGTGGGTTTTCGATATACGGAGTGACCTAGTCGTCCGTTAGGTAGGCGCTCCTCCAGAACGTCAAGGAATGGCAGAGTTCCGTTCTTTTCAATTTCTATAGTAAACTTAATATCTTTATCAACATAAATTTCAATAACCTGAGTAAAACTGTTGTATGTCAAGGGTGTATTCCTTTTTACACTTAAACTGTAAATTATTTAATCTTTTGAAAAGAACGTGTGCACAGCATATGGTTCTAATTGTGTAAGAGTATTCTTCTCTACATTGGATTACGATTTTATAATCTATTAGAATTTCGTGTCAGATCTTGATAAAATTTCCATTATTTTGCTGTTCTTTCATATTTTAACATTAATTTCACAAACACATAAAAGCACTTCACCATTTGTAATGTAATGCATTTCAGAAACTTGCACTTCAGAAGTTATCAATCCTTTAACCAATAAACCGCCGAACTTGTTCTGTTTATACTTCTACTCGTGTAAGTAGTTTCTAATAATTTTTTAATTAAGAGAATTTGCTTTAAATACATACACTACAAATTTAAATACCCTAGAGAATGTTAAATTTCTGATTAGGTATGTACGTCCTTGCTGCTTATGGCACATTAAACAAAGGAGTTAGGTGCTTCTGAAGTCTATAGTACAAACGCCAGAAAGACCTTTGACAAAATAAGCTAATAACGATGTGAAAGCCTTTGCATAAAATTAAGAAGCACGGTATTATAATCGTAAGAAATTAAACCTTGTGATGAATCTCTTTCAACTTTCCTTGCTTTACATTTTAAAAGCTTTGAAGTATACCGGTAGACGAAGGGTTCAGCTTCATCGCAATCAAATTTATTTAAGATAAGGGCAAAGATAGCTTGCAGGAGGTATATCGATATCCCACTGATTCTAAAATATTCACTTAAATCTATTATAGTGATAACATATGATTAATCTGTGCCACATTATAGGAAAGTTCTAAAACTTCTATAAGAAATTGGATCAGCATTACATTCACTTTAAAGTTCCTAAATTAGCTTTGAAGCTCGTGAGAATGTGTCAGTATGATCATCGTTATAATCAGTATTCAATTATCCAGCAAGTTGTACCATACAAAAAATTGCTGCTTGTGTCATTTCGTTAATTTGAATTTATTACTTTTACATCATCGCTGTATTTTCCGCGTATGACCAGTTGTCTTAATTTCTCCAAAACGGCTTTCTTAATTTAACTATTTTATTCCTTCACATAACTTTTTTTTCTTTCTTTCGTCTCCCCCTCTCTCACTCTCTCTCTCTCTCTCTCTACATATATATATATATATATATATATATATATATATATATATATATATATTCGTAATAACGAACGGATCACGAGAGGTCATTGAAACCCAAATTCTACAAACAAATCCCACTAAAATATAACAGAATCCGGAAAAAATAGATATTTCTGTAAATTCATGGTTACGTCCTGTATAATACAAGCGTACTTTTATTCATTTGTAATGTAAAATTTCTAATCAACCTTCGATCACGCCCCAGACCATGGGCGGTAGTGAGTTATCAAAAAATTGTGGTTGATTTTCTATACCTATCGAGAATTCTTGTAAATTGTAATAAGCCCAGGGTAAGGTTGGATGACAAGCGACTTATAGACAAAGAAAACTCTTATGACTTGTAGCTAGCTGAGCTTTTAACCCACGGTCGCATGAGATTGGGTCAGTGGGTTTAATTAAAGTTAAAAAAAATAAGATAATGGACGCCACCTAAATTTTTATAAAGCAATTGACTAAATGAATTTGCTTAAAGAAAAAATTTGGAAACCTATATTATCTCAAACCACTTCAAATACAAGATTAATTGATTGATTGTCACAAATATGTTACTTACTTTCTTTCTGCTCTAACGAAGCTCTAGGATGGCTCTGAAACATAATTACTACTAGCAAACATGTAATTTATTTAATAATCCTGTGACTAAACGAAGTCTTTAATTTTGTTTCAAATACGTATCACTGAATCGTTATATTAATTCCTTTAACAGTTATAAAATCTTCGGGGGAATTAAATTTTTATAAATAAATGAACTGAAAAAAAAAGGTTTCTATATTCTCATTTTACACAATTATGTACATCATAATGCAACTCAACAAAGATAAATTTTTATAAATATAATTATTACGTTACTCAGGAGATGTAAAACTAAATTTTTATGTCTACTGAATTTTAATTGCAGTCTGTATTTTATTTAACACTATTTATTTATACTTAGTAGTTTGGAGTAGCGCTACTAAAACTTTACAAGAGGTTCAAAATTTTTTTATACATGCAGTAATGTATTTGTTAATTAATCTCAAATCAACATTTTATTTGTTAAAATGAAAGCACGCTAACAACATGTTGAAATAAGGTTTCGGTAAACAAGATAAGAATTAACATTTGTTTAAACAAATGCTGCAAACAACATGTTACTATGATTGATGTAACTTAATACCTTCTTATACATAGTTTGACAAAGAATTACTTCTAAATTTGAACATTTGATTAATAAAATAAATCATTCTATATATTGTAAATATTGAACCGTTAAAAGTTAAGCTTCTTCTATGAATAAATAGGTTGCTAAATTATCTGTACGGGAAGGTATTTGTATATCAAAGCATAAAGTAATTCACAAATGAATAATTAAATATTACGTTGAGTCATATATGTGTATACGAAATAAAATACGACACATGCAGCAAAATTTCAGGAAACCAAATGGGTTTACCCACCGGCGTGAATGATCTAACAACCTGTCGACACTTGTTGCGAAGCAAAGCATTCTGTCACGTGTCGGTACTATCCAACAAATTTGCTTACCAATTTTGTACAAAATGAATTTCCATGTAGATAAATTATTTACGATCAACTAAGTAGAATAATCTTTATATTCCATTAGAACCTTTGCAGATTACTGAAGCTGCATTGTAGATTACGGAAGTTGCATTGTAGATTACGGAAGTTGCATTGTAGATTACGGAAGTTGGATTGTAGATTACGGAAGTTGCACGTTGTAAAGATTAATTACTGCATAACTGTAAGATTAAATTTTTACTTGTTTTGGCGCTTACGCCAGGAAAACTTAATTTCCTGTAACATGTCGTCTGCTTTTATATCGCAGAGCAGTGACCTTTCGGCTCGAGGCGAGGACAAAAAGTGAGCAACTGACACAAGTCGACAAACAACATGAGGATCTTAGATATTCTACATACGAGTAGGGAGCACGCGCAAGATTTGTAATTGTGTTATCAGTTATATTAATAAAATGCTTTAATTTTATTATTTACTAAATATACAAAAGTATTGGAATTCATATTGGTTAAAGCGTTAAATAAATAAATGCTAAATTAACGGCTTTGTAGCAGTAATGTTGACGAATAATTCAGTTCGGAATTTTTACATGTTACACATTAAAATACCAAACAAAATGCGCGTGTATAAATAATCACCCTGTATGACACAAGCATATTGTAGATAAATAGCAAGTAACGTAAGTTGTATATGAAAAAATAATTAATTTTAGATACCGTAAAAACGCATTCAATGCAATCGCAAATCGATCATTTCAAGATAAATACAAAGCCATTTATTTTCACTTATCAATTATCAATACATTTTTCATAAAAATGCTCTTTATTTGCTGTATATAGCATAGAATAGTGCTAGCTTTACCCATTTAGCATAAAAACTACAATCAACGTGTATTTAAAAACCCAATTTTATTATTAACGTTGGTTGCTGAAACACGAAAGCAAATACTTTCTTTAAAATTAAAGTTTAGATTAATTGTCCTGTGGAATATATAAATTAATTTTAAATAGAGAATTTTTTGAAATAGACGAGTTTAAGAAAGAAGTTTTGAGAGGAATTAGGAGAATACGTCAATTCGTATGAATTCATTAATAAATTAAAGTTTGTTCCAAAAAGCGGCTCGAACACTGAAAAATAACCGATAAAAATTCATCACCTTTCGCATTAGTACGCGAAGCTACGATAATCGTATATGTGTTAGAGTGGAACGAATAGCGCGCGTCAGTCGTAACTGGAACGAGATAATAAAAGGTAATAACTCAACAAATTTGAACGCTAATGAGGATTTCCAAGATATTTGCGTAAGATAGGCGTTTATTATTTAGATTGGATTCGCGCATATTCTACTAGGTTCGGAAAAATAGATAATTTATATATATATATATATATATATATATATATATTGCCGTGGAAGTCGGGACAGTCTCTACATTACTGTATTAAAAGTCGTGCCCCACCAGGGTCAACATATAATTTTCAAAAATTCAACAATTTCTAAAAAAAATCCTTACCCTTTTATTTCGCATGCAAACTCCTTCAGCTTCCCTGGCTAGCTCAGCTGTGCCTCTTCTCGAATACCTAGGTTTACAACCATACTTTTTTCACACTCGCACACCATTCAATAAAATCACCAAATAATACAACAACAACCATACAACCTTTTATTTACAGCTATTAACAGATAAATTATATTCACATGTATTAAAACAGTTTGATGCAATAATTATAAAACTCAACTTATGGTATGTTTTTAAAGTCCTTGATTTTCCTAATTATTTTTAAATAAATTCAATGCAATATGAGTAGATGGGCCTCACATGTTACCCTAAATTGACTTCACACTAGAGTATGGTGAGCTCATAATAACCCAGTTTAGTTTGTATATGCTTTTTAAACCCTTTACAATTCAAATTTTATCCTGAATAAAATTTTGGATATTTTAAATACACCCCTTTTCAATATTTAACCTCAATAAATTGTCCAGTACATGTATTGTTTACAAATAAGTTTCTACAACCAAATATGCCACCAAAAAAAGTCTACCACACAGCACAAAATTTCACAAATGTTTATCAAACAACAGAAATTTCAAATAAATTACCTGGAGAATTCTTCAGGCTTCCTTCCCTTCGAAGATGATTGCCAGAACACCTTGGCTTCGCTTCCATTCACCGTACTACTCGGCGGATCCACGGGCCTCTACCAATTGCTACCTCTGCGAGCTATGCGCCTCGTCTCACAGTACCATTCCATATATGATGCATACAAACTTGCTTATTTGTGATGCTTACCCCCCATATATCATGCTTCCATTTATTGATTTTTGTGTTTTGTATTGTAGTAGCCGCTCCTTTATTAATTTAATATGCACTACTCGTACTTCACGTCAATAATTAGAGGTCCACTACTACTGTTTTACACTTGCAACCACTATATTTACGGTAATATAATCATATAAAATACTCACAGAAAGCTTTAATGCTATGGTGGTCGGCATTCAGTACCTTATCGAAGTAAAGTAACATAGAAGAGAAGAGGACCTCTATAACCTAGGTTGGATATTTACATGCTTCTAAAACCACCTAAGTGGACGCACTTCCAGCGAAAAGCTTATTTTCAAATATAATTTCAAAAATTTCGAATATAACCGTCTCTAAATTCCTAAAATTTATTCCGTCCTACGTGCTATATCCCCTAATTCGCTTTCAACCTTCGCGTGTGCCTACATTTGGAAAACTGTCTGCTTTTAACCAATGACAAAATTCTTTGTCATCACAAATTCCGCCTAAGCTCTATTTATCTCTATCTTATGTATAATTGCTGTCTCGTTCAAAGCCCCACTTGAGTTACAAAAAATCAATATTGATGACATCTTATCTCTACTCCACGTGTATTCGGTACGTGCATTTTAATCCCAACGCTTTTATATCTGTCTCTATCTGTTGTATATTACTGAACGTGCATTTCCCTCGCTCCTGATTTCTGATTCTCCCGATTCTCTGTCGTCACAAATTCCGCCTAAGCTCTATTTATCTCTATTTTATGCATGTTTGCTGTCTCGTTCATAACCCCACTTGAGTTACAGAAAATCGATATTGATGACATCTTATCTCAACTCCACGTATATACTGTACGTGCATTTCAATTCCAACGTTTTTATATCTGTTTTTATCTGTTATATATTACTGATCGTGCATTTCCCTCGCTCCTCAAGATGTTTGTTACCCTAGTTGTTTATCCAAACTAACGGTAGGAAATAATTTCTATGAAATCTTATCGTAATATACGCTCGACTTCGTTGAACGTAACCTTTTAAAACGCAGGTGGTTCTGTTAATTGTCGAACGTTTGAACATATCAACTTCTTGGACTTTCTGCTTCTAGGTATCTGATAAAACTGACATTAGCTTTTACAACGAATCCATTTGTCTAGGAAATTATCGATTTTCTTACGCATGCACGTTCCCTTATGCTTATACGTGTTGGATTAAAATAAATTATGGTTAGTTGTCCTTGAACTTTTATTTGCTTTAAAACTGTTTTTTCTTTATGTAACCCTAACATTCCAATTATTAAATATAAAAATACCCTAATGCTCGTCTATTTTCACTAAATGAATTAAATTAATTTTGCGCGTAAATAATTTCTCTTTTTTATATACAGGGTTGTTTTAGTCTAAATATGAGGAAATGTAAATTGTTTAACAAATTGTAAAATTTTTGAGGCGTAATCTACGTCGACAAATACATGGTGAAGGATAGAAATAAAGGAAGGCGTAGAAGAAAACTAAAATAGCATAGCGCACTTTAGTTATTCACATTTACACTTGTAGATGATAAAGACGCTATCAAGAAAAACTGTTATTTACATTTGGAGATCACACAAAAATAATTAATATAAACATTATTGGAATTTAGCTATGAGAAAACCTAGAACTCGCAATGTTCAAATCTTCAATGAATAGAATTTTGTAGATTTAAAATATAATTGGGAGCAGTGCAATTGCAATTCTTCAAGTCAAACACGAGGCGTAACATGAAAATAAAAGTGCTCCGTTATCGAAACTAATATTTATAAATAACATTGGACGTACCAAGAGGGACCGTTTATTGATTTTTCAGAGTGTTAGTAAAGTGAAAATACATCTAGTGCTTCGTTTAAGTAATAATTAAAATTAAATATATTTTGACCTTTCGTTGCTTGCCAATTGAATAAAGTTCAAACAACCTTACGATTAAAACATTCAACTCTATTAGTTGTTTTAAATAATATACGACTCCTAATTGGATAATACCGTAAACGCTTAGGTAGTAGTTAATATTAAGGCATCAATCAATGAATCTAACAAGCACACTAATTGTAGTAAAGCAAAGAATCTCGACAAGAAGATATGTTACAATATTTTGAAAGATTTTTGCAGCTGGTTTTGTTTTACTAATTTGTGAGCTTTATAATTTAAACTACTGTAACGAAAACCCTTTTGCAATAACAACAGTTCTTTATTATGAACTTATTACACGTAGAATTCTAATGCGCTCTAGACAATTTATAGCAGTTAATTATTATCAGTACTATACTAACTGCTTAAACCTACAATGTGTTATATAAAAATTTTGGTCTCAGGAAATCTAGCCAGTAATCAAAAAAAAACTCCACCTTGACTGTACTAACAAAAATGGTTGCCGACTAACTCGTTGGGATGGGTGGTGTAAGTGTTTGAAGAGGATTCCAGAATGCAATCGGGTATGAAATATGTCTTTATCGGAAAATATTTTAGGCGCCATTAAATCTCGCAGGGTTTCTAGGGAAAAGTCCTAGAAAGAATAAGAAGAGAGTACCAAAATCTGAGATTAGAGAGTGATTCTGGCTTAAAAGTTACGTGAGAAATCATTAAGTACACTAATGCCTAGACATAAAACAATCCTTAACCATAAGAACACAAAAAACCCTATTTAAAACGACTAGCTAAAAGAAAGGTTTATAAAATCAACTGTTAAACAATCCGAAGTCTCAATTACGCTTCTACGTAATTGCAAAATAATTTATTATAACATAACTGTAAGTATACTGTCACATTATTGAGGAAAATAACAAATATAAACATGTGAATACATTATTCTACATGATTGTGTTTTTACATGATAGACATCCTTAAAAATATTAAAAATCAACTATATCACAAATGTACTTAACTAAATTTTCTTAACCTAATCACACAGACGTACTATGGGTGCGTTTTATAAGTTTATTCGATGAATTTCAACTGCTTATTTAGTTTCAAATTCTCTCTGGTTTAGTTTCGAATGGATTCATAAATACCTCTTGAGTGATTGTTGACTCTAATTAAGGTGAACACCATTAAAGCGTATACTTTTGACTTTGTTGATCTGGGAACCTGCGTGCCTTTAAAATTGGAAATAATCAACTTGGCAGGGTATTATCCAAACATTTAACGACTTAGTCTGTTCGAAAACATTTTGTCAAAAGTAATTTGCCTACTATACTTGCATGTTGATTGTTTAGAAGTTCAGCATGAAGTGTTCTAAGAAAATAAATCTTCTCTTCTTATAATAATTCGAAACATTCTCGGCAAACTTCGTGCAGATGAATTAAGGTTGCAAAATGAAAATATATTGTGTCGTTTTTTTCTATCTAATATGTATTTATAATAAACTAAACTGGAACTTTTTATTTATTTGGGTCAGCACAATCCTGTCTGTGAAGTCTTCATGCCCAGCGGATGAGATCACCGGCGCTCCAAATTAATACATTAATAATCAAAACAAGTGAGGCATGAAACTGTAATAATTTATATAAAATTATGATGATGACATCTCTAACTTTAAAAACTGACACAACGAATTTGACAACCTTTGAATGTGAATGTTATATGAAAACAAATAACATTACCTTAGATCAAAAATGCAGTAACTAAAAATTCAATTTCTTAAAAAAAATTGACTAACCCTATTGGAGGGATTCACTTATACGGAAACTATTAAAACGGAATATGATAATAAGCATTTCAAGCGAACTCACAAATGCTATTTATTAATTAGTATAGCAGCGCTATGTCGATCACTAGAATAATTTATATGGTGTAGAGGCTATTTATTATAACACTAATTTATTTCACAATTTTATAAATCAAGAATTGTAATCAGTGCTTGAATAGAAATTAAACTAATAGCCATGAATTGGCGATTTATATACTTAATCAATAATTCTAGATTATTATGAGAACGCACCTGAATTAAGTAAATTATTTCTAGAAAGTTTGTTATTATAAGCTTAATTAAGTTTTTAAGTGCACCCTCTTGTAAACTGTCAAACATTTTTGACACCACGTGGTGCCGAAGGTATTGTTGTGGTCGAGTGTAGATTATGTGACGACACATTGGAATATACTATTTACAACATGACCTTTAAACTACTGTAACGAAAACCCTTTTGCAATAACAGCAATTCTTTATTATGAACTGATTACACGCAGAATTCTGATGCGCTCTAGACAATTTATTTCAGTTAATTATTATCAGATCTATACTAACTTCTTAAACCTACAATGTGTTATATAAAAATTTTGGTCTCAGGAAATTTAGCCAGTAATCCAAAGAAAAACTCATACAAATCCGGTTTTGGTAAAATACCGAAAACCTTGACTGTACTAACAAAAATGGTTGCCGACTAACTCGTTGGGATGGGTGGTGTAAGTGTTTGAAGAGGATTCCAGAATGCTATCGGGTATGAAATATGTCTTTATCGGAAAATATTTTAGGCGCCATAGAACCTCGCAGGGTTTCTAGGGAAAAGTCCAAGAAAGAATAAGAAGAGAGTACCAAAATCTGAGATTAGAGAGTGATTCTGGCTTAAAAGTTACGTGAGAAATCATTAAGTATACCAATGCCTAGACATAAAACAATCCTTAACCATAAGTACACAAAAAACCCTATTTAAAACGACTAGCTAAAAGAAAGGTTTATAAAATCAGCTGTTGAACAACCCGAAGTCTCAATTCGCTTCTACGTAATTGCAAAATAATTTATTATAACATAACTGTAACTATACTGTCACATTAATTGAGGAAAATAACAAACATAAACATGTCAATACATTATTCTACATGATTGTGTTTTTAACGGTATTAGATACACGTGTTACGTACAATTACATGATAGACATTCTTAAGAAATATTAAAAATCAACTATATCACAAATGTGCTTAACTAAGCTTTTTTAACCTAATCACACAGACGTACTATAGGTACGTTTTATAAGTTTATTCAATGAATTTCAAATGCTTATTTAGTTACAAACTCTCTCTGGTTTATTTCCGGATGGATTCATAAATACTTGTTGAGTGATTGTTGACTATAGTAAAGGTGGACACCATTAAAGCGTCTATTTAAGTTGACTTTGCAACCATCAATATGCTCATCTCCAACATAATTGCTGATCTGGGAACCAATGTGCCTTTAAAATTGGAAATAACCAACTTCGTAGGTATTATCCAAACATTTGACAACTTAGTCTGTCTTAAAACTTTTTTATCAAAGGTAGTTTAACTACTATACTTGCATGTTGATTGTTTAGAAGTTCAGCATGAAGTGTTCTAAGAAAATAAATCTTCTCTTCCTATAATAATTTGAAACTTTCTCGGCAAACTTCGTGCAGATGAATTAAGGTGGCAAAATGAAAATACCTTGTGTGGTATTATTTGAGTCAGCACAATCCTGCCTGTAAAGTCTTTATGCCCAGCGGATGAGATCACCGGAATTAATCAAAACAAGTGAAGCATGAAACTGTAATAATTTACAACAAAATGACGATAATGACATCTCTAACTTTAAAACTGACACAACGAATTTGACAACCTTTGAATATGAACGTTATATAATAACAAATAATGTTACCTTAGACAAAAATATAGTAACTTAAAATTATATTTCTTAAAAAAAATTGACTAACCCTATTGGAGGGATTTACTAATACGGAAACTATTAAAACTGAATATGGTTATAAGTATTTCAAGGAAACGTCACAAATGCTACTTATTAATTAGTATAGCATCGCTATGTCGATCGCTAGAATAATTTATATGGTGTAGAGCTATTTATTATAACGCTAATTTATTTTACAATTTTATAAATCAAGTATTGTAATCAGTGCTTGAATTAAAACTAAACTAATATCTATGAATGGATGATTTATATGCTTAATCAATAATTCTAGATTATTATAAGAACGAACCCGAATTAAGCAAATTATTTCTAGAAAGTTTGTTATTATAAGCTTAATCAAGTTTTTAAGTGCACGCTCTTGTAAACTGTCAAACATCTTTGACACCACGATGCCAAAGGTATTGTTGTGATCAAGGGTAGACTATGTGACGCCTCATTGCAATATACTATTTACAACATGACCTTTAAGTTTTAGAAAGTCTGTGAATAAGAATTTACAATAAATTCTGAAATTTAAGTTTTAAAAGGAGTTTTACTTGAAGCCAAAAACCATAAACCTTTTAATGAAAGTTATAATTTTAGGCTCATCGAAAAGTTTAAGGTGTTTTTAGAAAAAATAATAATTTATTAACAGAATATTTGCAGAAAACTGGATGGTTGAGCTTATCTGGTGAATAATGGTGAAGTTAGAGTTTTTTTAGAATTATGATATGTCAAGTTATTAGCATGCAACGTAAACGCTGTGTTGAATATATTTAAATCAATCATTCACTTTCTAGTTTTTGCTCATCTTTAGTGCTGTATAATGGTTGTGGACAACGCTATTAATTTATTACAGGAGGGTTATTGTTCCTTAAGTGTTAAATTAGTTTATGTTAGCGTTTGCGTTGAAATTTACGAGCCTTTAGATATATTTTTAATTAATTTTTTTTGCTGGGTTTTTACATAAAAATAGTATACCTTGGCAGTCTATACAAAAACCACATCTACAGACCCCTTTCAAATTCTAAATAGACTTTTCTTTAAAAATTCAACTGAAATATTTAAATCAACCTTGTATGTTTGTTTCTTTTGTTCAAAACACATTTTGCAAAAATTATTATGTTGTATTCCGATGACATGTGAAATCTTAGTAATTTATTTATCCCATAATAGCTTTAGGATTTCTTAAATTTGCAATAACTGCTTTAAGGTTTTCTTCCGTGACTACCTTTTTCTTTGAACGCTTCTGTGTACATTTTTAAGTGTTAGGGTACGAACGCCTTTTGGAGCCTGAAAAAGAGAGAAAATCGAGGTTTCACATCTGCAGAGCACATCCTTGAAGTAGGTTTAGCTCTGCGGGAATCGCAGAGTACCTTCTCGCTACTAATCAATGTTAATAATATGCGCAACAATAAAGTATTGGAAAACAACTCGTTAATTTAAGCAATTATATTGAAAATAGTTGCTTTAACTCATATCCTTGGCGCCTTTAGAAAGCTCGTCTTCAAAATATCATTGTATTATGTATATGTACTTTACGATTACCGATGCCACTGTATCCACTCTACAGTGAAAGATTTGTATCGAATTCTAATGCAACAAATTGTTTCTTGCTTTTGTTAGTTCTTGGCAACGTGTTGTTAAGTACATCATTGCATTATAGCGCCGAAGTTAAAATTTAGCACTGAAATACGCAATTCCATATTATCATATTCTTTCAAATAAGTAGCAAAAGCTAAACCCAAGCTTTCAGACTCAATGAAAAATATGGGAGGGCGATTTATATGTATCCAACCATAAAGGAAAACAGACATCATATTAGCAGACAGTTATTTTTTATAGAACATCCTTCAACACCTACACGTTTATTTTCTTTGTTCGGATCCTGTCAAATAACCACGCATATATTTTGTTAATTCTATGACACTGTTTTCCAATAACTTTAAGTGCATCATCATTTGCTAGGTTTCTACTTTGGAGAGTTCATTAAGCTTTTGAACAGAAAGTATTTTGACTGTCGTTTAGTAATTATTAAAACTACTCACTTCTACAGTCTTAATTGTAGTAACGCCGACAATGGTCGAGTAACACCTTTCCCTAAAAACACCGGTGCTCTACCTTAGGACGTGTTGTTTCTGATATTTTTTGAAAGTGAATACGACATTCGATAATGTTCAAGTTCTAAATAAGCTTTTTTCTTGAAATCCCAGCCAAAAATAGCTTTTTATTAGCTTTTCCAGTATTTTGATAAAAGAAAATGCCACATGTAATAATCGAAATCGTAGACTAAGAAAATGAAGTGTTTTGAAATTGATTAAATGTTTAAGTAATAGTCACAATTGCAGAAAAATTATGAAGCACTATTTGATGTTATTAATGTTAATGCATTGCATCTCGCTTTGGCAAGTTGAAGCATTCTAACAAACTTAACTAACCAAAAATATCACGAGAACATGATACCAGGACGGGTGTCGGTATCTAGCAGGACACACTACCGTAACATATAAATTAATATATATATATATATATATATATATATATATATATATATCTGTGTACGGGTAAGCGTAAACATGTGTAAATAGGACAAGCATTTATTTATTTGGGGACCCTGTGTAACATACTGTTTTAATACGCTCTAATTAGTTCTATGATTTCTAAAAATACTTATTTTCTAGTTTAATTTTAGCATTCTAATTATTAGAATGAAGGTCTGGTAGCGTAAATATGTCTGTAATTGTAACGGTTGCAAGACTACCCAAGTAGCGTCCTAGCGAAGTTTCCAGGAAGATCTAATCCAAAAGTTAATCAATTTTTCTAAAGGCACTTTACTTCAAAGGCACTAAACATGTCAGATTAGTTGCTATCTATGATTAGATGTCAATCATGTTTTAGGATCCTATTTATGTCAGGGTGGTCGGAAGCAATTTTTCAATTAGCGGAGTACTCAACTAAAATTAGTTCCGAGATCTACTTGTGTGGCTATCTTAGGGCAATTGGCAGTTTAATTAATCTTAAAGATTTACGACCGGCGTATCCTAAGCCGAGTATGAGAGCCAAGAAAGGGGTTATTTTTCAATTAACTTAAATGTATATAAGGATGCCAGCCGGTGGTAATCGGGGTTGTTTATTTCCATACGCGTTAGAGTCTAAAGCTCGCGGACTTGCAAGATTGAGTAAGTGGTTTATTTCTCTGAACTCAAGTGCGTGCCGTTATGTTCAAAGTTAGTTTATTTTTCTGAGTAAGTAATTATTATATATGGTATTACTATGAACTCAAGGCTGTGTTATGCATCATAAGTCATTTATTTGTTTAAATACAATATCTGTCGACTTTCATAACATACAACTTCGGGTTAAAGCTCCGTTCCAGTAATTTAATCCCGTTAGGTTATTGTTAAAGACCGCATCTTTTGAAGGGTTTCTTATTTTATTGTGTTTCGACGTTGTCCGAGGCTTGTAATAACTAAGCCACGAATTCCGTTACTGTACTATTTGACCCGTGTGAAGGTCGTGTTTTTCCTGTTATTGATGACCCCGTGATTAAAGGAAGGTCGTTTCAGTATGCAAGTTAAGTAGACTACGGTAGCGTTAATTAATTATATGTATTGGGGTATTTGCACCCAGAACTGTTGTTAATATTCATAAAATAAGGACTTTAGAATTGTTTAGTTAAGTTGTGTTTGTGCTAGCCGGAGACTTTATAAGATTTGCCCCTGTGAAGTGAAGTATTTTCTGTACTGCAATCTTGGTTCATCGCCACGAACAAAGTGCGACGAGAGCTATTACCGCGATCGGTCCATGGGCCGTTTAATTCCCATGGTGGCGCCCTATTGTAAATAATGTTAATTACTGTATAATTTTGTATGCATATGTAATTAGGTTAAGTTAGTTAGTAGCCCATTTAATAAAACAATTGGAATTTTGTCTTAGTGTGTTGTTGTTTAATGAACCTCCCCTTCTCACCGACTGCAGCAGCTTGCGAGGCATTGTCCCGAAACGTGAGGGTACTATAGTGTTAGAGGTCCTTCCCATTTATTATTTATTGTTAATTGGATACCCTCACGCGGTAGGTAAATATTCAAATTACACCTGTATGTACAAATCAATAATTTATTTGAAGAGCTTCAGTATAGTTAGTTTGGGATAAAATTACATGTTATAATATAGGTCTAATTTGTATACGTTAATTTAAGCAACGTACATTTATTTAATATCATAAACTAAAGCATTCGTAGAAAGCTACAAGGTTTAAGATTGCAAACAAGTTAAAACATTCAAGGATTTCAAGAAACACAAGCTTGGGATAGATAAATAGTTCTTGCTAAGGCTAGCAAACGTTGAGAAAACAATTTGAAGTATTGTGGTAACGGAAAGACACAAGGTTAACAATAACAGACGACTATTTCAAAAACAGATCGATAAAATTAGGCGACAGAGAATCTTTACTATGTAACAGAGTAAGATGAAAAATAAAAGATGGGTAAATGACAAACATTTTTAAGCGCGCGTCAGACGAGTATATTTTAATAACCAATAAATGGGACAAAGATGCAACATGTTTGTGGACAGAATCGATTTTTCAAGGCGTACGTAAATGAAGGGAGAATTAACAGCAAACAACATAGTAATAGTGAGACAATAAGAAAGACAGAAAACATGTGGCAGACAAAAATATCAAAAGAGTGGAAATAACGTCACAATTTAGGTAGGAAATTAAGACAAAGATAGGACAGGTGGTTATGAAAGCATGACTGCGATAACAGTATAGACGCGCACATAAGAGGCGTGATTGGATTTGTTTGGGGGTAGTAGCAGACTACAGATTTCAAAGAAACTTAAACGGTTGGAGTTTTATAGAGCTTTTCGTGGCATAACAATCTTTGGAGTAGATAAATTCTGAGTTTTGAAAGTTTGTTGAGTGTTTGTACGGCTTGAATTTGTGGAATTGTTGTGGCAGTTAACAACATTTCATAGAGTGTATAGTGAAAATACGGGCAACGTAAACGGTACTAAGAATATATGAGCACTACCAGAGGTAAATTCGTTCTCTTTTTCTTTCGATTATATTTCGGACTTCTCGATTATAATTTGAATTATTAAGAAGAATATCCTAGCTTTGATACCTCGTGATAGTGCAGTCCGCCGGAAAATTTTACAAGTGTTTTGTTAATGCATAAGTGGGTGCAAAGTAGTTAAACGGGCTGAACTGGAATAAATAATTATAATAATTAAAGCAGGATGCTACGTAAGGAAAAAGAATTATTTACATTTTGAACGAGGGTGCTTGTGGCACATTAAGTAGAAGAAGAGGTGTGGTTTGGATGTTGTACGTGCAGTCTGGTGGAAAGCGTCTGCAGATTGTTAATGATTTGGATGAACGTGTATGAAATGGAATTGCTGTCCAACTTGAAATTCAGCAAAATGGAGTAATCCAGGGACGAGCAGTCTGGTGGAAAGTCATCTACAGAGATGGTGATCTGGACAAACACATTTCAGGTAACGATTTTTTTTATTGAAACTGTTGTACTGGTGCTTAGTTATTTTAAACTATAAGTAATTTGAGTTATTTATGCTGATAATTTTTATAAACTAAAAAGTAATTTTATGGATAATTTATCTATTATTAATCTGAGGGTGGAAATACTTGAATAATATATTATAGTTGTAAGAAGTAAACGAATCTTTAGTAAAATTTGACAATGCAAAAATTTATGCACAGAAAATAAAAAGGTTTATATTGAGCTGTACATAGACCTAGGGGAAGTAAATTAAGGGTACAGGATAGGCCCATCTACTTTTAATAAAAATATGAAATGTAAAGGAGCATAAAAATCACGTGGATTTTAGATTGATGTTTTACTATTGACCAGAAATATGAAATGTTTTAACTTGAATATTAATTGTAAATATTGAGATTTTTGAGAATTTATTATTTGTGTAAACAGAATAAAAGGGCTGTATGCTTCTGTCGAAATATTTTTATCTTTTTTTAATTACAAAGACGTTGAAAGAATGATTAGTTGTGGTGAGTATCTCGGAGAACGCAGTGAGCAGAGCTAGCCGTGGTATTTTCACTTTGGTAAGCATTTTCAGAAGATACTCAACCTAGATATATCATAATCATAGCCATAAAATTGCTGTAATTAAGCTCTAAAATCGAACCCTACCAATGGGGCCGTCATAAATTTTTCCTGAAAAATAATAAAATTCTAATATCTCTGGAAAGCTCCCCTAAATTAGCATACCACGGCTAGCTCTGCTTGCAGCTTCTTCAAAGATACTTACCCATCTTATGCTTACTGTCTCTCTCTCTCTCTCTCTCTCTCTCTCTCTCTCTCTCTCTCTCTCTCTCACTTAGACTACCAAATAAAAATTACCAATCAAATAATTCAACGAAACATACAACCTTTTATTCATACAAATCAAAAATTTACGCCACCAGCTCAATATTTACAAAATCGGATATACACATCTTCATAAAATTTTACAATAGCAACCATTAAATCCTTTTAAATTGAATGAATTTAATTTATTTCAACATTTTTTTATATACAGTTCAAGTAGATGGGCCTAGTTTGAAACCCTAAATTGAAATTTACTCTGGTCTATGGTGAGCTCAGTATAAACCCTGTTACCCTAAATGCATAAATAAATCGCATCTTTGTTTTCAACAACTTTAAAGACCCGTTTACTCTTTACATCAAAATTATACGTCATGCGTTTCTACCTTCAAATAATAAACTCAAATTGTCTTTTTCATATAACCTTCAAATTAGATTTTATGTTCATAAAGTATACACCCAATATGTCAAATCACTCTAGCACAAAATAACAACACAAAATGTTTAAGCAATAACAAGAGAAACAAATTTTGTTACCTGGTGTAAGCCTTTTGCACCGTCACCTCTGAAGATGTCGTCCAACAAAACCTCGTCGTTGCATTCCATCCAACTTCTCTTTGCCATATGTACATCAAACTCATTTCCACACGTTATCCAATTTTCTGCAGACGCCTTCAATACATCTACCCATATTATTTTCCAAATAAATTAGTCAGCTTCTGAATCTTCCATACAACCAGCACCCTCGTTCAGCAAAATTAACTGGTCTCGCTTACCTTAGTAACATCTTTTGTTTGTTATTTGTATTTACCTACAGTCCCGTTTAAAACATAGCACCTACTTGTGCTTTCAAAAACTTTTAATTTAAATTAAACAGACTGCACTTTTACAAATTTTTAACATAGATGTTATCATATAAGTCTGAAGCGGACCGAAGAAGTAATAAAGCCCCACTACGTCTCCTAGTGTATTTATTAGCGTTGAAATCTACCTCTTGCATCCCGTTTCCATCACCACCACTGTAACCAATTTTAAAAATCCACAATGCAACGATCTTTTAAAACTCAGAATTTCTCATTCCACTCCGCTTTAGTCCGAAAACACTGCCTATCAGGCACAACGGTCACAATGCTCCTAGAAATGTCCTCACTCCACTTACAATCAGTCAATCCAAACCATTTCCCCTGTCGTAGGTCTATCATCCAACTATGTTATCCTCGTCTAACTCATATTCGTCGTCTTTGTTAAAATCCCACTACAGCAACTTAAAATCGATCTACAAATTATCGCGCGCTTTACATGGCTGTTTTTCCAACGTCTGTTATTTGTCATCCTCGTTTACCCTATGCTATTGATATCCCGTTTCTAGTTTGTTCTCAAAGCACCTGCTATTTTGCAGCCTTCGCTTCGACTGTTAACTCAAATTTCTAAAGGATTTTGTTGCAACGTACATTCTGTTTTCTGGAATTTGTTTATTTGTCTGTCAGTCTTTCTATGAACTGTTTGCCAGTTTGAAATTGTACTTTCCCATGTTGTTTAACCTGTAGATTTCTTAGGATTTGCTTTCAACAAACGCTTTGTTAGTTTAAATAAACATATGCGTTTACATTATCGATTTTATATACAAAAGCTCTCCCTTATTACTTGATATGCTCAGTTTACAACCTTCGAATATTAAAACTAATTATACTCGTATTATCCTTGAGTTTTTATGTACTAAAAGGCTTCCACACTATGCAACTTTAAAATTACGATTTATTAATACAAATGTATGCTATTATCCGTTTGTTTTAGGGTCAAAACTGTTGGTAAAATTCTACTACTACTGCCCCACGTTGATGTGGGGTCATTAATTATTCCGAGCTCCTCACAAAAGCCTCACGACTGAGCGTCAATTAATATTGCGACTTCTCTGTTGGTATGGTGATGTGTATCTATTTTAAATACTACCTCTGCTTATACAATTTTTCCACGGCTGCTCTCCTTTCTCCTGAAATAAACTATCGAAAAAATTTCTACTACAGTAAATTAACACTCCAAAACGAATATGCATGCCAAAATCAAAAATTAGATTTCTCTATCATACAAGTTATATACACCCGCTTTTAAAATACTCCATACACTGTATAATTTAAGATCAATATTTATCTTAATAAAACATATTCAATTAATTTCACTACAACAAAAAAAAGGTAATAGGGCTTCAACACATTTCTTACTCTAACCTTGTTTCATTACGGGCTCATAGTAAAACTTAACTTTTTATGCTAATTTTGCACACCAATAATCGAAAAGATCCTCTTTCCTTGTACATAATAACAAATACCATAAAATATTCCTAAACTTCAAACAACATAAAAATAACTCAAATTAAATATTCGATTAGAAACTTTTCTCCCTGTTTGTCCTTTTTGTTCATAAATAATACACCTCATCCCCATAGTCATTAAACCACAAATTTACACAAGTATAATAACAAAAAAAATGCAGTTACTTGGATTTCATATCTACACAAGGGTCTGCTACCATTGTATCAAGGACCGTTGCCTTCAGGAACCACCCCAATCTGGATTGCTGCAACCAAATTTACTCAGAGGTCATCAATCATCGATCATTTGACAGTGCATCTCAAACTTCTGGTGCTCTTCAAACCTCTTCTTCTAGTACCATCAATTGTTGGTAATCAAGCAAACCAATTAAACACCAATATTTACTCCAGATTACCTTGCATATTTTATACAATCAGTGCAAATTAAAATCAAACTGGTTTACTTATAGTATTTAATGTAAATGAAATTAAAGCTTTATGCAAACGTAAAAGCATATTTGAATATTGGGGTCGTCAGCTTGTCGAAAAATAAGAGAGCTCACAATCAAAATCTTGGGGCTTATATCTAAGTCCCCGCCTCTAAAAGCCTGCCACAATTCTCAAAATTTCTACAATACAAACATTTTCACGTACACAATTCTTAGAAATGCTCCACGCTCACAATTTTTCAAAAACAACACTCAAACATACACAAAATTACATGTATTGCTTTTAACAGAAACCTATTTTTACATTTCTTTGAAACTCAAATTAAAGCTAACAATAACGCAGCCGTACTAAATGGTTTACGTAATATTTTCCACGGTCCCACTCCAATAACCTTGTATATTCACTCCAGTTTGACGAAAGTTAACGTTTAAACTACGCCTATCACCAACACGTGTTATATCTATCCCACTTCTACATGTGCTTGCAAATCAACATCTCTCTTACCTCGTTTTCAACTTCGTTTGTAACGGACAATAGCTGCTGCTTATCGAGTTTTACGTCTTTTACTAGAAGCAATAAATTTCATTTTAGCGCTGTTAATTGACGCCGGAACTAAACTACCTGGAATTTGCTGTTTGTTTGTTTCACTTCTTAGCCCCTATATAATACAAGGAAAACTACGACGGTTTCAAACGGTCTAAAGCTTTTCAGAAATTAAATCAACACCTTTCGCCCCAAACCTATTGCTCTCTACTCCAGACGACAAACCCAACATACCGTCATCTAATTCAACAATATCTTTCCGTTTCCGTTTCGTTTCACTAAAACACAACACATCCATGAGCCTTTCTTTCATTTCATCCATGATTTCATACTCTTTACCGTACACTCCCCTGACACTTCAAGTACCAATTCCTTCATTCCCGATTCATGCGGTCGTTATCTCATGGGCCAGATATTTTCCGTCTCAGTCGCCCACCATGACTTTGACGCTCCGAGGCTTCCGCACCCACTAGGAGGTACGTGCCGTGCACTGACACATATCGTACGCATCCTAAATTCTATCACTTTATATACTTCTTGTCTTGAAAATAGCTTAAAACACATGTTATTTCTGTCATAATTAAAGAAATTTCTCAAAGTAACAATAAGATTCCCTCACTGGGGTAATTGGATAAACTTTACAAATGCGTTTGCTTACCTACTTTTTAAATAATCTCGAATAAAATTCAACCTTAACTTAAGCTGTATTAATATAAAATAATTGCAATGTGCACACAAACTTACTTAAAAAAGCTTGGTCTCTTACCTTCTTCTGGTCAGGTATTGCTAAAAGGAAAAAATTCTAAACACATCTTAAATTAAATTCATCAACAAAGCTATCCTCACGTCACGTTTTTCCTGTTTCTAATATTAAATTACATGACATTTATAAATCCCAATTTCAGCAAATATAGTTTATAGCAAACAGTTAAATCCTAGCTTTACGTTATATCTCTTTATTGTCCATTTGAAAATAATATTCAATCAATACCTACATATTTCTTAATATTTTAAAATAAAAACATTATACTTATATTTAATCTACATTGGTACCGTTGGTAAATCATTCATCAATAATAATAATCACTGCCATGTTCGATTAATTTCCTATTTTATAAAATACCAAACATATTTACAGCCAAAGCTCACACATACATAAAACATAAACATAAAAGCTCATAACAATACATGGTATAATTCGTCTAATATAAGAGAAAGATATCCAGAAACACCAATTTTTCAATTTCTTAATATTTCCATTGCTAGTCCTCCAAACAATAGCTACCTTAACCCAACACCACATAAAAATCCAAATTAATGAAGGAGTAAACCCTCTAAATCCTAGCCCTGTAACCGGTCATAACGACACTAATTCCACAAACATGTGACTTAAAAATACTTTGCAAAGCAAGCGTAAGTTTAAAAACATGTAAGGCCGCGTTTATAATCCCTGCGCTAACATCTGTATTTATCTTTTTCTTAAAGGTGTGTTTTGTTCAACGATATCTTTAACTTAACATTATATCAATTCCCAACCCCATGGTTAGGACCGCCTTACTACATTTTTCTATAACTACATTTTCGATGTGCTCTTATTACCGGTTTACAAATAATTAACTCTAGTTTCCGTTGGATGTAATTATTGTCATTTAACTTTCCTTCTTTTCTTATGTTTTCGAGTTTTTTTTTTTGTCAAAATACAGTCTTCCTGTTGAGTTAATGGAATGAGTTCCGGGGAAAGTACTTGTGTTATTATGTGATTTACTTAGGAAAACGTTCGTCTTTCATACTGTTTAGCAGTATAAATAAATACAGTGTACTGTATTGTATGAAATGATTAACTATATCTGCAATCTGATATCCGTGAATTTTACTACTTAGCGTCGGAGTTTTATTTTGACTGCATTGTAAAGTATGACTGTAATTAATTTGGTGTATTATTAAATGCAATTATTTCTGATAAATGCTGTGAGAAACGCACATGTAAACCTGTTTTCGTTTTTGTCGTTTTAAAATAATTTATGACTGGAGTTCTGTCTTAATATGTATTTAACCCATAACCAGTTTTCTAATTTCGTGGTTTGAGTCACATTACGCTGTTTAATAAAATTGGAATTAAGAAGTATAAATAAAGTATACTTCTCAAATTGTACAATAACGATCGCGAAGAACAGAGTTTGCTTAAATTAATTTTAAGTTCATATTAATTTATGTTATCGAGTATTCCAATAGCGCATAAAAATAATTAACGTAAAAAGGGCATTTTGAATTTTAATCACAATTAATTTGAACGAAAAGCTTTGACAAATTTCAGATTTTATTAATTATTTTTAAGAATTAACTATAGGCATACATATAACAACAAACGCTCATTTCCGTTTCAGAGAAATAGTTACCTATTGTTTTATATTTAATATAGCGCATGAAACTACAGTGTAGGAAGATTTTACTGCAATATGTCAATTATTATGAATAGCACTTTATTGTACTAAAGAGATTGTTTTAATACAAAGAAAGATGCCACTTGCGCGCAAGTTCATGCTAACTCACGTGGGAGTTTAATTAGATTGTAATACAATGTATTAGTAATAATACGGTCACCTTTCCAATATGTTTTAAATTATATTAAAAATCTTATGTAGAAAGAGTAAACGATATTAGTCATTAGGAAAACAACAGAATGCAATTGATGTTTTTTTTTTATGAAAGAAGTTGTCTTGCGCTTAAGTTACTTGGTTCAAATTAGACTTAAAAGAGTTGATAGTAATTAATTAATATAAAAATAAAGTTGAAGTTCAAGCTACCGTATTCGTCGCTGCTATACACAGAAACGAACGGAATTATAGCTTATTATTAAAATTTAAATTAACAGTGAAATGTGCCATAAATAATAAATTGATAATATATTTGATTTTGAATTCTTAAATATGTTGTAATAAGCGGAAATAAGAGTACCGCAACGAATTAAAGTATAATAAAATATTCTTAAAAAACCAACATTAAGGGACGAAAATTTAATTCACCCTGCATTCTACATCTATCTATTTATTGTATTGTCTGATTTAAGGTATCTGTTATTTCAGCGGTTTTTATTGTGGCAAAATTTATTCTATTAAATGATTAATGTGTTAAATTATACCAATTTATTTAAAGAAACTTTTTTTTATATTTTTTTAATTATATTAATTGTCCTAATTTTAAATTATATTACGTGAAAACAAAAGAAATAAAACATTATGCATAATTGATCTTAGTTTTTCGTGACTACTATGCAAGATGCGTCATATTTAATCTATCCATTCAACTTTACTAAATTTTCGTGTCCCTTAATTTTATAGCTAGCATTAACGCACTCGTGTTACACGGCTACAATCAAGGTTTGTATTTAATAGTAATTTTGTGTCTGAAATTGTTTGTTTCTTGAATGGCAGTCTCCCGAATGATGGTAAACTAGCAAATCTCAATTTTCCTATTAACTGCTGGCGTCCTGATTTTATTTTAATAAGGTAGGGTTCCATAAAAAGGGTGCGATATATTCGGCAAATTACTATTTAATCTTTTTTATAATTCGTTGTCTGTTTATATTCCATTCTCTATTTTGGTAACTTATTTGTTAAATTCATCTAATGCTCAAAGAATTTGTGACCTAGGGTTATTCTATAGGGATTAAACCCTTGAATGTGCTTACAGACAGCCTTGCTCTTCCTACATTCCAATTAATTAAGCGTAATACCTAGACTACCTGGCTATCTTGATCTGCACTAAGTTTATTATAAATGCGACCTCTAACTTGCGTGAAATCTACACAATACTAAATTCAACGTGTTCTTACAGCATTGATAAATCTATTATTAGTTGCTTAGGTTCTCAATAGTTACACTGAATTATACAAAGCGCTTGAGTGGCCTTATTGTAACAAACACCAGAAACACCTTTGATAATAAGAGCTAATGCTAATAACGAGATGAAAGCTCTTTGCATGAAGTAAAGAGGGATGACATTATAATCGCAAGAAATTGAAGCTGACGGTAGAACTCCTTAAAATCCGCTAGCATTATGCTCTAAAAGCTTTCGAGTACTTTAGTGAATAGCGGTTTTATCTTCGTCATGAACTAATTAGTTTGATGTAAGGACTTTGTCTATTACAGGATGCTCAGTTTCATAGAGTATTAATTTTGGGTATATTTATTTGAGATACTTATTTCTTCAAAACTCTAATTTTGGTTTATATATGCGGATAGATTTAACTTTTTATAGTAAAGATGCCGCAGTACTCATTTTCAATAGTAAAATATGGGTTGCATGAAAGTTGTTCAATCTTCTCCTAGTAATTCAAGGTATTGGAAATATACAGGGTGTTCAGAAACTCTGCTGTCAAACGAAAGTAACACATACTGGACATGATTTTATGTCGATTTAACCCAGATTACCTTAACTCAAAAATGCTTTCTAAGAAAGCTACAGATCTTTGAAGATGGCGCCTTTAAGTCAGTGTTTAAAGACATCAGAATATTTAGGTAGTGGTTAAAACAATACATCTTCCAAATCTGATAGTGTGCTAACTTGAGGTGGTTTATATACTACGCCAACTAGAATTTTGCATAATATACAATTACTTCAACAAAATTATATTGTGGTCCTGAACTGAATAGTGGAGAAGATTGAAGTGCAATTTTAAAAATAAGATCGTTTCGAATAAGAAAGCAACTACATCTTCAGGTTTTCTTTTCCTATAATTAAGTAAAAACTATAACCTGCCAGTTGAACCATGGAATTAGGAATTGTACAAAAGGTTGCGGTTCAAATTGTGGGTACAGACAGTTGGGATTACCATGTTCAATAATGTATGGTTTTATCGTTGACAGTCATGTTTAAATACATATTATGATGCGAATTGGAAACAGAAAGAAAAAATATGATGAAGTAGACCCTATAAGAATATTATCTGCTAACATGGTTATAAATGATAACATTATTGAAGATCCTACGTGCAGGAACAACCGTCTCGACTTTGTGGTACATGAAAAATTCGTAGAAATACACAAGCCTGCATGTGAAGATTAAGGTACAAGGCGGCAATTATTGGATTATGCGCTTGACCAACCAATTGTGAACAGATAGGCTTCTTTAAATACAACAGGATTTCGTAAACAAATCAGTTTGAATTAAAAGAAGGCATGGTTTACATAACCTAAAAACAAGATATCTACGTAAAAGAATTACAAGTAATTTTATAATTAATAAATTTTAATGTGGTGATAGTGCATAATTATTAAAAGATTCGTCGTTTAATCCTTAAAAATGTAAGTAGTAAAAGGTTGCTTTTAATAGATTTTAAGATTTATATTAACAAAAGACTGTAAATAATTCCTGAATCCTACCTGGATGTCCAAACAATCTCTGGATCAACCAGGAGAAGTGAAACAAAAATATCAAAACAATCTCCGAACCAACCTGGAAAAATTATATAAGAATATGCAAACAATATCTAAACAATTTCTGGATACAACCCGGAGAGGTCAAAAAAGTATATCTAAATCCAACCTGGAGTATTTAAATGAATAAGTTGAAGCCGAAACGACGAATAGTTAAAGCAGAAACTGGTGTGAATTGGGGGAACGAAACACGCCGAAAAGTGGCAACAGGTTAGCCATTCTAAATATTTTGTTGCATTTTATTTCTGCATATTTTTAGATATTGCATTCATGAAATTTTATGTGAGGGTCATCAAAAATTGTTTTAGCACACGTAATAATTTACGTATAGAATTAAGGAAGACTGATGAACGTTCATAGGGCTTCACGTAATAATAATAAGTGTGATTTATATATATATATATATATATATATATATATATATACATGTTTCAGGTGGAAAGAAGTGGACTGTATTTTAGGGGTGAGAGGTAGAGGTGTAAACATAAACAAGAATAATAATAATTAGGCATTTCCTTTCAACTAAGAGAACGGTTATCCCGCCGTTTTCGGGTTTACAAAAGGGGGCGGAAGAACAAATTAAAAATTAAACTAAATGTAGCAAATAAAAGAAAAAGTAAAAATTAAATTAAATTTAATCAAGGAGGAGAGGGAGAAATTTATTTACTGGACGAATAAAATCACCGCTGGTGGTCTTAATCGAAGCCACGCGAAAGATTTCGTCATGGCCTGGAAATAGTTTGGTAACCCGGTCTAGAGGCCAAGATAAAGAGCTGGTATTGATTCCTGTAATTAAACTACGTCACCAATTTTTAAATCATTTAACGGACGATTCCATTTATTTCGCTAAGGAGGATATGTAAATACTTCCTTAGACCAGCGTCGCCAAAATAGCTGAGTAAACTGGCAAAGACGATGCCATGGAGAACGCAGGTTAAGAGATTCGTCAAATGTAACTTCGGGAAGACCTAAAATTAGATCGCTAATCAAAAAGTGTCCTGGAGTAAAATAGTCGATATTGTCTTTCGGATCAGAGGAATGGAGGCATAAAGGCCGACTATTGAGTACAACTTCTATGTGTGTCAACATAGTAGTAAGTTCTTCAAAATTTTGAGATTTGTTCCGAGAGTACGTGTTAGGAGCAGTTTAGCTGATTTGACACCAGATTCCCAAATACCGCCAAAATTTGAGGCATAAGGAGGGTTAAAAATTCTTCTGACTTGATGCGAGGCAAGGTCAGGTAACAACTCGTCATGATGGTCCCTTAAAACCGAGCGCTTTCTTCAATTACACGTGATGCACCTAGAAAATTTCTGCCACAATCAGAATAAACAGAGTGAGGTAGACCACGACGAGAAACGAATCGGGTAAAACTTGACATAGATGCATCAGTGGAAAGCGCTGATGAAAGCTCTATATGAACGGCTTTAATTGATAAACCAACATAAATACTAAAATAACTTGTGAGAATAAGTACATTCCGACGAGTAGAACATTTCAGAGGGAAGGGGGTCTGCAAAATCAACACGGATATGAGTAAATGTACGGGTAATGCGTACGCGCGAGGAGGTAAATTAGCCATAATAAAGCATGTCTCAGAATGTTTTTCGTTTTCATATGTTAAATAAAAAACAACAATATCAATTAAAACTCGTTTTATTGATGGTTTATTTAATGAGCAATTCTTGAAGTTTATTTATGAAAAACAATCGTTTGCAAATGCACACCATTCACTTGTTCACACTTATTTAACCTGGAGCTAAAATTTTCAATCACTCGCTGGAGCATCGCTCTTGGAATAGAGTTGATTTCTACAGTGATTCTTTGCTTTAAAACATTCAGGTTGGGTGGCAATGGATTGTAAACTTTACTTTTTAGGTAGCCCTATAGGAAGAAATCAGCAGGGGTTATCAGGGCTTCTCGGTGGCCAGTTGATGTCTCCTCGGGGACTTATCACTCTTCCAGGGAATAAATCGTGAAGAGCAGCTAATGAGTCATGTGTAACATGAGAAGTGGCTCCATCTTGCTGGAAAAAGGTGTTGCGGTTGTAGCCGTTCTGGTTTTGCATTTCTGTAGCCAAAAAAACCCGGATCATATGGCAATATCGATCAGAATTAACGGTCTGAGTTCGACCTCGGTCATCCTCAAAAAAATAAGGGCCGATAATTCCTTGACTTGATATGACAGCCCAAACAACAAGTTTTGGCGAGTGCAAGGGCTTTTGGTGCAGTTCTAACGGATTCTCGGGAGCCCAGTATCTGCAATTTTGTTTATTCACATGACCGTTGATGTGAAAATTCGATTCGTCGGAGAACCAGATGTTATTGAAACTCCTAGAACGATTTTTTTATTGTCCTGCAGAATTCGACTCGTTTATCAGGATCATCAGGCTTCATTTCTTGAACAATTACAATTTTATAGGGGTGAAAATGTAAATCTTTCGAAATAATGCGATGAACCGTAGATTTGTTCAAATTAAGAGAAGCTGCGCGCAATCTCAACGACTGTTGTGGGTCGTCCATAACAGACTGGCGAACGCGGTCAACATTCAAGGTCGTTCTTGATGTCCTTTTGCGCCCAGACGATTTGTCCGGCATTGTATTTCCAGTCTCTTTCAACTTGCACACCTAATGCTTAATTAAATTGGCACTTGGCACATGTCTTAAGCTTGTTAAATTAAATTGTGTCCTGTAGAGACGACGAACAATAGTGTAGGAATCGTTATTTTTATAAAACGTTCGCACGCAAAACGCGCGCTGTGGTCCCGTGAAACGATTCATGGCTACTAAACTTAACAAGCCGGCCAAGCATTTGAGTCCACTCCCCTCCCCCTGCTACCTGCGGTTGGCGCGAATCGGTCAATTCAAAAACGAAAAACATTCTGAGACACCCTTTAGGTTGAGGAAGTTTAACGCTTAAACGAAAGCAAGGTAAACAGTTATGAATACGGTGCCTTACCAAAGATCTAGCGCCGATGATCCAATATTGTCTAGAAATGAGAGCTAATGTAGTAGAGGGGCCAGAATGTAGCGATAAAACGTGATAATGATCACATATAAGAAGACAAAAATGAGCCGACATGGGCAATAACAAAGGGTGTTTACTTTTATAAGACAGCAAGAAATGCCGAAGGCGACACCCCTGTCTAACGAGGCCAAGGGGGTTAAAAACGAGGATAGCTTACGCATGTAACGAGATAGAAGTTTGCCATTTCCTAATAATTTAATTACTGACCCGAAATACTGTTGTTGAACGAGTTTAACACATACCTCTAAAGCAGCTTGCAGTTCATCAACAGAAATTGGACCGAGTATTTTTTTAGGGTGTCGGCAATTATTAATAAAGCGTTATATGTATGCCAGACGGTATTGCAGCTTACTGCGAGAAGAAAATGTACTGATTCACTCTGAAAAATCACATGCAGATGCTACCAACATAGAAAAAGATGGTTTTATTTCAGGAATTTGTTTAATTGGTAGAGGTAAAGTTTCGTCATTATTAGAAGAAAATAAATCATGATCATTGATGGGGCCATGCGACCATAAGTTACTGTGAATTAGTTGTGAGGGGGCAGACCGCGAAATGAAATGTCTGCGGGGTTCAAAATATCGGCAATGTGGTTCCATTGTGATAAATTAGTGTGTTCGAGAATGAAGTTGACACAATTTGCTACAAAATTGTTAAGTAAATGCGTAGAGGTTCTTAACCAAGTTAAGACAACTCGAGAGTCGGAGTATAATTTTATCTCTTCTAAATGATAATCAAATGGGTTGGAAGTAATCGAGTGGATCAATTGAGAAAGCAATAAAGTAACAGAAAGCTCTAAGCGAGGTATTGTAAGAGATTCTAGAGGTGTAACTTTGTCCTTGGCTTGCAATAAATTGCCAAAAATAGAACTAAAAGTTACATGTAGGTAGACGCACGCACCATATCCCTTTTCGCTAGCGTCACAAAAACCTAACAAGTGGTAAGTGCCATTAATCCGTAATAATCTACGCGGAATTTTGATCCGAGACAAAATTAAAAATTGATTACAAAAATTTTTCCATTCACAACACCAGATATCATTGAGACTGTCATCCCAGTTGAGCTGCTGCAACCATAGCCGTTGCAGAAAACATATAACTACAAAAATAATAGGTGATAACTGCCCTAGCGGATCAAAAATACGTACTATATATGTAAGAACATTTCGTTTAGTAAGAGGTCCTTCAAAAGGAAGGGTTTGGTAGGTGAAAATATCTAAAGCGAGGTCCTATACTAAATCCAAAATTTTAATACCACTAACATTAGCCGAGAAGAATAGTGATTTTTCTAAATCAATTTTTTCGAAATCCTTTAGAATTTCAGTCGATGCTGAACTATTTACGAAGTCGAAATTGTCCGAGCGATAAGAGGTTTTTAATTCAGTTTGGAGTTGTTTGGCGGTGTCAATAGAATATGTGCCAGAAATTATGTCGTTCATACATGTATTATTTAATAGGGCACGGGATGCCATAGGGTTAGAGGACCCTTTTCTGTAACTAACTGCTGGAGAACACGCTACGCAATGAAAGACGATGTTGAAAGACTATAAGTGAAGGTTTTGAGTTTATACTCGCGCACAGACGTCTCGAAAGAAAGACGCCAAAATATGTGTTGAAATTTGCAATTCCTTTGATCTACCAAAATTTGACGGTACATCATACAAATATCAGCACATACTGCACAGCATGTAAACTAAATGCGAATATTATTTCAGGTAGTCCTTTTGGCAAATTACAGCCCGCATACAGATGTTCATTCAAGGAGAACCCAGAATCATCAGAGGCCGATCCGTTGAATATAACATAGAGTTTAGTTGTGCTGCTCGTGAGTTTGCGAACAGCATAATGAGATAACATATATGGTGAGGAAGTTTCAGCAATATTCATATGTCCTAAAGACAAATATTTCTGAAGGAGGCTGCTGTATACGATTTTCTCATCAGCATTGCGGTTCAAACGAGATTCTAAATTGAGATAACTCTTATAAGCCATATGCCTATTGCTACTGAGAGATGTGGCATTTTGAATAAATAGTAGTGAAATTATATAACGACTTGTTTTATCACGCTTAACAGTGTATGGATATCCAGGAAGATCCAGGAATTATTTAATCTTTTGTTAATGTAAATCTTAAATCTATTAAAAGCAACCTTCTATTACTTACATTTTTGAGGATTAAGCGAAGAACCTTTTAATAATTATGCACTATCACTACATTAAAATTGCATGCGAGTTCATGCCAACTCACGTGGGAGTTTTATTAGAGTGTAATAAAATGTATTAGTAATAATACGGTCACCCTTCCAATATGTTTTAAATTATATTAAAATCCTTATCTAGAAAGAGTAAACGATATTAGTCATTAGGAAAACCACATGCACTTGATATTTCTTATATGAAAGACGTTGTCCTGCGCTTAAGTTACTTGGTTCAAATTAGACTTAAAAGAGTTGATAGTAATTAATTAATATAAAAATGAAGTTGAAATTCAAGCTACCGTATTCGTCGCCGCTATACACAGAAACGAACGGAATTAAAGCTTATTATTAAAATTTAAATTAACAGTGAAATGTGCCATAAATAATATATTGATAATATTTTTGATTTTGAATTCTTAAATATGTTGTAATAAACGGAAATAAGAGTACCGAAACGAAATAAAGTATAATAAAATATTCTTAAAAAACCAACATTAAGGGACGAAAATTTAATTCACCCTGCATTCTACATCTATCTATTTATTGCATTGTCTGATTTAAGGTATCTGTTATTTCAGGGGTTTTTATTATCCCAAAATTTATTCTATTAAATGATTAATTTGTTAAATTATACCAATTTATTTAAAGAAACTTCTTTTTATATTTTTTTAATTATATTAATTGTCTTAATTTTAAATTATATTATGTGAAAACAAAAAAAAAACATTATGCATAATTGATCTTAGTTTTTCGTGACTCTACTATGCAAGATGCGTCATATTTAATTTATCCATTCAACTTTACTAAATTTTCGTGTCCCTTAATTTTATAGCTAGCATTAACGCGCTCGCGTTACACGGTTACAATCAAGGTTTGTATTTAATAGTAATTTTGTGTCTGAAATTGTCTGTTTTTTGAATGGCAGTCTCCTGAATGACGGTAAACAAAAAAATCTCAATTTTCCTGTTGACTGCTGGCGTCCTGATTTTATTTTAATAAGGTAGGGTTCCATAAAAAGGGTGCGATATATTCGGCAAGTTACTATTTAATCTTTTTATATAATTCGTTGCCTGTTTATATTCCATTCTCTATTTTGGTAACTTATTTGTTAAATTCTATCTAATGCTCAAAGAATTTGTGACCTAGGGTTATTCTATAGGGATTAAACCTTTGAATGTGCTTACAGACAGCCTTGCTTTTCCTACATTCCAATTAATTGAGCGTAATACCTAGACTACCTGGCTATCTTGATCTGTACTAAGTTTATTATAAATGCTACCTCTAACTTGCGTGAAATCTACACAATACTAAATTCAACGTGTTCTTACAGCATTGATAAATCTATTATTAATTGCTTAGGTTCTCAATGGTTACACTGAATTATACAAAGCGCTTGAGTGGCCTTATTGTAACAAACACCAGAAACACCTTTGATAATAAGAGCTAATGCTAATAACGAGATGAAAGCTCTTTGCATGAAGTAAAGAGGGATGACATTATAATCGCAAGAAATTGAAGCTGACGTTAGAACTCCTTAAAATCCGCTAGCATTATGCTCTAAAAGCTTTCGAGTACTTTAGTGAATAGCGGTTTTATCTTCGTCATGAACTAATTAGTTTGATGTAAGGACTTTGTCTAATACAGGATGATCAGTTTCATAGAGTATTAGTTTTGGGTTATATTAATTTGAGATACTCCTTTCTTCAAAACTCTAATTTTGGTTTATATATGCCGATAGATTTAACTTTTTATAGTAAAGATGCCGCAGTACTCATATCAATAGTAAAATATGGGTTGCATGAAAGTTGTTCAATCTTCTCCTAGTAATTCAATGTATTGAAAGTATACAGGTTGTTCAGAAACTCGGTTGTCAAACCCAGATTACCTTAACACAAAAATGCTTTCTAAGAAAGCTACAGCTCTTTGAAGATGGCGCCTTTAAGTCAGTGATCAAAAACATCAGAAAATTTAGGTAGTGGTTGAAGCAAGACATCTTCCAAATTTGATAGAGTGCTATCCTGAGGTGGTTTATATACTACGCCAACTAGAAATTTTGCATAATATACAATTACTTCAACAAAATTATATTGCGGTCCTGAACTGTATAGTGGGGGAGATTGATGTGCAATTTTAAAAATAAGATCGCTCCGAATAAGAAAGCAACCACACCTTCAGATTTTCTTTTCCTATCATTACGCAAAATTCTACTATAACCTGCCAGTTGAACCATCGAATCAGGAAGAGAGGGTTTAAGCCAGATTTCGGGTACTACAATGGAATTTGGTAAAAACACCACTCGAATTCGTTTGCAAACTCGTCAAAATACGAGGGTAGTGACTCGACGTTAATATGACAACAATGAAACACATTTTCATGAAGAAGAAACCTCGTGAAAGAATAGAACACGTGGCAAAATGGAAAGTAAATTCGATTCCGCAACCTCCCCATGAAAATTAATTTCTATAAGACGCGCGTCTGTAAAATGTTCAGTCATTTTCCAAGACTAACGAACAATAAGGAAAAATAAGAGACAAGCCATACCGGATGGAATGCATCCACAAAGATCCACTTAACAGACTCGACCATTTCATCCATGCACTTACACCTTTAATTGTAACGATTTATTTTATAACTTACACACTTTCCTCTAAGCAATTTAAAATGAATAACACTTTAACACCGACAGTGTCCTCTAGGGTTTACTAGTTGAATATTGATACCAAATGCTAAACTGTCGAACGTCGAACGCCATACGTCGAATATCCAACGCCGAACGCTTAGCGCCGAACGTCGAGGTCCGAACGTCGGACGTCGAACGCTGAACGCCGATCGTCTACCGCCGAATGTCTATCACTAAACACTTAACGCCGTACGTCGAACGCCGAACGCCTTTGGGTGGAGCATTGGAAAATCACATGTAAGGTGGACTAAGTTGTTTTGCGATACTGTATTTACGAATGGCGTATTGTTCCCGGGATCCTGCAAACTCCCCTTTGTAGTTCCCTGTAATTAGATCATCTCTAACCTGATCCTGTCTATGATCACCCCAATAATGTTTAAAAAATTTCTCCTCGAAATCTAAATATGATGTTACATCCTGCCCTACTAAATTGTACCAGGCTTCTGCGTTATCTTTTAATAGAGCTTTCACCACATTTAGTTTTGCCTGTTCATCATACAAATTACAAACCAATGTCCTAATGTTGTTTATAAAAATTTATGAGTTCACCCTATTGTCTCCATAGAATTTCATTTGTTGTTCTAGAGATATGTTACCAGAAAAAATCCTTGTTCTATCCCCCGCTATAGCATTAATATTCTGTTTGATCCCTGTAACTTCTCTTTAAAATCTCCCTAACTAATCTCTACATGACTCAGTCACCTTTGTTATTTTTCCGTTTATCTCTTCACAAAAAATCCTTACTTCTGTTTTTAGTTGCCCTATTTCCTGCCTAACGCCAGTTATGTTCCTTTCATTCTTCTGTACTCTCAATTCATCCCCCCCCCCTATTTTTACTGTTAAACTATTTTTGAAGTCTGTAAACTTTTTAGTTGATTTATCGTTCTTCTCACTTAAAGTGTCTGCACTCATCTGCTCAAATTTTCTATTCGAGTCTTCTCTCACTCCACTTAATGTTTCGTTTATCTGCTCAAACTTCCGGTACGATTCTGCATTCATCCTCTATAGCATTCTTTTAATCATTTCATTTCCTTGTTCTCCCGATTCTGTCCTTGATTAATCCCTACTACCTCCAGCTTCCTCCATTTCTTATCCTGATTTCTCAAATAGAGCACTTTCGTCACTTCTAATTTCCACTCCTTCACTCCTTAACCACTCCCTTCTTAACATTCGTTCACAACACGCCGCTCATACATCCACTAATTCCCACAAAAAAAATAACTAAAATTATTTACAAGACAATTAACCCTTTAATCCCAGGTCGCCGGTTTCCTGAAATAAATTTCTTTATCTGGAATCGAGCCCCACGTTGGGCTCCATAAATTATCGCAAAGCCTAGGCTCTAACTCGGAATAGCCCCAGCGTTGGGTCGTCATAATGTTGTGTAGCTTGCCTCGGCTGCTCCGCTTCTTCCTAAAATTGCTTATGAAAACACTTTCCAAGAAGCTTGCATGGACTGCAAAATTTCAACTCCACCTAACTATCATTATGCTGTAATTTAAAAGAAAATACTTCCCTACAATCATACTCAAAATAACGCAACTAACAAAGTACATTGAAATTTCCAAATATTCATTGTTTAACCTTGTATAAAAGTAACCGTATGGCATGTACAAAGCTATTATATTCATTAGCGTTAATGAAAATCATATTTTTTCGTGTGTAAATAAAGCCTTTTTAATAAAAACGAGCTTTATCCTAAGATATAAAATAAGAAGTCATTTAAATTTATCCGCATTCAAAACAAACGATATTTTCGTCTATATATAACGTTTAACTTCATTGTAAGCGTTTTAAATAAAATACAAGTTATTGCACTTATCAACGAAGTCTTCATTCTTGGAATACTAAATACATTTACGGTGTGTAAAATTTGCGTTAGAACACGTTTTATTTACCGCAAGCAATCTTTTTTACAATTATCAAGATGCAAATCTTTTTGCATTTGTAAAACCGTTAGGAATATAATTAAAACTCTAATTAAATCCGTGCGTAAAGATATATCATTTAAAAATATTCATTCACGTTAAAAAATAACATTTTATGAGTTTCAATCTTTAAGACATAAAGTTATTTGTTTTTCATAAAATACACTTTCCGTGCATAAAGTATTCGCTTTATTTATTGCGTTTGCAAAGCATAAAATAATTATGTACTTTCAAAATACTAAATTGACTTCCGTATGGGGATCATTTAGTTTCATTTTAAGAGTTTCAAACACAACATTATTCTAGAATCTTCTTTATTAATAAGAAAATACGTGAAGTACTAAGAAATACTATTAAAAACCATTAAATAGCTAGTTATTGAATAAGCGCCGGTTTGAAAAACTCGCGAGAACATTAAAAGCAATAAAAATTGATAAGAATTATTTGCTTTCGTGTCACAATGGGATAAAATGAGACGCGACCAGTAACTTTGTACGTTAGACAAGGATAAACGATATTCTACAGGAGATACATAAATTATAAAGTTGACACTAAACGGAGCGTTAAAGCGGGAAGGCGGTGTAAATTTTTGTTAGTATTGCATCACACAGATGATTAATTCTCTAGGTGAATACAGAAGAATGTCGAAAATATAAGTATAGAAATAGTTTGCATATAAGTTGGATTCTTTTTAAAGCCAAGTAACATGCAAGATTCATTCATTAATTCGCGATACGTTATTTGTCATGTAAAATTTAAATTAGTTACGACATGAAATTTATACGTTTGAGAAGTTGCAAACATAAAAATTATTAAATGCAATTGTATATCAAACATGATTATTTTGTAAAATACAATGAATACTGAACATTTTTCGATACAAGAGCTACTCTAAAAGTTAATTATTAAATATAGAAGATTCATTTTGAAAATTAATATTGTAAATGGGGATATTAGCTAATATGAATAAGTTTGAACACTGGGATTTTAACGTCAACTTAAAAATGGAATCAGGAGGTATTTAATACCATTAATTACGATGTAAATAAAATTTTGATAAGCGCTATTTTTCGCAAGCACAAACCTTTGGTTGTTTGTTTGTTAATTGATAAAAATAATTAAAAATTTTGTAATTTATATTTTAGAATAAGTTACTGCAAATTTTGAGGTCCAAGTTCGATATATTTTGATCTTTACTAAAAATATTATCTGTCAAGGATTATTGGCCAATCGCCCATACAAGCGTGGGGTGGGTAGATTATGGGATTGTGTATCTGTTATCAAAGAATAGGTACGAATTTTTATAATTAAGTAAGTTGTAGGAATTATTTTCTGTACGAACTGGAAGTATGAATTGTTTTATAAAGTATTTTGTATGAAAGAAAAATGTTTTTGAATGTATAGGTGTTTTCTTGAGATTGCTGTTTCATTTCATAATTTCCGTTTAGTTAGCCAGGCAAAAAAAGAAAAGCAAGGTAAGATAATAATTTCAAATTTCCCATTGCTCTACTGTTGTCACAGCTCTCTTTTGGTTCCCAATCGAAAGAGATGGTAACACAGCAATATATAAGAAGACAAGATATTTGCAGTTTGCAATCTGAATTTGTGTACAACAAAAGTGAAATAAGATGTATCTGTAAATAAACTTTTATGAAAATAAAAGCGAGTTTGCATATTTAAATCAAGTTTATAGTTGAATAGCCATTAACAAAACAACTTTATTGCTTCACAAGGGGAAAAACATCCACTGACCAGTTTCAGATTTTTTGAGCCTCGACAGAGTGAACTAGTTTCTAACAACCCTATGAAGTAATCTGTAAACAAACTCTTATGAAAATAATAAGAGCCATTGACAAATACAAATCGGGCTGGTAGTATTTGTCAATGGCTTTTATTATTTTCATAAGAGTTTGTTTACAGATACATCTTACTTTTTATACAATTTTCTATTGCGGACTGCAAATAACTTGTCTTTGTTCATTTGAATTGCCTTTGGGGCATGAACCCGGGTGTCGCCACGAGAAGGTTTGTTACGTATGCAAATAAATTTTGCTGTAACATTCCGCAAATCTCAAAGGCCAGACGTACTTTTATAGTCATTTATAAAATTTATTATGTAGTTTCGGTTCAATTCTGTACTTCCACACTTTAGTGGTGTTGGTTTTTATCACCTGATGGCGGTTTTATTTACTTTTGCCATAGTACAGTGATTGTTTCGAAATTATATCATTATAATAGCTTCGATTACTTCATAGGGTTCTTGGGAACTATTCCACTCTGATGAGGCTAACTAGCCGAAACCAATGGTCAGTGGATGTTTCCTCCCCTATGAAGTAATAAAGCTTATGTTTTGTTAATGGCTATATAACTACCAGCCCGATTTGTATTTGTCAATGGCTCTTATTATTTTCATAAGAGTTTGTTTACAGATACATCTTACTTTTTATACAATTTTCTATTGCGGACTGCAAATAACTTGTCTTTGTTATATATATATATATATATATATATATATATATATAAGATGAAATAATAACCTAGACTTTTTAAGTAAAGCCCAAATGATCATTTCAAATCTAGCTAGTAATTGAAAGAAGGAAAATATAAGGCCTTGGACAGGATTTGAACCTGCATCTCAGTTTTGCCGGAACTGTGCGTTAACCAATTATATATATATATATATATATATATATATATATATATATATAATTAATATTCTTCAATGATGGGTTTAAGGTCAGCTGGTAGGATTTAAAAGGAAACTCTTTTTAAATGCCTAAATTTTCGGATCTATATTTTATCCTTGATCACAGGCTTTTAAATTGAGAAAATAAAATTGGCTTCTAAATGAATGGATTTTGTACATAAAAGTTTTGGATTTTATTGCTTTTTGAAGTTGTAAAATTGTATAATTTGTAAAACACATTAATATATATATATATATATATATATATATATATATATATATATATTACCTAGTGTCCACGAGCACTTTGTAAAAGTAATTCCTGATAAGTAAACACACAAATAATGTAACAGTAGACAACAGCAATAAAAGAAAAAGAACCGTCTACTAGCCGAAATGCATTTTGCAGCAGCTGTAGAAAAATTATTAAGTAATAACCTCATAGTGTAACTCTAAATTTTTTATAAAAAAAGTTTATGGACAGTCAATGTTAATCTTATTTTATAATTCACACTCAACCAATAACAGCTGTCGTGATTAGCATATTCCAACGATTTGAGCGAAGTAAGTTCAATTTCCACACCATAGCATCAGTGATTGTGGAATGTGTAACTTTAAAAAACTTAAAAAATGAAAATCAAGACTTAATTTTCAATGAAGGAAATCATTAAAACGATGCAGAGAAGAAACAATAAACCTGATAGCTTGACATGGCGTTCCTGTTTTAGGATTTTCAAAACGTGGTCTTGAAGCTTATGATAATTCACGGTTCAGGCACAATTTTTTGTAGTCGACATCTGCTGTATCACATGCCACCTTATACTGTTAATTCTATGATATGAGATAATCTCGTTCGGTACATTTTACACCATAATTTAGAAATCGACAAAAATCTCTAAAATTTTCCGTTATAAACATATTTTAGTACAGCTTGGCTGAATATGAAGATATCATTACGCGAATTTGTTTATCTTCAATCAAAATGTGCTAAGTGTTTACTTATAAGTAATAAAATTGCCTAGTTAAAAGTATAATAGTTCTTAATTGTAAACAATAAAGGGTGAATTGTATAAATTTAGATTACCAGTACCATCTATGGAGGTGCGGCAGGAAAACTAATTCAATAGTCCCACGATTTTACGATCATATGTCACTGTTTCACTAAAACATTCCACAAATTGTATTTTCCCTTGTTAAAGGAAATAACATATTTCTAATTTTACACAAATGAAACCATCTGCTTTCTAAAAAAATTATTTTAGGTATATCTCGTAAAACGAACTTATGGTTTCATTCTAACCAACGGAACTACAATCGATATGGGAAAACCCAGTTCACGTTTACTAAGCATAACCAGTCGTAGCGCTCTAAACAATACGAATATATGTCAAACTCGTGATATTATAAACGGCGTGTAGGATAAGTTGCCCAACATTTTTTTATAAAAATTATAGAAAATGTAACATACCAATTAATACTTTATATGAGATACGGAGTAATGATAAGCGAGCCTAAAATAACCGTGCAGAAAACATATATATATATATATATATATATATATATATATATATAACTCATTGTAATATTTCCGAAAACAAGTGTTTCTGAATTGCAAATACCACATTTTCAACGCTATTTCAAAATAGAATAGATTGAAGCATTTATAAATTACAACTAAATTTTTATACGAAATCCTACAGGGTGATGAATAAGCAATCGCTTATTTATTAAGAAAGTGGCCGAAATTGTTAATAAATACTCAAATGACCGTAAAAAGGAAGTAAGAAATGTAATATTTAATTATGTAAGAACGAAGATACTCAAGTGTAGAAACTGCACGTAACAAATTCCCCTCTTAGCAAAATTAAAAGGTCGGCGTAGGAAGTAGAAGCAACGGACTAAGCAGTACACCGACAGGACACCACAAGAGAATTCGTTTCAAAAAAATCAAATAGGACCAATATACCGGACCAAGCGAAAACGGTAGACGATTGTAGAAAAAGAACAAGTACAAGAAAGAGAAGTAAAGTAAGCAACGAAAATAGCCCGCACCGAGTATCGCGGCAAAGTCCGTTGGTTTTAAATGTATACAACATAAATTACTATGAATTTCTCATATATTCTCTGTTATGTTTGTAGTCAGGTACCTAATAATTGTTCTACAGGTACTGATATTCTGCCTCTCATAATTCTTCATTATAAACTGTATGATAAATGCATAGCTTTAAATCTTCAAAGAACAAACTTTGTTTTAGAATATTAGTCCAGGAAAATAATACTTTTCTGCTAAAAAATACAAGTGATGATTTTTCCATCAGGATTATTTTATTTTAGCATGATAAATAATGTGAAAACGCTTTATGCAAAATGGCGTTTGCGTAAAAGAATATAAAAAGTCAAAGGTTGTGAAAATAATTTTTTTTCGAATATCTCGTAAACTATTGGTTTTACATTAATTGAGGTCATAATGAAAATTATTTATTGTTTTATTTCCATAAAGAATAAGTTGTACACAAAATTTACTTTACTACACGTTCGCGTATGGTGGTTGTAAATTGATGATATGCATTTTTTATGTTCAGAAAAGCCCTTATAAAAACATGTGTTATGAATTTTAGTAATATTTTAATAATCATGTTTTCTGTTCCGCTTCTTCTTCGTTTTCGTCTTCTACTTGTCTTATTTCTATTTCCTCATCTACAATAATGTTATCATCTATAACCATGTTAGCAGATAATATTGTTATAGTATCTACTTCATCATATTTTTTCTTTCGGTTTCCAATTATCATCATATGTGTTTAAACATGACTGTCAACGACAAAAACCATAAATTATTGAACATGGTAATCCTAGTCGTCTGTACCCACATTTGAACCGCAACCTTTTGTACAATTACAAAAAATAGAATTATGGAGTTCCTCTGGTGCAGGAGAAAGCAAAGTAGTAACGGGCTCTGAAAAGTAGTTATTAGAAGTCCAACACCATTGTTGCGGATCTAAATCTTTTCCCAACCATGATTGGATTTGATAATAGACCCTGAGAATTAATGCCGTTGTGCTGCTGCTGCAGTAGGCGTAAGTGATGTGATGATAATTGTGCTGGACGTCCTTTCTTCCGATTATGTTTCGGCAAAAAATTAAATTCTCAAAACACGTATTCTGGTAAATAATATCGGCAGTAACTAAATCGTATGTAAATAAATACGATTTTTTAGTCTTACCATAACTGCCATTGCGAGTATCTGCTGCTCGTATTATACCATCTTTGAACATTAACATAGTCACAAGTCGCATAGTTCGCCTATATTTTTTAGACAGTTTAATCTTTTGTTTCTCGCTGACAAAATATACCCAATGTGTTGAATCAAATGAGGTCGATCTGAGTTTACGAGGATAGCATTGAAATGCTGAAGGAGAATCACTCATACGACGTTTTTAGTATAAATCGATATAATTTTTCATTGTATAATTTTTACGGTACTCAACGTTCGCAGTCAGTTTCTAGGTTTTCTAAATAATCAATGTGTTCATCACCAGTGTAGACACTCGCGTCATTAATTGCTTGTACCGCGATCAACGGTCATGATTTTGTTAATACAAAGTTTCATGACAAATGACACAAAATTCATCATCGATTACAATAGATGTACAAAACGTTTCGATATTAGTAAATCGTCCGAACTATACTATGTGGAGTGGTAAACTGAGTATAAAAAGACACAAAAATGTGTTGTCCAATACGTTCATGTATGCATCGACCCATAAGATTACAACCCAAGGTCGAATATAGTATGAAGGAGGGTCTACTTCAAGGACATTTCAAAAAGGAAAAAATTATGAGGGTGTATATTTAATGGCCTTCCTGAGGATAAAGACCCGTATCATCAATATACACCATTATACCTAAACGTGTAGTAGAGCATGCGCATACTCCAGCTCTTCTCAGTCATATTCTTGAAAACTATTGGTCATACGTAAATTTTGTATAGAACTTTATGGAGAATAGTACAATAATTATTTTTAATAAAAATTTCATTTAACGTAGAACCAATAGTTTGCGAGATATTTACTTTTGACCTTTAATGTTTTCTTACGCAAGCACGATTTTGCATAGGACGTTTTAGACATTAATTATGATGCTAAATGTAGATCATCTCTGCGGATTTTTTTGGCAGATAGAACTTTTTGTATTATTTTCCTAGGCTAGACGTCCAGCTTCAACACTAGGTAGATTTGTATCCCAAACTTATTGTTTGTAAAATAATGCTATCGTGCATAGGCACAATAGCATTCTTTTATAGACATGGAACCAAAGACTCTTACTTTGATTAAAAATTTCTGTTGATAATAACTACAAAAAGCAAAATACAAATTTATATAAATACCATTTTGTGTACCACGATTTGTATTATTTTGCAATAACTTCTAAAACATTTGTTTTAACATAGTCTTTAGTAGTGATTATAGGTAGATTCAGCTCCTCTGCAAGATGACGTCACAGGGTCCAATGTCACAAAGTTCACACAAGCCGAGAGTCGTAATTACTGTATTCTGGTGACTAATCTAATAATGTACCTAGTCTCCTTCTTCTTGTCTTTAACCTGCAATCTAGTTATTAACACCGCCTTGTGTTTATTTCATTTCTCACTGGCATTAACTTTGTCGGACGTGAAATGTTTAAATGTGTACTTGAAAAATAAACTTTAAACTATTTTGAGCTTTATGGATAGGCTTGTTTAGCTCCAATACCTAATAAGTTAAATCGTGGAAAACGATTAAATAGTAAACATATTAAAAATTTAGGTCCATGGAATATTGTTTGAAAAGATGTATAATAAATGTAATCCGACGTAACACACGTTATATCAGTTACAGTACAGAATTTTCAGAGTGCTTTAAGTTTTTGCAGAAAGCATTAGTATCAGCTTAAACTGAAATTTTTCCATGTGTTGGGACATTTTTAAGCTGCAGACTAGCGTTGACTTTATAATGTGTAAGTTGTGCTTGAGCGATTTGAAACGTGCTTGATTTATTACTACCAAAATGGAAATTTAACTATCGATCATAAGTAGAGCAATCAGTGACTGCTACTTCTATTCTACCATCGTTTGTGTTTATTAAACCCAAATCTTTATATTGGTAGCTTGCTTAAAAATCGTTGGTTGACAACTTACGCTTTACTATCATCTATGTTCTTTAAAACTAGGTCTTTACAGTGATAAATCTTGCTTAAGAATCGCACATAAATTTAGATAAGTTTGTATCAAACAGTTTTTACTGTACTTGACCGTCTCCAAAACGGTATTAGAGTTCTAAAGGTATTAAGGTATCAATGAAAAAAGACAACCTTAACTATGACGTCAGCATAAAAGAACTAAGAACTCCATTAACATTTAAAACAACTGAGTTCAATTTGCTAGTATTCCATGAAAATAAGACATGAGAGGCTATAGCGGTTATAAACATCTGAAAAGAGACTTACATTATAATTTGAATAAGGGCCGCTATAGTTGCGACCACGTCCCCAATGCTCCACCCGAATGTACTACATTGGGTTTAACGCGAAAAATAAACGTGCTTCTGATTTATTCTAACTTCATAATTAATCTACCCTAAATAAAAATCCAACAGACCTAAACAAAAACTAAAAACAGGGTTTAAACAATGGTATCCCCAGCGTTGACTTTGGAGTGTGCCCGATCAACAAGACGAGCAAAAATGAGAGGGGGAGGGATCCGTAATACCGGATAGCAGACGCCGGCTCTGCTTACCAGTGCAACCTGAAGGATCGACTTACAACTATCCAAATCTAGCTAGCAAAAAAAAGAGACTTACAGCAACATGTACAGTTATCATCGGTTAGCAAGATATCGTTCCTTCCTGCAGTAGATACATGCCTTTGAGACATCTTGTATTATTTGACAACCGAGTAGTACGCGAGTTATGTACCCTTCAATCTATATGTACCATTAATAGAAAGTATTATAAATTATTAAGAATTAGAAAGAATTACTAAGTTAGATGCAACATTGTATCACAAGGATAATCAAATAAAGGTTAATGAAAGTTCACAAGCAAGTTGTAAGAACGGATGCAATACATTGTATTCCAGACGATAGTGATACTGCAGGTGGCAGGTCACACACGGTTAAGAATCGTGATTACTTAGAAAGTAAGATTGTTACATTGTACAATGAAAAAATTAAGAAATAAGCAGACATGAGCTTTGCAAGTTCCCACAGACATGTGAGGGGCAGTGACAACATAAATACTCCGGGAGCCCCAAGACCATCAGTCAGTCTGAGTATTTCATCTTCAACATTGTTGTTTACCCAGGCTACCCGCCCTAATATTAGTTTAATCATTATTTTATTTTTCGAATTAGAATATTTACAACAGTTTGTAAAAATTCTATAGTTAATGCCTGTATAAACTAATAAAATTCGTTACAAGTTTTGCAAGAAGTTTTTAAAAAGACCGCTCCCGAGGCTCGGAACGTAACTGGCGCAGTTGCACGGTTCCAAAACGGCACTACAAATCCAAAAATCGGAAGACTGGCGACCAAGAATTTCAATTCATAAACTGGAAGAACCCAAACAAAGTTGAACCAGGTACAAGCATCAACCGAGTTCAACCAAACAAACCTTGGACGAGATACAAGCATCGATTGAATCCAAACCAATCCAACGTGCACGAAGTACAAAAATTGACAGAGTCCATGAAAGCGACGACGAAACTAATGTAAGTTCATTTTCCTTAAAACCAATTGATTTCTGACAAATTATTTGATATTAGCTAGTAATAGAAAATTTTTTATTATTTCATGTATGTACAGATTCTTTTTTATTGCAATTTATCCCATTTTATAAAAATAATTTACTACGAGTAATTATTTTCAAACGAGAACTATTTTAAGAGAATTATTTTTAAAGCAAAAGAATTTTAACCAAGAAAACTGAAAAGTACAATTATTACGAATTATTAATAAACCAAAACGTCGCTGACGCAAAAATTATTAATACAAAACGCAACGATTTAATTTAGCAAACTTTAAAAATAGACCGTAATTAATTTACAATTTTATGTATAGAAAATTTAGTACCGAAAGCTAATGTACAAAACGCAATAACAATTATTTATAGAAACGTTTTATTTAAACGTAACCTTCATTAAAGTCTATTGTTAAACACTAAGTGTTTAAACTATAGAAGCACTTTGCAACTATTATTAAAAGTAACTCATTACAAAGCGTGCAAATTTAAAATGCGACTCTGATACGAATTCTTACCGGAAACTCTCATCATTGAATAAAACCATTCAGTACAAGTATATCTAATTATAGAGAAACAATTACTGAAAGGAATTCATTTAAAAACGCGCATCGCAACTTCATAAAGTATAATTGCATATTTTCAGTAGAAAGATATCTAATTATAACAAAAGCATTTACGTAATTAAATTATCACGAGGCTGAAAACAAAATCTTTCAGTAGACTAAAGCTTTATAATTAAACAACTTATTGTATAATTATAAAAGGAGACCTTGATGCAACTACTGTAACGAAACGGTAGACTGAAAACTTGCAAACTCTATATTTAGACACTCAAAGTAACGAGACAATATAGTTACAGAGAAACATTTTATGCACTTCAATTAACATCTACGGAGACGGAAATAGCAACTGACCACTACAGACACTAATTAATCAGCAGAAATAAAATAAGATCGTAACTGACGCAGAAACATACAAAGTATAACGCAAATTAGTGCAAGAATCCACATAAAAACCTTTCAGAAAATTAAAAACCATGACAACTTTAACATCCGCGAAGTATAAAAATAAACGAATTCAAGGCTTCAACAATTAACCAAACCTAACCAAGCACAAACCTTTCAATTCTATTATAGCACCGTATAACTACGCACAAAATGCAAGAAACTCGATTCTTTAAATAACCCAACACACTTCAAACTGAAAATTAACAAACCAAACAAAAAGTAATAATACAAACCGCGAAATAAATCTCAATTTTACAAAAATTTGAAATTAATTAAAACCAAAATAACTATTAATTATTAAAACAACCTTTAACAATCATGAGTTTAGGTATGAAAATTTATCTCGAAAGCATAACCTAATTCAACGGAGATCAACCTTTATAAGGAAATTTCACTACAGCGTGCAAAATATTTTTGAAAACATTTTACAAACCCGGAGCTAACGAAAGAAATGTATCTACGCCTCATAATAAGTATACTGATCGGACGAGCACTAACGCTAATAGCCATTCGAGATGACTTAGAACAGTGAAAAGACTAAACGCATATTAATTGCATATTTTGGCGATCAAGGCAACATAATATGTCTAATCCGCGATCTAATAAACATTAGAATGGATAATAACCAAACCCCGTACCAATTCGGAATGAAATGCCAAGATGTAAGAAGTCTAATCTTAACAAAATTAAAAATTGAAGAACCCGACCAAAATATCCGCCTTCTAAAGACAAAAATGTATGACGTAATGGCACTGGACACCTACATAAATGCACTACCAGAACGACTATCAGATAAAATAAGATTTCAACATCCCCAAAATCTAGAGGAAGCAATAAATATGATAATAGAAGAAGAAAACGTCATGTACTATCGAAACAGACTATATAACCCTAACGCGAATAAAAGCTATTCACCGATAAAACCATACAAGCCGCGAAACAAACAACCACCCAAACAAAATTCGCTCCATTTAACGCACAAGCAAATCAACCGCGAATTAACAATCCAAACTTTAATAACACGAATTTTAAACTATTATTCGATACCGGATCCTCGAAAACACTAATTAGCCCCCAAACCGTAAAAAAACACTATTGAGAATCTGTAGAGAGAGAACCCTTTAAATTAAAACATCCCATCAAACGACCTTACACCAATTCATAGCTAATGTACCCTTACCAAGAACATTCAATGTAAAAATGAAACACAAATTTTGTATTTTCGAATTCAACGATAAATATGACGGACTGATAGGAATGGGCCTTCTAAGAAAATTAGGAGCCAATATTGCTATAAAATGGACGAGAAAGATACATCGAAAACCCCATTTAGCACACATAGAGAACACTGTGAATATAGGCGAATGCCATTTGGACTAAAGAACGTACGCGCTATCTTTCAACGAGTCACGGACAGTATATTACGAGGAATACACAACGAGAAATGTCTTGTGTTCCCTAGACGACATCATAGTTTATTCAACATCACTGATAGAACATATAGAAAGACTAAGAGTAATTGAAAGACTAAAAAAGGCACATTTCAAAGTTCAACTAGACAAAAGCGAATTTTTACAAATAGAAGTATTATTTTTAGGACATATAATAACACCTCAAGGAGTCATGCCAAACCCCGGTAAAGCGAACGCAGTACTAAATTACCCCCTACCAAAACAAAAAAATTAAAGGATATTTAGGACTTAGGGGTTACTACCGCAAATTCATTAAAGGTTACGCACAGATAACCACCTGACAACTTGTTTAAAAAAGGAAATAAAGTTGAACACACCCCAGAATTCATTAAAGGTGTACGCAAAATTAAATGTATACTCACGAATCACCCCGTATTAGAATACCCAGACTTTTTAAAACCAATCATATTGTCAACGGACGCATCAAATGTAGCACTAGACGCAGTATTGAGCCAAGGAAAAGTAGGTAGCGATAAACCAATCAGCTACGCATCCAGAACCCTAAACGAGACGGAACAGAAAAACAGTACAATAGAGAAAGAATTATTAGACATAATTTGGGCAACGAAATACTTTAGACCATACCTTTACGGACGAAAATTATATATATACACCGACCATAGACCATTTGCATGGCTATGCAAACTTAAGGAACCAAACTCAAAATTACAACGATGGAGAATCAGACTAGAAGAGTACGATTACGAAAGGTACTTATAACAATAACGCAGACGCCCTAAGTAGAATACAGCTCAACGCACTAGAAACGGAATCAATTATAGGTAACGTAGACGTAACAGAAATAATAGAAGATCCAGAAGAAACAGACACTATACAATCGACACAGAACGAAGAGCCAAAAACCACGATTAAAATTTTAAACGAAGCAATCGACATATAACCCAATCAATTTATAATTACCGAAGTTTTAGCCAACCCCAATCCCGTAAAATATACAAAAACAGACAATAAGAAAATATTCCAATTTCAATTAACCAAGAACGACAACGAGGAACAAATAATTAAAATTCCAAAGGAATACACCCTCGAGAAAAAACGATTTTACTTTTACTTTAACACCGAACAGTTATATAAACGATTCTCAGAATTATATGTAAAATTATTTAATAACTTTGGTCCTGAACTTATTCGATGCACAAGAAAATTAATAACCTTAGACGACCCTGATGAAATATACGACGTAATTATAAACCAACACGAAGGCAAAACCAACCATCGTGGAATTAATGGAACAATACAGCAACTTATAAGACGATACTATTTTAAAGATATGAAAGAGTTAACCACAGACCTTATCAACCAATGCGAACTATACGATAAAGCAAAATACAACAGAACACCCCCGAATATACCCCTAATGTTAGCCAAAACATTCGACAAACCTTTTCAAAAATTGCATGCCGACTCTCTAGTATCAGAAGCACAAAATTTTTTGACGATTGTAAATGCATTCACCAAAATTGGTCAAGCGATACCCGTCGCCTCTAAAAATAGCATTGACGTTACGCAAGGATTTGTACAATATTTTACATTTTCTGGCGCACCCGGAACAATAACTTTAGATAACGGCAGCGAATTTAAAAATGAAACGACACAAAACACTTTAGAACTCTACAAAATAAAAATTCATTTTATAACTGAAAACCACCCTGAATCGAACGGATTAATTGAAAGATTACATTTAACCCTATTAGAACAGATCAGGCTATTAAGAGTAACTTACAAGAAGGAACACATTACTAATCTAATGTCATACGTACTAATCGCTTATAACAATACGATCCACTCATCAACCAATTTTACACCCCTAGAATTAACATTCGGACATTCAGATTCCCGTAACCCTTAAGACATCCACTTTAACAAGGAAGTATATTAGCAATATGCTAAAGATCACAAAGAGAAACTAAAAATAACTTACGTTAAAGTAAAAGATAAATTAAATAACGACAAAGAACGTATCACAACAGCCCGCAATAAGAATACCGACGCAAATAAATTTTCATTAGAACAAACCGTGTACGAGAAAAACTTCCAAAGTAAACGACACAAAACGGCACCCAGAAATTTAGGCCCGTTTAAAATTACGAGAATCGTGGACAAAAATATAGCCGTAGTAGACAACGGCAAGACAGTAAACTACAATCATTTGAAAAACCTAAGACATCTTGTAATTTCAGATGGTCAGTCATTACCCTTACCACCTACGCCCAGGTAGAACGGACAACGACATATTAATTGAAGATATAAAAAACAACCACGGTATACTACCAATAAAATTGGGAAGTATGCAAAATACAATAGATTACTGGACATTCGCACAAAAATTCGATTTAACGGAACTAAAACAAGAATTTAAAATAATCAAAGACAATTATTACCGATTAAAACAATCAATGGACACAGCCAAATTCGGAAAGGAATACGCAATAGAAATGGTGAACTACAACATAGAAGAAAAATCTAACAGATTAATACCCACAGAACAAATTGTATGTATTTACAAAATGTATCTTAGATATAAGAATAAGGAAAACAATTTTAGACATAAGGAGACAAAGGTAAATATAGAAATAACAATTGTACCCTTAGAAACAATGAATTTTAAACAATGAATTTAAAAATTAAGCCAAGAAAACCTAAATTTTCCATTTACGTCGGGAGGAGTTATGTATCCCCCAATCAATATGTACCATTAATAGAAAGTATTAGAAATTATTAGGAATTATAAGGAATTACTAAGTTAGATGCAACATTGTATCTCAACGCTAATTAAATAAAGGTTAATAAAAGTTCACAAAAAAGTTGTGAGAACGGATGCAATACATTGTATTCCAGACGATAGCGATACTGCAGGTGGCAGGTCACAGACGGTTAAGAACCGTGATTACTTAGAAAGTAAGATTGTTACATTGTACATTATAATTTGAATAAGGGCCGCTATACTTGCGGCCACGTCCCCAATGCTCCACCCGGAGGTACTACATTGGGTTTAAACGCGAAAAATAATCGTGCTTCTAATTAATTCTAACTTCATGTTTAATCCACTCTAAATAAAATTCTAAATAAAAACCTAACAAACTTAAATTTAACAAACCTAACAAACTCTAACAATCTAACAAACCTAAAAATCTGACAAACTGAAACAAAGACTAAAAACAAAATCTAAAAACAGGGTTGTAAATAATGGTATCCCTAGCGCTGACTCTGGAGTGTACCCGATCAACAAGACACAAGCAAAAATAAGAGGTGGAGGGATCCGTAATACCGGATAGCAGACGCCGACTCTGCTTACCAGTGCGACCTGAAGGGTCGTCTTAAAATTATCCAAATCTAGCTAACTAATTTAAATCCATCCCTAGCTTTTCCTATCATTCCCTAACTGATTTACATAATGATTACAATCTTCACAATTTTATACTCTTTCTTCCCAAATATATACTGCAACCAAAATGGCGACAGAACGTCAAACAAAACAAATATGCCACAAAATGCTACAATACATGCTAATAAATAAATAAATAAATATAAAGTGTAAATATAAAATATAAATAAATATAATTATATAAATATATATATATATAAATGTCTAATAAGCGTTAAGCATATAGCAGTGCACAAAAAATCAAAATCATCATCCTATTTATCAGGTGCACTCGCCCAAGCATTATGTCGGCTACCGCCATTACACACAAAACGTGCTTGTTAAATTTTTCAAAAACTACTAATTAATGTAAATCAATGCTTGTGCGAGTACAGCCGCCACAATTTAAATCTTACCTCGATAATAAAATTCTCCAGCATCCGAAGATCCGGTCGTCTGCCTACATCTAACTGTAACTTACTTCTAAGGGGAAGATGGGGTGCACTGCTAAAGTCCTGGTGGGTATGCACTAAATGTTCTTGGGGGGATCACAATCACTATCACTATCACTTCACTTTCAAGTCCTGGGGGGATGCGCGGTTTCACTCTATTTTATTATCTTTATTTATTTATTGATTTAATTTAATGAGGGTTTCTGATTTATTTGTTATTGTTTATTTGTTATTATTTATTCCCGATTTCCCGATTTTCCGCACATAATTATGAAGATAGGCAGTGATTGTATTAATGGTGTGGGGGTTTCTCGTGCATGCTGGACATTTGGACATAATTATCAAGTTTTTTTTTTAATACCAGGTTTTGGTTATATCTATACTCGTATCCTTACTCACGCCAAGTCAATCTAAAATTTTTCAATCCTCCCAACCCCACCGAATTTTAGACGCGGTTGTCATTGTCTAACCTCGCGACCCTTCCCGCGAATTCTTTAAAGGCTGTCCAGAACTCCTTCTGGTTAACCACTTCCTCGACTTCCTCTAGGCTTTTTGGCCATGCCAGACCTAGGATAGCTAGTTTTCTATCAGCCAACCCTCGATTTCCCGCCTCAAGCGGGCAGTTAAAGAGCACGTGCTTTGCGCTTTCCGCGCCCTCACCGCATTCGCAGCGGTCGTTGTTGGTTAACCCGAACCTATGTAAATACGCTTTCAAGGCGCCGTGCCCTGTTATCAACTGAACCATTTTATGATCGAGTTTTACCTCGATCTTGCCTCTAGCTTCTAAGCTCGGTATGAATTTGTGGGTCAACCTGCCCGTGGCAGCGTTGTTCCCCCTCTCTTCCCATTGTCGGATTGACTTTTCGCGCAGCTTGTTACATTGTACAATGAATAGAATTAAGAAATAAGCAGATATGAGCTTTGCAAGTGCCCACAGACATGTGAGGGACAGTGACAACATAAATACCCCGGGAGCCCCAAGACCATCAGTCAGTCTGAGTATTTTAGCTTCAACATTGTTGTTTACCCAGGCTACCCGCCCTAATATTAGTTCAATTATTATTTTATTTTTCGACTTAGAATATTTACAACAGTTTGTAAAAATTTCATAGTTAATGTCTGTTTAAACTAATAAAATTTATTACAAGTTTTGGAAGATGTTTTTAAAAAGACCGCTCCAAGGCCCGAAACGTAACCCGCGTAATCAACAAGGAAATTTTTAATGAAATCGTTATTTATGTATTAGTATGTATAATAGTAGTAATTTGCTTATCCGTGCATAAATTTCGACAACTGCGTGCTCTAAATTAAATATAACAAAATTACTTGATATTTATTAATGACACACCAACACTACAAATGAAATAATTTCCCTTCCGGTTTACGGTAGACTCGCAGTAAGATAATTTTGAAACTGTTGAAACAATAGATTGAATCCTTTTTTAAATTTGCTATGTATGACACTTGGTTGGTTTCACCCATATGGAACGTTACTTTCCAGATAATTAGAATTTAATTTTAATAACAATTTAAATAATTTAAGCATCTGTCTATAAGACCAAGCAAAATGGGATAGGAAAATGACTTAGAAACGATACCAATAGCCGGATGTTATGAATTATCTGAATAACACAAAAAAACCCACATAACTTGAAAACTAACCAAAATAAGATACGAAAAATGTTTGGAAACTGTATTAGTTTAAATATAAACTTCGCAAAACTATTATAATAAGCTATAATTTATAAATATCTTAACTATTATGTAATATAAACTATTTACAAAAGTTATGTACGGACTAGCCAGCTGCATTCAAGCTCTGTAGTTGACAGAATAATTGAAAACAAACTGATAACTGAAACTAAATGAGTGAATACTGGGTGACAAGCACCGAAAACAAAGAGAGCTTGTGAAATGTCTCCGTTTCAACTTCTATCCTTTTATATTTTTGGGTAACTAAACCGAGACTTTGATTGTAATGATAAAGGGTTTTTAATAATGACTATTACCAAGACTTGCTATATCAAATCATGTGACAAAACTGACTAACCACAATAATATTGCAATCCTTGAAATTCTTTTTGAAGAGAAATTGTAATAATGACCACGATTATTATAAATAAATAATTAAATAACTGAATAGAACCTTTAGGATTATTTTTATACTAAAAGAAAATGTTTAAATGTCTCCAAGAGGATGATTGCAATCTGTTTAACCGCATCAATATCCAATCAAATTCATGTAACTCGTATGAGAATATTAGACAAAGTTTCATGCAAGGCACCTTTACTTTTGGCATAACTATTATACTAGCAATGCAATACCGCATTCTGCTCTTTTCCTACTATGCCTATAATTATACAAATATAAATGTATTGCCAAGCATAAACCAAAGTAAATGCTCTATAGAACTGAGCATCCCATAATAGACAGTCCTTACATCAAACTAATTAGTTCATGACGAAATTAAAGCCGATATTCACCAAAGTACTCAAGAGCTTTTGCAGTATAAAGCAAGCAGGTTTTAAGGAGCTCTACTACCAGCTTCAATTTCTTGAGTTATAATGGCAGTCCTCTTTACTTCATGCTAAAGGCTTTCATCTCGTTATTAATTTATCTTATCAAAGGTGTATCTGAGGTTTGTCACACGAGCGTCTTAGAGCCGCATAAGCTTTTTGTTTAATCGATGTAACCAATAAGGGCATAAATTGATAATAATAAATTTTGAATTGCTTCAAGTAATGTTAAATTGTAGTATTTCAAGCAAATAGCATGTAATGTATCGAGTTTAACTCGGTCAAACACTGTATACAGTTTTCAACAGCGGAAAGATACATATGAACGTACAGGTAAAAGTGTCAGTAAGACGTTTGTAATATTCCATTGAAAATCTCAAAATCAAAATTTAATTTCACCTCATAACTTCTGCATTGGAGAAGTTCCAAAAATTTTGTTGCGTGCCGTCCCTGCATGGAAATATTTTCGTTCGTACGTAATCTAATACTACATTCCTATCTGTATTCATGGTCATTTGCAAATTTCCATTAACAATTTCTATAGCTTTCTCAACCTAATCGATTGCTTACTCATCACCCTGTAAGGGTTTTATTAAAATATTTAGATGTTAATTTAAGATGTTTAAATCTATTCTATTTCGTTATAGCCTTCAAATCTGATATTTCTCTGAAAAAATTATAGTAAGTTAATGAACGTTGTATTGATTATAAGAACAGTTGTTCTCGGAAATATTGCAATCAGCTGTGTAGTGTTGTTACAAGGTTGTTTACAAACACAAATTTCGATCCATTGGAGTTTGTACCCTCTATCTTTATATGGCTTCTTGATAGGTTAACTTTCTGTACTTTTATGCGAGAAGTTAGACCACCAATCCTACACATACTTTATGATTCTACAAGTCTGGTTGCAAATATTCCGTTGAGGTATTTTTGTGTTGCTAGAATGTTTACAGTCTGTTCTACGGAACAAGAGGTAAACATGGGTTTTCCATAATGATTATGCACGTGAGAACAGAACCGTTTTGCTTTTAGTTTTACGGAGATAATAATAAGTGATGTTCTACAAGTTACCTCGGATGATTTCTTCTAAGTAGCATTACTTTGTTTCGCTTGTGCAAAATTAGGAATATTTTATGTTCTTCAAGAAGGAAGAGTATGATTGTTTAATGTTTAGTAAAAACATTCGGTCTGTTAAGAGCTGGGAATAACGTACGCGCTCTCAAATCTACGACGTGCTACGTACCTAGACCTAGCCGGAGGAAAAGTAAATACTAGGCTAACTACCAACCGCGTAGAGTGGGGGGATTCGCCTACATACCAAGAAAACAAAAAAATACGTCGCCCACGATTATCTATTAACAAATAAAAATAAATAAAAGATTCTGTACAAACAAGCAAGAGCACTAAATTAAGCGTTACTATTTCAAAGCCAACAATTAGGTGACATGAACAATTTAGTACCTTAGTTACGAAGTGCGCATCTAGTTTTTTACACAAAATAAAATTAATCAGTTGAAAATAAACATGTGAGAGCTTGTGTCAAGCGTTTTTAAAATTGCACCTAATACTTTTTGTAAAATAAACTAATCAGTAGGAAAGAATTAACGTGCGAGAGCTTTGGTCAAACATTCTTTTTAAATTGTACATAATACCGTTTATATAATAAACCTATCAGTAGAAAAAAATATGCGTGTGTTTGTTAAACATTTTTAACAATGGCACATCACACCTGTAGAGCGATAATATCGATTCGCAGCAACAAACAATAGTTCTACAGTGTCGATGTTTCATATCACGTAACTACACCAAACGCTGATACGGAATATGTCTTTGATATACACCCAAAAAAACAAGTTGTATATCTGTATGTGTCTGGATACTTAACTTGCAATCCGTCCAGGGTGAGTCAGCACAGCAACGCCATGGTCGTCAGGATCCATTCACCCTGCCACCGTAACTGCAGCAACGGTCTACGGACAAAAGCAGTTGGTTTACATAAAGAAAGAACCAATTTAGCCTCCAGCTAAGAGCTAAGAAGAGAATCGGGTTAGAATGGGTAAGCGCGGGAAATTCACGAATACACGCAGATACCTCCTACTTGTCGAACAAAAAACGTGCATTGCTTTTGAAGTTTTGTGACGAATGATGTAGAAAACATTTCAACGCACAAGCTGCAGAATCAAATTCAAAATGGGTTCAAATAACACGAGTTCGAGCTACAATCCTCGCGTTATCGAAGCACGATTAGCAAAACTAGAAAATACGCTATCAAATAATAGTAGGATCTATCAGTTCGTCAAGTCTTTTAATGGGAAACACCAGAGAAAGCGATTATACGTTATCGGAAGGTTATCAAATTACCGGATACCTAAAACAAGATATAAGACTATTTAACTTATCGAATAAATTTTCATTTTTAAACGCAGAGTGGATTTGAGTTAAAATTCCGGGTACACTATAGGGTGTTGTTGAAGAATTTAAGAATTAAAACGAAATTTATTCAAACGAGTAATGAATTAACAAGGGAGAAAAAAGGGTATTTAATTTAGGGAGAAAAATAAACCTAACAAATCCACTCCAGGAAAATTAACAGGTCGGGGTAAGAAAGCCAAAATCCGGGAATGGACATACCAAAAAAACAAAGAAAAAAAAACCCAAACAAAAAAAAATTCGCTTAAAAACTAAAAAAAAATTCGTTACATAAACCAAACAAACGAGATCAAGGACATTAGGACTTCGCCGACATACATCTTCCGGTTCGGATGGAGCATAAAATAATGTCTGCCTCTGTTGGGCAGTTTTCCGTCACTCTGGAACAGCAGGAGGTGTAGAAATTGTAGCACGAGATTGAGAAAGTGGTAGCGAGGGTGGAGATAGTAGTGATTGTCGTAATTAATGGAACTCAGAACACGTTATGGAAGAAGGTTGTTTGTTTTTAGAATTGGTGGTAAGAAAGTGAACGGTAGAAAAGGAAAAGTATGAGCTGTACGAGAATCAACCTTACGAAAAGAAACACAAGCAGAGCACACTTCAGTTACGTTAACTATAGGGACAGGAGTAGCTAAAATTTCAACGACGTTAGATAGAGGACTAGAAGTATCACAGTTAGGAAAGAAAACAGTTTGGCTGTAAGAGTATCAACCCTAGGAAAACGAACAGAATACGATAACACTTCAACCATATTACATAAAGGAACAGAATCAGGTAGAAGTTCATCAACGTTATAAGAACAAACAGTATCAAGTAGAACTTCGCCAATGTTAGATAAAGAAGTAGAATGAAGTTTATTAACATGAAAGAAAGGAGCAGCACCAGACAGAATTTCATCCACCTTACAAGAACAAATAGTATCAGGAAGAACTTCCTCCACAATAGATAAGGAAGCATAATCAGGGTGATCTTCGTCAACATTAGACACAAGACATTAGCTAGGATTTCACCAACCTTAGTTAAAAAAACACAAGCAAGTAACATTTTGTCAGCATGAGAAAAATGGGTAAGAGTAGGTAACGGTTCATTAACATCCGATAAAAGAGTAGAATCAAGTAAGATTTTGTCAATGTTAGACAACGGACTAGGAACAGATAAAACTTCAGCCACAATAGGAACTGATTCCTTAACAATAGTAGATAACGAAACAGGATCAGGTAAAACTTTGACGATGACAGCAACAGGCATCACAGCTACGGGTAACCTAATTTCAACAGGACCTTCTCTATCCGTATTAGAAATTATTTTCGCTTCAGCTACGGCTGTTATTGCCGGCACGACAGAAATTTCTTGAGTAGAAGCATTTAAGAAAGCTGGAACATGTAGAATTTTGACAGCAACAGCAACAGACATTAAAGATACAGGTTCATGAACTTCAACAGGACCTTCGCTGACTAAATTAGAGGTCATCGTCAGTTCAGCTACAGCCGTTGTTGTAGGTACGACAACAATTTCTTGGGTAGAATCATTTAAGAGAACGGGAATAAACTCGTGAGAAGCTAGCTGCAAGTCACTAATTTGAAGCATGGTAATGGTGGCAGAGGCACAGTTTGGGGTGAGAGTGAATAAGTAGGGCGAGCAGAAGAAGGAGTAGAATAGGATGTAGAACTAGAGACGGAAGAAATTTTGTTCAAAGCTATATTTGCTGAGGAAGAGTAGGTTTTGATAGTAGGAACAGGATGACACAAATGAGGTATAGGAGAGAACGTAGAGTGAGAAGCAGAAGAAATTAGGCATCTAGAGGTGAGGACAGAATTTGAAGGATTATTCGTAAACCTATTAGGAGTAGGATAACAGTGTGGACAGTTGTGGCGAGTAACTCCCGTATATCCACAACCATAACAGTGGAGTACTTTAGGACGAGTACAACGGGTCAAATCATGACCAGGTTTGTCGCAATTAAAGCATAAGACCTGACGAGTAGAAGTAGAACTAGAAGGAAGAACAGTAGAAAGTACGGAGGAAGTATAGGATTCTACCCGTAGGCGTAGGAGAAACCTTAACAACTGGGTCATGTCAAAAAAAGTATTTTTTTCAATAGTTGCGGACTTATAAGCAAGACCTGGTTCGGCATTAACAGGTGGGTCTGGACTAGGTGATACGACATTATCGACCAGAATCTTTGTCGGTTCTAATTTCAGACACCCGTCATTTAACTCTTGTAAGAAGCGGACGATAGGCATATGGCTCTATAGAATGGAGCGAGGTTACGGAGCACAATAGATAATCTATCATCCTCCTTAAAATAACCGTACCACTCAAACAGGGTCATCATACACGTGAAATAGTCAATGATACTTTCTGATGGCTCTTGTTGTCTATTGCAGATACCATCATACAGTCCTATCGCCATGTCAGCGATCTTGAATACGAATAAAAAATGAAATGAGGGAAAAGTAACTAATTAAAGGCTAACCGTAACTCGATAGAAGCGAAAAGAAAATTATTGCGAGTACAGGGCAATCTAAAACATCCGACGGATAAACTTCAGGAACACCATTGAAAGCGAAACAACAAAATAGAAATTAGAATAGGGCGGTAGAATAAAAGAAAAGTCGGAGGAAAAAACTAACTTTAGACTTGATAGAAGGAACAAAATATATAGAGAGGGAAAGACGAAAAAGAACATTTTGGGCGCCAGCGTTTTCAATGGACTAAGATTATTGGCGAAAACACAAGTCCAATAATCTGACATGAATTTATCAAAGATTTAGCAATTAAGAAGAAAAGCAGAACTAAATTTTAAGAAAATCAAACCCACACAAGAAATAAAGAAAAGAAGTAAATACAAGTTTGAGCGTAAGGGAAGAAAACATAAGTAGTATCAGGCCAAGAAGCAAAACAAAAATTGGGACAGAAATTAAGCGAAACAAAATCGAAGCGAACGCTAACCAAAACCAAAATCGAAGCAAAAGTTAAGTAGCGTTGACACAAAACAATATCGGGACCACAGTTACACAAAACAAAATCGGAGCACAAAAAAATTAACCAAAACAAATTCGCAGCATTACGACAGGGCGTCAGAGTTTATGCTATGTACCTAGACGTAGCCGGAAGAAAAGTAAATACCAGGCTAACTACCAACCGCGGAGAGTGGGGAGATTCGCCTACATAAAAGAAACAAAAAAAAAACACATCGCTCACAATTATCTATTAACAATAAATATAAATAAGGATTCTGTACAAACAAGCAAAAGCAATAAATTAAGCGTTACTATTTCAAAGCAAACAATTAGGTGAGATGAACAACTGGGTACTTTAGATACGAAGTGCGCATCTCGTATTTTACACTAAATAAAATTAATCAGTAGAAAATATACATGTGAGAGCTTTTGTCAAGCGTTTTTAAAATTGCACCTAATACTTTTTGTAAAATAAACTAATCAGTAGAAAAGAATTAACGTGTGAGAGCTTTGGTCAAACTTTTTTTTTAAATTGTACATAATACCGTTTATATAATAAACTAATCAGTAGAAAAGAATTAGCGTGTGTCTGTCAAACATTTTTAACAATGGCACATCACACCTGTAGAGTAATAATATCGATTCGCAGCAACAAACAATAGTTCTACAGTGTCGATGTTTCTTATCACGTAACTACACCAAACGCTGATACAGAATATGCCATTGATATACACCAAAGAAAACAAGTTGTATGCCTGTATATGTCTGGATACTTAGCCAGCAAGCTGTCGGGCGTAAGTCAGCACAGCAACGCCATAGTCGTCAGGATCCATTTACCCTGCCACCGTAACTGCAGCATGAAAATTTTCTATATAAAAATTTAGAGTTCACTATTATTTAAGTGCGATGTTTTTACATAATTTTTTGCAGCGAAATAGATTTCATATATAGATGGAGTTTCTCCTTTATTGCTGTGGTTTGCTATTACTTTAATATTTTTTTCTATATATTTCCAAGTTACTTGTGGAAAATATGCAAGTAGATTTTTTGTATGACTATTTTGATATTGGAGATTTGAAATTGGATTAATGGAGTCACTAAAAACAATTCACTATATATTTTTAAATTTCTGTTATATATAAATATTGGAATTGAAGGTAAAATTAGTTTGAGGTAGTCAGGAATGTATTTATTATTTTGCGTAGAGTTTTGTACCGTGTAAATCCTCCGGAATATGTTTTGAAAAAATGTTGTTGTCTACGCGGATTGGTTTCTTTTTCTTGTTACATGTTTTCTTAATTAGTGGTTTGTAAATGAAATTCCTTTCGTGAAGTTTTCTTTTTCTTTCTGTGACCCACCCCACTATACGACTTTTTTAGATAGTTTTGCCCTCTTTGTATTTCTTTTTTGTTACAGTAGTTGATGCGGGCGATTTTCTTTGCTTACTTTTTTACACTTCTTTCTTGTCTGCACGGAATACCGTAACTATTTGATTATTACTACTATTTTGAATAAACGTGAATTTATTTTTAGAAGCATTATTTATAATAGGAAAACTTGTTTATCATATTAGATTCTGAATATAAAGGGACTTTACTAAAACAATTATTGTAAATATATGGTAGTATTATTCCCTTAAAGTTATGGGCTTCTCTTTAGTTCTATTACGCTTAGAAAAATAAATACATGGTTTGTTATTCCCCTGGGCCAATACTTAATTAAGTTGTGTTGTGTAAAATATTGTCTAGTGCTGGTACCAATTAAGTCAAAATTGTCAGATCTATATTCTTTTACATTCACTTACTGCTGATGAAACGAGATTTTGTAGATCACATAGTTCATTATTATAGGTTATATCATTTTAAAGGTATTAGAAAGAGACGCATGGACCAAGGCTAGGTTTATTTTGGTTCCTTGGTTCATTACGTTTTAGATTTTTACAGAGGTTTAAGTACCACGCTGTTCGTTTCAAGAACACATAAGTTTAATATTTCGACCAAAATCCAGCATCCTTAAAATATTAATATCCAGGTTGGGATTTTAAATAATGATATTGTCGGTCCATTTGAAATTGAGGGCAACGTAGATTTAGAAACGTATTTCGAATTTTTAGTAATGAAGATAGAACCTGGATTGAAAGAAGTTGTAAGAAGAAATGAATCTAACACTATGACTGTCTTGTATACCGGGTGTAACAAAATAAGTGTAAAACATTTCAGGGGGTGATTCTTCATCGTAAAAAAGATAGGGTCTTTCATATAAGGAAACTTCATTGGAGCATCTCTTGTTAAGATACAGCCCCTTAAAGGGGGTACATAAAATTTGTTTTTCATTTTTTTTACAAACACTAAAAAAGTTACAAAATTGAAGTTCAGGGGACATTTTTTACTATTAAAAATACACTTACTCAGTAATTTATTTGGTTTACTCCATGGTTGTAAGGGATGGAAAACGCAACCCCTACAATTTATTTCCAAAGTAACTTTGTCTTATTATTTTTTGTTTGCCATTTAAAAATTTATTTCCAATAGCTTATTTCATTCTAAACAAAAAATGTCTCTTGAATTTTTTGCCCAAAATTAACCAGTTTGCAGAAAAATTATTTGACAAACAACTACAGAGATACATCGTCATAAATGCGAACTGGATTATTATTGGTATTTTGTAGTTACTACCTGCATCAAAGTATGATTAAGGATGAATAAACAAAACTAATTTATTAATAACAAAACAACACAACATGTAGAAATCATAATAAATGTTCTATATGTCCACTTTCAGTCATTACACATGCGTCTAGACGTCGGCGCATTGAGCCACGTATTCGCTCAAATATTCCTGGAGTCTTTCTAATTACCCTGCACGCATCGGTGATGCGGTTTCTTAAGTCCTCTACATCGCGAACAGGAGTAGGATTAACCAAACTCTGTAAATGGCTCCAAGTAGAAAAATCGAGAGGATTCGAATCCCGGGATCAAGCGGGTCCATTCTGTGATCCTCCTCGACCTATCCAATGATTTGGATATGTTTGAGTTAAATGCTGACGTGCTGCTTGACTAAAATGGGCGGGAGCCCCATCATGCATAAAAAACATAACCCTTCTGATATCACATGGAACTTCCTCCAGCAGTACTGAATGCACTTTTCTTAAAAATTGAGTGTATGCCTCACCATTTAATTGAGGAGGTAGAAAATAAGGGCCAATTAAATAATCCCCAATAACTTCGACCCACACGTTAAGACAAAAATGTTCTTGATGGTTAGCTTGGACAATAGCGTGTGAGTTTTCATCAACCCATATGTGGTTATAAAGAAAATTAATAATCTTGTCCAGAGAAAAAGTACATTCGTCTGTGAATTCGATCGTCTTCAGAAAGTGAGGATTTCTTCTAATCATTTCCTGCATCCAATTGAAAAATTCAAGACGGTTCGGAAAATTTCGCTGTAACAGTGCATGTACTCGTTGTAGATGGTAGGAGTATAAGAGTTGTTCCTTTAAAATTCGAAATACCGTCATGTGATCAACATTTAACTCGAAAGCAATCTTTCTAGTACTGTTAATGGGTTGTTCTTCAACCAAATTAAGTACTGCTTCTTCAAACTGTGGTGTTCTAGCTTCTCGATGGCGACCACAATCTTGCGTTTTTTTTCTCGAATGAACCATATTCTCGTAATCGTTGATGAAGTTGGGCAAATATTTTATGCGAAGAAAGCTGCCGTTGAGGATACATTTCAGCATATCTTCTACAAGCTTCTAACCTATTACCCTGCGACAGACCGTAAACGTAATGAATATCAGCCATTTCCGCATTTGTGTATGCCATTTTAATAACAAGTGAATTATTAAACTAACAAATTAAAAGCAGAACAACGACACACAATTATTAATTCAATTTCAAAAATTTACAAACCGACAGCGTGATAACAATTTAATTGTCTCTATCACTAATAGCGGCCTACTAGATAAAATAGTTTCGCATTTTCGTCTTATGACGATGTATCTCTGTAGTTGTTTGTATAATAATTTTTTTCTGCAAACTGGTTAATTTTGGGCAAAAAATTCAAAAGACATTTTTTGTTTAGAATGAAATAAGCTATTGGAAATAAATTTTTAAATGGCAAACAAATAATAAGACAAAAGATACATTGAAATAAATTTTAGGGGTTGCGTTTTCCACTCCTTACAACCATGGGGTAAACCAAATAAATTACTGAGTAAGTGTATTTTTGATAGTAAAAAATGTCACCTTAATTTCAATTTTGTAACTTTTTAGTGTTTGTAAAAAAAATAAAAAATAAATTTTATGTACCCTCTTTAAAGGGCTGTATCTTAACAAGGGATGCTCCAATGAAGTTTCCTTATATGAAAGACTCTATCTCTTTTACGATGAGGAATCATCCCCTGAAATGTTTTACACTTATTTTGTTACACCCTGTATTTTGGTTTAGAAGTTAATTTTTTTTTTAAATAAATAATTTCCAAATTGTCGAATTAGCTATGAAGATTTTACGATTAAGCATCTTAGGACTGCTTTTGTGGGGACACTTCAAAAACCAAATTCGCAAAACAAACTACCCAGATGTTAATTCCTGAGAAAGGCAATGGTTGCTGAATGTGCGTTAGTTGCATTTGCTGATAAAATTTAAATAACAAAAAATAGGGAGCGTACAAATTACATTTAATAATTGCAATAAAGTGAAAATCGTGTGTTGGATACTTAAGCGATAAGAATCACAAGTCGAAACATAGTTTTGTGATTGCAAATTTTTGAGGAAATTTTTTTGCTGGCCATGTTTAATTTTTTTTGTGCAAAAGGCCCGTGTGGAATACAGCAGTACATGTTTGATCTAAATAAAATTTAGAGATTTCGGAAGAGGTTAAACGTCTTTACAAATCAGAATCCTAGTCAAAAAGAAATGCTCTTATTCAAAGAAAATCGGAGGATATAATTTTCATCGAGTATTCAATATAAACTTGAAGTGTAAAAACATAATGAACTAGTTAAGCAAAATAGGAAAATGATTTAGTTTGAATTAGTGTAATATATCTATTGGAAAAGTGAGGTTTAGCATTGAGAGGTCACAACGAAAGAGATTCTTCATCCAATAGTGAACATTTTATAAGAAACTGCAAACCATAATCTCACCTAAATAACTTAACTGCATTTCGTAGAATTCCTTTATCCATTCAAAACCAATTGATTTCGTCATTGGCAACTGCTATGTTCCAGACATTAAATATAGAAATTTCAAGTTTTAATTTTGTTTTATTAATTTTGGATTAACCTTCTGACATAAGTAAGCATAAAGCACATGTACTATGTTATGTAGCCCCAAATGAATAAATAGAAATTTTTTTCGAATTTTACTAATGTCGATGCGGATAGGACAGGAAATAGTTTTTTAGAGCATGCGTTACAAACTTTGTGTGACTTTGGTTTTAAGGAGAAATTAATTGCACATACCTATAGTGTGCGATAACATACTGGATTACCTACAAGCTTTCAATGATAATAACTTGTTTAATTTAAGTAGAACTACCTGAATCTTACGACAACAGCAGATTTAAAATTTAATTCTCTATCGAATACTATTATACTTTCCTGTAGCTAGCTGTTCGCGTTTCTATTGGAATGCACATTTTCTAAATGAAAACTAATTTTAACAAATTCATTTATCAACATAATCACCTATGGAGTATTGACGGCAAAAAATTTGATTGACTGTTTTTTAAATATCAAGTAATAGTTTATATAAATAGGGCGGATATACAAGAATGGTGGAAAGATGCACAACAAATAATAAAGGCTGCTATCGTTCGGGTGGGCGGCGTATGAAAGCATGTAGGCTTGACTTAATTATTTGTTAAATAAATATAAGTAAAATAATTATAAATTTTATAAATACATAAAATAAAAGTGAAATTGAATGATTTTAACAGTTTAAGCAGTTTGGAAGTCTTCGGTAATCTTCCGAAATCTTCGGATGGGTTCATGGTTGCTTATGGAACCAGAAATAAACTTAAACACTGATTCAATGAATGTATGTACAGTACAACGGGATGTATAAGTCTTCGGTAGTCTTTGAAATGCTTCGGAAGTTGCTTATGAGGCCCAGTGAGAACTTGAACAACGATAGTTAGGAAATATGTACAGTTTGAAGAGGTCCAGACATTTTCGGTGGTCTTCGGATTTCTTCGGAAGGCTTTGTGTTTTAATTGTTGGTCAACGTTACGTTACAAAGAATTATGATATGAAATTAAAAACTACTGATTTACAATATATACAAGTATAGAGGGTTCAGAAGGTCTTCGGTTGTCTTCTGAACTCTTCGGTAGGCTTCCTGGTAATGATGCCTCTACGGGGACGTCGTCCCGGTGGTAGAGTTTGACAGATGCAATGACAATAACGACTTGTCGGTGAAGTATGGAACGAAGCTTAACGTTTATACGTGGTTTGTTAACTATGGATTGATGAATTAGGATGACGTGCCCTTGGTATGGCGTCGGACAGCGTCACCGTCGGAGGATACGCAGGCTATGGGGAGCACTGCGTGTTGTAGTATAGCAGGCTATGGAGAGCGCTGCTCGTTGAAGGGTTTGCAGGCTATTGGGAGCACTGCTAGGTGATTCCTTAGGATACGGTGAGCACTAACGAATGTCTTTCGGAGAATTGTAAATTATATTTATACACTTCCATCTCTTATTTTACCTGTGTTGAAAAACGTTAATGATGTCTTTAACCAATGGAATTGTGTATTTCGAGTTTTGAATGTAAAAGAATCTCCAAATTGAGTTTGTCCAATGAACGTACAGATTTTTGGGTAGCACAAAAAATGAATTGGAATTTCTCGCGATTCTTAGTTTGTTCTATTTCCAGCTCGTGTACTTTGATATAGTCAACTGCAATTCTGTCAGTTTGTTCTGTGTTCAGCTCACGTGCAGTGATATAGGCGTATAATAAGTGTTCACAATGACGACCGTTTAACTCACATAAACGTCTCCTTTTTTCAACACATCAGCAACATTTTTCGACATTTCTAGGTTTATGTTTTCAAAAGCTTCTCTGATGCTCTCATTCACATCGGTTGGTGTTGCTGCAGATGTATTATAAATGATTCCTTTTGCATATCCCCAAAAAATCAAATCTGGTGAAGTGAATTCGGGTGATTTTGAACGCGAGTTATCTAATGTTATTGTTTCGGGTGTTCCGTAAAATGTAAAATAGTGTAGAAATCCTTGAGTTACGTCTATACTATTTTTAGAAGTGATTGGTATTGCTTGTCCTATTTTCGTAAATGCGTCTACGATTGTTAGGTAACTTTGTGCTTCTACTACTAGAGTATCTGCATGTAATTTCTGGAAAGGTTTGTCTGGTGTTTTAGTTAACATTAAGGGTATCTTCGGGGGTATTCTGTCATATTTGGCTTTATCACATAATTCGCACTGACTGATAAAGTCTGTAGTTAATTCTTTCATGTCCTTGAAATAGTAACGTCTCATAATTTGTTTTAGGGTCTCGTTTATTGCTCGATGGTTGGTCTTTCCTTCGTGTTGGTTTCTTATTACGTCATTTATTTCGCCAGGGTCGTCTAATGTTATTAATTTTCTCGTGCATCTTATAAGTTCGGGGCCAGAACTGTTAAATAGTTTTACATATATTTCTGAAAATCGTTTATATAAGTTTTCCGTGTTAAAATAAAAGTAAAATTGTTTTTTCTCGGGGGTGTATTCTTATAATATTTTAATTATTCGTGACTCGTTGTCGTTTTTGGTTATTTCAACTTGGTAAATTTTCTTATTATCCACTTTCGTGTATTTTACAGGGTTGGGGTTGTTTAAAACTTCCGTGATTATAAATTGATTGGGTTTCATGTCTATAGCTTCGTTTAAAATTCTTATTGCGGTTTCCGGTTCGTCATTTTGTGTCGAATGTATGGTTTCCATTTCTTCTGGGTCTTCTCTGACTTCGGTTTCGTCTACGTTTCCTGCTAATGATTCTGTCTCAAGTGCATTAAGTTGAATTCTACTTAAAGCGTCTGCGTTATTGTTGTAAATTCCCTTTTTGTATATGATCTCATAATCATATTCTTCTAGTCTAATTCTCCATCTTTGTAATTTCGAGTTAGGTTCTTTGAGTTTGCATAGCCAAACTAATGGTCTATGATCGGTATATATATATATATATATATATATATATATATATATATATATATATATAGAATTTCCGTCCGTATAGGTACGGTCTAAAATACTTTGTTGCCCAAATTATGGCTAACAATTTTTTCTCTATCATACTGTATCGTTGCTCTGTTTCGTTGAGGGTTCTTGATGCGTAACTGATGGGTTTATCGTTACCTACTGTTCCTTGGCTTAATACTGCGCCTAAGGCTACATTTGATGCGTCTGTTGTTAAAATGAATGGTTTCGAAAAGTCTGGGTATTCTAATACGGGGTGATTTGTTAAAATGCTTTTGATTTTGTCTACTGCTTTTATGAATTCTGGGGTATGTACAATTTTGTTTCCCTTTTTTAAACAATTGGTTAGGAGTTTTGTTATTTGAGCATAACCTTTTATAAATTTTCGGTAATATCCGCTAAGGCCTAAAAATCCTTTGATCTCTTTATTCGTTTTGGGTATAGGGTAATTTAATACAGCGTTTGTTTTGTCGGGGTTTGGCATCACTCCTTGGGGTGTTATTATGTGTCCTAAAAAGGCTACTTCTTTCTGTAGAAATTCGCTTTTATCTAGTTGTACTTTAAATTTTGCGGTTCTTAATCTTTCGAACACTTCTCTTAATCTTTCAATATGCTCCACTAATGATGTTGAATACACTATTATATCATCTAGGTACACAAGGCATTTTTCGTTGTGTATCCCTCGTAGTATGTTATCCATTACTCGTTGAAAAGTTGCGGATGCGTTCTTCAGTCCAAATGGCATCCGTTTATACTCGTAGTGTCCTCTAGGTGTGCTAAAGGCTGTTTTCTGTGTATCTCCTTCTTCCATTTCTACTTGATGGTATCCTGATGCTAAATCTAGCGTCGAAAAATATTGGCACTTGCCTAACTTATCTAATATTTCTGTTATATTCGGTAACGGGTATTTATCGTCTACCGTTTTTTCGTTCAGTTTGCGGTAATCTATTACCATTCGGTATTTCCGTTTTCCTGATGCGTCTAGTTTCTTCGGTACTATTAGTACGGGGCTGCTCCATGGTGAATTGGAGTGTTGTATAATATCTTGATCTAATAGATCGGCTACTTGTCTGTCAGCTTCTTCCTGACTTGCCTGGGGTAATCTGTATGCTTTGGTGAATAGGGGTTTGTTACCTGTTAGCTCAATGTTGTGTTTAACTGTATTTGTAAACGTTAGGGGTATTCCTTCGCAATGGAATATGTCGCGGTACTCGTAACATAATTTTTGTATTGCTTTCTGTTCTTCGTGATTTATATCGCGGTTAAATCAGATATTATTTAAATTTTGTTTTAACATTTCGTCATTTTCTGCGGGGTTGTAATTTTCGTTTGGGGTTTCATCTATTTCCATTTCGTTAAAGTTTAATTCTTCTACGTTTATCGGGTTTGTTAAAGATAGTTCTACGGGGTAATCATTTGAGTTTAATATTGTTGTTGTGGCGTAATTATCTTTGATTTTTACTAATGCGGTTGGGGTTTCTACTCCTTGCTGAAAAGTTATATGGTTTATTATTCCTAAGTTTCTATTTGAATTTACGGGGATTCTTATCTTTTTTTCCGTTCGGGGTTCTAATGTATATTTTTCGTCAATTTGGGTGTTTTGAAATTTGATGGGGATTCGTCCATACTTGGTTCTTAATAATCGGTTTTTTATATCTATGTTGGCTCCTAATTTTCTTAGAAGGTCCATTCTTAATAGTCCATCATATTTGCCATTAAATTCAAATATGCAGAATTTATGTTTCATCTTTACGTTAAAGGTTTTTGGTAAAGGTATGTTTGCTACGAATTGATGTATGGTTGTTTGATGGGCGGTTTTAATTTTAAAGGGTTCTCTCTCTACATAGTTTAGATAATGTTTTTTTACTGTTCGCGGGCTTATTAATGTTTTTGAAGATCCGGTATCGATTAGTAATTTAAATTCAGCGTGGGGTATTTCGATATAGGGTAATACAAGGTGATTCATATTATTTAGATTTATTACGTTTGGTCGTTATAAAATGGTCCATTTGAAAATTTGAACATGTGTTCTCTTCGTCGTCTTCCTCGTAATTTTCGTGTGGTTCTTCGCGTTCATAGTGGTTTGATTGATTCTGTTCGTTATTTGTACACGGTTGATTGTTATTATTCTGGTCATCTTCATACTCTTCTACTTCTTGATGAAATAGCTCTTCTGAATTGAAAGTGCGTTTTTGATTAGGGTTTGGTCTTATGTGCGTTATTCTTGTGTTAGGTCTGGTGTTACCAGATGAGGTATCCATTGGTGTAGGTTTGTAATAATTATTGGGATTATTAGTGTTTATCATTGGTGAGTTTCTGTTAGGATTCGCGTTAAATGCTGTTTTTTGTTGATTTATATTTTGGTTAAATCTCGGTTGAAATGCGGGCTTTGAAAAGTTCGAGTTAAATGTTGGTTGATATGCGGGTTTTGAAAAGTTCGGGTAAAACGTTGGTTTTGAGAATTGTTTGTATTGGTTGTTAAAGTTTGAGTTGTTAAAATGTGGATTATTTGTTCGAGTTTGGTTTGTTTGTGCATTGAATGGGTTAAATTTTTGTTGTGGATTTATTTGTCTTGCGGGTTGTATAGTTTTCATTGGCGTATAGCTTTTATTCGCGTTGGGGTTATATAGTCGGTTTCTATAGTACATTACGTTTTCTTCTTCGATTATCATATTTATTGCTTCTTCTAAGTTTTGGGGATGTTGAAATCTAATTTTATCTGAAAGTCTTTCGGGTAGTGCATTTAGATAGATATCTAATGCCATCTCTTCATACATTTTCGTTTTTAAGAGTCTTACGTTTGGGTCGGTTTCTTCGATTTTGAGTTTTGTCAAAATTAGGCTTCTTACATCTTGGCATCTCATTCCAAATTGATAGGGTGACTGGTTGTGTTCCATTTTTAGGCTGGTTAAATCCCTTACTAAACATTTTAGGTTACGTTGGTCGCCGAAATATGCAATTAATATTCGTTTATATTCGTCCCATTGGTCCACGTCCTCGCGACTGGCTATTAACGTTAGTGCACTTCCGGTTAGTTTACTGGTAATAAGGCGGATAAGCAAAGTGTTTTTGTCGTTATCTCCCGGTTTGTAAAAGGTTTTTAAGAATATTTCGGAAGCCGAAATGTAATTGTTGAGTGTAAGCATTGGTCATTCCCGTTAAAGCTGGGGATCATTTCGAGGTACAGCTTCAGTTCATTAGTCATCTTGGCTGGGGTAATATTTGGGTAATTTTAAAAAAGTAAAAAAAAATTTTTTTTTTGAAAAGAATTTGGATTTATTTTGTAGTTTTTGGTGTTATTTAATGAGTTTTACGCTTGGTATTGGTTTGGTTGAGTTTACTTTTAATTTGCCGATTTTTAATTTTAATTTCTGAAGTTTCAATAGGCTGAGTTATTTTTGTGGTAATTTATCGGGTGTGAATGTTTTGCGTTTCTTGCGTCAGTTATTACTTCTCTAATTTTTTATTATGTCGATTTTATTTAGGTGCGTAATAATTATCTCGTTGGTTTATGCGATTGTAAGGTGTCTGCAATGCTTACAATGTTATCAATTAATTAGTTGCGCTAGCGTCTCTATTATAAGTTTTTAGTACTCGCAGTGGTTTTATACAATACAATTTGTGCTTTGTTAATTTATTGAAATATTTCAGTAAAATTTTCACGTTTTAATGAGGTTGTAATTTGCGTTTTAGTACCGTAATTATTTATTCTCTTGAGTAGTTTAACGTTGATACTTTAATAAAGTTTCCGATCGTAATTTTATGTTACTTTTAATTTAACAATGCTGAAAGGTTTCGCGATGTATTTAAATATCTTTTGTACTGTGATTTATAATTAGATTTATGCGTATTTATTCAAGGTTAGATATCATTCACTCTTGAAGATGATATATTTGCGTTCAATTTGATTTCGTGCTTCGTTATTTCTTGTATAAGGATGTGGCTTTTAATAATAGATCTGTAGGTTGTCTATTTATGGATGGTATTCGCGTGTGAATAGTTGCGCTCTTATAAACTTTTGGTTTTTAATTGCTCGTGGTTTTAGCTTTCGCGTTTTTATTCCTGGTGTATTTAAATTATTTTTGTGCGTCAGTTAATTCTCGTATTGTGGGATTAAAACTTTTATTTCTTGAGTTAGTTGAGTTAAGATTTAAATCAAAAATTCTAAAATTTGTTGCGCCAGTTAAGGTTGTTGAATTAGAGGTTTTTTAAAAATTTTTCGCGCCAGTTAAGATTTAATTCCGCAATCTTAAGAGGTTTGGTTTTGTTTCTAAGAATTTTTCTTACGTTAGTTAAAACGTGATCTAGTCTCTTGTGCGCTTTGCGACTTTTTTGATTGTCTCTAGTTTTTGTGTTTCAGAATAGTTTTTCTCAGTTCTTAGTCTCAGAATTTTTTGTTGTCTCAAGTTTTCATAAATTTCTCATATATACAAGTAAAATAATAATAAAATTTCAATAAAGGCTTGAAGATAATCTCTAGAAATTGCTAAGTCGATTATTTTCAAAAAATGGCATAAAATATTTGTAACAATAGTCAACATATACATAAATAAATCATAAAACTAGCAAATATCAAATGTCTTTGTTAATAATAAAATAATTTCAATTGGTTTAGGAAAATGAACTTACACTAGTTGCTTTGTTGCTTTCATTGATTTGTTTTCTTTGTTTCTGTTTTTTCTTTTGGCTTCTTGGATTTGATCTATGCTTGTATCGCCTCCAATTTTTTCTTTTGTTGAATTCGAACTATGCTTGTTTCTCCTTCAACTGCTGGACTTGAACGATGCGTGTTTCTCCTCCAACTTTTGTTTTGTTCTGCCAAAATAGGAATTGAAATTCCCGGACCACCAGTTCCTCGAAGTTGAATTCGCTAGTGCCCTTTTGACATCCGTACTACTGCGTCAGTTAAGGTTCGTGGCTTCGAGCGGTCCTTTTTAAAAAGACTTTTTGAACTTTAACACATTTATTTAAGTTTGTACAGAAGTTAAATATTGAATTTAGACAATCTTGATTTAATTATTCTAAGTTCCAAAATTATTACTTAATTGTACAGTGAGTTATCTACGAACTGCAAGGCAAAAGCTGAACGTTGATGAACTGACTGGGAGTGGAGCTCCCGGTCGTTTTATAATCTCCCTACCTCTTTACAATTCTGTGGGAACCTGCAGACCTATGTCCGCTTACACTTGACTCTATTCATAATACTTAGTTGCTATCTTAAAAGCTATTCATAATTACAATGTTGCAGGCTTATTCTGCGTAATCTCGGTACGTGACATCCTACGACCGTCTGTGACCTGACATCTGCAGTGTCACTTATCCTTGTGCTACTTTGTAGCGTTTCCATTCGTGGGAACTGAAATCATCATAATAAATTGTAATAAATTGTTGCAATTTGTCTTTTATGACATTGTTGCACTTTCCTAACATTTCCTAATATTTCCTAATATCTTTATTACTTTTATATGTATAACAAATGGGGGATCCTATAACTCGCGTATTCTGAAAAACATTTCTTCCAATCTACCGATTTTGAAACTTAACATTTACAAATTCTCGGACATTACGATGGAAATTTGCTGAGCTCCATTCATTTAAAGCCAGATCCATGTTGTTATGTCTAAGGGGATATCCTGTAATAAGATTGTGGGCTGATATAATTATTAAAAAATCCAAAAACAATGTTCGATTTAAATATTTTTCAAAAAAATAAGGATCAATTACATGTGGGTCCATTATTCCGTCCTACACGTTCACTGCCCACCTGTATCGATTATTAATTATTCTAAATTTATGCGGGTTGGAACCAGAATAATAATAAAAGTTCCGTCTATTAACAGATACATTTTTGTAAAACTTACACATTTGTCACTAAATAGAACAAAATTAAAAAGTTTTCATTTTCTGCTACTGTCTAAGGCCTACATACATAACACATCTCGTCTCTTAAAATACTTTTCGAAAGATTCTTGGTGAAGTTGGATTTTATAATCATGAACACAATATTTATTAAGAATTTTTGAGACGCTTATTTAGCTAACGTCCTGGGGTCTTTGATATTTAGTTTTGACCTTAAGCGGGTGTTCTATTAAAGAGGCAGTGACCGCGAATTGGGTGATTTCGTTTTTTGTCACAGGTTTTTAGGTGGGGTTTTCATACTGAACACTTCCAGTTTGTTAAAATTTGGGCCAACAGTCATAAAAATACGTTTATCTGGATGATTTCTGTTACAAAATTTTTCAGCGTAAACCCGTGATACTAATAACCAGTTCTGCAGACATTCTCCAAGAATCGAAATCATTTCAATCTGTTCTTCTTTTCGAAAAACCTTCATTTTGAACAATTAAAAACCAGAAACCACAAACTACCATTACAAGACGATTTACAAATAGTTGTAAATAATTAACTGACAACCATTATAATTTTAACTACTCAAAATAACAAAATTCCATAAGTGACTATGGAATTTTTATAAATAAATTTGTTAGAATCAGTTTGCATTCTGAAAATGTGCGTTTTGAATGGAAAAGGGAAGCTATAGAAAAGTTATTACGGTGTTCCGTGCAGACAAGAAAGAAAGCAGTAAAGTAAGTAAAGAAAATCGCTTACACCGAATACGGCAACAAAACAGGGGAGAAGGGTAGAATAGAAATCCAAAAGAACTGGATTCGGGGATAGTTCAAAAACGTCGTTCAGTGGGGTGGGTCATACAAAATTAAAATTGGAAACCTCAATAAAGTTATATTTACAAAGGGTAAATATAACATACAGTCCCAAAAAAAGGAATATTTACAAAAATCAAAAACACACATTTACATAATCGTTCTGTTATAACGTGATCTAAACAAAGTGTCAATTTACATATAATACACCTTTAAGCACATATCGGGAATAAAATAATATAATCTGAAATACCATATACATACATAGTTTTTCAAACCCTAAATATATACACCAGAAACAATACAGTGATATGTATAAGAAATAATACAGCAATTTTATCTGCTTTGGGAAGTGCACCTCGCAAATTTAAGAACGTAACATTAAATTTTAAATAATGTAATCAAGTATTAAATATCAAGTTGTTGACGTTAACATTAATGTATTATACACAGAAAAGGAAACAGAAAAAATTGTTCTACTGCCAGTTTTGGGTTAACTATTTATAACTTTAAAAATAATTGCATAATCGTTCGTGCATTGTGAACGTGAATTTGGTAACGTACAGTCCGCAAGTTATTGTGGAATCAACCAAAAAGTTTCAATCTTCCAAAACAACAACGTAAGTAAGGTAAACAGAAAAACTGAACCTCAAAGTATCGGCCTCTCTGGCACTTTCTTAGGATGAGGAAATGCAGCCTGCATTTGCCGATAAGCTGAATGCTGTATGACCCAATTTAACTATAGTAGAACACTACGTACAACAACGCATTTTAAAATCGCAACTTACAGCGCTCAAATGACATTGTATAGAATTAGAATCGAATACATAAGAGAAGGGTTGAATAAATAAGAGAGTCCTTCTAAAGTTCAACTTGTATTTATACAGATTGAAAACGACGGGGTAAGTAACGAAAAATCATTCTCAGCTATAGAATGTTAAATATTCTGAAAATGCAAGTAAAGATATATTCCAGACAACAACTGCAAAATATTCTTAAAAGTAATGAGGAAGGTAAAAGACCTCAATAATATGATAATTGGTTCCACTTAATTACGTTGTTTGCAAGGAAAAACAAAATATATTTTAAAGCATCTAAACCGTCAAAGGAAGCTCAACGAATAACCGGTTGCTTGAGTTTTGGAAATGAATATGTTATATTATCGACCGGAAATACCGAGAATGAAATTAATCGGGGAAAGATTTATGGCTTGTAAACTAAACACGTGCAGATAACGAAATAGAATTTCTCACTACAAATAAAAGTGTTTATTTTACGATGCGTATTTCAACGAATAACTATTGGAAATAATAGTAAGTGAGGGAAATATTTCACAGAATAAACTTTTAAAAGTAATTTGAGGAGAAGCAAATGGTTGCTTGTTTCGACGAATTTCCAAGGCGAGCTTCTAGTTTTTTAGAAGTGGTTTAACGATAAGCAGTATTTCAGAGAATTTATAAATGCAGTGAAGCATACATTCCATATACTCCTATTGTACAAAACACTTGGATAATTTTATAGGACGTTTAGTACGTATTTATTGAACTTGTTAAATGATAAGCTCGTATAATTTGAGAATAACATAAAAAGGTTTCAGTTTAGTAAGCGCTTAATTAAGGTAGTTGGAAATTTATGCAAAACCAATCGCTTTAAGAAATTCAACGTAGCAACATATAATAGTATTCGACACAGAATTAAATTTTACATTTGTTATTGACATAAAACAAGGGAGTTCTATTTAAATTAAACATTATTACCGTTTAAAACTTGTAATTATTTAGTCATGGTTTTCGTAGAACATGTATACATTAGTCAATTTTCTACATGTACTAGACAAAACTTAATCAACCGCAAGCTAAATTTGGCTTAAAAAGCTGAAAGAGTTGTTGAGAATTTAATGTGATATTGTCCGAGTCATTATAAATATTTATGGTTCCGGGTTGGGACCGTGTCATTATCTAAACTAAGGTCGACATTTCGCCCACTTTTGTAAGAGGTTTTATTAGAACAAGAAAACAAAATAAATAATAAATATAATAATAACGATAAGAATGATAATATTAAGTAAACACGTTAAAGCGTAAAGAGTGTGTAAAGTTATCTGAACTATCAGACTCACCAGCCCAGTTTTCGGAATCTTTTGGGGTTGGTAATATTTGTGAAATTTTATTTGTGGGCTTATAGATTGTTTGATGTTGTGTTTACGTAGAATTTTGCCAATTCAGTCTGTCACTCTGTGTATATATAGAAGGATTACTAAAGGTCGTGTTTTGGGAATGCAGATGCCGGTTTATTACTCTGCCATATATGAGTTGCTATAGCCGTTTTTTTTATAAGACTAGCTTTTAGATGGGTCAGCTCATTAAATAAATGGATTGTGAAATCTTAATTGCACGGTGGACTAGAGAGTTGATTATCGATGATTTTTGTGGCGGATGATGATATGACGACGTATATAGGTATCTGTCTGTGTGAGTGGATTTTCGATATGCAGAATGACCCATTCGTCTGTTGGCTTGGCGCTCCAGCAGAACCTCAAGGAATGGCAGAGTTCAGTTCTTTTCAATTTCTATAGTGAACTTAATATCTTTATGTTGATTGCTTGTGATCTAGAAAATTATTGAGCGTTTGATGTCCATGGGGTCAGATTACAGAAGTGTCATCTACATAACGGAGCCAAGTTTTTGGTCTAAGGTCTGTGTATTTCAAAGCCATTGATTCCAAAGACTCCATGAATATGTTGACCATAATAGGGGATAGAGGTAAGTCCATGGGTGTTCCAGAAGTTTGTTTGTAAAATTGTCCGTCGAAGACAAATGGGTAGAAGTTGAGCATTTTTCGCTGAGAGTGGTCAGGTACTCAAATTGGTTTTCTTGAGGTAGGAGTGGTTTAATAATGGAGACAGTGTTTATGACAGGCACGTTTGTGAATAGAGATGTTACGTCAACTGACTAGTATATCATTAAGTCCTAGTTCAATATTTGCAATTGTTCTATAAATGAGTGTAGTTTAAACATTCAGAATGTACCGGAATAGTGTTAAGAATTTGCCAGGTATTTTGCCAGATGATAGGTTGGCAGTCAATAGTGCTCACTATCGGACGGAGACATCAGGTTTATGAACTTTAGAAGACCGTCAAGCGAGGTGGTTTGGAATCGCGAGGTATTATGGGTTTTTAGATAGCATTGGGAATATTAAAGGATTTGATAATTTGAGCACTAATCAAATCCTCTAATATTCCCAAAGCTATCCAAAAACGTATAATATCTTGCGAATCTAAACCACCTTGCTTGTACGACCTTTCTAAAGTCCATAAACCTGATGTCCCTATCCGTCCGACAGTGAGCACAATTGACACGCCAAACTACCATATGGCAAAATACCTATCAAATTTCTTAAAACCCTATTCCGGTAACACCCCTAATAATGTTTTAAACTCCACTCATTTTATAGAACTAATTGCAAATATTGAACTAGGCCCTAATGATATACTAGTCTGTTTTGACGTATCATCCCTATTCACTAACGTACCTGTCATAGACACTGTCTTCATTATTAAACAACTTCTACCTCAAGAAAACGAATTTGAGTACCTGGACACCCCAATTGAGAAATGCTTAACTTCTACCTATCTATTTTGTCTTCGACGGACAATTTGACAAACAAACTTCTAGCACACCTATAAACTCACCTCTAACCCTATTGTGGCCAATATTTTCATTAAGCCTTGGAAATCCATGGCTCTAGAATCCGCAGACCTTAAACCAAAAATTTGGCACCGTTATATAGATGACACTTTTGTAATCCTGCTCCATAGACACCAAACGCTCAATAATTTTCTAGATCACATAAACAATCAACATAAAGATATTAACTTCACTATAGAAATTAAAAAGAACGGAACTCTGCCATTCCTTGACGTTCTGGTGGAGCGCCAAGCCAACAGACGACTAGGTAATTCAGCATATCGAAAACCCACTCACACAGACAGATACCTACAGGCGTCGTCACATCATCATCCGTCACAAAAATCATCGGTAATCAACTCTCTAGTCCACCGTGCAATTAAGATTTTACAACCAGAACATTTATCTAATGAACTGATACATATGAAAACTAGTCTTATAAAAAATGGCTATCGCAACTCCAATATCGGCAGAGTAACAAACCGGCATCTGCATTCAACACGAACCCCCAAACTACGCTGTAATCCCGAAACACGACCTTTAGTAATCCTTCCATATATACACAGAGTAACAGGCCGAATTGGCAAAATTCTACGTAAACACAACATTAAACAATCTATAAGCCCACTAATAAAATTTCACAAATATTACCAACCCCAAAAGATTCCGAAAACAGTCTTAAAAGTCCCATGCGTATATAGTATACCTTGCAGCTGCGGTTTAGTTTACATAGGAGAAACAGGACGGTCAGTATAGACTAGACTAAACGAGCATAAGCGATGCCTAAGAACAAGCCAGTACAATCGCTCAGCAGTGGCCGAACACCAATATGAAACAGGCCATACCATTGACCAAAATAATTGCCAGAATTTCCTTTTTCTACAATAGAAAAATCAGAGAATCCGTAGAAATCACTAAAAATTCTAACAATCTAAACAAAGACCATAGCTACTACCTTTCCCCCATTTGGAAAACAAACCTGTCTTTACAAAAGCGGAACCGTGACGTTCGCCGAACCAGCTTCGATACTCCTCTCTATTCATGATCTTTCCTGCATCAAGTTCTCGTCCTATATAAAGTACCACTTTCGCTACTTTCCCCAGTTACTTTGCCACCAGACACATTTTGGCTTAAATGGCCTGGTGTGTCTGCTATTTTAGAAGTAACTTTACACACTCTTTACACTTTAACTTGTTTACTTAATTTTATCATTCATAACTTTATCATTACTTTTATTATTTATTTTCTTGTCTTGATGAAGTCCCTTACAAAAATGAGCGAAACGTCGATCTTAGTTTATAAAATGACACGGTCCCAACCCGTATCCATAAATATTTTTAGATAATTTAATGTGTTAAAATTGTTGCTACTTTTTCATAAAATATTTCAAAAACCGTAACGTATAGACTTAGGAAACCTAAGGAAACTCACTTTTATTTTTATGAAAATAAAATAATGTACAAGGTGTTCCGTTAAAAAAATACAACATTGATACGTTTTGTGTTTTTGCACACCCTGTATATTGCGAAAGTAATTTTTAAATGAACCTCCACTAGGCGCTTATCCACCCCAAAGTGCAAACTTCTTTTAAATCGAGCAATTTAGTCATAATGCTTCGTGACGGATAACGTGAATAACAGTGTACGTCATGTTTAATTACTAAAGTTTGTGATCTTAAAGCGTGATGAGGCTCATTTTTCCATTATCCGATCGATCTCAAATTGTACGCCATTTTTTGATCAAATGGAACACCATTAAGTGGAGTTTCGAAAAAATTGAAAAATAAAATAAAGGTCACCCTAAGTAAGACGGAAATATAAAACTACGTCCTTAAACCATACAATTCATAATGAAATAAATGTCACTTGACAATGCGCCCTTGTTATGTAAATTAAATCTGGAATATCATATTATTTCCGTAGGAATACTATTTATCACAGTACAATAAGTAAAATGTTGCGTGCTTAAAAATATTAATCCTGAAACATGTGCTCGTATACAAGTAACAATATTGACTTCCAGTATGTTTCTGAAAATAATGTCTTGTAGTGAGCTTCTTTCCATAGCAGACGGATTTAGGCACGTATATTATGAAAAATGGAATTTGAGCAAATATAAAAGAACGTGTTTTAAAAGAAAGTTCAGGTGAGCGGGTAAAAATAAAGCTAGTAAGATAGCGCTTAATGAACTTGCGTGCTATATTTACAAGTGGGAAAACACATAGTATAAGCTGCTTAAGTTGTAGCATTGCGGTAGTCTAGTTATACGGTTTATTGTCGCATTATTAATGAATACAAGAGTTCATTTTCTAGTACCATGGAAAGAGTTTTCTGCCCCGTTTAGTTTATTAGGCTTAAATTTACATAATTTCTCTGTTTCAAGTAATTCAAATTTAATTAATTTTGAATGGCATTCTTTGTTGAACAGCTCGTGCATTTTACTAACAATGTTGTCAGGAATTAGGTGTACTTTTTCTAGTTAAACTTTCTATTGAACAAAACATTTTGTTACATTGTCATCAAAACAGCACATTTTTGGAGAAGAATTTAGCCTCAACGAAAGAAAAATAAAGTCGACATAAGCAGTAGCAATACTATAAGTACTTTAAAATATTCAGTTTATACATCGAAAACTTGTTGCACAAATACAAATAGTGTCAGTTTGACCGCAAAGTAGGAGGATTCTCTGTCAAATTGACACAATTTGTGATTGTGCAGGAAGTGTGAGATGTATAACCGTATTTATTTTGAAGTACGAATAGTGTTTAATACGATTATTTTTTGAGTAAATTTAAACAGTAGAAGCAATTTTGGCAAAAACTAATGGTGCGGCGGTATTTCGATAACTAACAGTGGTAGAGAAAAGTGGACATTGTATACGCAAATGCTGATAATAAACAACGCTATTTTAAAGTACTTAAATTGTAAATATAGCGAAGCGTAGCACATTTATTTATTGCGGCCGTCTAGGACGGGAAGCGCTTGTAGAATATGTCGCATCCTCTCCCTGGCAGGTGATAAGATAATTCTTGCACATGCAAAGACACTGCATAGTTTATCGGTATTCGCTGCACTTAAAATACTCAGGCATCGTGTTTCAAGTAATTTTACGGTACATACAATGACATTTGAATATACCGGGCAGAGGTAAATAATTAACAAATTCTAAATGTTTAAAATAAAGCAAGCGGTTAATTATATATAATTATAAACGGAACAAATTTATTGATTAAAGTTCATCCTATCTCCACAAAAATTACAATTATTATAAATTTCGTTTCTTTTATTTGAGTTATTATCTGTGCTGGAAATGCCAATGTGATTACTGTTTACTGAAGTGTTGGAAATTTTGTCATTACTACTTGATCCTGCGGTGTTTCTTAGGTTGGTTTTTATTTCAATTATTATATTTACGTGGTGCTCTTGATCTAATTGTAGATAGGGTTTGATAGAATTACTATCACCATGCCCTGTTATTTTCATCAGTTCTTGCTCCGATACACCTGCTTTTGCCAATTGCAAAACGACAATGGGTCGGTGAGAATGCTTTAAAAATTTCTTGTCTGCAATATTTAAACTAACCAATTCTGCAGGCTTTTTGGTCCATATGCTAATTTCGTGCACTCCAATTTCAATTGGCATATTTTTGTGCCAACCAAGAGATTCTTGAGTTTTCCAGTTTTGATTTACGGTAGGAAATAATCTATTTGTTTCAATATTGATGTTTTTACTCCTATTTAGCATTAATTTTTTCAGAAGTCACTGGACACCGTCCTGCTTTATTATAGTTTGGTACAAGCCATTTATTATTAGCACACGTTTTAACTCCTCCCTGTGTGGTTTTTAAAAATGAATTATATTGTATTCTACCAGTTGGAGAACTCTCATTTCCAGTTTTCTTTTGAAAATAGTGAACCAAGCACGATGCTCCTTTATTTCCTATCTAAGCAAATTTTACGGAGGCAATAAAGAAAAATTTTACATGTAACAATTCTAGTGCATTTACATCCCAAGCTTTTATCATTACTTCATACTGATTGTCTGTAAATGCTGATGCATCGACCTTTCTCTTATATAGTATTGATTGAAGCTCCCTTATTTTTGAATCTCTAGTATTTAATTCCGTTAAAAATATGAAACTGGAAAATTGTTCAATTACTCGATTAAACTCCTTCATATAATATTCTTGTACATCCTTTGCTGTAACATTCCTTAACGTTTTACCCACATTTTCTTTATGATTTTCTCCATTACATTTTCGCATACTGAAACCCCAATCTTTCATAATAGTTGCTATCACTTCAGTGAAAATCGATTCAATCAGTGCATAGTTTTTTTTTCACTACAAAGCATAAGAAACTGTTTCCATACATACTTTTTGGTTTTTACTGTATCATGATGCACACTATTTTATATACTATCGTCTATTGTAATTAATGATAAAACTTCCGGATCGACCCAGTTTTGAACAACTATTGATAAATGTCAAAATTTTACGATGCGTTTAATTTGTCTGTAACAATATGAAATTGGTTACTATGGAAACAAAAATGTAAAATTTTTGATTGGGCGAGTTACCTCATGTATTATAGAGTATTATCGAAAGTAATACCAAAAGAGCATCGATTTAGCCGGATATTTTTTAGTTTGTACGAAACGCTTGGTTTCTATGAAAATTTCATGAAACGATTTGCTTCGATAAAATCACGAAAGCGAAGTTTGGGTGATTATGTCGAAGAAAATCTTTTAATCAAATTGCTTAACTAAATCAATTGAGTTTACAAACTAAAAAATATGCTGCTCAAAATCGAAGCTAGAGTGGTCTTTTTTAAGAAAATTCAACGACAAAAATTTAATTTAACTAGTCAAATTTAATGAATGATATCATTTATACATATAGCTCACCGCACGTATGAAGGTGAGAAGTAGACGCATCCCGATTTATAACCATACCCACGATATCTGTTTAGAGGCATCGCAATGACGAAATAATATCAAACGTTATTTGTAAGAAATGTGTACTTATAGAAACGCCCTAAATTCTCTTTTTTGAGCGTCACAATATAGACTGTAATTCCAATAATGTTAAAAAGTTGACTGATGGAATTAAATTCCTGGTCGACGATATGAATTGGTTTAATCAAGGCCTAATGCAATAGCGGCTAAGCGTCAGAGTTCGAAACATTTTGACCTTTCAAATAGATTATCTGTCAAGGATTTTTGGCCAAACACACTTACAAGCGTGAGAGATATAGACAGGTAAATTATCGACAAGAGAAGAGATGTGAGTTTTGTAAATTTTAACAAAGATTATGTTAGGAATATTTTAATAACTAAGTAAATAGATACTTGTTAGGAATAATTTTATGTTTGAAATTTATGCTGTAAACTGTTCCATATTTTTTTGTATGAAAAAATTGTTTTTGAATGTATAGATGCATTTTCAGATTGTTATATTTGATTTCATTTTGTAAATTCCATAATTTCCGTTGCGCTAGCCAGGCAAATAAAAGTTAGAAAGAAAGGTAAGTCAATAAGTTTCATTTACCATTCTACCGTATCAGAGCATTACTTTAGCGACGTTCCTACTCGCAGAAGTTATTTACAGGCGCACAGCATTCGGTTTTATTTTCCTTACTTCGTTACCGTAATTCAGATGGGAATTCTGTTACAAATTTCGTTATGTTCTTAATGCCCGCTTGTTTTACGGGTAACATCAACATTACAATACCAATAAAATTTTGAAAAGAGAAAAGATTAGATGTATCAAATAATTAACTCATATATAAAAAATTTTATTGAGATGAGGATGCTGAAACTACGGCTTAAATAAACGTTCTAATAATTTTAATAATAATTTCTAATAATCCAAGCTTATCGCCCGATTTAATAGCGATTGAAAATTCAAAAATGTGGTAGCGCATGGTCTTGTGAAATTAAAAGAGGATAATAATCCTGTTAACGAAAACGGAAAAATATATTCTACTAAGTAATTTGTGAAGCAACTTTCCGTGGGAAGTAATACAGTTTGTTTAAAAAGAAAACGTTTAAAACTTTTTTTTTATCAAACGAATTTAAAAATCCATGTGATATATTTTCATACAACTTTCAAAATAGTTTAAGATCAAAGCTTTCCAGTGTAACAATTTCTTTAAAAATTCTTCTTGCTCTTCCGGTACCAGGTGCATCGAATGTGAACGTTCACTTTTTAAAGTTAAATTGATAAAAAATTGTTAAAGGTCAACTATTTTGCAGGAAAAGTTATCTGGATTAGCCATTTTGTTATAGATTCTGAACTTGTAGATACGATTAATACAGAACTTATTTAAAAGAATTTTGACAGTCAAAAGTAGGAAATTTCAGTTTTTTTAATTTTCATGTATACACAGATTATGCTAAATTTTTAATATGAAATTTAATGTAGTAATTTTCATTAAGTAAAAAAATAAAATATGTAAGCTGTTAATGCCTCGAAAAAAAAAGAAAAATTGTACAGTTATAGTATACAACTACACACATACCCATTCATTCTCGTTAATGTTTAGTTTAGTAATGCAAGTTTATTTTTTAAGTTCTTTTTGCTTTTGTGATTGTTTCTTTTTCTAATATTAACACTTTTTGTTTTTGTGATTGTTTCTTTTTCTAATATTAACAATATACATTTTTATAAAACGAGCTTTTAGGTTATTCCATTTTAAAGATCTTATTTTTTGCATAGCCCAACTAATTCATCAGAGTGTGCCAAATTATGAAACGAATGATATGTAAGTGGCGTTTAACCTAGTGGAAAACTTGTCCATATGTCTTGAAATACATACGATATGGCAAAAAAAAAGATAGCATATTTTTGGCACGTCTTTAACTTTGACGCATCCGGTAATGGGTTCCTTTTAAAGAAGTTTTCAGTTCAAAACAATTTCAACGATTATTTTTTTCGTATTCTATTCAACAAATCAGAACGTTCAGTTTACTAAAATTACATCGTATATTTTCGACAATTCTACTTTTGCATAAAACACTCATGTGATAAATGTTAAAAATGACGTTTGCTATCAGATAAATAGGAAGGAAGAGAAATTAATAAGTGGCTAAAAAATTCAGATATATTATTATTTACCTTCACCATGGCAACGCTGTATGTAGTTATTCAAATACGCTATTTTGACATTACAAAAATTAATTTGAGTTGTCATCTCCTATGTTAAAAATTATTCGCTGTTTTTAATGCGAATTCTGACACATTAAATTGAAGTTAAAATTTATAATTATTCCAAATTTACTCGTAACCAAAATGTACTTTATTCTTATCAAGATTTGTAAATCTGCGCCTAGTAGCATTCTTATTTCCACTACCTCTCACACAGTAGAGGACATATCCACAATCCACGATTCATGTAATCCCTTATTCTCCTATGTTACACAGAAACTATTAAACATGAATCTTCCCTAAAATGAATAATGTATTGTAACAGTTTTTTTGACCATTGCAGAACGTCAATGAATTTTTAATTTCACAAACCTTTTGTCTAGTCATTTATATCACGTAAACAATTTTTAAGTAATTGGTATTATGAGCTCTAACCGCCATACAGAAATGCTAGTTTGGTTGCTAACATCAGGCGTTAGTTGTTAGTATGAAAATTATTAAGGCCAAACAGCTTTCCTGTTTATGCATATTGCATCAGCGCTCACTAGAGCTAGAACTTTCGTCGAGAACCAAAATGGAGACTCAAAGGGTTCTAGCATGTAATTTGCGTCTCGTCTTGTGCTGTGGTGGAGCCTTAAGGTGCTGAACACTAGGCTTAGTGTTTTTAATAATGGTAAGCAGTTAAAAATAAGTTACTAGACAAACTAAATAATTTTGTTGTAGCGCTCTATTAATAGCTCTATTAATAGCATTTTTAATAACTCTATTATTAAATCTATCAATAACTCTGTAAATAAATCTATTAAAAATTCTTTTGATAATTAGTTTGATAACCTTTTTGATAGTTCTTTGGATATTTTTTTAAAATAGCTCCTAAAATATTTCTTAAATAAATTCGTAAAAGTTTCAATTGAATATGTCCTACAACGCTTCGTTAAAAAAACCTTCAATTAAATACCTCTGGAAATGCTCCGTCAAATCTTCAATTAGATATTTATTTTATAATTCTCCTGCAAATGTAGAGAAAGAACTTTTTAAGAAATCGTTTTGTATATCAATTGTAAGGCTTCTCCGTATATCATTTGTTAGAATGAACCCGCCTTACCTGGTTTTATAAAAATAAGGCAGTCTGAATGCTGTGTTTCAAGACGATATTAATTCTACTTTTGCATCTACGAGTACCAAGATATAGTTCATTCACGTCAACGTTGCGATATGAAAACATCGATCCAGTATGAACGTCCTTCAACCTTACGATGAAGAGTTGATTTAATGAAATGTTCAGCAAGGAAGCAAAATGTTTGGATTTTAAAGAAACGTTCTACAAAGTACGTAGAAATTTTTATGGTTTGGAACTAAAGTCCGATAGTGAATTGAAATGCTCTTTTTGAAGTTGCGAGTGTGAAATTACAAGTAATTAGGAGGACAACTATACGATGGTAATTATTTTGGTCAAGATCTACACACAGTAGAACATGTAAGTTTTGTATTGGATTTTGGTTGGTCTAGTTTGTGCGTATAAGAAAACGCATTAAGTTCTTATGGTCCGGTCCAAGGATCACGCAGCTGATTGTGTCCTGTATAACATGTGGATCCTACGTCAATTGTTTTCCGAGGAACGTATGTATTAACACCTGTTCTAACATGCTGTAACACCTTCACGTAAACAACATCTACTGAACCAAGGTAAGAGATTAGTATTATTCTTACATCACGTCTACAATAGGCGATCTTTGATACAAGGCTGCTTCAGAAAATATCTTTGTAACAACTTATTATCACTTATCCGTTTAACAAACTAAAAAGAACTTTAGTAAATTTTTATTGTCAATATTAGTGCAGTGTAATCACAGTTACTAATTTTAATGAAATTAAGCAAACCTAAAGAATTCTTATTAAAGTTTCATATATGTATGATTTAACTTACAGTTTCTGAACGATGAAATAATAGACAATTTAGATAATTTTTATATATATCTAAACCGAATAACGGATCTGGTATTTTTGGTATAAATTCAAGTTAGATCTTTGTAACGAAAGCAACACTTAAAGTTTTGATATGTTTTTTGAATATATAATCCTATCTTATGGGTAGATGAAACTTGTATTATCTTTTCTTAAACATAAATTTTATACTTACAATTTTTATGAAGGAACAAATTTTAATTAAAGAATCAACATTTAATTTTCTTAATTAATTGTTTTATTCTGAACAAGTGCGTTTAGAAATAGAGTAACCAGGTATAAGATCAAATAGCATAAAGTGGTAACCCCAATTTAACAAGAAGCCTTAATAGCCTTTCCAGATTTTGAAGCATAAACATCTGTGTTCATAATATTGTTTGGCTGATTAATCTTTGCTGTTTTTTTATATGAGGTAACAAAAGAATACCTCTTGTGTCCTCATTTTTGTTCATTTAATTAAATTTTCTTTACAGCTTCTGCGTTAGCAGTTAATACGGTATTCCTCTCTAAGGACTCCCAAGTCCCCCTTAGGGAAACCCTGTGTTTAAAAATTAATGACTTGGTGGCGCCCTACCTAAACCCCTGTTTTGTTAAGAATCTAGCCCTAGTAAGAAAATAATGCTTTGTAAAAAGAACCACGACCAATCCTCATAAGCTCTGCCCAAGGAATAGACCCCTAGCATAGTCGGAAGATATTTGCGTTCCATCATTTTAAGGAAATCCTTCCTTAAAGGTCACTGGTCACATTAAGGGATAAAAAGAACCCTTAACTAGTTAACCCAACCAGTAAGTATACGTTATAGTATAAACAAGCACTAAGCTATACCTGTAAGGTATCAGTTTCTGTTAATTTTTGGTTTTACAATAAATTATTTGTCCATTCGATTTCAGTATGTAATAACAGCCATTGACGATGAAACTAGGTACCTACAAAAACAACACTAACTAAGGTAATTTTAAGTAAGTTAATGGTAAGTTTTTAATTATACACCTGATATATTCAAAAAGCTGACTATCAAAATAACAATTCATAATTAATTTTTTAAAATGGAGCAATATGCTAATTCAAATTAAACAATCTTTAAATAACGCTATCGTTAGATAAACAATAATCCTAACTTCAAATTAATGTCATATATGGCAATCAATAATTGCTTGTTAAAATTGAAAGACGCCATCTATTCGGATACTGTCAATACTAAAACGAGCCAACAGAATCGTATGTAGAGTGCCCACACCGTGGATTACCAACAACTACAAAAGTGGTTAAACGTTGTGGTAAGAAATAACATCTAGCCTTTATGTTATTCCCAATGGAATAAACAAATTATGACGAAAATGGCGAAAGGCAACCAATACATCCCTACTTTTTTTTCAATACTTAATACTGATGCTCTTGATGGCGGCGTTATAAAATCCTTCACTTCTGTTAATTAGTGGAGTATAGGTTTTAATATAAGCGAATCGTTATAAATTTCTGGTCTGCGCATTTTCCTATCTATAAAATCGATACCGTGGTGTTTTTTATAATATATCATGTAACGTTTCTATTCCTACAAATCTAACTTTTATTGATTTGTGGAATTTTATGCAATTCTGCTGTATTATATGTGAGTTTTTGTTGCCTATAATATGGCTATTCTTGTAGATTCTATTAGCGCCTGCTTAATGAGTTGTTATTGTATAAATGTTTTGATGGTATTCGTTTTCTTTGATAGCAGCTGTTGAAGTGGAAACAACTAACTGTGATAATATTCCTTGCATGTGTGATTTATATTACTCTAAAATATAGAGATTTTTTTATTCAGTTAGTGTTGTATCATAATGCAGCGTTATATGTTCCGCTCGATTTAAAATTTTGTCTGTATCAAACCTTCAGAATTCACACACCTTTATAAAACTGTGATAAATAACCCTAAAAGTTTAAGTCCCTATCAGGTCCTGAAGAAGTCTGTCGAGCCTGAGAACAAAGTATTTTCCCTCAAACATTATTTCCAACTAAATAGCTAACTTTATGCTATCGAACTTCATATTTGTGTTTTCCCGAAATCTTTCTCAATCCGGTAATTGTCAAATCATTAATTTTTTCACATCCTAACTCATAATTTATAACACAAATCGCTTTTTACTAAAAAAGTCTATATTACACGTAAATTTTTATTTAACATAAGATAGTTCTCGATTTGAAGTGACGATCAATCAATTTTTATCTTAAAATATTTCAAGATAAATTTTCAACAAAACTCTTTAAAAAAATCTTTTGTCAACTCAATTTAGGAAAAAGACAAATAATTTAAGAAATTCAAAACTTACAAAATCTTACATTGAAAAAAAAGTTTACGGTTATACAATTAAAAAAAAAATGAAGACCTATACATTAATTCAAAAAAAGGTTTTAACAATTTAAATGCAAATTAAGCAGCCAAGCGATAAAAAAGCTGAAGTTGGAAGTTTCTGTAAAATAAAGAAAAGAAATTTGGTTCATGTTAAAAAATACGGTACTAACGAAAAATATGCCCTATGATTGGGCGCCAAAAATACTGATACGGCTAAAATGAGCGTTACGTTAATAGATTTTGGTTTGCCGTAAATGAGAGAGTACTCGTTAACAATATAAGGGTAAGTCGGCTGACTACAGTAGTGCAAAATGAAATGGTTTGAATAAAAACAACTTCGTTGTATTAATTGCCTGCCCTGAAAAGGTTTCCGCTTGTTAAATTAAGGGCGCCAAACCGTCTATCACAGCAATATTATGCGTTTAATGTTATTCCTACACGGAAGACGGTTATTACGCATAGGTCCCATTAGCTTCGGTATTTTAAATTCTATTACGTTATACGTTACCTTTCTGTAAAATATTGTAGAAACACTTTTGACATAATTATAGAATTTTCTCAAAATTAAATGTCTCTTCGAAGTTCAACTTCATTGCTGAGTAACTGGATTTCCGGTTACAATTAGCTAATTTTACTTAATTCCTAAATAAACTCAAATAAAATTAAACAAAATACAAAAAAAATCTTTCTAATATTAATACAAATATCCTTAAGAAAACTTAATATCATAACCTCAATTGTGGTCAGGTATGGTTAAAAACACTTTAAAAAAACGTCAACCTATAACTAATCCTGCCATGCAATTGTTCTGGATGGATTTATCGACATTTTAAATCCCAATTTATGGAAATTCTCGTTATACGCATACTTCAAAAACATAGCGCAATGCCAACTTCTTCGTTATTCCATTTCATTGTCTATTCTAAATAATTCAAAGTCAATACATACATATTTCTTAATATTTTAAAATGACAAGATAAATGTTTAAATTTCAGCAACACTCGTTCTGTTACTAAATCATCGTTCAATGAAATAATTGTTTTTTTTTTGGTCGATTCCCCAGACCATATAACTACCAACCAGTTACATTTTCAATTCACGTGTACATTATAAAAACTGTAAACATAAAAGCTTATAATATTACTCGTTTTTTATATTCCAATCTCTAATACCCTGGAAATCTTCAGAGACCGCCAGCATTACAATTTTTTGTCTTTCCAGCTACACAGGTTATCAACTAACAAAACTCCCTAAATATAACATAATACAACGACAATAATTCTGCAAATACGTGAATTGAAAGTACCCTGCCCGTGCGAGCGTAAATTCTAACAAATAAGTTACACACTGCTTTTAGTTTTCCCTGCGGGAATTCAATCAGATCTTGTACTTGAAGCTGTGTTTCTTTTTAACTTTAACTTTTTCTTATACTATCCTGATAGCCTTCCTCTCACTGTTAATACTACTTGCTTATATTACTACATTTAATTACAAATAATTCTAATTCTTTTTCCATCGGGTCTCCCACTATAAATCTGGGTATGTGGGCATGTAACCCAAGTTGCACATAACAAACTTCATAAGCGTTATAGAAACGCAGACGTCAACGCCCCTTAATAATAGACTCGACTATCAACGCACCCAAAAATCGTATAGACTCGCCGGAATCTCAGGTTGTTAGAATACAAATATTATTTATAATGATCAAGGAGGCGAGCAATAAAATTTTAAGCTGAATACTTTTGTTTGTTTCTGGGTATATGATGACATGCGATAGGTAGTAGCAAGCAATGGCTTCTGATCTTCTGGGTTTAACCTTTTATCACGGTGCACCAAAGCCTGGAGGTTAAATCAGAAGATTGTGCTTTATGCATTATCGAGGATACTCCACGCCCTGCCGGCAAGGTGCTCCAAATCCTACCATCAGGACCTTGACTTCCGCCAAAGAAAGTTACTTCGTAGAACCATCTTTGTATCAGCATCAACTGGTAAACCCAAGCCAAACACGGCCCACTGAGACAGGATATCCGAGGCGTGCGTGACGCCCTCGTCTTCGCCGCTCATTATTACTGAAGTGGACATAGCGGCGAGGACGTCTGAATACCACACCCGCACCAGTTCCGACGTCTACTTTACATGTGGTATTCCAATACTCCACCCGAAGAGACTACATTGGATAGGAAGCGAGTGTTTTTTACCTGGAAAATTTTGAATTTTGCCAAACCCTTGCAGTTCCAAGCAAGGTAAGGATCTTTAACGTGCATGACAACACACACACGGTACCTCCATTTTACCTGTCATCCGAACGAGGGCGTATTTTTGTGAAAAATGCTCTCCTAACACTTTTTAAGCGGGATTTGAACTCGGGATCTTGGATCCGACGTCTACTACGAGGAATCCGCCATTATTATGCCGTTTTACGACTCGCATTGCTGATAAAGGAACTTGCACAGTCGCATCATCTGCATTGATTAACCTGCCACATCTAGCACCGTACGCAGGCTTCGATTCAACGAAACTTCTACCTACACATTCCAAGTGACGCCGTACCTGTGAGCACCTACTCCTGCGCTAATCCATTTTAGCGTAGGCTTGTTTTTAAGCCTCGTTTCTTCACAGAAACACGCGTAAAAGTTCAAAATTAATCCAGTGCGCGAATTTCATTTTTTGTGTACAAGTATTACATTCATTCAAAACTGCACGCTAAAGGGCATTTGCATTTCTAACGTTAATTAAATTTGTTCACGTAAAAGCTCTATTCTCATGCATAAATTAAAGGACATTTTTATATTGCATGTGCATGTAGAATATTACGTAATTGTTATTTTCAATTTCATGTTATTGTATGTATTTCTTACAGTCATTGGTAAATTCTAAATCTGTAAATAAATTGTACATATTTGTTATCTCTATGCATTTACGAAACAAAAGGTGACCCCACATAACACAGAAATTGTGAACTGAACTTCCACCACCTCATTAATCTGAATTATTTATATTGAAACATAATTTGAAATATCATGTTTAATTAAGAATAAATTACGGTGAAATCTGCCATACAGGTGCGTCCATATTTAATTTGTCCATTCAAATTCACTAAAATTTCCGTCCCCATCAAATTTATGGTAAGCGTAATTTAACGCGTTACATACTGCATTATAATAATAGAGTATGTTTGAAGCTTTGTAAACATGTTTCCTGCTTGAAGCATTATTCCGCCTTATGTAAGAAAAATAAGGTGACGAATAAAGCTTTCAAAGGAAGAACACATATTTAGCAAGAGTAACTTTTTGAAAAATTAAGAAATATAAGCTTTTCTTATTCATCAGTTAGTTAAAATATGCCCCATTTAATGTATTGAGATGTTTTGTAATACACGCAGCTATATAAAAATATCATTGTATACAGCCTTGAACATATTTTACGTAGAATATGCTCCACTTGGGTTATACATAGTATAATATATTTACGTATAAGTCAGTATAAACTTGCTGAGCTGTCAAAAATAATTTACGTCAATCTGACCGAGCTATTAAATTAACCTGATTTGCATGCTGTAACGAAACCACTAACTAGAACGGGCCTACAAAAGCGGTTCTTTATTAAGAAGAATAAAATCTGGTAGTGGTGCATTTTCTAAAGTAACGTTATTTATTCGTTAGCAACACATTTCTACCGACAAAAGGATAAAAGAGAACCGCTACCCACAACCTGGGTCGAGCACCCCTGAAATGTATTGCACACCATGCAGCTTAATAAAGTTTGCAACGCCTGAACTAACACGCTTCTCTTATGCGCTTGCTTTCCGTTCATTATCCATAGAAGCGTCAACTTTAGTTTTAATAACTCTACGAGTTACCCATATTTTGCTTAACACCAAATCGACACTGTTTTCAACTTTTGAAGCGTTCACCACAACCGTTAGCAAAGCTAAACCAAATATTTGACACGCGCAAGGAAAGGACGAAGTTAATTTAAGGATTTAATTATATTCAATTTGGTTTTGTTTATTTGATAAACTAATGCAGTTGTTTTGTATTTCAGAAGCTCATCGTGCGCTAGAGCTTTTAGAGGATTATCACTCAAAATTAACGCAACCCCAAGATAAACAACTACGACTAGCAATTGAGCGAGTTATTAGGATCTTCAAATCTCGACTGTTCCAGGCACTATTAGGTAAGTTTTGTTATCACTTTGTAGCTTTCTATGTAGAATTTCCACTCAGTATGACATTTATTTGTAGTCTGTCTTTCAGAACAGCCTGGAAAAATAAAATGTGTCAGCTCATTGTAACACACGGTTTTCAATTACCTTACAGTTGTTTAATTATTTAATTCCTGCTACCTTTGTAATTCATTTTCATACAATGCTTCCTCTACAATTAGGTGGAGCACAAATGTAAAATTTATAAAAAATATTTAGCCAACACATAAAAATAAGTAGTAGATAATGACTAGGTATAAAGTTCATTAGGTTGTGAAAATTCTCAATAGATTTAATAAACACTTTCTCACACGATAACCCTGCTATTGCACTTAGTTTTTCTTGTGGCATTCCATTTTCTAAAACGTTCTATTTTTTAATTTATCTTTTCTATACATAGAACAAGCTTGAAAATAGCTTACTTAGTAAGTTTTGTATTTCATTTGTTCAAATTTGGTATCGTATAGCAAGACATGTATGTATAGATAACAGGTCCCGTTTGAAGAAGACAGGATGTCTTTGAGATCCTGTCGTTGAAAAATGCGAATAGAATTAAAGTGATATGGTACTCATTCTTCTGGCTTATAACTAAACTTATTAATGTGCATGTAGGAAAGGAGATTACACGTGGTTGTGTTACAAGATGGCCGAGTTTAACAGTACCGTTCACACTTTTAATTTTTATTAAGAATTTGCAGTTTGTCAATACACACAGGATAATATTTAACCCTGGAGAAGGTTCATTAAATTTAGAACGTAAAGGGGCGCACGCGATGGAAAAGACCGCAACATAAAAATAGCATCACCATCATGAGATGGTGACTATTGATAATCTTTATGTTTTTAATGTGTTTTATTTTATTATTATTTTTTAATGTTATTATTATATTTTATTGTTTACAAACATGTATAACAATAAGAAAACAAAATCAAAATTAATTATGTGTAATGAAATTTTTATGCATGGGAATAATGTTTACAATAATTATTACGCACACAAAGAATGATCGAAATAATTCCTAAATTATCCAGTGACAACAATTCTATAAATAAATGGAACAAATAGTAATGTAATAATTTTGTCTTTTATTTATTCATCACTTTCTTCATTGTCATCTTGGTTGCCGTTGACGCAACTAACACACGTAAAAGTTTTATGTTTTCTGCATATGAATTTGGAACATTGATTGCAAGTTGCCTTTGTCTTCCTATTTTTTTTCTATCACATTAGGCATATCTTTCTTCTGAGTTATTGGAAGTTTCTGCAACAGATTGAGGCTTTATTCCAAGATATTCTGTGAGTTTTCGTTTCACTCCACTGCGCACGCTTCGTACTCCAACACGGGATTACATATGTTCTTTGCCAAGTTCAATAGAAAGAGATTATAGAAATGATCTTCTACTTTTTATTTCAATTTTGTCTCGTAGAATCACTTAGCTGTTGATTCCTGCAATATTTAGCATCGTATAGAATAAAGTAAAAGGCCAATAATTGCTTTTCCTAGACACTGAGTATTCACCTTTCAACTCGTCCACAACATCGACACCATTTTTATTAAGGTTATAAAACATTAACTTGTCAGGTTTTTAGCTTCTCCAGAGAATTTGTCAATGCTATCGTCGTCATGCATGGTTGAAAGCAGTAGTACCACTTTATTTTTCTTTGGAACATATGAAAGAAGGGGACATCTTCAAAAAACCCAAAAATTCTGCTGCATACTGGTTTACCTTTTGTTTCAACGAACAATGGTGGGACTTCTCCTTTGTTCTTTCGCATTGTCCCAACGAGGGTCAGTTTATGCCTAGTAAGTAAACTTTGTCCAAGTGGTATAGACGTGTACCAATTATCGGTCGTCACATTACGGCCGCTTTCCGATATTGGTTGCACTAGACGTTCGACAACACTTTGACCACTGTTGTTGAGACGAAAGGGATCGTCCGGCTGAGTTCCCACATAGATTTCCATATTCAGTGTGCAAAAGGTCCGTATATAATTCCGTATTTTGCTGGTTTATTAGCAATATATTGTCTAAATGAATAGCGACCACGGAACGCTTCCAACATTTCGTCTATCGTAACGTATTCCCTGACACTGTAGTAATTTTCACAACGCGCAACAAACCCGTCAAACAATTTCCTTACATGTGACAATTTGTCGAATTTCATAAGTTCAGTCCTAGAATTTATGTCGTCAAAGCGAACCGCGCGTAATAAAAAGCGTAGCCGTTTTAAGTTCATTGTCATTGTGAAAAAATCTATCCCAGTACAATTTTTAGAATAGAGCTCTTCTAAATTGGTGTGTGATGCTTTCAAAACGCCTACGAGATATAGAAATCCTATAACTGCCTTTAGTTCTACCCTACTAGTCGGTAAAGCATCTCGTTCCCGCTCAAAGTTTGATCCGTATTTTCTAATCCAGATATTTGTATATCCGACTATAGTACCCAAAATTTCATCCGGAAAAAACAGTGACCAGAATTGAATTGCTGATGATAAATTTTTAGCTTCACGTTTTGGTCCCGGCAAATATGATTTTATATTTTTTGTTCTTATTCTCCCGCGACCAACAGTGGTTCCTTTGTGCATATTCCATCTTATGTTTCCATCTCTTAATTAGTAGAAAAGGCTATTATTCAATGGAGCAAATGCCTCAGAACACTCATTTGCCGATTCTTCAGTATCAGTGTTGTGATCACTGACGTCAACGTGGTCCTCGTCACCTTCGGAATCCTCTTCATTTACAATGTCATGTTCATCACTATCATTTTCAAAAGGAACTTTCCTAACTCTATCCTGTTCTTGCAGAAGAATAGTGTTCTGTTCTTCAACACTAGCTAACATTCGACATATCTTATGACGTTCCTCAGTATCCATTTTAGCGCAAAAATTTTGTAACTGGGGTGGGCGCACACGATGGGAAACACTACACAGACGAGAGACGTTCACTGCAACACACACTACGGGGCACTGTCGCCAGATAACTACGCGGGAACAGTTGCAAATCCCCTCCACTAACTTAGTGACAATTAGGAGGTGTAACGACAGTTTTATACATAATTCATTTGTCTGTAAAAGCGAAATAATTCCCGTTGCGGTCTTTTTCCCGCCATGCGTCCTCTCCCGGGTGAAATGTAATTTTCAAGCATGCAGGTAGTAATGGATTTATTGTAGTAATAAACTTTCATCAAGATACTATTTCATGTGGGTTTGAAATAGTTTTAGCTGCCTACTATAGTTTAATGACGCCCGCGGTAAATACGATTGGATGTTTGCTAACCACTTGCAGTGGATGTCTGGGTGCCGAATTATGATTGAAACATGGGGATTATCACATAACATATAGTAAAACAATTTGGTTATAGTTGAGTAATTTGAAATCAAGAACTGCTAAAATCATTTAAATAAAAATTAAATATAGAGTCCTTAATATTTTGCTGGCAAAGTTGGCAGTTGTACTTTTTGTTATACACTTTAAAAATCTTTAAGTAAAAATCAAATTTAAAGCTCTCTGAATTTGTTGGTAAAGTTGCAATTTTTAAAAGCTCTGCACTTCCAACGGTGAAAGTCAAACTACATCTTGTAGTCACCTGTCCCTTGTGTGATTTAATATGTAAATAAACTGGACTTTTTGATAGGCGTTGCAAGGTGTTTTGTCACTCGTATTTATTGGATTAAGATATCCTTTCAAATTTGATAGCTAGCTTAAAATATCTTTACTCTTAGAAAAGTAAAACTTTATAATCAGATTGCCAAATGTCATACCAGATCTGCTATGTGATATTAATAACCCTTGTGTTTAAATTATATCGATTAAGATTTTGTGTACATCTTAAATAATTTTTTTTTTTAGGAAATTGAGACTAGATAAAAGTGAAATAATATTTTACTCATATATATTAAAGTGGGTAAAAGATTCCGGAATTAAAATAGTCTCCCATTTGGATCTCCATGAGGAGGCTACTTCGGAGGATGCGATCGGAAAGTTTACAATAAGAATCGGGAACATTTTGCGAGTCGGAGCGTGGAATGTTAGAAGTATGAAGCAAGTAAGTAAGCTAGAGAACCTAAAAATCGAAATGAATAGGTAATCACTAGACATAGTAGAGATCAGCGAAGTTCGGCGGCCAGAGGCGGGAGATTTTTGGAGTGGAGACTTCGGGGTAATTCATACAGGAGCAAAGGAAGGAAATTTGGGTGTGGGAGATAGTTATGCGGAAAAAGATAGGACACTGTGTTGAAAATTACCTATAAAAGAACGAAAGAGTACTCATGATTAGATTAGAATCTAAACCGGCAAACACAGTAATAATACAAGTATACATGCCCACCTCTAGCTACAGTGATGAAGAGGTAGAAGCGATCTACAAAGATATCGAAGACATATTAAGATACGTAAAAGGACAGTAAATTTAATAATTACTGGGGATTTTAATGCAGTGGTAGGTGAGGGTATGGAAGGAGCGGTAGTAAATTTATTTGGTTTAGGCACGAGGAACGACAGAGGAAACAGGCTGGTAGAATTTTAACAATTTAATCATCATAAACACATTATTTCAACATCATGCTAGAAGACGTGGAAAATGCCAGGAGATATAGGAAGATATCAAATAGACTACATTTTTGTTAGAAACGGTTTAGGAATCAAGTAAAAAACTGTAGAAGCTTCCCAGAAGCAGATATAGACACTAACCACAACATCGTAATTATGAAGGCTGCGCTTAAGTTAAAAATTTGAAAAAAGAAATGGAAAAAGGCACTGTGACTTTGAGTAACCAAAAGATAAAGATATTCAAGAAAGATTCGAAAAAAAGTCAAATGAATTGCTGAAAGGTATCCAAAAAATATCTAATACTAAGGAAATAGAAACAGAATGGAATAACATTAAATCCAGTCTAGACATGGAGGCCAGAGATATTCTGGGGTATATACAAAAGAAAGCAAGAAATCATGGATAACAAAGGATATCATGAATTTAATAGAAGAAAGACGAAAATACAAAAATAAATCAGACGAAACAGGAAAACAGAGATACAAAATCATAAAATGAGAAACCATTCGCAAATGCAGAAAAGCTAAAGAACAATGGATTGATGAAAAGTGCAAAGAGGTATAAACCAAAATGAAAATAGGAAAGACAGATAAAGCATACAAAATAATTAGAATGAATTTTAGGGATATAAAACCGTATAGCAAAAATATTAGGGACGCCGAAGAAAACGTCATTATAAAAAATGTAGAGAAAATATAGGGAATTTATATGCACGAGAGGAACTAACTGCATTAGAACAGGAATCAGACATTGAAAATGATGACTTGAGATATCCTATACTTAAAGATGAGTTTGAATTAGCATTAAAGGGTCTGAAAAATAGTAAGGCGCCGGGTACAGATAAGGTGCAAGCAGAAACTTTAAAAGCCGCTGGACAAGCAGTAACAGAACGTCTCTTCCGACTTATAAGCTATATGTATGAGACAGGCGAGATACCCAAAGATTTCAAAAGTAACATCATAGTAACTATACCAAAAAAGAAAGGCACGGGTAGATGTGAAAATTTTCGAACAATAAGTGTTTGACAGCACACGTGTTAAAAATATTAACTAGAATAGTACAAAGACAAAAAAAACGAGCTGAAGAAATACTAGGAGAAGACCAGTTTGGGTTTAGGCGAAACAAGGGAACACGGGAGGCTATTTTAGCTCATAGAGAAGGGGGAAAGCGTATATATAGGGTTTGTACATCTGGAAAAAGTATTCGACAATGTAAAATGGAAAAAAATGTTTAAAATACTCAAAAAAATTGGAATGAGTTCTAGGGATAGACGAATAGTACATAGCTTATACAAAAAGCAAACATGAGTAAAATAATTAGAGCAGAAACGTAGAGAAGTAAACTTCAGGGAAGGTGTGTGACAGGGATGTGCCTTATTCCCATTAATTTTTAACTTGTACATCAAAGAGGCTATGAATACCGTCAAATTCAGGAAGACATTTGAAATTAGTATGCAAGGACAAAAAATTGATATGCTTAGATTTGCATATGATATAGCGGTATTAACATCTAGCAAGGAAGATTTAGAAGCTGCTCTTAACGAAATGGAAACGGTTCTAGCAGAGAGATACGGTATGAAAATTAACAAAACTAAAACTAAAGTACTAGTATGCAAAGGAGGGAAAAATAAATCAAAAACAAGAATACAAATATGTAGCACGAACTTACTGCTACCTAGGAAGCCAAATAACGCAAAATGGGAAAGACGCAAAAAATATAAAACAAAGATTAGCACAAGGTCGTGTTACATTTAACAAGAAAAATCAACTACTGTGTTCAAAGACAACAAACATAGAAACAAGGAAAAGATTGCTTAAAACATACGTGTGGAGCACAGCACTGTACAGCTGTGAAGCCTGGACATTAGGAGAAGCGGACAAAAAAAAGATAGAAGCCTTTGAAATGTGGTGCTACAGACGTATGATGAAGATATCACGGACGGACAAAGATAAGAACAACGAGGTATTAAAAATGGTACGGGAAGAAAGAAATATGTGAAAAATAGTAAAAAATAGGAGGGATAAGATGACAGGCCACTTACTAAGGCATGAGAGATTAGTGCGGAATATATTAAAAGCAGAGATAGGAAAAATGAGAAGTAGATTAGATTAGCCTATTGCACACAGATAATGAAAGATTTAGGCTGTGGAGATTTCACGAACGTGTGAAAGCTAGTTCAGAATAGAAATCAATGGAGGTACGCGCCCAACCAGTCCCAAGATGGAGAAACTAATAACAAAAAAAACTATTAATTCAGCAAATGTCTAAGTGTTGGGGGATCTTGGCAGCCACAGGCTGCTTAACCCCCTTCACTGAATCTCGGTGAAATAGGGCATAAAAATAGAAAACAATAGAAGGGAACCAAGCTATATACAGGCTATGTGATAATTTCAGGGAACTGTGTAGGCTAGTTCAAAATATAAATAAGTGCATGCAAGTGTCCAACCAGTTTTGAGACTGAAAACTTAATGACGAAAAAATAAGCGCAGATAAATCTGATGTTAGTTTAAACAACTAGTTGTTGGTTGCGAAATATCTGCAACTAATGATGACTGTGCGAAAAGATATATTGGAAAATATATTAAATCGGTAAATGGTTAAGTGTTGGGGGAATTTGGCAGCCACAGGCTGCTTACCTCCCTTCACAATCACTGAAGGTCGGAGAAATAGGGTATATAATTGTAAAACAATAAAAGGTGACCGAACTGCATCTAACAAGAAAGAACAGCGCCTATGAGGAAAGACAATAAACATAGAACAAGAAGAAAATTGTTGAAAGCATTTGTGTGGAGCACAGCACAGTATGCCTATGAAATACGGGCAGTCTGAAACGCAGACAGAAAAACGGTAGCAGCCTTTTGAAATGCTGTGCTTCATATGTATGAGGACGATAGCATGAACAGACAAAGATAATTACAAATAGGTTATATAAATAGTAGGGGAACAAGGATATCTGTGGAAAAACAATAGGAGAAATAGAAGGGCAGAATACGTTCTACGGCATTTTTGGGAAATAGTATGGGATATAATACTAGCAGAGATAGGAAAAAAGAGGTAGATGGAGACCTAGATCAGATAGTGATAGATGCAGACTGTGCAAATTTCAGGGAAATGTGTAGGTTAGTTCAGAATAGGAAACAATGAGGGTACGCGTCTAACCAGTTCCAGGACTGAAGACCTAATGATGATGGTGATGATGATATATTAAAGTATATACTTCTTGTACAAATGTTTATAAAATATCGAAAAAACTTAATTTTCGTAATACAATATTACGGAACTTTGAAATTTTATTGAATTACTATATGAGAAGATGTTTGTATAAAACCACATGTGTTGCTCCAGAGAATGTAAACTCAGTGGTCGATTAAAAATAGTTCACTCACGGTTTTGGAACTAAGTTTTACTAAGGCTAAGAGACAGGGAGTATTTTGAAACAGGAGAAAACACTTTATGTTGATATCTGAAACTTTTTGATACATTTTATACATATGTTTATGCTTTTTTATATGACTTGTGAGACACATATAGTGTATTGTATTTTATTTAATAATTTAACTTTTATTACAGCTCTCGTTAATGGTTTGGTCTGCTCTTCGGTCTTCAAGTTGTATTATTTTTTACAGGCAACATTATCCAGGTACACTTAAGGGTTTCCGCATCTTCCCTTAAGTTGTATTAATTATTACAGTTAGATGTGGTAGCGCCCCTTTTTTTAGTTTCTTTTGTATCGCTTAAAGAACTACTCCCATTTCTCACGTTCACTGCAGAGTCCGTAACTCGGGCTAGCTGACTGCTCTTCTGCCTAAATTCTGCGACAAAAATTAAATAAAAAAAATTTATAGAGACATTACAAAGAATGTGCAAAGATGTAATTATTGTAGTTGCTCCAAGAAATAGTTTGAAACCTGGACATGTCTGCGCTAACTTATAGCAGTCAGTAGCTGAAACCGCGATCTTACGTGCAGTATTTCTGGTAAGTAAATATCTGAATTCGAATTAGATTCAGACTTTCCTTCCTGGTTGCAATGTAAAGTAGTATGATACAAACAAGATTGGTTCTTTATTACGGTACACCATACAAGCAAGAAAATGCGTAACAAAAGCAACGTAGGTAGTCCGCACGGATTACCACAACAAAAAAAAGAAAGTAACAATGTCGTGCAAACTAACTAGTCGTAGAGTGGGGGTATTAAAAAGGAAAGAAAAGGGAAACCTCAAGATCGATTCGCCCGAAATGATTTTACACAGTAGTTGAAGTTGAAGCTTGTCATACTTTTCATCCACGAACATTCATCTTAATGCTAAACCTTTTTAATCATAGTATTTTAAGGTTGATTCAGTCTTCAATGCAATCTCGTATTATAAAAAATGTATTCAAAAAGATCACAACACCTTCATTCGTGGTTATAAAATAAATGTCATGTATACAAATGTAAACAAAACAATCACTTGCTTACCGTAAGATTCACTATTTTAAACATTGTCGTATACTTCATGTTCTGCTTATTATTATGGGATTAAAAGCTGCTTGGTAACACTGGTTATCATGTCGTATCTCACTTGAAGTTATTTTTTATGTTTAACACACCAAACGAAACTGATTTTTGGAAAAATCACTAAAACTGTCAGTGTCGCAGAAGATAAACAAAACGATGGGAAAAATATAATTTTTGTTATTTTACGTGAAACACAACTTATACTAAAATTTGCGCATTCTATTTCGCCCAACAAAACTTCTAACAACACTAAACCATGTTACTAAATACTCCCTGTATGTGTATTTGTTGTGGTTTGTTTAATGTTTTCCTAATCTTTTTTGGGAATTAAACCACTCATAGTTTTTAAGATCATCTTTATTTACGTTTCGATCCATGACCTAGAATCGTTGTCAAAATAATAAAAATTTCAAGTTTGACGTTTATGACATAAATTGAAGGTGACTTTGATTTATTAATGTTTGATGTATTTGGTTTAAATACATTGGTATCTGACAAGTGTAAACCCGCCATAGAATCGCCTCAGAACCATGTGAAAATTTACCAAAAATGTAGCCTAAATCATATTGATCTCTTCACCCTCAAAATAAATATAAAAAAACGACTGCTTTAGCCTTACGGTAATGTAATTGCCACTTCTTTAATAACCATTCTCCCAATTGTATAAATAGAAATATGTTAAAAAATGTTATACAATCCAAAGTTATTGAATTTATATAAAATTTACCAATAAAAATTAATCAGCTGATTTCACGTTAAGTGTATTGGCTACCTCATAGTCGCTCCCAGAGCGCAACACAAATTGAAGGCACTCATTCTTGTAAACTATAAAATTTTCATCTTATGTATTCAAACCAAATACATCAAACATTAATAAATTGAAGTCACCTTCTATTTATGTCATAAATGTCAAACTTAAAATTTACATTATTGTGACAACGATCCTAGGTCATGGATCGAAAAGTAAATAAAGATGATTTTAAAAACTTTCAGTGGTTTAATTCCCAAGGAAGATTAAGAAAAATAAACTATGTTACGTTTATTTTCGGAATAAATTATTACTTCTTTTTCCCTTTTTAATTTGTTTTTCAGTTAAATCAATTCCGTTGAGACGTGGGTGAGCTTTCTTTCCTGCTTGTGTCGAGACCCTGTCCACTAAGATTTTTCTGTTTGGGGTTCATACAAGTGTCGAGTTAGTTGTATGTACGAAAATGATTTATGATCTATTGCCATGGGAATACTATATTACGCGTAAGTTTAACTACTAGCTATTAATGCGGGAATAGAATAAAAACTTGCTGGCACATTGGAAGACGTTATTGCCATTGTAGTTGTAATTGTAGGTTATATGTTAGCATTATCAGAGCCTATGTGAGGTATTATAATATTATGATTACTAAACGAAATTGTAAAATCTAACATACCAATACACTAGCTAGCAAAAACTAATATATATGGTTTATTCTCACTTACTTAAACCGGGTTAATGCCCATTATAAGGTTTCTTTTTCTTTCTACGCTAATTAGAGTTCTTTTGTTAATGTGTTATTTCTTTTGTGTTTTTTTTTAATTTAGGTATAACTGCAGGCGGGGATTTCTCCTACAGGTTGTACTGAGCGGTTAATAATTTATTTCTATTTCAGGCTTTATTTAATGTTTGTAGGTATTATACCCCACCCACTCTACCAACTGAGTCCGATCAATTTCTCTTTCTTTCTTCTTTTTTTGTTGACTACGTCGCTGCACGTAGCAACTAATACATTATTAAATTACATCTCAGAAAGAGTTACATTTTATGCCACGAACTGTTTGTAAAAATCCAATACTATCTGAATCCCACGCAAACCATTTCACGCTCAATGCACGCGTACTCACGTTTTCGTGTAAGATAAGGAACCAGAGACTGAACAGATTGACTTGTACAGGTAAGAGATAAGAATATAGACAACCAATCTCTTTAGTTAATGAAGGAGGCCTATATTTGGTTGCCTATGTACACGGATTTAAATTATAGCAAACGTAAATTAAAATAAGTAAGAACTGAAAGCGTTTTTAAAGTAATGAGGCCGTAAATTTTTAAAATATGGAATAGCATGTAAGAACGTAACAAGTTTAATTTAATTAGTGCAATTATTCTTTGGTTCATTAGCAGAAACCGCCACTGGATTATATTATCATGGTATTGTTTACATAATTGCATATCATTTAAGCTGTATTTTCAATTTTATTATACCGCTTGCTTATCTAGGCTTTGTACATGTGTTTTCTAAAACCTCTAGCAATGACTCATACCTCAATATTGCTCCGGCCATAATAGCTGCGGCAATTACTTAACAATGACTCATTATTTCCTTGATGGAGTTATTGTCAAGTTGTTTAAAGCGGTGAACGCAAGAAAATTTTAGTAATTTTTATAAAAAGTATTTTGAATAAATGCTTCTTACTCATTTGAGTTTTAATCAGCTTTGATATTTTGAAAATCTTTGAGTTTTAAGTGCCTCGAATTCGTAACAGAATGCACAAGTGTGAACGCATAATTATAAGTACGTGTTAATTATCTAGGTATCATCTTTCCGCGAAAAGTAAAAATGAACATTCATTCTAGTTTCTGCATACGCACAAAGCTTAAATATGTACAAATATAGTAAGTGAATCAATAAAAATGCTATTGGTGCAAAACATTTTTGAACTTAAAGGTGCACACATAAATGCACGAGCTAGTGCGGTATGGCGCGCCATAGAATCGGTCCGCAGCCGTTGTACAGTGCAGTTGCATAAACAATCGTGCTTAACCGCATGGAACCTTCCCACCGAGGGGCACCGAGATGTGACTTCATGCACCATACAAATCAACAAAACCAAGATCAATACTGTGCTCTTAAATGCTTTTATCGTTTTTTATTTATTCAATAACTTTTCACACATAATTTTAGAAATGCCTTTGGATATCATACATTGCAGTAGAAACACAGAAGCAAATCAATTTTGATACAAAGTGCATGCATGAATTGAATTGGTACGCTCCTTCTATCAATAAATTAAAGACACTTTTCTCAGTTTATTTGTACAAGAGCTGATACCTGCATATGTTATGGCATACGTAAAGGGTATCCAGAACCAACGTTTAATATTTCTCTACTTACCAAACATCAATGTTGAGGATATAGAACAATTTGGAGCACCTAGTTAAAAATATTACGTGTGGATTTTAATGATTTAAAGCACCGTCCGATACACACAAATCATTTTTTGAACTGTGCAATAGATACTATAGTTATTGAAGTGAATGTTTTAAATAAAAACATGTATATAATAGATATTCTTGTTTTATAATTTACTTATTATATCATCATCATCATTAGGTCTTCAGTCCTAGAACTGGTTAGATTGCGTATTCTTATTGTTTCCTAGTCTGAACTAACCTATGTATTTTGCTGGAATTTGCTCAGTCTGCATCTATCTCTATCTGTGTGCGAAAGTCTGATCTCGGTTTATTCCTACCTATCTTTTTCTACCTCTGCTTGTAATTTATCCCGTACTATTCCTCAGAAATGCCTTAGACGTATCCTGTCTTTCTATTTCTCCTATTTTTTCGTTTTCCACAGATATCTTTATTCCTCTACAAACAATTTGTTATTAACTTTGTCTGTCCATGCTACCATCCTCATACATCTGAAGCACAACATTCCAGAAGGCTTCTATTTCTTTCTGTCTGCTTTTCATACTGCCCCTATTTCATATATATGTACTTTGCTGTGCTCCACACTATGCTTTGAACAGTTTTTTTCTTGCATTAATGTTCATTGTCTTTGAACATAGCTGCTGTTCTTTCTTGTTTAATGCAGTTTCGTCACCTTCTATTGTTTTACAGTTTTTTCCCTATTTCCCTGATATTCAGTGGTGTGTGAAGGGTGGTAAGCAGCCTTTGGCTGCCAAGTTCACCCAGCACTTACACATTTGTCGAATTAATAGGTATTCTAATTTATCCTTTCGCACAATTAACATTAGTTGAAAATATTTTACAACCAACACCTGTAGTTGTTTATAATAATCACCAGGTTTAAAAGCACTTATTTTTTCGTCATTGGGTTAAACGTCTTGAAACTGGTTGGACGTGTACCTCAGCTTATTTATGTTCTGGGTTAGCCTACCCAGTTCCCTGCAATACTTACAACAGCCTATATAGAGCTCGATTCCCTTCTATTGTTTCTTAATTCTATGCCCTATTTCCCTGAAATTCTCACAGCCTACATCTTTCACTATCTGTTTGCAGTAGTCTAACCTAGGTCTACCTCTACTTTTCCTTTTTTCTATCTCTGCTTCTAATATATTCCGCACTATTCCATCATGTCTTAGTATGTGGCCTATCATCCTATCTCTCCTATTTTTTACTGTTTTCCACATACTTCTTTCTTCTCCTACCATTTCTAGTACCTCCTTGTTCTTAACTTTGTCTGTCCATGATATCTTCATCATACGTCTGTAGCACCACATTTCAAAAGTTTTTACCTTTTTCTTATCTACTTCTCCTACTGTTCAGGCTTCAAAGCCATACAGTACTGTGCTCCACACATTTGTTTTAAGCAATCTTTTCCTTGTTTCTATGTTTGTGGTCTTTGTGCAGAGTAGTTGCTTTTTCTGGTTTAATGTAGCACGACCTTGTGCTAATCTTCGTTTTAAATTTTTGTGCTTCTCCCATCTTGCGTTATTTAACTTCCTAGGTAGCAGAAATCCTTAACCTCTTATAAGTTTTCTTTACCTATTTGTATTCTTGTTTTCGATTTATTTTCTCCTCGTTTACATACTAGAACTTTAGTTTTATTTTTGTTAATTTTCATACCATATCTCTCCGTAACTCCATAACTCTCTCCATAACTGTTTCCATTTCATTAAGAGCAACTTCTAACTTTTCTTTGTTAGATGCTAATACCGCTATATCATCTTCAAATCTAAGCATATCAATCTTTTGTCCCTGCATATTAATTCCAAATGTCTTCCTGCATTTGACAGTGTTCATTGCCTCTTCTATGTACAAGTTAATTAATGGCGATAAGGCACATCCCTGTCTTACTCCTTTTCCTAATATTTACTTCTCTACTTTCCTGCTCTAATTCTATCACCGCCGTTTGCTCTTTGTATAAGCTATGCACTATCCGTCTGTCCTTAAAAATTATTCCAATCTTTTTGAGTATTTCGAACATTTTTTCCATTTTACATTGTCGAATGCTTTTTCCAGATCCACAAACCCTATATATACGCTTTCCTCCTTCTCTATTGTTTTCTCCATTATCACCCTCAGAGCTAAAATAGCCTCCCGTGTTCCTCTGTTGCGCCTAAACCCAAATTGATCTTCTCCCAGTATTTCTTTAGCTCGTTTTTCCATTCGTTTTTGTACAATTTTAGTTCATATCTTTGAAACGTGTGCTGTCAAACTTATTGTTCGAAAATTTTCACATTTATCTGCGCCTCTTTTTTTTGGTATAGTTACTATGACGTTACGTTTGAAATCTTTGGGTATCTCGCCTGACTCATACATATACCTTACAAGTCGGAAGGGACGTTCTGTCACTGCTTGTCCAGCGGCTTTTAAAGTTTCTACTTGCACCTTATCTGTACCCGGCGCCTTACCATTTTTCAGACTCTTTAATGCTAATTCAAACTCAGGTCATCATTTTCAATGTCTGATTCCTGTTCTAATGCTGTAAGTTCCTCTCCCGAATATAAATTCCCTATATATTCCTGCCATCTAGCTACTTTCTCTACATTTTCTATAATGACGTTTCCTTCCGCGTCCCTTATATTTTTGCTATATGGTTTTATATCCCTAACATTGATTCTAATTAATTTGTATGCTGCGTCTGTCTTTCCTACTTCCATCTTAGTTTGTACCTCTTTGCACTTTTCATCAATCCATTGTTCTTTAGCTTTCCTGCATTTGCGAATAATTTCCCATTTTATGGCTTTGTATCTCTGTTTTGCTGTTTCGTCTGATCTACCTTTGTATTTTTGTCTTCCTTCTATTAAATTCAAAATATCCTTTGTTATCCAAGGTTTCTTATTTTCTTTTTGTGTATACCCCAGAATGTCTCTGGCCGCCTTGTCTAGGCTGGATTTAATAATATTCCATTCTGTTTCTACTCCCTTAGTATCAGATACTTTCCCGATATTTTTAAACAATTTATTTGACTTTTTTTCGAACCTTTTTTGAATATCTTTATTTTTTAGTTTCTTTAAGTCCAAGTGTCTTTTTCCGTTTCTTTTATTCAAATTTTTAAATTTAAGTGCGGCTTTCATAATTACGATGTTGTGGTCAGTGTCTGTATCTGCTTCTGGGTAGCTTCTACAGTCCTTTAATTGATTCCTAAACCGTTGTCTAACAAGAATGTAATCTATTTGATATCTTCCTATATCTCCTGGCATCTTCCACGTATATCGTCTTCTAGCATGATGTTGAAATAATGTGTTTGCAATGATTAAATTGTTCTTGTCGCAAAATTCTACCAGCCTAAATAAACCAAATAAACCTACTACTGCTCTTTCTCTACCCTCACCTACCACTGCATTAAAATCCCCCGTAATTATTAAATTTTCATATCCTTGTACGTGTCTTAATATGTCTTCCATATCTTTTTAGATCGTTTCTACCTTTTCGTCGCTGTAGCTAGAGGTGGGCATGTGTACTTGTATTATTACTGTGTTTACCGGTTTTGATTCTAATCTAACCATGAGTACTCTTGCGTTCTTTTGTAAATAATTTTCTTCGCAGTATCCTATCTTTTTCCGCATAACTATCCCCACACCCAAATTTCCTTCCTCTGCTCCTGTATGAATTTCTTTGAAGTCTCCACTCCAAAAATTATCCCGCCTCTGGCCACCGAACTTCGCTGATCCTTACTATGTCTAGTGATAACCTATTCATTTCGAATTTCAAGTTCTCTAGCTTATCTACTTGCTTCATACTTCATTCCACGCTCCGACTCGCAAAATGTTACCGACTCTTATTCTTAACTTTCCGATCGCATCCTCCGAAGTAGCCCCCTCCCGGAGATCCGAATGGGGGACTATTTTAACTCCGGAATCTTTTACCCCAGAGAATGCCATCATTTTATTATAATTTAGGTACGCTGTGTATTTGGGAGGTAATGTGGTGGTTTTCCGTTGCCTTCCACATCGCGATAGCGTGTCTTAGACTGCCATACCAACCCCAATGTCTCTGCCAATCTAAGTACCTAAAGAGCCGCTGCCCTCTTTCGGGGACTTTTTTGTCTGGTTCCTCACTAACGACCCTACTACTTTGGTTGGACCTGTAGTTTGGCTCTTTTGCTCATTAGAACACGCAAGCCATTTCACCTGTTCTAGTAATGTAGAACTTCGGCTAGGTGCAGGTCCATTCGAAATGGGAATTTACCACTATGGTAAGCTAAAAAATCTTAGGTTTCTTACTGGTTACGACCGTAGTTATCGTTATTTTCTATTCAACTCGCAAAGTTTATAACTACAATACTGTTATCGTGGATCTTCTTGGTGTGTGACTTTAGGCGTTTTCGGAAACTTACTCGTATCACTTACACTAGTAATCGTGGCGTTCGTTAACTAAGAGTTACTAACCTACCCGTGTTCGTTTACGCACGGTTAGTTACTAGGATCAGTGATCAGTGTTATCCTGCTGCTTAGGCAGAGTCAAAAGTAACCTGATTAGATGCGCATGCGTTTAACGCAATTGACATCTTGTTATTTGTTTGGTTGTTGTCGGTTTACTACATCTGAATTTTGCAACAGCAATGGATACTCTTGCTAGATGCGAATACTGTGATTACTTTGATACAAGATCACTTGTAATAAAACATGTTTGTGAGAATCATTCCTTTAAACAGGTCTACATTGGTAAGCTTTATTGGTTTAATGTGAAAAAAGAATAGAACATTTTGTATTTTAGAGCATACCTTCAACAATGAAGAAGAGCTTGAAGATGCGGCAGATATAGATGCAGAAGAATCTATTAATAGTCAATTCTCTATTGGCACAGAAAGGACCCTTACGGATAGAATCGACTCGTCAGGAGCAATTTCTGAGAAAGTTAGCTGGAGTCAACAGCAGGTGTTGTTACTTCTGTATATGTATAGAAAATATTCTCATAAATTTGAGCATAGAAAAACAACAAATAAATCACTCTGGAAGTTAATAGCACAGAAAATTGGTGAAATAAATGGTAATACTTTTACCGCTGAGCAGTGTGAAAATAAGATTAAAAATATGAAAAACTTATAAAAAAATTCGCGATAATAACGGCCAAAGCGGGCGAGGTTCCATAACATGGATGTATTTTGAAGAAACGGAGAAACTGTTTAAAAAAATTCCAGAAATACAGCCTTTACGTGTAATTAATACATTAGAAGGAAATGTTTTGGGTTTTTTTAAGTGTAATGAAATTTCCCAACATCCCATTAGTACTAACTCTAATTGCGCTATAAGTAACAGTAGAAAAAGAACGAGCGAAGGTTAAAAGGAACCCGATGGTTTAACAAATTTTGCGTTAAGTACCAAGAAAGCATTTTGACAAAATGGTTAGGAGTAGTACAAATACAGGGGAATCATGACCTCATTTCCACAGGCATCCTCATTTCCACACACATCTGGACCATATAGTTTTCTTTGACTAACCATTTTTCATTTTTCGAGATAAATCTATCTTGTTTAGTATCGATTAATATTAGATTTTTCTCAGCTACCCGAATTTCTAGGAATTTTTTAGATAGCATCACCCCCCAGGGAGCTACCCTCACTTTAAGATTTTTTTCCAGCAGCGATTTCTGACCGTCCTTATAAATTTTTTAGTCAAGCGATACATCAAATTGGTCTAGAATTTTACGCAGATTCCGAATCTCTAAATAGATTTAAAATCGGATCACCCCTTACCATTTTACACACACACCCTCTAAATTATAACTTTCCTGCAGCTCATACCTAAAAGAAAATCTAAAAACCATTCTTAAAACTTTTTATTACAGACAATTTTTACTAATACAGTGTAAATTTTGTAAACCACATTTCTAAATACATATTCACAATTTTTATTCTTAACCTAGAACTCCTCACATCGGCTTATACTTATAAATACTTATTTCTAAATAGAGCACCTTTTCCAAAGACCAACCGGCCCCACGTGTTTCAAATTCCCCTGATTTTGCTCTCATGGTTTCGCTTAAGACCTTGTACATATTTTCCAGATTACTAGAAAACGTTATAACCATATTTTTTGTGTTAAAGAATTTCACATCGGTAGTCTCTTCTCCCATTTTTGTGTAGACGCCGTAGAGTTCGCAATTAACTTTTATTGCTGTATGTTGTGTTTTTTCTATTAAGTAATCGAATAAACCGCTCTTTCTGCTTCCAAAGAAACTCGGACACTCCATCGTTGACACTGGCGTTTTTATGCGATAGCTAGCCATATGGTTGTTAAACGGTGTGCTAACCATTTCTACACCATTGTCGCCAGTAGCGGTAACTGTTGCATTTTTATGTCTGTTGTTCCTCAAGTGTGCGGCATACGTAGTTTTTTCCATTTCGAAATCGCATACTTTACACATAATTTGTGGTTGTTTCGTACAAGATCTTTTAACAGCTGGCGGAGCTGAACGTTTACGGCTTAATGACATACCGTGCTGTTTTTCCTTGTGTCGCTGTAAGTTGTCCATTCTCGTAAAAGCGATACCGCAAGACCCACAGTTTAAGTACTTTGCTGCTAACGGATGTATAAGCTTAACCCTGGACGATGTTACACCGCAACATTTGTTCTGGTGCCGTTTGAGAGCATTTTTCCAGGTATAGGAAGCACCGCAAGAGTTGCATTTAAAAACGTTTGCAGGTACCATTTTAGTACAAAACAAAATCCGCATTATAGGACTTTGGTTAAACTTGTAAGCGAACTAACTTATAACTAAAAAATTTACTCCAGCGTACCTGCTTTATGTACCCAATAGAATGCAAACCGAAGGTTTCCGAAGAAGGCCGAACGAAGTTGAGGATTCAGCAGGGAACTAAATGATGTTATTTTTTGCCAATCCTTGCTACTCGTCCAGTACATTTAGCACCAATGCATGCACCCGGTTCGCATCGTCCATGCTGCGAATGCAGTTAGTAGAAACACCGGAAACGTCTTCCATGTTATACGGATCAACAATCACATCGCGTGCATATTAAAAATCTAAAAGGGCGGTAGCACACGCACACAAATTGGTTGCAAGTCTTGCGGAGGAAGATGCAGTGCTACTATAAACAAAAACTTAATACAACACTTTAAACCTTTACTAAGGGAATACCAAACTTGTTGTTTACAGGTTACTTACTAATAAAGCAATTTAATTTTAAATAACTTTACGTCATATTTTCGGAAATGGCAAGCTTGAATATTTTCTTTGAAAACAATCGAAGATTGCCGAAGACACTCGAGGAGTGCACAAACGGGGTCACTAAACCAATTAGCATTAATACCGAGTATTCTGTGCTTTCGTAGGTTGTTCATTTCCTAGAACCAAATCTTCCGCATAGCAGTCGGTAGCAAAAAATATGGTTATAACGTCTTCTAGTAATCTGGAAAATATGTACGAGGTCTTAAGCAAAACCATGAGAACAAAATCAGAGGAATTTGAAACACGTAGGGCCGGTTGGTTTTTGGAAAAGGTGCTCTATTTAAAAATAAATTTTAATAAGAATAAGCCGATGTGAGGAGTTCTAGGTTAAGAATAAAAATTGTGTATATGTATTTAGAAATGTGTTTTACGAAATTTAAACTGTATTAGTAAAAATTGTCAGTATTAAAAAGTTTTAAGAATGGTTTTTAGATTTTTTTTTAGGCATGAGCTGCAGGAAAGTTATAATTTAGAGGGTGTGTGTGTGTAAAATGGTAAGGGGTGGTCCAAATTTAAATCTATTTACAGATTCGGATTCTGCATAAAATTCTAGACTAATTTGATGTATTGCATGACTAAAAAATTTATAAGGACGGTCAGAAATCGCTGTCGGTAAAAAAAATCTTAAAGTGAGTGTAGCTCCCTGGGAGATGATGCTATCTGAAAAATTTAAAGAGATTTGGGTAGCTGAGAAAAGTCTAATATTAATTGATACCAAACAAGGCACATATATCTCGTGGGCGGAAATGTGGAAAAAGATTTATCCCGCAGAAGGTATATGTGTAACTTTGTAAGGAGCGGTCCTATATCAAATCTGTTTGCAGATTCGGATTCTGCATAAAATTCTAGACTAATTTGATGTATCGCCTGGTTAAGAAAATGTATAAGAACGGTCGGAAATCGCTACCAGCAAAAGATCTTAAAGTGAGGGTAGCTCCCTGGGGGATGATGCCATCTGAAAAATTCCTAGAAATTCGGGTAGCTGAGAAAAGTCTAATATTAATCAATACCAAACAAGATAGGTTAATCTCGAAAGATGCAATGGCTAGTCGAAGAAAGCTATTTGGTTTCCAGATGTGTGTGGAAATGAGGATGCTAAGATAAAAATGCGAGATATATTTATCTCGAAAGATGAAAATGCAAGATATATTTATCTCAAAAGATGCAATGGCTAGTCAAAGAAAACTATTTGGTCCAAATGTGTGGAAATGAGGATGCTGGTGGAAATGAGATCATGATTCGCCTGTCATCCATCTACTAAAACGGTTAAACAAAAGTCATGTGAACTGTGAATGTAAGATCGCCCGGGGTAAATGACCTTTGTATCTGACAAAAATGGTCTTTTTGGACCTTGAGCCTCCTTATGGGATTTAACATGGGGAAAACCGGTTTTTTGGTCTCGTACGAAGGTAGCTTATCTACTGTTAGGCAAGACAAAATTCCTGTCTTTGCTAGAGAAATTAGTGGAAAAAGAAGACTGATGTTTCTAAAGTTTCATTATTTGCATGTAATATCAGTTGAGATTCATTTTCTTTATACTTGGTTTTTTTATATTGAAAAATATGTTATGTTTAAAAAGTTGTCTAGTTTTATAAGTATAAACGTTGACTGATAATTATATCAGTAAAGGGTATAAATAAATGGCAACCACTTGTATAAATATTTTTTTATTAAGAGTATAAAGACTATTTAATAAATATGTAGTTATTATTCTTCACATATTAGATCACATATTTTATCTTTTTTAACAGCTGCTTTTACATCTATAAAAACTTCACAAACAGTATCATCATCATCATCAATATTCATTTCATCTAAATCATAATCATTATTTCTCATACATATATGTAGGGGTTTTCTTTCGTTGTCTAGGGTTGTTATTTCAATTAAAAGGTCCGGGTGCTTTAGATATCATTTACTAAACACAAAGATAATATTTGAGTCAACTACATATGAAATTATTAATACTTAACAAAACTGATGTCAATGAAATACTTGCTATAAACAATACGTGCCACAATTACTTTCCGGTATAAGTTCTAAAAATACGCGTTGGAAGCATAACCCCATCGACATCGACTTTTGTCGTGGGCTTTACGTCTTAACCTTACACCTCGTCTTGCTGCACCTCCCCGCTTAATCCCTGAAGCTATTCGGCCTAGCAGTGACGCCGCATGTTCTATACTATTGTAGTATGAAGTTACTTAAACTAGTTCTAGAAAAAATGATTTGAATAACTACTATCTATAAAATTATCCTACATATATTATGCAAAATGCAACATGCTATGGTGACATCTGGTACAACGGTCGTGTCTGTCCACACGCTTGCTCTATACAAATTCTTGTCGAAGAATGCATATAATTATTTTTTTTGTTTAGCTGTTAGATGCCCATTATTTGTATATGGCGGTAACAAGTTTATGGTAGTAGGGTATGCTAAATCGCATAATAAATGTTGGTTTGCATTTAAAACTTGGGAAAGATATTTTGATATTGGCGATACTCTAAATACTCGAGCATCATGAACGCTGCCAGGATATCTTGCAAATCAATACATACTAACATTTTGGGAAAATTTCTTAATTTACCAACAAAACAATCTATAAATGTATAATTCCATTTGCATACTCCTTGCAATAGTATTGAGTGAAATTGTTGCCTATTCAGATATTGTGGTGTTGCCAACGTTACGTGATTGATATACGAGATCAGAGTAGCTAGGGGGACTTTGAAAGAAGTGTAAATGAGAGTAATTGGAGATGTATTGAATTGGCAGAATAAAGCATATAGTATTGTTCAATTAAGTAGTAATATATCCTTCAAATATACAAATACTACAATTGGCGACGAGGATTTTGGGTTCATGTAAAATAATTTGAAAAATTATTGCAACATGGAGAAAATGCATATTCCGTCATTTGCACTTCAAACTGCATCACCTCATGACTGGCAGAGATGGAAACAGACTCTTGAATTTTATTTCATCAGTGAAAAGATAACTGATGCGAAGGTCAAACAGGCAAAACTTTTACTGTTAGGCGGTCCGGCTCTTCAAGATGTTTATTTTTCTCTACCTACAGTTACCGAGTTTCCTGATGGTACTGATGTTTACACATACACTTTAGAATGTTTAGAGTCAAAAATTGGGCTTAGAAGTACAAAGTGGTACGAACGGTATGTTTTATGTCAAGTGCGCCAAGGAAAGGACGAAAACATTACCGCATTTCTTACTCGTATTCGAAAGCAAGTTCAACGGTGTAGTTTTAATGGACCAGCTGTTGACGAAGCTATCCTAGGTCAGTTAATTAATGGCATTTCATCGAACGAACTCCGTTCCCGGCTTATGGAAAAAGATTCTCTGACCTTGGACGAAGCTGAAAGGCTTGCACGTACATTTGAAACAGTGTTATCACAAGCTGGAATAATGGCTAATAACTTAACTGTTTCTGGTAATTCACCATTTTCTACAAATTCGACTTCCGTGTGCAAAACTACAGAACGGCATAAGAAGAAGAAGATGGAAGAGAAGGCAAATTTAGTTAAGCCTAAGCAAAATAAATTTTCATCTAGTGAATCTAAAACACTTTACGCATTTGTGTAGATATGCGTCGTGTCAATGAAGCTGTACTTAACGAAAAGCATCCCATACCTATGATTGAGGATGTTGCCCCATTACTGAAGGATGCAAAAGTGTTTAGCAAGATAGATCTCCGTCAGGCTTATCATCAGATTGAATTGGATCAGCAGTCACGTGAATTAACTACTTTTAATACACATATTGGTCTTTTCCGGTATCGTAGGTTAATGTTCGGACTTAAATGTGCACCTGAAATGTTTCAAAGAATTCTTGAAAGCGTTTTGTCTGGGCTTTTGGGCGTTTTTAATTATTTAGACGATTTGCTAATTTTTGGAAAAACGACAGAAGAACACGATGCTAATTTACAAGCAGTACTCCGTCGTTTACAAGAACCGGGTCTAGTTATTAATCCTGGGAAGTCAGAATTTCGAAAGAATGCCGTCTCATTTTTAGGACACATTATTAGTCACAATTCACTACGACCTACATTTAATAAAATTCAAGCACTTAAAGAATTTCGTTCGCCAGCTACAGCAGAGGAGCTTCGGTCATTTCTGGGTCTGGTAACTTACGTCGGAAAATTTATTCCTAACCTTTCTACGGAATTAAATTATTTGCAACAAACTGCTCGTTTTTCACCATTTCAATGGACTGGTAGGGCGGAACAAGATTTTATACATGTCCAGTCACTGCTGTCTAATGAAAGCAGCTTAGAATTTTTTGACCCGGATCTACCTACCATAGTTATATCAGATGCTAGTCCCGTGGGATTAGGGGCAGTATTATTACAAAGAAAAGGAGATGATATTCATACGATTTGCTACGTTAGTCGCTCGCTTTCTTCAGTTGAACGTCGATATTCACAGACTGAAAAAGAGGCACTTGCACTAGTTTTTGTAGTAGAAAGACTTCGAATATACTTACTTGGACGGGAGTTCGAATTGGTTACGGATCATAAACCTCTACAAACAATTTTCGGACCACGTTCGAAACCGTGTGCTCGGTTAGAAAGATGGATTCTTAGACTCCAAGGCTTCAAATTCGTTGTTAGGTATGCTAAAGGCAAAAATAACATTGCAGATCCATTGTCTCGTTTACTTCAAGTGGATGAGTCAATTACTACAATAAATGAGATATATGAAAGAAATTTAGTTATGTTTGTACAACAACTGGTACCGATAGCAGTTACTTTACACGAGGTAAAGAAGTCTACAGTGGAAGATGCCGAATTAGCAAGGATTTGTTTAGATTTACAGTTAGGTATAACACCTAAGTTTAAACCTTATTCTTTCCTGAACATTGTGTAGTAGATGAGGTATTGCTAAGAGGAGCTCGCATCGTAGTTCCTACTGCTCTTCGAGACCGTGTTCTACAGATTGCACATGAAGGACATCCTGGTATTACTAAAATGAAGGATAGGTTGCGATCGAAAGTGTGGTGGCCTGGAATTGACAAAGAAGCTGAAAGATTTGTTCGTACCTGCGACTATTGTCAAAAAGTTGGTAAGGAAATAATCATGGAACCTATGTCCAGACGCCAACTTCCAGATGGTCCGTGGCAAGACATAGCCGTTGATTTCAAGGCTTTACCGTCGGCTAACGACCACTTGTGTGTCGTAACTGATTATTTTAGTAAGTTTTTTGAAATCAAAGTGATGAAGAGATGTACTGCGTTTGATACAATTTCCTACTTAAAAAAGCTGTTCGCTAGGTATGGCATTCCGTACTCAATTACAGCAGACAACGGTCCACAGTTCCGATCAGAATTTACAACGTTCTGTAAGTCATTTGGAATTCTTCATTATACAACGGAACCGTACTAGGCTACGGCCAATGGACAAGTGGAAAGGCAGAATCGGTGTTTGCAGAAAATTATTCAGATAGCTTGTTTAAAACAACATAATGCTTGTAGAGAAGAAATATTGGAGTACTTGCTAATGTATCGTTCTACACCCCATACTGTTACGGGTAAAAGTCCAGCCGAATTATTTTTTGGACGTGTTATTCGTGATAAATTGCCATAAATACGTGAAAGGGTTTGGGAACAAGGTGTTCGTGATCGAGATTCATTCAACAAAGCGAAATCTTGTATCCCCAATGAATTTCCAAGAAAACAAATCGCATTGGGTGATGAAGTTCTTATTCATCATCATTGGGTCTTCAGTCCTGAAACTGGTTAGACGCGTACCATCATTGTTTCCTATTCTGAACTAACCTACAGATTTCCCCAAAATTTGCACAGTCTGCATCTATCGCTATCTGATCTAGGTCTACATCTACCTCTTTTTCCTATCTCTGCTTGTCATATATCCTATGCTATTCCCCAAAAATGCCTTAGAACGTATTCTGCCCTTCTATTTCTCATATTTTTTTCCCAAAGATATCCTTGTTCCCTTACTGTTTCTATAACCTATTTGTTATTACCTTTGTCTGTCCATCCTCAAACATCTGAAGCACGGCATTTCAAAGGCCGTTACTGTTCTTCTGTCTGCTTTTCAGACTGCTCGTATTTCGTAGGCATACTGTCTGTGCTGTGCTCCACACATACGCTTTCAACAACTTTTTGTTCTATGTTTGTTGTCTGTCATCATAGGCGCCGTTCTTTCTTGTTAGATGCAGTTCGGTCACCTTCTATTGTTTTACAATTATATACCCTATTTTTCCGACATTCAGTGGTTGCGAAGGGGGGTAAGCAGCCTGTGGCTGCCAAGTTCCCCCAGCACTTGAACATTTACTGATTTAATATTTTTTCCAATATATCTTTTCGCGCAGTCAACATTAGTTGCAGATATTTTACAACAAACAACTAGTTGTTTATAATAATCATCAGATTTATCTGCGCTTATTTTTTCGTCATTGGGTTTCCTGTCTTAAAACTGGTTGGACATGTACCTGCACTTATTTCTTTTCTAAACCTAACCTACATAGTTCCCTGAAATTCTCACACAGCAATACAGCTCGGTTCCCCTTATATTGTTTTCTAATATTATGCCCTATTTCACTGAGATTTATTGAAGGGGGTTAAGCAACCTGTGGCTGCCAAGAAACCCCCAACACTTAGACATTTGCCGAAATAATAGGTTTCCAGTAAATGCTTTCACGCAATTACCATAATTCGAGAATATTGCCCATCCAATGCTTGTAGTTGCTTATAATAAATATTATGTTTCTTCTATTGTTTTCTAATATTATGCCCTTTTTCACTGAGATTTATTGAAGGGGGTTAAGCAACCTGTGGCTGCCAAGATCCCCCAACACTTAGACATTTGCCGAAATAATAGTTTTCCAGTAAATGCTTTTATGCAATTACCATTATTCGCGAATATTGCCCCTCCAATGCTTGTAGTTGCTTATAATAAATATCATGTTTAAGTGCAGTTACTTTCTTCGTCATTAATTTATCCATCTTGGGACTGGTTGGATGCGTACCTCCATTAATTTCTCTTCTGAGCTAGCCTACATTTCCTGAAACTCCTACAGCCTACATCTTTCACTATCTGTGTGCAGTAGTCTAACCTAGGTCTACCTATTCTTCTCTTTTTCCTATCTCTGCTTCTAGTATATTCCGCACTAGTCCCTCGTGCCGTAGTATGTGGCCTATCATCCTATCTCTCCTGTTTTTATTGTTTTCCACATATTTCTTTCTTCCCTACCATTTTTAGTACCTCTTCGTTCTTAACTTTGTCTGTCCATGGTATCTTCATCATACGTCTGTAGCACCACATTTCAAAGGCTTCTACCTTTTCTTGTCCGTTTCTCCCACTGTCCAGGCTTCACAGCCATACAGTGCTGTGCTCCACACATATGTTTTGAGCAATCTTTTCCTTGTTTCTATGTTTGTGGTCTTTGAGCACAGTAGTTGCTTTTTCTTGTTAAATGTAGCACGACCTTGTGCTAATCTTTGTTTTATATCTTTTGTGCTTTTCCCATCTTGCGTTATTTGGCTTCCTAGGTAGCAGAAATCTTTAACCTCTTGTAAGTTCGTGTTGCATATTTGTATTCTTGTTTTGATTTATTTTTCCTCCTTTGCATACTAGTACTTTAGTTTTACTTTTGTTAATTTTCATACCGTATCTCTCTGTTAGAACCGTTTCCATTTCATTGAGAGCAGCTTCTAACTCTTCCTGCTAGATGCTAATACCGCTATATCATCTGCAAATCTAAGCATATCAATTTTTGTCCCTGCATATTAATTCCAAAGGTCTTCCTGCATTTGACAGTATTCATTGCCTCTTCAATGTACAAGTTAAAATTAGTGAGGATATGGAACATCCCTGTCTCACCCTTTCCTGATGTTTACTTTCTACGTTCCTGCTCTATTTCTATTACTCCTGTTTGTTCTTTGTATAAGCTATGTACTATCCGTCTATCCTTATAACTCATTCCAATCTTTTGAGTATTTCGAACATTTTTTCCATTTTACATTGTCAAATGCTTTTTCCAGATCTACAAACCCTATATACACGCTTTCCCCTTTTTCTATTGTTTTCTCCATTATCACCCTCAGAGCTAACATAGCTTCCCGTGTTCCCCTGTTTCGCCTAAACCCAAATTGGTCTTTTCCTAGTATTTCTTCAGCCCATTTTTCCATTCGTCTTTGTACAATTCTAGTTAATATTTTTGATACGTGTGCTGTCAAGCTTATTGTTCGAAAATTTTCACATCTATCTGCGCCTTTCTTTTTTGGTATAGTTACTATGATGTTATGTTTGAAATCTTTGGGTATCTCGCCTGTCTCATACATATAGCTTACAAGTTGGAATAGACGTTCTGTTACTGCTTGACCAGCGGCTTTTAGAGTCTCCGCTTGCACCTTATCTGTACCCGGCGCCTTACCATTTTTCAGACCCTTTAATGCCACTTCAAATTCATCTCTAAGTATAGAATATCCCAAATCATCATTTTCAATGTCTGATTCCTTTTCTAATGCAGTTAGTTCTTCTCCTGCATAAAAATTCCCTATATATTCTTGCCATCTACCCACTTTCTCTACATTTTCTATAATGACATTTCCTCCCGCGTCCCTTATATTTTTGCTATACGGTTCTATATCCCTAAAATTGCTTCTAATTAGTTTGTATGCTTCATCTGTCTTTCCTACTTCCATCTTAGTTTGTACCTCTTTGCACTTTTCATCAATCCATTGTTCTTTAGCTTTCCTGCATTTTCGAATAATTTCCCATTTTATGGCTTTGTATCTCTGTTTTCCTGTTTCGTCTGATTTATTTTTGTATTTGCGTCTTTCTTCTATTAAATTCAGGATATCCATTGTTATCCATGGTTTCTTATTTTCTTTTTGTGTATACCCCAGAATATCTCTGGCCGCCATGTCGAGGCTGGATTTAATGTTATTCCATTCTGTTTCTACTTCCTTAGTATCAGATATTTTCCCGATATCTTTGAGCAATTCATTTGATCTTTTTTCGAATCTTTCTTGAATATCTTTCTCTTTTAGATTTCTGTAGGTCCAAGTGCCTTTTTCCGTTTCTTTTTTTCAAATTTTTTAATTTAAGTGCGGCCTTCATAATTACGATGTTGTGGTCAGTGTCTATATCTGCTTCTGGGTAGTTTCTACAGTCTTTTACTTGATTCCTAAACCGTTGTCTAACAAGAATGTAATCTATTTGATATCTTCCTATATCTCCTGGCATCTTCCACGTATACCGTCTTCTAGCATGATGTTGAAATAATGTGTTTGTAATGATTAAATTGTTCTTGTCGCAAAATTCTACCAGCCTATTTCCTCTGTCGTTTCTCGTGCCTAAACCAAATAAACCTACTATCGCTCCTTCCCTACCCTCACCTACCACTGCATTAAAATCCCCCGTAATTATTAAATTTTCATGTTTTTTTACGTGTCTTAATATGCCTTCGATATCTTTGTAGATCGCTTCTACCTCTTCGTCACTGTAGCTAGAGGTGGGCATGTATACTTGTATTATTACTGTGTTTACCGGTTTAGATTCTAATCTAACCATGAGTACTCTTTCATTCTTTTGTAAGTAATTTTCTACACAGTATCCTATCTTTTTCCGCATAACTATTCCCACACCCAAATTTCCTTCCTCGGCTCTTGTATGAATTACCCTAAAGTCTCCACTCCAAAAATCCCCCGCCTCTGGCCACCGAACTTCGCTGATCCCTACTATGTCTAATGATAACCTATTCTTTTCGATTTTTAGGTTCTCTAGCTTACCCACTTGCTTCATAGTTCTAACATTCCACGCTCCGACTCGCAAAATGTTCCCGACTCTTATTCTTAACCTTCCGATCGCATCCTCCGAAGTAGTCCCCTCCCGGAGATCCGAATGGGGGACTATTTTAACTCCGGAATCTTTTACCCCAGAGAATGCCATCATTTTATTATAATTTAGGTACGCTGTGTACTTGGGAGGTAATGTGGTGGTTTCCCGTTGCCTTCCACATCGCGGTAGTGTATCTTAGACTGCCAAACCGACCCCTATGGTCTCTGCCAATCTAAGTACCGAAAGAGCCGCTGCCCTCTTTCGGGGACCTGTCTTAGTCTGGTTCCTCACTAACGACCCTACTACTTTGGTTGGACCTGTAGTTTGGCTCTTTAGCTCATTAGAACACGTAAGCCATTTCACCTGTTCTAGTAATCTAGAACTTCGGCAAGGTGCAGGTCCATCGAAATGAAGTTCTTATTAAAAGACCCTTTTCTAAAAATAAATTTTAATCCAAATTCGAGGAGGAGACAGGTGTGGTCACTAGTGTCAATGATCCAGTAGCGGCAATACAAACACCGTCGCGTGAATTTCGACGACATAAAAATGATGTTGAAAAGTATGCTCCACGGGATCCGTCGCCTGTTACTACTGTTAACGATCCTGTCCCTGAAGATGTCACTGCTACTTCCAGTTCGAATAGTTTGCAATTAGGTGTTAGATTCTTTTAGTTCAAACCAAGGGGGGGATTGTGGTGTTGCCAACGTTACGTGATTGATATACGAGATCAGAGTAGCTAGGGGGACTTTGAAAGAAGTGTAAATGAGAGTAATTGGAGATGTATTGAATTGGCTGAATAAAGCATATAGTATTGTTCAATTAAGTAGTAATATATCCTTCAAATATACAAATACTACAGATATAAGTTGGGATTGATTTTTGGAGTAACAATTCGAATATAAGTTCCATCTATAGCTCCAACGACTCCTGGGATTCGACTTTTCTTTTTGAATCCATTGCATATAGTGTTCATATCTCGTGGTCATTTGATAAACTTCTTTACGTTTCTAATTAGTATATCAATTACTCTACGCAGGTATTCCCATGTAGTACTTATTGACAAATCAAATCTATCGGCAACAGATCTAAAATTTTTCAGTAATGTCAACTTGTATAAAAAAATAGTATTGTCACTAACCTGTAAACTTTCTGATTATCTAACATCCATAAACAAACTAGTATCTGCTTATCAGGGCTAGTCGGGTGTCTTCCACGTGGCGTTTCCTTATCAATATCCACGCCAAATTCTTTAACTAAACTTGCTACAGTTGATTTTTCCAAACGAAAATGTGCTCTGAAATCTGAAAAACCTTCAGGGTGACATTAAGTAAAAGTAATTGCTCACGAGATAAAGAATAAGTAGTGACAACTTCCATATAATTTTTTATACAAGTTCTTCTTCCTTTTTCATTAGTAAAAAACACTTGTGCAGTTTCTTCCTCATCGCTGCTCTCAAAAAATTCTTCCCCATTACAAGATACAATTATTCCAATTTTTTTATTCATTTTTATTTTGTTTTGTTTTCAACCATCACAAACTAACATATAAATACGTTTAGAAATGACAGTGACACTGACCTTAAGCTGACCGTGTACGTTCGTTTACTAGCTTACCCGGGGTGACTAAACCACCAACCTGAAGTTGAGTTACAACTAACCCGCTTACTAACCTGAGGTAAGTTTCCGAAAACGCGATTTGTATTGATTAAAGAAACTATTATGTATTTTGCAACGTTTTCTATATCGTCCGGAGTGAAATGTGGCACTTTAGCGCAACGGCATGTGCCAAGTATTCCAAAAATTTTCAAATTTTTGAGTAATAACCATATTGCGTTAGGTGCATGTATTAAAAATTGCTCAATTTGTCATTTCGTCAGCATTTTAGCTTTTTTGGTATATAGGAATTATTTTTACGTTTAACAAAACTAGTTTACAAATGAGTAACGAATAAAAATGTTGTACATTATTCGCCAGATAATGGTTTTTACTGGTTCAACGAGGTGATTGCCACGCCTATTGACTCACCAGTCAACTCCTCGTATCGCCAGTAAAAACTCTTACCTGGTTAATAATGTAAAATATTGTTTCTCTAACAAATGGTAAAGTTTTATTTTAGAAGCTAATTTTTTCGAAATTTTTCTTTAAAAATTGGTTATTTATAGATTATTCATGTAACAAGTCCATTAGGATTACCTCATTCCTTTGCCATTAGAATACTTTTAAGAAAAACACTTTGCCCTTTATCATAAATCGGATATTTTAAATTATTACTACCTAAATTTATCAAAGTTCAAGAATACGGAGATCATAATGTTGTTACTAATGTCAATAATATGCTAAACATGAATTTAAAGTAATAAGCATTAGCATAAACGTTCACACCATTCAGTCCACCTGTCAAGTCTAGGTTCGTAATTAATTTATTGACGTGGACTACCTTTACCTTTTTGCTGCAGATCGGAATTAAATTTAAACTTGATCTATTAGTTTTTTTTTGCAATTGAATTATTAACCTATTTCGCTAGTAGTAGGAATGCCTCACAGAATACAAGTAATTATTTTATAAGGAAACGATCCTGTAGTGTGTAAATGTTGTTGTTTCACGTCGATTTACAAACTATAGAAACGAATCTATATACAAAATTTCCGATTTTAAGTAGCGTTGATCCAACAAACTTCAGGCAAGATTAATTTTTCTGAACCTGTGAATATGCTTACAAAATTAAAAATTTTATTACAGTTTCTGTAATTATTTAAAAGATTCAATTCGCACGATAGATAGTATTCAAAGTTTCATATCAAGTAGGATTATACTATTTAAAAAGGTTTCCAGATATTCGCTACCAATATTATTTTACAACCTACCAACGCAGCATTATAAAAATTCTATGCTTTTTTAAATCTTTTCAGTTTTGTTAAATAAATTTTTCCAGTAAATTTTAAGGTTTTTGTACACCAAAAAGAAACGTCAAAATGCTAAAATATTTACTAGAAATATGACTACTTAAATAATTTACAGAGATTTAGAAAAGGTTGATTCGGCAATGTCTTCGAGTTTCTTTTGATGTACACCTGTGCTGTCTTGAACGTAGGCGCCATTGTAGGTTCCAGAAACACCTTCAAATTTAACTTTTCCAGAAATTAAGGGATTTGATACAAAGTCGTAGCTGTTGATAATTGGCGAATTGTATTTAATTCCTGTTGTGTAACTGTCTCCAACTAATCCATGAACGTGAGTTCCCAAGTCGGCAGTAGATAATCCAGAAACGAGTCCTAGGTCGCTGTGCAGAGAATGATCTACACCAGTTCCAACAAGTCCCAATTCGTGATGCTGTCCAAAACTGTGTATGGGTAAACTACCGCTATGATATTCGTGTCCAACATAAACGGGTGCAGCTACGTTAACTCCAACGGTATGTTCAACTGGGTATGGGACAGGATGTGAAACATGTACAGGGTAAGGCTTATGTACTTCAACAGGGACTTTAATATGTACTGGAACAGCATATGGTTTTGGAATTTCAACTGGAACTTTTACATGGACAGGAACAGCGTAAGGTTTAGCAACTTCATAGGGAACTTTTACTTCTACAGGAACGGCGTAGGGTTTAGGAACTTCAACTTGAACGGGATGAGGTACTTTTACGTAAACGGTTTTTTCTACAGGGTAAGGTACGTGTCGTGTTACTTCTACAGGATATGGTTTAGGTACTTCTACTGGTACTTTTACCTGATAAGGAACTGCGTATGGTTTAGGTACTTCAACTGGTACTTTAATATGGACGGGAACAGCATATGGTCTTGGAACTTCAACTGGTACCTTTACTTGAACAGGAACGGCATATGGCTTTGGAACTTCATAAGGAACGTTAACTTTGTATGGAACTGCATATGGTTTTGGAACTTCAACTGGAACCTTAATGTGAACAGGTACTGCGTATGGTTTTGGTACTTCGACTGGAACTTTAACTTCATAAGGAACAGCATATGGTTTGGCTACTTCAACGGGTACTTTCACTGGAACTGGATATGGCTTATCTACATGCACTGGATATGGATGTGGAACAGGCACTTCTTTTGTAATTGTTTGGACAGAATGATGTGTTGGTACCACTTGATGTCCATAATGGCTTGCATAAATACTTCCGGGAGCATAGTGGCTAGAAAGATCGCCTGAATAATAATTTCCATAAAGTCCCGATACCAAATTTGAAACAGCATTAGGATATTGTCCATAATGTCCTGATACCGAATGTGAAACAGCACTAGGATATTGTCCATAAAGTCCTGATATCGAATGTGAAACAGCACTAGGATATTTTCCATAAAGTCCTGATATCGAATGTGAAACAGCACTAGGATATTTTCCATAAAGTCCTGATACCGAATGTGAAACAGACGCAGGATAATAACTTGAATAGGAGTCACTTGATCCATATCCGAGTCCATATCCATGCCCATACCCATGTCCATACCCATAACCATAAGGATTAGATGAGAACAAATAAGGACTGTGGCGCTTTTCTACATTTTTATCTTTTCCAACGACTTTAGCCTCTTCTACCTTCTTTGGCTCCTCTACTTTCTTAGCTTCTTCGCAGTTACTTAAAGCAACTACACAAAGTACGGCAAAAATGTACTAAAAATTATAAATTAATTAATACTAAATAAATATATGAAAATTTTAGACTTACTAGAAATTTGCCCATTTTGAAGCTTGTATCGCTGTTAGGATACTAATGCGACTACTTGAGAAATCCACTGCTTTTATACCTCATCCCTGTTTGGGTGGTAACATCCGCTTTGCTACAAAAGCTGTTTTGCGGGTTTTAAAAAGAACTTTATAATGAAAGATGCTCGCATAAAATTTACAAGGTGGTTTATTTTATAAAACGGTCAAGGATATGACTAAATTAACTTAATACTCATAGGTCATATACAACTTTAATGTATCAGTTTTATTCTAATTTGAAACTAGATTGCTTTCTGTATAATATTTATTAGTACATATTGGGAACTGGTTTTATTTTAAGAATGCTCGATCATCGCTGTTTTAAAGGCAATTATTTTAATTGTGCTTGAAGTCGCACTTTTGCGTACGAAAGTTCAAAATAGCAAGTCTTCTAAGGTTGTCATTTCTGAACAGGGTTTTCTTGTAATGGGTGCGTGACCTTTTAGAAATCCCGAGGCAAATTAATTCTTGCATAGAAGTCTACCAATAAATTACTAAACCATATTTGAGATTATTTTTATTTTGACCGTTATGGAGGTTATTGACAAATAGAATCCGTGATGAAATTACCCAAATCCTTGATAAAAGTTTGGAGTGCTAAAATAATCGATTATTAGGGTCGATTAATGCATTATCGTGGTTTTACTATCTCCTCTTTATTAAATTTCGTGTTATTGGTAATCATTGCCAATGTCAATAATTTAAAATTTCAATTCTGAACTTCGTAAGATGCAAAGTTTAAAGGTGAAGGTAAGATAAATTTTGCTTAAGACCAAGCAGGTATATATAAATTTTATGCACTTAATTTGTTGCAGCCTCAAGGTCTACCTTAGCCTTACACAAATATTTTTGGGCGTCTTTATGAAACAATTAAAATCGCGTAATAATTCTTCATATAGTTAAAAGATAGAAATGCGAACGCAAATTAATGATCTACGCCTCGGGCTAAATTGTAATACAACTTGGCAATATGATATTTGCAAGCAGAGAAGAGAGATAGTACGGACCAGAATAATTAACGATAGGCGTTTATTATGTTCAAGTCGTTGACTTTTGAACCGAAGTTTTAAGTTTTTGTTAATAGATGACTTTGAAATGGCTAGGTATACGGAATGTTTCATATACGAAGGGTTATATTGCTATACGAGAAACGGTAAAAGACACAACGCTACGTTGCAGTAAAGATTTGATGAGACCGTGATATTCAAAATTTTATATCAAAAAAATTTTTTTTTTTTTCATTTTTTTGAAATTTCTTGAAATAGAATTGATAGGCTCCACAAACGAAAATTGGCATATTTCATTACATTGTATAACTTGAGAACGGCTTGAAATAGTGTTAATTCCTGTGGGCAGATTTTAGGATAGTGGTTTTCAAACAGTGAAGCTTGCTCGCACTTTAAAACTGTACACCGGGGAGTGCTCGAAAAATTCAAGGCATTAAAATGAATATTTTATATTTGTATTGCAAATTTAAATTTGCAAGCATAAATCAAAGCGTATGCATTACAATTAAAATGCACATAAAACATTTCTAAGTTCCTCTTTGCACCATCAAGAGTTATAGTCAGAAATTTGAGTAGTTTGGTACGTAAATATGTTTGGCCATAAATGTGTATTGCACGTCAGAGTAATTGTTTTCCAATATCTTGTCTGGCGCAGATGTTTGCACAATTTTCAATTATTTTCGTGTTGGTACTGTGCAAAATCGGTAGATATTTTGACTTTACATAGTTGGAATTAAAGTGTTACTCTCAATTAATTTTTTAATAACATCGTTTAATGTAATGTTATCCTACATGTTTTGTTCATATTAGTTTATTTAAAATGTCTTGGTCACCGGAACAAGTTACATTCCTAATACAAGAATATAATAAACATTCTTGTTTAAACGTTGTAAAGTTTGTTTATTATAAAAACAAACATGCGAGAAACACCGCCTTAATGGACATTTGCAAGAATATTCAAATGCACAACCCAATATAGCAACAAATGATGTTAAAAGCAAGTATTCTTTTTTTTTTGACAAAACTTTGTGGTTGAATACAACAAGGCGGCTTCATGGCATAGTGGTATGTGTGTGACTACTACGCCCAAGGTCCCGGGTTCGAATCCCGACACGGTCCGCTTGAAAAATGTTAGGCGAGCATTTTTCACAAAAATACACCTTCGTTCGGATGAGAGGTAAAATGGATGTCCCGTGTGTGAGTGTTATCACGCACGTTAAAGATCCCTACCTTACTTGGAACAGCAAGGGTTCGGCAAAATTCCAAATTTTCCAGTTAAAAAAAAACTCGCTTCCTGGCCAATGTAGTACCTTCGGGTGGAGCATTGGAAAATCACATGTAAGGTAGAATGCAACAAGCATTTGCAGTCATTAAAAAGCAAACTACCACTGATCATATAAGTGGTGCTTATAATAGATTATGAATTTTTTAGAGTTTAAAGCGTTTCGTTTGAGTATGTTATAATAATTCAATATTTATGTTATATCTATTTAGCAATTAGAGATACTTCAAGTAGTATACATATATACAATAATACTATTTCTGTCTAATTTTTTCGACTCAACTCCCATTTTAATTATTTGTTTTAAACCCCGCATTTTACTCTTATTAATTTAAACTTAGATGTGCTTATAACAGATAGTCTGCATTGTTGCACTAAAAATATAAATTTAACAAAATTATTCTGAATTCAATACAATAGAAATCTAATAAAATTTCTAAGTATATCAAAATTAATCTGAAACTATTGCCTATTACCTAATACTAACAGAAAACTTAAAAAACTTAAAAAACTTAAAAAACTTAAAAAACTTAAAAAACTTAAAAAACTTAAAAAACTTAAAAAACTTAAAAAACTTAAAAAACTTAAAAAACTTAAAAAACTTAAAAAACTTAAAAAACTTAAAAAACTTAAAAAACTGAAAAACTGAAAAACTGAAAAACTGAAAAACTGAAAAACTTAAAAAACTTAAAAAACTTAAAAAACTTAAACTTAAAAAACTTAAAAAACTTAAAAAACTTAAAAATCTTAAAAAACTTAAATTAAAAAAATTAAAAATTTAAAAAAATTAAAAAATATCCTAGCTTAATAATTATGCTAACTTAATATTATCCTATACTAAACAATTCATGAAAATGTACACTAAAATCAATAACTTAAATATTAGACTAACGAAACCTAATTATGAACATAATGTATTACCTATAAACAAAACAAACAATTTTTTACGTTAATGTTTTCTAATTTAACTTAATAAAATCCTAATTTATTAATTTGTCTAACTTAGTAATATCGTACACTAAAATAATAAATGAAGAATGCACTCTATTCTAAATTCTAAATTAACATCTATACGTTAAATAAGTGAAGCCTAATTATAAATATGTTATTTAATTGTTTAGTTACCAAGGGAAAATAACGACAAGCATAGGATAAACTTGCAATAATATACTAAGGAAAACCATTAATAGTACTTTGAAAGAAAATAGAGTAATAAAAAAAATTTAACTTTATAAGCAAGTGAAATCAAAGATTTATTTGTTTTATGTTTTGAGCAAATATATGTGTGTATGTATACTTTATTTTTGAACTATTTTTACTTACTAATGAAATAAATCAAGTATAATTGGAGTTTAAAAACTCTTTTAGATCAGATTTTGATTTTTTCATGTTAACAAAAACTTCCAAACTTTGAAACAATTTATTAAAAAGTGTCGGTACCATGTAATCTAGGCTGCATTTACCATATTTATTGTGTACAAACGGCATATTATATAACTTAGTCTTAAGTTATGTGGATTAGATTTATGCTGCAGGTATGTATCACTAAAATAATTTTCCAATATAATTTTGTAATAAAATAATTGTTTCACACTCAACAAATTATTAGATCTAAGTAAATTTTGCAAGGAATTATCACTATTGTTGGTATACATTAGTTTTAATATTCTTAGCTGCACTACATTGATTTGGTTCAGATACAAATCTGCAGCATAACCCCACGCTTCTAGCCCATATCTCAACACTGATTCCCCTAATGCTACGTAGCTTAATTTTCTGGCTTTATATGGAACTAGGTGTGTTAAGTAATATAGCTTAACAAGTATCAGCTTTAACTTATTGCAGACATCATTTACATGTTCATCCCAACGGAAAAAGTTATCCACGGTAATACCTAAATATTTAAAGCTTTTACCACAAATTACAGTTTGACATTCCTTCAAACAAGTTTGTTCATGATAAATTTTTGTATTAAAACATTGGCATGAATGTAGTTTTACAGTTGGTTGTAATCGTTTAATATATGGTGTTGTAATATGCATCAACCTTGTCTTTTCGTGCTTATCACTAAGTTATTGTCATGGGACCATTTTGCTGTATTATTTAAATTTTTTGCATCAATTTTTCGGCCTCATTTAAAATATGGTGAACCGACACTAGTAGAATGTCATCTGCAAACATGTATAATTTGCATTCCCTGACTACTTGTGGTAAGTCATTAATATATAAAATAAAAAGCAGTGGTCTAAGAACAGCACCTTGAGGTACACCCACAGACAAAGTGTACTCTTGGCTATATGCATTGTTAATTTTACCATCGTTTTTCTAAATTGTAGAGAGTTCCGAAAAAGTTTAAGTGTTTGGCCTGAGAACCCCATTTTTTCCAGTTTTATCAATAAAATACTATGAGAAATTGTATAAAAAGCTTTTGAAAAGTCTATGAAAAGACACAATACGTTCATATTATTTTTCAGCTTGCTATAAACAAAATTTGAAAATTCACCTAATAACCTATTTGTTCCAGTTCCCTTCACGAAACCGTATTGTTCCCTAGTTAATATTAAACTTGATTCAAGGAATGCATAAACTTGTGCGGCTATGTGTTTTTCAAACAATTTCTTAATTATAGGCAGTATTGATATGGGACGATAGTTACCAAAATCAGCAGTATTCCCCTTTTTATGAATTAGCCGAATAATTGCAATTTTCATAAGAGCAGGAACAGTTCTTGTTTTAATCATTAAATTAATGAGTTTTGCAATAATCCCAGACATTGTATCTCTTAAATATAAAAGATCTTCAGGCCTAATGTTGTCAGAACTTGGACTTTTTTAAGCATTTACTTGATAACTCTATTTGGATAAATTCAGTAGTTACATCTTGCAAACGTAAGCAACAGTTCGGTGAGTTGGTTAATGTGTCAACTTTTAATAGTTTAATATTGCAGTCATGTTTAATAGATTGTACACTTAAATGGAAAAACTTTGCAAATTCATTGGCAATATCTCTATCATTAACTAAAGGCAAAGCCATTTTTATTAATTTGTCCACGTTCACTTTCTTTCGAATATTTGTTAAGTTATTAATAGTTTCCCATGTTTCCTTAATATTTGTACCAGCTTGCAAGAATTTATTGTTATAATAATTTTGTTTTTGTTTTTTAATTTTTAAGCCTAACCAATTTATAAATCTTCTATATTGTTCCCTATGTTCTTCCATGTGGGTACGTTGCCAATTCTTAAATAAATGATCCATTGTTTAATGTATTGGAGTAAATTGTCTGAAACCTTTGCATAAATTTTTAGAAGCTGTATAATTCTGGACAGGTAAATGTACTTCCAGTAGGGTAAAATCAAGAAATCCAGAACCACATTTCCTCCAGAATCCCACATTTCCTCACACATCTGGACCAAATTTACATGTAAAAACCCACTATAAAGTCTTATTTTTTAAGAATCTTCTCCTGCTCTCGCCCTGTGGACCGCCTTGTGGAATTTTTTACCCCAACCATTTTGATTACGCCACACCCGCATTCTTTCCACCCGCGAGATAAATCTTTCTCCACATTTCCACACACGAGATAAACCTACCTTGTTTGGTATCAATTAATATTAGAATTTTCTCAGCTACCCGAATCTTTAGGAATTTTTTAGATTGCATCACCCCCCAGAGAGCTACCCTCATTTTAAGATTTTTTTACCGCTAACATTCTGAACCAAATAGTTTTCTTCGTCTAACCATTGCATCTTTCGAGATAAACCTATCTTGTTTGGTATCAATTAATATTAGATTTTACTCAGCTACCCGAATCTCTTTAAATTTTTCACATAGCACCATCCCCCAGAGAGCTACCCCAATTTTAAGATTTTTTGCTGGTAGCGATTTCCGACCGTTCTTATAAATTTTTTAGTCATGTGATACATTAAATTAGCTTAGAATTTTATGTAGAATCCGAATCTGTAAACAGATTTAAAATAGGACCACCCCTTACCGTTTTACACATATGCCCTCTGCGAGATAAATCTTTCTCCACATTCCCACCCACGAGATAAATGTACCTTGTTTGGTATCAATTAATATTAGAATTTTTTCAGCTACCCGAATCTCTTTAAATTTTTTAGATAGCTCCATCCCCCAGAGAACTACCCCCCATTTTAAGATTTCTTACCTGTAGCGATTTCCGACCGTTCTTATAAATTTTTTAGTCATGTGATACATTAAATTAGCTTAGAATTTTATGTAGAATCCGAATCTGTAAACAGATTTAAAATAGGACCACCCCTTACCGTTTTACACATATGCCCTCTGCGAGATAAATCTTTCTCCACATTCCCACCCACGAGATAAATGTACCTTGTTTGGTATCAATTAATATTAGAATTTTTTCAGCTACCCGAATTTTTAAGAATTTTTCACATAGCACCATCCCCAAGGGAGCTACCCCCATTTTAAGATTTTTTGCTGGCAGCGATTTTTGAGCGTTCTTATAAATTTATTAACGATGTGACACATCTTGTTAGTCTAGAATTTTATGTAAAATCCGAATCTGTAAATAGATTTAAAACAGGACCACCCCTTACCATTTTACACACACACACACACTCTAAATTATAACTTTCCTGCGGCTCATATCTAAAAGAAAATCTAAAACCCATTCTTAAAACTTTTATTACAGACAATTTTACTAATACAGTTTAAATTTTGTAAACCACATTTCTAAATACATATTCACAATTTTTATTTTCAACCTAGAACTTCTCATGTCGGCTTATACTTATTAATATTTATTTCTAAATAGAGCATCTTTTCCAAAGACCAACCGGACCCGCATGTTTCAAATTCCTCTGATTTTGTTCGCATGGTTTCGCTTAAGACCTCGTACATATTTTCCAGATTACTAGAAGACGTTATAACCACATTTTTGTGTTAAAGATTTCACATCGGTAGTCTCTTCCCCATTTTGGTGTAAACGCCGTAGAGTTCGCAGTAGACTTTTACTGCTGTATGTTGTATTCTTTTTTCATTAATTAATCGAATAAATCGCTCTTTCTGCTTCCAAAAAAACTCGGACACTCCATCGTCGACACTGGTATTCTTTATGCGATAGCTAGCCATACGGTTGTTAAACGCTGTGCTAACCATTTCTACACCATCGTCGCTAGTAGCGGTAACTGATGCACTTTTATGTCTGTTGCTTCTCAAGTGTGCGGCATAGGTAGTTTTTCCATTTCGAAATCGCATACTTTACACATAATTCGTGGTTGTTTCGTACAAGGTCCTTTAACAGCTGGCGGAGCTGAACGTTTACGGCTTAATGACATACCGTGCTGTTTTTCCTTGTGTCGCTGTAAGCTATCCATTCTCGTAAAAGCGATACCGCAAGTCCCACAGTTTAAGTACTTTGCTGCAGACGGATGTATAAGCTTAACCGTAGACGATGTTATACCACGACATTTGTTCTGGTGTCGTTTGAGAGCATCCCTTCTGGTAAAGTAGACGTGACACGGCTCGCATTTAAAAACGTTTGCAGGTACCATTTTAGTACAAAACAAAATCCGCACTATAAGACTTGACTTGTAAGCGAACTAACTTATAACTAAAGAGTTTACTCCAGCGTACCTGCTTTATGTACCCTATAGAATGCAAACCGAAGGTTTCCGAAGACAAACAAACGATGTTGAGGATTCAGCGGCGGAACTAAATGACGTCATAATCTTTGCTGTTCGTCCAATACATTTAGCACCAATGCATGCACCTGGTTCGCTTTGGCGATGGTGCGAATGCCGTTAGTAAAAACATCGGAAACGTCTTCCATGTTATACGGATCGCGTGCATATTAAAAATCCAAAAGGGTGGTGTGCTACTATAACCAAAACTTAATAAAAACATTTTAAACCATTACTAAGGAAATACCAACTTGTTGTCTACAGGATACTTACTAATAAAGCAATTTAATTTTAAATACTTCTACGTCATACTTTAGGAAATGGTAGGCTTGAATATTTTCCAAATGAATCACCAAGCGAAAGTATATGCTTAGCAGTATTAAAATTGACCATTATTTTCCAATTTTTACGACCGTGGTTAATTATAGATTAAAATTTAATTTGTGCACGTTCGAGCTTCTCGTAAACTAACATATTTTATAGCAACAATGCGCTGTATAATAGATGCATACCCCTTCGCCGCGCTACTGCTATTCTTGTAATTGCTAGAAAAAGTCACTCTCCTTTTTATTGTTAGGACCGATGCAAAGCACCAATTTTTTTATACTTTCTATAGCACATCGCGCGCTTTTTCGTATGATAATTAAATTTTGCTTCTGTAGGCTTTTACACTTTCGCATAGCGGTCGACCGCATGCAATGATTTTTAGAACCGGTAAGTACTTGATATCTTCCAATTAGAGAATTAGATGCTCGATGTCTGTAACTAATTCCTCGTAAAGGTAGAAAAACTCAGTCAATCATCCATCTAACTTAAACTTCGACCCGCTCCTGTTCTGATAATTTACAAACATTTTTCAAACGACAATGGGCCGAGAATTTTTAAACCTCCGAAGGATCTTTAAGTCGTGATCAATTACACATCCGAGCTACGCGTAAACTAACATATTTTGCAGCAACTGTGCACTGTATAATACATGCATACCCCTTCTCTGCGCTACTGCTATTCTTGTAGTTGCTTGGAAAAGTCAGTTGCTCTTTTTACTGCTAGGGCCGCTAAAAGCACCATTCCATACTTTCTTTATAAGTGTAGCACATCGCGCACTTTTTTGTTGGTTAATTAATTTTTTGTTTATGTAGGCCTTTACACTTTCGCTTATTTAAACATCTAATACGACCGATTAACCACTTTCGATTATTCTAACGGGGAACCACCATACATCCCACCGCACCGTTCTTTTTGAATCCAACGATCCTATGGGCTTCCGCACACTAACACCTGACGTATCTTTCCTACTATTTGTTAAACAAAAACTACCGGTATCGCCATTGTGGACGTAAACAGATGTTTGTGGATGTGTACGAGAATATGTAACCATATACATTAACCAGTCTAAGCTATTTTATTTAGTCCACGAAAATTATTATTTTTCTAAACCATAATTAATAATCGCCTTTATAGGTTTCACATTTCGACCATTTCCCAATGACTGGTGCTGCGTACATGGAAACTTTAATTTCTTATTAGAGAGAATTCTTATTCTCCCACGCACTGCTACGTAGTTGCATGTCCATTCCTTTTGGAGGTATATGCTCGTTATAGGTTGTAAGACCCTCGGTTTTACTTAACTACAATTCGTGAGATCTCTTTCATCTTTTTAATCGTATCTTTCTCGCCTGCAATACAGTAGGACTTAACATTACTACCAACAAATTCTAATACTGGACCCCCATTAAATATGTCTTTAATTTTCCCTACAACTTTTTTTGTTGACAAGTGTTATATTGTATTTATTATACGCAGGGTAGTCACTCTTTTAAGATAAATATATTTTGTTTAGCATCAACTAATATTAAATTTTTCTAGGGACCCCAAATTTGTAAATAAATTTTAAATAGGACCACCCCATACAAAGTTATGCCTTTTAAAGACTAATTTTTGCCCATCTTTTATTTAACTCCATCTTTAAAACCCTTTTTTGCTACGCAAGACATATGCCTTAGCCAACCATCCCCCTAGAAATCTAAAACCGATGTATCCCTCGAACACCACGTGGGGGTAACACGTATACTCTGTCAACCAGGATAGAAGCAGGAAAGATTTGGAAGGTGGGCGAAGAACTTAAAATTATGAAATTTAAAAACTAATATATACAATAGATTTACAAAATCTATACAAATATAAACAACTATCTTATATCTTTACATCCCCATGCGTAGATTGTTGTACTATTAGGAATGATATACCTTTTGTCATCTTCGCTCGATAAACTAATTTTATTAATTATATGCGTGTACAAATCGTGTTTTTACTCCGGATACATACGCCGGCAAGTACTCCACACCAAATAAAGAATTAGATGCTTGGTGACTGTTAACATCCGCTTCCCTCGTGTACGCCCAAACACATCCCAGCCCATGAGCACCCCTGCGCATGCGCACCCCTGCCCATGCGCGCCCCCTGCGCGTGCGCACCCCTGCCCATGCGCGCTGCCCATGCGCACCCCTTTCTGTGTGACTGCTGTTTCGTGGTAACGTCACAACCTTTTGTAAATAAAGAGCAATGTAATACTATTCTAAAATTTTTATTCTGACATTATACATAACAAAATTTAAAAAATGTAATGCCAAGCATGGACTCATTTAAACTTAATTTTAATACAAAGATATACACAGAAGACAGTCATTTCTTTATGTTTGTTTGCAGTGGTTTTAATTTTATCTAATTTTATTCGCAGCTTAAAATTTAAATCGACACCCAAGTCTTCTATCTCCTTTTCTAACCAATAGTTTGATACATAAAGACCGTCTAGGTTTTCGAATTGTAAAATGTACCGAAGTTTGCCTCTATATTTAAAGTCTTTGATTCCGCCGACAACCAGATCCATTCCTTCGTGTAATTCTTGCAGCTTGTGACAATCTTTTAATCGCAGCTTTCCCACTATATCCTGCATACGTATCTTGTTAGCTTGATCGACTTCTTCTTGTCGGTATTGGAGGAAATCCTTTTTCTCCCACACACCGTTGTGTAGTTGCATATCCACCACTTTTGGGAATATATGGTTGTTATAGGTTGTAAGACCCTCGGTTTTAAATGATCCGAAAGGTTCTTTACTAGGTAAATATACAATGTTTAGCGGAACCCCATTTGCTTGTGGTGTACGCCAAGGTTACGAAACCCGCATTCCTTAGTTCGTCTTTGTTATCTGCCATTTTGATAAATACGTTTTTAGAATAACCTTTTAAAAAGTATACGGATTTAGTACCATCCTTTTCTGCAAGAACACCTACATAACTAAAAGAGTCTTTCTTACTAACCGCAAATGCATACATCTTGTACAACCCCGATGTATCTAAGTCAGTCCATCGACACATAAAATAATCTTTTAATTCTTCCTCATTTTCTCTAATAAGATGTTCTTTGTCTAACACATCTTTGTATTGTTCGCGTATTGTTGCAGTGTTTTCCATGTAGTCCAATTTTCGCCTTTTTGCATCCATTTCCTCTAATTCCAGTTGTCTTTTCCTTCCACTTACTGCGTATGGTATACATAATGGGGCAATTTCCTTTAGCGTAAACGGATAGAGTTTGCTACCAATATTTACGCGTTGTCGTACAACCTCTGGACGAATGTTAGGCGTATCTATCAATCCCAATTCCGAAATTACTATTTCTTTTGGAATTGTAGAATATGGTGTTGCAGATTGTGTAAAATATGTACTACCTGCTTTAATGTAGCACTTGTGTAAGATTTTTATTTTATCTTGGCTATCTTCCTCTACTATCTCCAAATAATTTATAGGTAAATAGTTAAACTAAAAGCCGAAAGCACATACTTTATCAATGTTTCCCTTTCCTCTAGTTTTTAGGACAACTTAATTTGCAAGCCCGTCAATTTCTTTGTATTACCATTACCCCAATACACGTACTGTAGCAGGTTATTATACACTAAACAGCAGCTATTTTGTAGCTTGTCCGATAGCTTACTCCACATTTTGGCAAGTGATACCGAGTACATTGGCGCCTTTAGGAAGTATAACTTACTATCTTCCAATAAGGTTAAACAGTCTTTTAAGGGTTTATACACTCGTTCCGCACTGACATAGCTTCCAATTGCACAGTTGTATATTGTCGCTTCCAATCGCGTAATACCATGTTCTTTGGCCAAAGTAGACGCAAATGTTTCCCTTAAACGTACATCTGGACAACGTAAAAAATCTAGTATATGATTGCCAAGTTGTTTATTAACACCAGGACTTGTTATCTGACACACAAATTTGTTGTATATCTTAATTCTTGCATTGGTTGTTAGCCATGTTAAACAATCAATCCCCGCAGTTTTATCGTTGTCAACTATAATATTACACTTTTCTTCGTATTCTCCCTTATAGTTATGCTTTGTAGTTAAATAATTACACATCTCCATCTTGCTAAATATGCCCGCAAAATCTTGGGTTACATCCATGTCAAAAAGATAGAAATAATCTTTTTCGAGTTCGTCTAATATATCTGGTAGTTCCTCCAATAAAGTTTTCAACTTAACATCTGCTAGTTCCACTTTGTATGGAACACATATAGGATTTTGGAATTTTTTATTAATGCATTCGAGGTCTTCTTTTCCGATAATTTCTTTTACTCTCTGGCCCATCTTGTTAGTGCTTTCCAGAGAAAACGGAAGCTTAGCTTTAACACCATGCCTAGCGGAAACAAATCGGTCAAACTTTCTTCGTAGATAGCTGTTAAATGCACCACAAATTTCTCTTTTTTAGGATAAACATCCTTTTGTTTGCAGATGTTTGTTCGGCGTCAGAAAAGTCTCAAATTTTAACCAACATTATATTGTCACAAAATGGTTCTGTAATTGGTGTGTGTAGTCCACCAGTCAGTAGCTGTTCGCTGGAAGAATACAACAGGTTTCCATTCCACGCATTTACGAGCGATGTTTAAATTTTATACCATAAATTTACAATTTTATGTTAAAATTTTTCTAAGTCCGAACTACTAAATATTTTATCAAGTCCCAAAATATTCAAAATGGACATATCTCGGGCGTATGTTGGATATAGTTTGGATGTATATCGTACGGACGCGAAAGGAGAGAGAAGTACAATGTAGAGTGGAGGGTTTAGGCTAGTTTACGTTGTTTGGAGTTTCGGATGCGAAAGGAGAGAGAAGGACCATGTAGGGTGGAGGGTTTAGGCTAGTTTACGTTGTTTGGAGTTAGGCTAGTCGGTGTTGTCTGAAGTTAGGTTAGGTTAGTTGGACTTGTATGGACCTAAGTTAGATAAAAGGAAAAATTGATAGGTTAGTTCGGCGCCGGCGGCACCGACCATATAAACTATCACCAGGAATAGTGTAATAACAAATAATAATATATAATAATAATAATTATAATAATAATAATTATAATAATAATAATAGTAGTAACAATAATTCAATTCAATTCAATTCAATTCAATACCTTTATTCATTTTTATATAGTACATTCACCTTAAGCTAGCCGTAGCTGCTTGACAACGTGTGCACATTAAAAATAGTATCTATTAACAGCATTGTTGCTTTCCTATCCTTACCTTTGCAATATTTTGTAATTTTTGAAAATGTGGCACTTGTGTGTTTTGTAATTAAGGAAAGCATTACTTTCTAAATTATCAATTAATAATACTAACCATATTTAATTAACCTAACTAATTCAGTATTGTGACTCAATCCTCCTATCTATATATATATATATATATATATATATATATATATATATATAATATATATATTGCTATGATGATTCAAGTACACGTAAAGATAAGATTTTAAAACGCAACAAATTGCATCAAAATTAAATTACCGGGAAACATAGATAACAATTGCGTCGAAAATATCAACGTAAACGCATCGTAAACAATTCGTTATTAGAAAATTGTTACGTCACTAGAGAAGAACACACTTGTTCAGAAAACCAACATTCTGTGGCAAACGAATAAACACCAGGCGGTTCAATTATATGATAAATTGATAAACATCGAATACGTGACTTGATGAAAAGTCAAACGTTGGAAATCCTAAGATAATGCTGCAATATGCTAAACGCGTACGTGAAGAATAGAGCATTCGTCGAAGATTTAAACTAGGTAATTTGTAAAAATTCCGAGTTCTGCCAGATAAGGTAAGGTACCAGCCTTGATTGTAAACACACCAATGAAAACTATTGGAGAAAGAGTTTATGTATACGATAGAAACTGAACAACATTTTAGTCTATATTTAACTGAGCAACAACTATGTTCGAAGGAGGTAAAAACTCACGTAATTAATGAAATAAAAAGTAAATAAATGAAATGTAAAAGTGCAAGAATTTTGTGCAACGAAATATTAGCCGATTTACAGATAGACGTAAGTTAAAGAACTTAATTAAATTCATTTCTAATATTAATAAAACAGGGCTTTGATTTGGGGACGTATTATAATTCTGGACGTACTTTGATTTGGGACGGACAATTATACAAACAATCTTCGGGCACACCAATGGGTTCACCTCTATCCCCTATTGTGGCCAATATATTCATGGAGTCTCTGGAATCCATGGCTCTAGAATCCACAGACCTTAAACCAAAAACTTGGCTCCGTTATGTAGATGACACTTTTGTAATCTGGCCCCATGGACATCAAACTCTCAATAATTTTCTAGATCACATAAACAATCAACATAAAGATATTAAGTTCACTATAGAAATTGAAAAAAACGGATCTCTGCCATTCCTTGACGTTCTAGTGGAGCGCCTACCTAACGGATGACTAGGTCATTCCGTATATCGAAAACCCACACACACAGACAGATACCTACATGCGTCGTCACATCATTATCCCTCACAAAAATCATCGGTAATCAACTCTCTAGTCCACCGTGCAATTAAGATTTTGTTACATACTAAATTCCTCAAAAGGTAAATAGTGTGTCTACTCTACCTTATAGGCGGCAGAGCCTCGATAGATCATGAGGCGTTCCTGTTTAATGTTTAAGCCCAGGATAAAAACGATGTTAAATGGCTTTGAGAGAAAAAGGTCCCTCTAATGAGATCTTCCTGCCAGCTAAGCTTCTTCAACTTAGGGCAGAGCTATGAGCTAGGGTCGTATGATGGTATACGAAAAAAAAGAGATTTTATTGGACGCCGCCGTATCTTGATGAATGTTATAAAGAGAATCGATCTGAAGATCAGATACGGAAATTTTCAAAAAAAAATCCTTAAGACGAGCAACATATAAAAAAATAATGCTTACTTTTGACTCTGCAATCTGAAATGGCAACGACTTCCTCGTACAACCTGAAAATTTAATCATTTCTAAATAATTTTAGACTAGGGCTACGTTAGAGCCTAGTCACTTTATCACAAAAAAATTAAAGTAAAGAAAGATCAAATAGCGAAAATTATGTTTCAAAAAAAAATTTAAACCAACACCAATAATATACCTCTCTTCTTTACAAAAATTTATAAATGCGGTTGTTTGCTTCTATAGAACAATTACTGCTGACTTCAATGAAAAAAAGTTTTACGACAACTTATTATTCTTTCTATTAATTTAAAAAAAATCTATATACAACACTTGCACAAAATTATCTTTACGGAGACTTTCGAAACAATTACTTTATTAAGATCTAGTATTAATCTCTGAATACTTATAGGATATTTATAATTGAATATTGAAGAAATATATGGTTTTTCATTTTTATATTACAGTTTAATTATTATACTTGAATAGGATCCTGTTCGAGTTTTCAAGAATTAAGTTAAATGCTCAGCTTTTATTTTTATAAATTACAGAACTATATTTTTAACTGATATATTTGAAAGAATCAAAGGTCTGTATTAAGCTGTACTTCAAGTGTTCTGTCAAAATATATTATACGCTATAATGTGGCAAACAAATATCAACCTATCACATGTTTAGGTATGCGAACATTTTAGTATAACTTTGTAACTACAAAATTATCTTATAGAAATGCCTTGGAATAATAAGAACATTTATGCACTATTCGATTATTAAATTTTGAATAAAATTAGAAGTATCTCAATTTAAATGACCATAAAAATTTCACAAAAATTTCGTGTATCAAATTTAAGTAAACATATACAGAATTTTCAAAAATTATTTGTACATCATAAATGATTGTTCCTTGAAATGGACATAGCTATAAAATTGGGGATGATTCACGGCTAAATTTCTGCTAGGCAACCAAATTTTTTAAACATCTACGTACTTACAATGGTAGGTGCGCGCAGCTGATACATGTGTCCGAGCTTGACCTCTATAATAACCAAGAATATGTGGAAATTTCCACCCTCTCGCATAGCAACATTTAAAACTGCATTTACAGCACAACCAATATCCAAAAGAATTTATTACGTGTTTGCGTATCCATATGTTTTTACTTTATTTCAATATAAATACATACTTGAGTTACTTCGTTGCGTTACTTTACTTCGATAAAAATTCGTATTTATTCATGCTTTTATACTTATTCTTACTTTCGTACTTGCGTTATTTTACTTCGATATAAATTTGTACTAATTTATATTTGTTCTTACTTTGTTATAAGTTCCTACTTGCGCTGAAAAGAAATGGGGAAAATTGATTTTAAAGGTAAGTTTGAGAATTATCCACCTACCGTAGATATGTATTCTTGACTATCTTTTGTCGATACTACAACTAAAAATGAAGCTAGGGTACTCGTCAACTCCACTTTACTACTTTCTGGGACGGCATGTTTTATCGAAAACCTGCAGGCCCACGTTAATACTTGTTTTTCGATTACATCCCGATATCAAAATGAAGCTTGACCACGAGGCTACGTTGCTTATCCGATCACGCGCAAAAAAGGGGATATTGTATCAAGATACATACAAATAGAAGAGTTCTTAAACTTTACTTTGAATATTTATATATAGATGGGGCTCTATGTATGAATTCGTAATATATTGTTTCTATTGGAATTTAATATTTATTGAATAGGTGTAGGGAACAAAAGCGTATATTTAAGAAGCAGATAATCGTATTCGTTACAATTTCACAACCAGAACACTTATCTAATGAACTGACCCATCTTAGAACCAGTCTTATAAAAACGGCTATCGTAACTCAGATATCGGCAAAGTAATAAACCGGCATCTGTATCCTACACGAACCCCCAAATTACGCTGTAATCCCGATACACGTTCTTTAGTAATCCTTCCATATATACACAAAGTAACAGACCGAATTGGCAAAATTCTACGTAAACACAACATCAAAACAATCTACAGACCCACCAATAAAATTTCACAAATATTACCAACCCCAAAAGATTCCGAAAATAGTCTTAAAGCCCCAGGCGTTTATAGTATACCTTGCAGTTACGGTTTAGTATACATAGGAGAAACAGGACGGTCAGTACAGACTAGACTAAACGAGCATAAGCGATGCTTAAGAACAAGCCAGTACAATCGCTCAGCGGTGGCCGAACACCAACATAAAACAGGCCATACCATTAACTTTGATAAGACGAAACTAATTGCCAGAATTCCATTTTTCTACAATAGAAAAATTAGAGAATCCATAGAAATCAATAAAAATTCTAATAACCTAAACAAAGACGATGGCTACTACATTTCTCTCATTTGGAAAACAAGCCTATGGTCACAACAGCAAAACCGTAACGTTCACTGATCCGCAACGACACTTTTCTCTATTCATGATCGCTCATGCATCAAGTTCTCGCCCTATATAAACTACCACTTTCGCTTCTTTCACCAGTTACTTCGTTGCAAGACACCTCTTGGTTTTGAATGGGCTAGTGAGTCTGCAAGTTCAGGAGTAACTCTTCTTTTTACACTTTAACTTGTCTACTTAATATTATCATCTTTATATTTTTATTTTATTACTTATGTCTTTTCTTGTTCTGATGAAGCCCTTTACAAAAGTGGGCGAAACGTCGCCCTTAATTTATAAAATGACACGGTTCCAACCCGGAACCATAAATATTTATAATGACTCCGGCCGTGAAAGCCTTCGACAATATCACATACTGAGTGGTCCTTGCAAATAATATTACTGCATTTATTGCATACGCGATCGCATTTTCTATCTTTGTTTGTGGAACATCGTTTTCTTGTTGCTGATTCCTTTGATGCTGTTTCTAATTTTTCCTCAACTTGAATAAATTTTCTAATTGCATCTATGGGGTTCTTAGGTCGTTTTTCTAGTGGTAGAATAAGCTGCGTCGCCAACTCCTTCAGATATAACCTTCTTCCGTCCGACCTTTTGTAGTCTTTATTTTCGTTAGTGAACAAAATATAGGCATTATGAGCTCCTACGTCTATTATGTTGCCCCATACGACATAAGGCCATCTCTTTGTCTGTCGCTTGCATGTGTAATTTGATATTTTTTTATCCATCACATCCACACCACCTTTTGTTTCATTATAAAATTTTATTATATCTGGTTTTTGCAAGTCGTATTATCCACTTCATTATCATGGTGCATTGTACTCAGCAGAATAACTGATTTATTTCTCTTTGGGACATAACTCACGAGAGCTATGGTTTGAGTAAAACCAAAAATAGATGGTAATTTCTATGTTTCTATTGGGAAACATCTCTGCAGGTATATCTCTTTTATTTCTTCTTAGTGCCCATAGCGGTTATTCCCATAAATAAAAGTTTTTCGAAAAATTAGACGCTGGTAAAAAAAGTATCTAGCGTTAAGTTCCTTAATGTATTTTGAATTGAACGCATAAGAGACTGTACAACGTGCATTTCCAAATTGCATTATACATCGGCAACAGGTTGCTTTCCAATAATAATATTTTTATGACATATTTCGCCGGTTTTCTTGGTATGTATTGTGTAAAACCGTATCTTCCTTTAAACCCTACTAATTGTTCATCAATTGTGACAAATTCTTTTGGCATCATTACAGCCCTACATTACTCCAGGAGTAGATTCCAAATATGGCTTACAGGAGCTAATTTGTCCGTTTCTTGTCGATAAACGCGAGTTCTCTTATCGTTGGAACTCAAAACGATTCTGGGGCATGCCTACTTTGTAGGTTGAATTAAACAGTTTATCAAGAAAAAATTCTCGTATTGGTACATCCTAACCTTTTTCTACTCCAGCCATGAGTAGAGTTCCGTAAATGCCTTCATTTCTTCTCTACTAATTGGGTACGAAATTTTTTTTGACGCAGGTATATGCAAACAGCTTCACTATTAGTACATATAATAATTTCGTCAATCATGTCATTGGTTAGAAATTTTTGCCAAGCATTTTCTTCTGTCAAAAATTTAGCCTTACTTCAAAGGACCCAGCGTAAAACGAATGACATCTTGAGGACGAGCTTTCCTTGGTTTTCTATCAGGCATTTTTACCCACTTCATTCGACTTTTTGCTATCATGTATTCAGGAGGCTCCGTAATGTAGTTGGTATGCGTGTGACTACTATTCCCAAGGTCCTCGGTTTGAATCCCGACACGATCTGCTTGAAAAATGTTAGGTGAGCATTTTTCGCAAAAATATGCCCTCGTTCAGATGAGAGGTAAAATGGAGGTTCCGCGTGTAGGTGTTGTCACGCACGTTATAGATCCCTACCTTACTTGAAACAGCAAAGGTTCGGCAAAATTCCAAATTTCCAGGTAAGAAAAACTCGCTTTCTGGCCAATGTAGCACATTCAGGTGGAGCATTAGAAAATCAAATGTAGTGTCATGTATTCATTGTGTTGCCGATCAATTTGAGTATTTTCGTCGAGGCTTTGATGGCTATTGCTTCCGCTGGTGCTAAATTGTACATTAGTTAGTGTATTTTCTCTATCATCGTCTTGATGATGCGAATCATCGCTCTTGGATTCTCCATCTTGTGATTCAGTTTCGTTGTACCACTGCAGCACGGTCTCTTCAAAATCGGAATCGGTCGCTTGTACAGTTCGTTTATAACTTGTCGACGCCATTTTATTGCATACAAGGATAAATTGTTTGCTCATACAACTAACAACAATCCAAATGTATACTGCTAAATTACAGAACTATGGATATATTTATAATAATACTGATAATAGATGCTTGGTGGGGTATATTAACCTGTGCAAACAGGTAGCTAAAATTTATCGAATTTGCCCTAACTAGTATGCTGGATTTTTTATTTATCGTGACATAGTTTCTATATAACTTAAATTCACTATACAATACACCAGAACAAGGTAATTTAAAACGCATTTTGCAAATTCTTAGAGATATTTGAGTATATTTCAATGCGGATCAAAAAGATCTATCCTATGCAAAAGGTGCAAAATTCCTTTTTCTGGTTATTTCTCAGAAGAAATATATTTTATTGAAAACTGAAAACGCTTATAAGCTATTAACAAATAAGCAAGCAAGGCATACATAAAATATCAAATATTTAGAATCGAAATTTTTTAAAATATGAAGTTTTAAAATAGAACCTAGATCAAAAAGACCCACGCTGTGCATCCTAGGGTTAAGTTAATGTTTGAATGGTACCAGTCTCAAGATTTTAAAATTATCAGGCAAACTATTATAAAGTTTCGTGATGTTGTGAGTAAAAGAGCGTTTGTATTGTTCCAAATTTCGTCGTGGAATGGGTATAAGACCACGGTGCCTGACATTGATGTGATGAACATCTGTACGAAACCCAATTTTAGAAAATAGGTGCTTTAATAAGCATAAAACTGTGATATAGACAAACACTGTGAAGTTTACGTCGCTTCTGCATATTTAACCACTGCAAATCCGCTATCGTATGTGATATTCGGGTGAATTTGTTAATTCCAAGAATCAAGCGTGTGCAAGCATTTTGAACTCTGTATTCTATTTGAATCTATATTACGCAAACATGAATCATATACTACATCACAATAATTAAACTTTTATAATACTAACAAATCACAAAGCATAGTTCTTGTTTCTTTTGTGATGAATGTATATTAGCAAATATTAATTATAAGTTAGCAAAGGCTGACTGAATACACCAAAATTCTTACCAGATTCTGAAAGTTGTATTGTTTCACCGTCGATAGCCAGATTAACAACTGTAGATATTGGTGCCGCTTAGTTTTTGAGCCGGGAAGAACAGCGTTGGATTTTTTTGATTAATATGAAGCATGTATCGAGTAGCGACCACAACAAACATACAGGGAGTATTGACAGCAACTTAGTTCGTATTTCATTGTAAACCAATAAAAAACTTTATTCTCTTCCCTAAATAAAATTTGATTATTTCTGGTTAATAACTAAAGAAACATATTAATGGCGTGCATATAATAAACTATTTATATTATTATCGTGCTGATTAATAAATATCAACTAGTTTAGCACACTCAATTTATCTAGAGCGTTTATACGAGTGACTCGATTTCCTTTATTAGTAAAATGACAACTTACCAATGTCAATGTGACATTTTAAGTAGTTACGTTAATTGTATGCCTACTACATGTTATATTGCTTTTTGGTTAATAAATACACAAATCGAGTCGGCTGAGCAGCGGTATAAATCAGCGCGCTTGTAATCGTTCGAGTGGGAAGCGTCTGAAAGCATGTAGGCTGTGCTTGATTATTCGTTTAATAATTACAAGCAAAAATAATTATAAGTTCATATATACATGAAAATAAACATGAAATAGTTAATATTTGAAAAGTTTTAATAGTTCGAAGCAGCTCGGAAGTCTTCGGTAATCTTCGGAAGTCTTCGGATGGCTCGTGGTTGCTTGTGGAACCAGAAATAAACTTAAACATTGATTAAATAAATGTATGTACAGTTTAACGGGTTGTATAAGTCTTCGGTAGTCTTCGGATTTCTTCGGAATGCTTCGGAAGTTGCTTATGAGGCCCAGTGTGAACTTGAACAACGATGATTAGGAGATATGTACAGGTTGAAGAGATTCAGACATCTTCGGTGGTCTTCGGATCTTTTCAAAAGGCTTCGTGTTTTAATTGTGGGTCAACGTTACGTTACAAAAATTGTGAAATGAAATTATATGCACTTAAAAACTACTAATTTACAATATATACAAGTATAGAGGGTTTTTGTCTTCGGTTGTCTTCTGAACCCTTCGACAGGCCTCGTGGTCGTGGTGCCTCTACGGGGATGTCCTGGTGATAGAGTTTGACAGATGCATTCACAATAACGACTTGTCGGTGAAGTATGGAACGGAGCTTAACGTGCATACGTGGTTTGTCAACTATGGATTGATGAATTATAAATGACGTGCCTTGCGTACGGCGTCGGACAGCGTCACCATCGGAAAATACGCAGGCTATGGAGAGCGCTGCGTGTTGTAGTATAGCAGGCTATGGAGAGCGCTGCTAGTTGAAGGGTTTGCAGACTATGGGGAGCACTGCAAGGTGATTCCTAGGCTATGGTGAGCACTAGGAATGTCTTCTCCAGAATTTGAAATTTTATTTATACACTTCCATTTCCTATGCTTCGTGTGTTGAAAAATGTTAATGACGTCTTTAACCAATGGAAATGCGTATTTCGAGTTTTGAATGTAAAATAATCTCCAAATTTAGTTTGTCGTTTGTCCAATGAAAGTACAGATCTTTGGAATTTCTCACGATTCTTAGTTTGTTCTATTTCCAGCTAGTGTACTTTGATATAGTCAACTGCAATTCTGTCAGTCTGTTCTGTGCTCAGCTTGCGTGCGGTGATATAGTCAACACGCTTTTGCGAGAGAGACCAGTCTGCTTTGCCGACTCGCTCTGAAAGGTTAAAGACTCTTTTACTACTGTGGCCAAAGCCAGTGTTAAATAGTTAGTACCTACCGCACCGTGCCCATAGGTGCCCCGAACCCATGGACGTAGTGCCCATAGGCGACGTCTACTTTCTTTTCTCGCTGCGCCCAAAGTCAGTTATTACCACTGCAGTGCCCATAACCGGCATTCAGTATCGCCCGGTGTCGTGCCTAATGCCGACGCCGATAACCCTGGTATAAGGTTTGCCGTGCCCACTGTCGGCGCCCTTATAACTTTCTGCACCCACCTTAGTTTTCTCTTGTCACAGAGCACGTCGGTAGACATAGACTCGCGCAACGCAGCCGGTTGGCTTAGTAACGGCTAGACCACTGTAATATCATACCAGATACTAGTTAGTGACCACTGTCCACTGCCACGCCGGTGACTTAGGACAAAGACATTACATTAGCAGTTTTGATAACAATTGTACCATCTTGTGACCACACCAGTTCATGACCAAACCTTTTATATGCATTATTTAATAAATTAAAGCACAGTCTGGTAAAATATTTTCTTATAGTAATACCGAAACCTTTCTAGGGTTCTTGGTGTTAAAGACTGCTTGTCTATATCTATAGCTAGTAAATTTGTAATACATGAACGTGGCTTCTTACTTTCATTTTTAGATACTCGAATTTGGTGACAACGATCAATATTGTCCTTAGTAAGTGGTAATCCCAAGGTATGACTACACAAATTAATAAACTTACTTTCAAGATTTTCATCTTTCTCCTTTTTGATTCCAAATACTCGTATTAAATTCCTTCTGCTATACTGCTCAAGTTCATCAACAGCATTTTGTAATTCTTGATTCTCGGCTTTTAATCGTTCATTTGATTTTTCCAACTCTATGCATTTGTTCGTTATAGCTTTAAGTTTATTCTCTATTTTCACTATCACCATATCTACTATTTTTGTTGGAATCATTGTATAAATGCATTATCAGTACAAGTGGACTTGACCATATCAGTAATGTCTTTTTGTTGTCCTTGTATAAAAACCATATTGTTAGCACTGATAATAATATTTAAAACATCTATGAATTTAGCACGTCTACTACATATATCTATGCTCGACGACTACAAATTGATGATGTTCCCATAGAAGAACAGCTTCACAAACAGTGGATGATTCTTAAATAGAATGGGTATATAGAGTTCAGGATACTGAGGATGATTTAGAACATGGTGAGATATACTAACAGTGTTTATAAACTCGTATGGCAACCAAAACGAAAATGTATTATCTACATCTTAATTTCTTAAGACGCACCTATTGAAAACACTTCTAGCACTAGCAAGAAATTCATTAGCTGTCAAAGAAAAAAAAAAAGCGAAAAATAGAAAACAAGATCTTAGACACGCCAGAGAAGCTATAAATCGATTAGAAAAATTCAGGAGAAAGATCGGGTGGATGTTTTTTTTAAAATTACATCGGTAAGAAATCGCGCAGAATTCAAAATGATAGAATTCTCGATGCACTTGAGAATAAAATATTAAATGCAATTTGGAAAGCAAATAACTAGGTATAACTATATTGTCATAAATTTTGTAGTTTGCCATACTTTCACTAAGTTACTGTTTGTTTTTAATAATAATGAATGTTTTGTGCCGCATGTAAATAATAAATTGTTTTTATATATATATATATATATATATATATATATATATATATGTAATCAATTATATTATTTTTCCATGTTCAATGGTAAAATTCTTTTTATAATTGTTTGTGTTTTGCTTTATTAGTAAATTATTAATGGTATTAGTATCGGCTTTGATAAAAATCAGACAGTCGTCAACATAACTACCTGTACGATGAGACACGTTTTTGAGATTTTTTTTTTATACGCAGGCATTGTAACTCATATATTTATTTTTGTTCTAATTCTTTTTGTATCGTATTTCTGGACGTGTGTGAAAAGAATGGATAGAGTAAATTTTTGAAAATCTTTGCTTAGCAGCCAAAATACTGTCCGCACAGTAGAAAGCATTCTTAAAAAATAATAAAAAAACGGTATTTTAGCTGGCAAGGGCATTTTCAAAAATTCAGCCTATCCATTGTTATCTACATACACCTTGTTACGTTCATTTTCAGCAATAATTAGTTATTTTATTTACAATAATTTTCAACTCAAATCCTTTGCTATTTAATTATCCGGTTATCTAAATTCCATGTCCACAGTTAAATAAACGCGTCGATTCATAATTAAAAATAAATACGCTGGCTAATAATCTTCAACTAAAATCCACTTTGCTTCTAGAACGAAACTTTATTCAATAAATACTTCCGCTAATTAAGAATAAATTCTACTTCCCAGAATTCCCTAACGTAAAGTTTACGTTATACTCAGATAGTCGATAACCTGTTCCAAGTATCAGATAATTGCTTCTTATGTTTTCCGTCGGAAGAATTCGTGGAATTAAGGATACGTATAATCCCAATAGAAACTGTGTTTTTCTAGGTTAATTCTGAATAGAAATATTACTTTGAACTCTGGTCACTGGCTGAACTAAATTGATTTCATTTGCTTTCCAATTTACACAACGGAGACACGTGTAGAAATGCTTGGTTGTTTACTTTTTCCGTTATGAAAATTTCGCGCACGCAATACGGCGTGGTAAGTATTTAGAATTTTAGAAAATTGTACTTTTTGTCGAAATTAAATTAATTTATACTGGTAAAATTGCTTTAGCTTCTTCCGGTGGCCTTAAAGCCACGATGAATGGTCGTCCCTTGCTGTAATCGGAGGCCAACTGCGTTCTTTCTGGGGGTAGCCCTAGCTACTCGTTTCCTTTGACCAGCTAGTGACCACTCCGACATCAGCAACTTCGAGGGTGAGTGTTTTCTTTCTCCATCATTTACGATTGCGACCATATCGGTTGAGATTTCCGGTTTAAGCTCATGCATTCCTAAATTTAATCCGTTTAGACGACAATTAGTAAATTAGTTTGAAATTTATTGACACTATATGAATGCATTACTATTTGCTTTAAATAACTAAGAGTGTACAACTTATTAAAGTGAAAATAATTTGAAGGCTTGCTGGCACGTTTGAAAATGTTGTTGTCATTAGATGTATATACGTAGTTTTATATTTACCATGTTGATTTAAAGCTGTTGTTTTGGAGGGGTAATTTCGCTGAATTTCTTTTTTTTGTTGAAACTCAATCTAGGGAGTAACCTAAAACCGGCAGCTTATCATTTAAAAAAAAAGATTTGTTCTTTTAGTTGATATTTTTTGTTAAATTTAGTGTGTAATTATTTATTTTGTGTACATATTGTGTTTAATTATAGGTTTTTTTGTTGATATGTTGTGTTTTGAGTATGAATGAGTGTGTGTAATTTTTCTTTCTTTATTTCAGGCTTCTCTTAATTTTTGTTGTTGGTATAATACCCCGCCCACTCACCGATTGTGCCCGGTCCATTTCTTTTTTTTTGTTTTTATTTCTAGGCTACCTCAATGCACGTAGCAACCCATGAACACAATACAAAAAATCTGAACAAAAACAATACACGAAGGAGTTATAGCATTTTCACAAAAAATATTCTAAATTATAATACAAAGTATGATACATAGAATTAAAAATAAAATTCGCCAAATAGTTGCATACCACTTAGTTTATAACTTATAACACTAATCACATGAATAATAAACAAATTATTAGTACAGCTTTCTTAAAAAGAATCTATACTACCATATAAAAAGAAAATTAAAAAATATAGTTCTCAAACAAAAATAATACACAAATCTAATAATTAACTATAACCAAACACGTACAAAAACCAGACCAGTCTAATTTCGGTCATCAACTCGTAGAAGAAATTACACAATTATTTAATAATATTGCAATATATAAACTATGGCTAAACTATCTAATTATAAGTAAGAGAAAAGCTGTTACAAATTATGTCTTGCAATTGCTGCAACTTGTCAATCTACTTAACCAATATTTAAAGAAAAATATGTTTTATAATCTTCTCGGACTCCTATGTCTGATCGTGTAGGTCGGTGTCCTCCTTGTGAACTAAGTGATTGTAATCCACGTGTATCTGATTTCTCAAGATCGGTGTATGACCTACCATTCCTTACACATACGTAACTATGTTAAAGTTACTAATTTATGTAGCGCCAAACTAATTGATTTAATAGAACTCGAAATCGATTAGCTAGGATCCCAAAAGCATGTTCAATAACCCGTCGAGCACTTTATAGATGAAAATAAAATTTGTTTTCTCTGTGTAGATATGGTTTAAGCCGAACGGAACTACGACGCGCTATCATTTGATAGACGGCGGAATCAACAACAAAGAAGATGTGTTGTAAGCACTAGTAATACGAGTATAATGGGCAAAATAAGTAAGCTTGCATACAATATAGAAGGAAAAATAAAGTTAAATACAATGAGCTGGCCACAGCAGAGGGTTTTCTTGATTGATCTGAAAGATTGAATAGAAACTGACTGGCTCTCCCTATGTTAGATGTGCTATTTATGTACCTGGCCAGCGAATGCGAGACCTCGCTGGTCATGCAATGAAGAAATGAAACTGCAGATTGAAAGAATTTGGCTAACCAACTTTCTCATTGCATTGGAAATCTGAGAATTACAACGTATAATTTTCCTGATGTGGCCGACTCAGTTTCCTTGGGATCTCACATATTTTTCACTGCATTAACATACACTTTTAAGAATGAGAATGCAAATTGCTACAGTACAATACCATATAATATTAAATGAAATTAACAGATTTAAGCATGAGAATTTGAATTTGTAAAACAGTACAGTTTCATCGTTAGTTTTTGAGTTTCACCGAGTCTTGATTAGAATACGCTATGCGACATATCTCTCCATTAAACAAATTTCGATTTCACAATTTATGAAAAAGTGAAGTTGTGAAAGTGTTTAAAACGCATTTCAACCAAAATATGCATAAAAAATATTAAAATACAAATAGAGAATTTACAAAAGATATATACAATATTAGCGTATACTGGGAGAGCAAAAACCAGAGTTTTAGTATTGGCACTGCACGTTGGATGTTGTTTGTAGATTGTTATACTGGATGTGGTTGTACTGAACGCTAAGAGAAAGAAGTGATGTGGACCAATCTATCATGGGTTTCTAGTTGTTGCATTCATGTGAAAAAGTTGCGTAATGGTGTTGATCCATTTGTGTGGGGACCAAATATCTTCCTGCCTCTGTTGACTGATTGATCTGTTTGGAGGGTACCCTTGGAGGCGGCAGGTGAGCAGTGAAGTGCTGTAAAATAGGCATTTGGAAAGTCGCGCGGCCGTGTTGTTGCAGTCTAGCGTAAGCTAGTCGTGCTGAAAGACTGTAGGGTTGCCAAAAAAGGAAAATGTGACAGACATGTGTGATAAACTGGAAAAAAAGTAAATCCAAAAAAGTAGGTAGTTATAGGGAGAAGGGAAGAAGTATGGCTGCGGAGTATTCGTCGGTCATCCAAACAATCTTCGAACATAGCAAACCTGAGAGATGATTCGTCAGGTGGAGTAATAGTAGTGGTCTAAAGCTTTGTCCATTCAGCAGATAGGAAAGAAACAAATGTTACTGTTATTCCTGGATGTAAACAGTGTACTTTATCGGAGTGACGGTAAGATGTTTGCCATTAATTTTGCAGTCACACAGCAGCTCCACAACGGGTACTTCTATTGGAGACATGCTAGGAACGAAAGAAATAGTGGAATTGCAAATAATTGTAGTAGCCTCATATTGGTGTGTTAACAAATAACGATTGGCTTTCAGACGAGTAATGTATTCTGTAGGAATTCCAATTTCTCTACTCCTAAATGAGCACACCTGAGCTAATTTTGTCGGAGTAGTATTCATGAGTAATTGCGTTGCACAGGTAACTGCCAGAGCATTGCTGTCGTACTGCTTGTTTAATAAACAAAAGTCTTCGTGAAATGGATCGCAATGTGGGGTAAGGATTGTTAGGTTAGGCGATGACGGCGACGAATACGCAACACCAATATTTGAAGTAGCTGCTGAACACGTACGGTGATTCAAAGCAAAGTGTGGCGTCATCAGTTTCCAATTGAAAAGACCTTGTACGTTACGGCGTATTAGAGACACGTGCAGTCCCACTAGAGCTCTCTCATTTGAAATGGTGCTCTCAGTGAAAGTTAGCATATAATAAGCGGCTCTAGAATCTAAATAAAAATAAAGCAATGAGCTGACGTTTCTTGGCTGATAATCTTAAGAGCTAATTGTAGCTCTGACATTGATACAATAAATAATTTTAATTTTTAGTTTGACACACATCCAAAAAGGATTTAGTTCGATGATAAAAATGTTTGTTCGGCAGCGGGAGCATGAGTAGATGGTTCAAACAATTTAGATTGTTAGACAACTTGCGTATGGGATAATGATAAGAAAAATTATAAGTTAATAGGCCAGGAATCGATGACAAAGAAGATATATTGTAAACACAAGCAATGTAATGGACAAAATCAGTAAGCTTTCATACAATATAGAATGAAAAATTAGGTTAAACACTTAAATGATTGAGCTGTTAGAAGAAGTGGGGAGAGAGGTGTGAAAAGGAAAGTGTAAGAACCGTTGATTAGACATACTTGAGTAGAGGAATTAATAAGATTAGGCAAGGTGACTGGTAATTGAAGCACTATACGCAACATTCTTCTTATTATATTGGTTTATAAATTTATTATTATTTTAAGTACATCTTTTTCAATATTGTGCAGGTATCCTGTTATCCAAAAGTAATACTTTTTAATTTGTTTAAAATATAATTGGTTCTTCTGAAACCACCACAAATGCTATAAGTGACTGTTGATAATCAGTAATTGACAAGATCCAAAATAATCAAATGTATTAGCATCAGAAATAAGAATAACCAAAGTTATAATTTAAACTGTGTGTACCAGAAAAGGAGTGGGAAAAGTTTAAATTTACTATTGTTTCATTGGAAAAACCTCTTTTTATAGACGAAGATGATTTTCTTATGAATTTGAAAGATTTTAGAGGTAATTCTACTACCAATGCTAATGCAAAACCTTGGTTGGGATTGGAGCACGTGAATAAAGCTCCAAAACGAGCAAGATTTAATTATTTGGAAAAGGCTATTAAGATCTACAACTAAGAATGGTTCTAATGCAAGCCAGTGGTGATTGTACATTATTAAAGTTGGCATCAACCAAAAACCATCATAATTATTGTTTTGATTGTTTTCGCTGTTTCCTAACAATTAGAATATAATATTGTACTTAGATTTTATAAATATATTGTTCATATGTTAAAAAAATTTAAACTTAAGCTGTTTATATTTTTTGTTCTAGATTTAAAATTTTAACCATTTCCCAACATAAGCAAGTTAGAACTTATATAATAAAATATTACTGGAACAAATATATCAAAATTATAATTAACATTTTTAATAATATCGTTCCTTTGTGACTTCTGAAAGTTAAAATATTTCTTTCAATGATATTGCCTTAATCGAATTAATACGTGCGTAATAACAGTTTGTTTAATCAAAATAATCGCACATTTGGGCGACTTAGTTAGACAAGTATACCACTTCCAATTGGTTTAGTAACGCTTGAACTAGTCTCCTGAACCTGAAACACAAATTTACTATATAGTTACAGATCTCTCATCGCACCTTAACTGTATTAAACAATCACAACGACAACAATTTAATGATCAAAAGAAACAAAAAATAGGAAAACAAAAGTTTAGATGTAAATGTTTGACTGAGGTGTATATTGAATGCCAAGAAATAGCATGCACGCGGTAAATGTTAACGCTGTCAAACAAAATGATTCGTTTGCGTTAACAAAACCTGTCTCATCACCACTTTGGAAATCAAAATGCCCCAAAGTGTAAAAATCTACGTGCCTACTCAAGAATCCTTCGACATTGGATCAAATAACCCCCAAAATGTTATATACAAGACAAACTTACACCATACTGTCATTTTGTCAAGGACTTTAGCCTTAGTTCTATGTTTCAAAACGCATTTTTAAAATTCTATCCATATTGTAAAGCAGTTTGTCCAAGTTTACCTATCCCTCGCCCAACCTGCGCGCGTCCCGCACCTAGCACGCGCCTGGTCTGCGCCCAGCTTGTATCTAGATACGCGTTTACCACTCCCTAGTAGCTCAAGCTGTTAACAAACTTCTGCCCATTTCCTAACATAAGCGGTCAATTAGCCCAGGCCACACAAGCGATCCATTCGTATCTCGCTTTTGGCGCTAACCGCCCTCCAAAGTTGTCAATAGAATCCCTCCTAATCCAAGTCGTGCAAGACAAATGCGCTATATCAATGTGCCCGCTTAGACCATCCAAGTAACTTAAATGCTGTAACGCCTTGGTGTAATGAGAAGAAAAACCAAATACAAAAGAGGAAAATTAATTTGAACTGGATAAATTAATATTGAGGCACCCTGTATAATTTGATTTTATGTATAATGGACACGCGGTTCTTGCGCGCTAGGACCCTATAGGTTCAGGCTGGTATCATGCGCTTCATGCCATACACTTGATAGGTAGATTAGACAATAACATAATCTCCCTTCTTTGAGCACAAGATGGGGATGGAAGTGAATGATAGCAGTTACGTTTCTAGGGAAAAGAAAGCAAATTCATTAGTTCTAAACACCAACATGTACGGGTAAATAGTGAAAATTTGATTTGTCGTCAAACACACCTTTGATTATGGAATAATAAATGGCAGTCCATGTGTTGATCAAGGATCTTCGACATAACCTGAAACACTAAAATATATCGGACCTGTTGGTTCTGAGTAGAGTCAGTTTAGAATTAAATACCCGAATGATTATATGAATACTCTTGGCTCCAATGAACTTTTTTGGTAGCCATTTAGACATAACCGTAAGCCATACTTTCCTAGAAGTTAAGAGATGAATTTGGTAGCATTTATATATGATGATTGTGTTATAAATTGTTGAAATACTGCATATTGTTAAATACTTAAGGTTAAGATCTGAACATTGCAAATTTTCGTGCAATTTATTGTGATATTTAATGATTAAAGATTTTGATGCATTAAGAATGAACCAATAATAAAATTTTTACCATTTTTTTGTACGTACTTCGGTACAAAAATATCTGTATGTCACTGATGTGAATATTAATGTAAGTAAATTTAAAGTTGTCATATGCATGCTTGTTCACAGAAATTCTGAAGCAATGTTAATACAATAAGTTGAGATTTGTTGTTTTATTTGTTCCAACATAAGGTGATCAATTGTAAGCAAAATCTACTTCACCAAGAGAGTACTGTAATTACAATCTTACTCCGCTGTATTGCTTATCGTCTAAAGAGATTCTCAATAGATTAAATTAGATGAGCCGACGCCCATAAGCTTGACCGGATAAAAACCACGTAAGTGTTGTCAGTAACATAGCTTGAAATTGCACCGAGGTCAATTGTTAATAATTATTCAATTTTGTTCTACTTTCTTTACTTATATCTATAGGGACTCGCCCTCACCAATGTATTCAGTCATCATCAATAAGTCTTCAGTCTTAAAACTGGTTAGACGCGTACCTCCATTGTGTCCTATTTCTGAGTTAACCTACGCAAGTTAAGGTTCGTGGTTTCGAGCGGTCCTTTTTAAAAAGACTTCTTTGGTTCGTAACACATTTATTTGTTTAAACAGAGTTGAACATGGAATTTTACAATATTGAATTAATTTATTCTAAGTCGAAATAGTTAATACTTAATTGTACAAGTGAGTTACCGACGAACTGCAATGTAAAAGCTGAACGTTGATGAACTGACTGGAAGTGGAGCTCTCGGTCTTTTTATAATCTCCCTACCTCTTTACAATTCTGTGGGAACCTGCGGACCTAATGTCCGCTTACAATTGACTCTATTCATAATACTTAGTTGCTATCTTAAAAGCTATTCATAATTACAATGTTGCAGGCTTATTCTGCGTAATCTCAGTACGTGACTTCCGACGACCGTCTGTGACCTGACATCTGCAGTGTCACTTATCCTTGTGCTACTTTGTAGCGTTTCCATTCGTGGGAAACTGAAATATATTGTAACAAATTATCTTTTACTTACATTGTTGCATTTTCCTAATATTTCCTAATATTTCCTAATAACTTTATTAGTTTTATAGGTATAACAAATGGGGGATCACATAACTCGCATTTCTCTAAAATTCTCACTGTTTGAATCTTTTACTATCTGCGTGCAATATTCTGATCTAGGTCTACATTTACGTCTCTAGTTCTATATCTGCTTGTAATATAACCCGCAGTATTCCCCAAAAATGTCTTAAAACATTTCCTGCCCGTCTATTTCTCCTATTTTTTTTTTATATCAGACAGATATCTTTATTTCCCTACTTTTTCTATAACCTCTTTGTTATTAACTTTATCTGTCCATGTATTTCATAGGCGTACGGTGCTGTGCTCCACACATATGCTTCAAAGGCTTTTGTCCTTGTTTCTATGTTTGTTGTGTTAGAACATATTCGCTGCTCTTTCTTGTTAGATACAGTTCGGTTCACCTTCTATTGTTTTGTAAATATATACCCTTTTTCACCGATATTCAGTGGATGCGAAGGAGGTTAAGCAGCCTACGACTACCAATATCGCCAACACTTGAGCATTTGCCGAATTAATAGTTTTCCATTAAATCCCTCTGCACAATCAAGATTAGTTAAAAATATTGCAAAACCAATAACTATAATTTTTATAATAATAATCAAAGTGCAATTATTTTTTGTCATTAGGTTTTCCGTTTTTGAACTACTTGGACGCGTACCTCCACTGATTTCTATTCTGAACTAGCCAACAACTACCTGGATACAGCTCGGTTCCCCTTCCATTGTTTTGTAATTTGTATTCAGTCAGTGCATATTTATTTTGTTTCGGAATATTTGCCGCTTTTGAATAATTTCAAATTTAATAATTTAACGCTTCAAACACCCGTAACAATAATGCGTCCATTCAAGGAACGAACCTGACGCTCAAACTGTTATCTTACGCTTACTTATCTCTCTCTCCTCTTTCGACCGATGTTTATATTAACTTCAATCGATATATTTTGTCATGTATCTAACTTACTCTTGGATTAAACCAGGCACCATGGTGGACAAGCTGAAAGAGGTAATGGCTCTTATAGGAACTTCCACAATACCATGCAAGACAAAGTCAGACTTAAAGTAACAAGTGAGTATAGTTTTTGTATAAATAAAAACCGTCTCAGGGTGTGCGGCAAAATGTTAGTAACATCATATTGGAAATATTAAAGAATATATTAAATAAAACAAAATATGTGAACTTACAGAATATTGTGTTTAAGCTCCTATTTTTGCTCAATTAAAACTATCACTGGTAATACACTTAGAGTATAAAGTGTGAAGCTCATACTTTACACCTACTAGCTTTATGGATTTCTCTTATTCTACGTCTATAATAAAATAGTTTTGCTAATAAGAGCTAATAGAACTCATTCCTCTCGCTGTGAATCTTTCACTCTACACCCATAAAAAAAAGTTTTGTCTTTGCAAGACAAGATACAGCTTATGTCTACATTTAGATGTGTTTTCTTTCTTACTCAACGTGCACAAAGAATTGTATTTATTGTAAAACTAATTTCGAAATCCAAAAATTGCAGATATTCGCTGTATGTTCGCGGCAGCTCCGTGGCTTAGTAGGTTTGCGTGTGACTACTAAGCCCAAGATCTCGGGTTCGATTCCTGACACGGACCTCTTGCAAAATTAGGCGAATGAGAGGCGGATGAGAGGTAAACTGTAGGTCCCGTGTGTGAATGTTATTACGTACGTTAAAAAGCCATACCTTGCTTGTAACTGCAAGGGTTACACAAAATTCAATATTTTCAGGCAATAAAAACCTTTAGGTGTATGTTCTGTCTCTTTGTTTGAAGCAAAGTTAGTAATGAATTAAGAAACCCACTTAAAACATCTCAATTTTAAAAACAAAGCTTGCTAATATTTGAACTGATTCGTTCCTTATCGTTTCGATGGAAATTAAATTATTCAATTCCCAAAAGTCTACACATATATAATGATTGTATAATCGTTTATTGGAATTAAAGTTGGTAATAAATTTGATTTCCTATATGTTTATTTTCATCATTTTATAAATTACCAGTTTAAGGTTTTTTTATAAAACAAATACAAGTACAATATCGTAAAGATCAAAATCCGATTTATCCGATCAATTAGTTACCGTAATTATTAACAAGAATAATATTAAACTTTTATTTATTTGAAGACGCGTAAAAATCCTTTGTTCTGTTACCATAAGCATAACATCATTAACGTTAGTTTCGTGATTTACCGTTCTAATATATTTACTAGGAATAAAAAATATGCAAATTAGAATCTGCCATAAAGTTTATATCTGCTAGTGGATTGATTAATTGTGTAGAAGGATAATGAACCTACACCTTGTAACTTTGATTTTTTTCCTCCAAAAAAGAGCAATATTATCTTATTTAAATTAAAAATATTCAACAGTACTTTTATAAATAAGTGAACAGAAAATATTGTTTGAAACTACTTCACTATAAACTTTTTGATTGCATTAGGAATATAATTTGGCAATACTTCATGTTTCCTTCACTAAAAAATGAAGATTTTCCGGTTATTCAACGATGATAGCTTGGTGTTTAGACTTGCTCACGTTTAAGAATAAAGTTGTTTCTGTTCCATATTTACTCGCTATTGCGTTATAGAAACAAATTTGAATTTAACAAAGATGAAAAGATTATGACTAACACTTACAATATCAAGTAAATTTGCGTATTTAGGTCTCTGACTTTTTGCCAAACTTTTTTTTAAAACCTGGTTTCTGAATTTATTTTAAGGTCTTCACAGAATTTCTAAAATTTAAAAGCTAGATTATAAACTGAAAGTTAAATAATAAAACCTACAAATTTGAAGTTAATTCAAAGCTAGCAAAACTAAAACAGTTCAAATGTTTTAAAACATGAGTAAAATTAACTGAACGAAAAAATGTTATAAATATAAAACTAAACTATACGTATAGATAACGATTCTTGATTTTCTTAATATTTGATATTTTTATAGTCTTGTTCGATGGATTTTAATTCATCATTATGTTACAACCTTGTTAACTATACATTTAAACTCATTTTCATTTTTCTAGACATTTCGTCAGTAGTTTTCACGCCTTCGTCAATGGTTCATAACATAAAAACATTTGTATTCTAATAGAATCCAATGTTAAAATATTTTATATAGTTGGGGCCAGAAAAGAAGTGAGTCATGAGACTAATCCGAGATTCTAGATTTGACACAAATATCTTAAGATTTTTTATTGAATAAAATAATAACAAGGAATCAATGAGATGCATTTTTATAATACACATAATAACGGACTTTTATTGTATTAGCTTGAAAGTGAAGACTGGTACACTGTATGTTGCATCTTGATTAACAGTTAGATCAGAACCTTTCGTCGGTTGCTTGTGTACATCTGTCAACTTTATAACGATCGTTTTTTTCTGAAGGTGTGGTTTTGTTGGTTCCTACGTCAACTTCCTTCAAAAGTCAAACATAAGATGTAATTTTTATCCGTAGTTGGTAGCTGACTTTTGAGAGACTTCCGGACTAACTCTGAATTCTACTTATGCGGGGAGAAACTATGAGCGGGGTACGGTTAATAATTAACGGATAAATCATAGCTTGAAGTTGCGCCGAGATCAATTGTTGATAATTATTCAATTTTGTTCTACTTTCTTTACTTATATCTATAGGGATTCGCCCCTCACCAATGTATTCAGTCATCATCAATAAGTCTTCAGTCTTGGAACTGGTTAGATGCGTACCTTCATTGTGTCCTATTCTGAGTTAACCTACACATTTCCCTAAAATTTCCACTGTCTGCGTGCAATATTCTGATCTGGGTCTACATTTACCTTTCTATTCCTATATCTGCTTGTAATACAACCCGCACTATTCCTCAAAAATACCTTAAAACATATCCTACCCTTCTGTTTCTCCTATTTTTTTTTTGTTTCAGACAGATATCTTTATTCCTTTACATTTCTATAACCTTTTTGTTATTAACTTTATCTGTCCATGTTGAAGTATAACATTTCAAAAGGCTTCTTCCTTTTCCTGTCTGATTCTCTTACTGTCCCTATTTTATAGGCGTACAGTGCTGTGCTCCACACTTATGCTTCCAGCACCTTTGTCCTCGTTTCCATGTTTGTTGTCTTTGAACATATCCGCTGTTCTTTCTTGTTAAATACAGTTCAGTTCCCCTTCTATTTCACCGATATTCAGTGGATGTGAAGGGGTTTAAGCAGTCTATGACTAATAAGATCCCCCAACACTTGAGCATTTGGCTAATTAATAGTTTTCAATAAATCCCTCGGCACATCAAGATTAGTTGAAAATATTGCAAAACCCATAACTATAGTTTTTTATAATAACAATCAGGTTTAAGTGCAATTATTTTTTTGTCATTAGGTTTTCCGTCTTCGAACTGGTTGGCACGTACCTCCACTGATTTCTATTCTGAACTAGCCAACAACTACCTGGATACAGCTCGGTTCCCCTTCCATTGTTTTGTAATTTGTATTCAGTCAGTGCATATTTATTTTGTTTCGGAATATTTGCCGCTTTTGAATAATTTCAAATTTAATAATTTAACGCTTCAAACACCCGTAACAATAATGCGTCCATTCAAGGAACGAACCTGGCGCTCAAACTGTTATCTTACGCTTACTTATCTCTCTCTCCTCTTTCGACCGATGTTTATATTAACTTCAGTCGATTTATTTTGTCATGTATATAACTTTCTCTTGGATTAAACCAGGCACCATGGTGGACAAGCTGAAAGAGGTAATGGCTGTTATAGAAACTTCCACAATACCATGCAAGTCAAAGTCACACTTAAAGTCACAAGTTAGTATAGTTTTTGCATAAACAAAAACCGTCTCAGGGTGTGCTGCAAAATGTTAGTAACATCATATTGGATATATTAAAGAATATATTAAATAAAACAAAATATGTGAACTTACAGAATATTGTGTTTAAGCTCCTATGTTTGCTCAATTAAAACTACCACTGGAAATACACTGAGAATATAAAGTGTGAAGCTCATAGTTTACACTTATAAGCTTTATGAGTTTCTCTTATTCTACGTCTATAATAAAATCGTTTTGCTAATAAGAGGTGATAGAATTCATTCCTCTCGCTCTGGATCTCTTTCACTCTACATCCATAAAAAAAGTTTTGTCTTTGTAAGACAAGATACAGCTTACGTCTACATTTAGATGTGTTTTTCTTTCTTACTCAACGTGCACAACAAATTGTATTTATTGTAAAACTAATTTCGAAATCCAAAAATTGCAGGTATTCGCTGTATGTTCGCGGCAGCTCCGTGGCTTAGTTAGTTTGCGTGTGACTACTAAGCCCAAGGTCTCGGGTTCGATCCCCGACACGGACTTCTTGAAAAATTAGGCGAATGAGAGGCGGATGAGAGATAGAATGTAGGTCCCGTGTGTGAACGTTATTGCGTACGTTAAAGAGCCATACCTTGCTTGAAACAGCAAAGGTTCCACAAAATTTAACATTTTCAAGCAATAAAAACCTTTAGGTGTATGTTCTGTCTCTCTGTCTAAAGCAAAGTTAGTAATGAATTAAGATATCCACTTAAAACATCTCAATTTTAAAGACAAAACTTGCTAATATTTTGTACCGATTCGTTCCTTACCTAAGGTTTCGATAGAAATTAAATTATTCAATTCCCGAAAGTCTACGCATATATAATGTTTGTATAATCGTTTATTGGAATTAAAGTTGGCAATAAATTTGATTTTTTATACGTTTATTTTCATCATATTATAAATTACCAATTTATGGTTTTTTTATAAAACATAAATACAAGTGCAATATCGTAAAGATCGAAATCCGATTTATCCGGTCAATTAGTTACCGTAATTGTTAACAAGAATAATATTCAACTTTTATTTTTTGAAGATGCGTAAAATTTCTTTGTTTCAGTTACCATAAGCATAACATCATTAACGTTAGTTTCGTGATTTACCGTTCTAATATATTTACTAGGAATAAAAAATATGCAAATTAGAATCTGCCATAAAGTTTATATCTGCTAGTGGATTGATTAATTGTGTAGAAGGGTAATGACCCCACACCTTGCAACTTTGATTTTTTTTTCTCCAAAAAGCAAAATTATCTTATTTAAATTTAAAATATTCAACATAACTTTTATAAATAAGTGAACAGAAGATATTGTTTGAAACTACTTCACTATAGACTTTTTGATTGCATTAGGAATATAATTTGGCAATACTTCATGTTTCCTCCAGTGAAGAAGGAAGGAACGTTTAAGAATAAAGTTGTTTGTGTTCCATGTTTACTCGCTCTTGTGTTATAGAAACAAATTTTAATTTAACAAAGATAAAAAGATTATAACTAGCACTTACAATATCAAATAAATTTCTGAATTTATTTTAAGCTCTTCTTCACAGAATTTCTAAAGTTTAAAGGCTAGATAATAAACTGAAAGTTAAGTCATAAAACCTACAAATGTGAAGTTAATTCAAAGCTAGCAAAACTAAAACAGTTCAAATGTTTGGAAACATGAGTAAAATTAATTGAACGAAAAAATGTTATAAATAAAATACTAATTATACGTATAGATAACGATTTTTGACTTTCTTAATGTTTGTTATTCTTATAGTGTCATTCTTGGGATTTTAAATCATCATTATGTTACAACCTTGTTAACTATACATTTAAACTCATTTTCATTATTCTAGACATTTCGTCAGGAGATTTCACGCCTTTGTCAATGGTTCATAGCATAAAAACATTTGTATTCTATAGCAATCCAATGTAAAAATATTTTATATAGTCGGAACCAGAAAAGAAATGAGTCATGAGATTAATCCGAGATTCTAGAATCGACACAAATATCTCAAGATATTCCGATTTTGTATTGAATCAAATAATAACAAAGAATCAATGAGATGCATTTTTATAAAAGACATAATAACGAACTTTTATTGTATTAGCTAGAAAGTGAAGACTTGAAGACTACTACACTGTATGCTGCATCTTGATTAGCAGTTAGATCAGAACCTTTCGTCGATTGTTTGTGTATATCTGTCAACTTTATAACGATTGTTTTTCTCTGGAGGTGTTGATTTGTTGGTTCCTAGTGAAAAGGGGGTACCCAACACTACGCCAACTTTCCTCAAAAGTCAAACATAAGATCTAATTTTTATCCGTAGTTGGTAACTGACTTTTGATAAACCTCCGGACTAACTCTGTACTCTATTTCTGCGGGGGAGACTATGAGGGGGATTCGGTTAATAATTAACGGATAAACCAGGGCGCCAGTACACTTATAAAATAATCATCTACAAGCAAATATCGTCAAACAAAAGTGTAGAAACTTCTACGACTAAATTCCGTTTCAAACCATGACGGTTTGACCTTAAATTCGTACAAACTCTGTACCTGTAATTAAACATGAGGTTAAATAAATAATATGAAACAGCAGTTTGCGTCTCTTTACAAAGAAAATGTACTAAAAGTATTAAAACATATTAAGTTTAATTTTCAGTTTGATTTGGAACTGCCACCATTACACTACTTGTGCGAATGTGGCCGTTTATTCAGTTTGTAGCATAAATAAATTATAAAATTAATCACTGAGTAGCACGATGTCTTACTTTTAATAGGAGGTCCTGAAATGCTAACAGAAATGAGAATTTGATATAGCCAAATTTTATGCGTGTATTGAAATCAAATATTATATAGTCATATTGTAACGAATACGATTATCTGCTGCTTAAATATACGCTTTTGTTCTATATACCTATTCAATAAATATTAAATTCCAATAGAAACAATATATTTCGAATTCATACATAGAGCTCCACCTATATTTAAATATTCAAAGTAAAATTTAAGATCTCTTCTATTTGTATGTATCTTGATACAATGTCTACTTTTCTGCGCGTGCTTGGATAGCAACGTAGCCTCGTGGTCAAGATTCATTGAATATCGGGATGTAATCAGCCAAGAAAGTGTTAACGTGGGGCAGCAGGTTTTGATAAAACATGCCATCCCACAAAAAAGTGAAGTGGTGACAACGAATGCCATGGTTTCATTTTTAGTTGTAGTATCGACGTAAGTATAGTCAAGAAAATATGTCTACGGTAGGTGAATAATTCTCAAACTTACCTTAAAATCATTTTTCCCATTTCTTTTCAGCGCAAGTACGAAAGTATGAAAGTATATTGAAGTAAAGAAATCAAGTATGATCTTATATTGAAGTAAAGTAAAAACAATATAGATACGCAAACACATAATAAGCCCTTTTGGATGTTGGTTGTACTGAAAGTGCAGTTTTAAAAGTTGCTGTGCGAGAGGGCGGAAATTTCCACATTTGTTTGGTTAGTATAGAAGTCAAACTGGGCACATGTATCAGCCGCGCGCACCTGCCATTGTAAGTACCTAGATGTTTAAAGAATTTGGTTGCCTAGCAGATATTCAGCGGTGAGTCATCTTCAATTTTAGAGCTATATTCATTTTATGGAACCATCATTTGCAATGTACAGATGATTTTTGAGGGTTCTGTGTATGTTTGCTTAAATTTGGTACACGGGGTTTTTGTGAAATTTTTGTGGTCATTTGAATTGATACGCTTAAGATTTTGTTCAAAATTTAATGTTTGAATAGTTTATAAACGTTCTTATTATTTCAAAGGCATTTCTATGGGATAGTTTTGAGGTTGCAGGGATATATTAAAATGTTTGCATGTCTAGACGTGTGACACGTTGATATTTGTTTGTCACATTATAGTGTATAATTTTTTTTGACAGTACACCTGAAGTACAGCTTAATTCGGACAATTGGTGTTTTTTGATCTTTGATTAAATCAAATATGTCGGTTGCAAATGTAGTTCTGTGGTCTACAAAAAGTCTGAGCATTTAACTTGTAGACTCGAACAGGATCCTATTTAAGTATTATAATTAAACTGTAATATAAGAATGAAAACCATATATTTATTATAGAGAGTTAACGTAAATTGTTCAATTGTAAATGTCCTACCAGTATTCAGAGATTAATGCTGGATCTTGGTAAGGTAATTGTTTCGAGGGTCTTCATACATATAACTTTGTACAAGCGATGTATATATATATATTTTTTTACAAATTAATAGAAAGAATAATAAGTTGTCGTAAAGCTTTCTTTCATTGAAGTCAGCAGTAAATGTTCTATAGAAGCAAACAACCACATTTATGAAGTTTTTGTAGTGAGGAGAGGGGTGTTATTGGTGTTGGTTTGGATCTTTTTTGAAGCATAATTTTTACTATTTGATTTTTCTTTACTTTAGTTTTTTTTGTGATAAAGTGACTAGGCTCTGGCGTGGCCCTGGTCTCAAAATGTTTGGAAGTGATTGGATTTTCGGGTTGTGCGGGAGCGTCGTTCCCATTCCAGTTTGCAGAGTCAGTAGTAAGTATTATTTTTTTATGTTGTTCGTCTTAAGGATTTTTCTTTTCGAAGATTTCCGTATCTGATCTTCGGATAGATTCTCATTATAACATTCATTAAGATATGGTGGCGTCCAATAAAACTTCTTTTTTTCGTATACCATCCTACGACCCTAGCTCATAGCTCTGCCCTAAGTTGAAGAAGCTTAGCTGGCTGGAAGATCTCATTAGAGGGGCCTTTTCTCTCAAAGCCATTTATCATCTCCTTTACCCTGGGCTTAGATTTTAAACAGGAACCCCTCATAATTTATCGAGGCCCTGCCGCCTATAAGGTAGAGTAGACACACTATTTACCTTTTGAGGAATTGTGTGTAACAATATAAGAAAAAATAAATATTAACAGGAAGCGTTCAATTATTTGTTCAGTGAGATATTTAAATAACTTTTGCAAACTTAGTAAAGCACAAACATAGGCCAGTTTTTTTTACCGATACCAGATCTGATATAGATTTACAATCCTTAAGTACATATTTAACTAGTTAAATGTATAATTCTTGTTTAAAATAACTAGTATTTCGGAAAACAAGTTATAAATAACATATTTGCGTTAAGTTTCAATTTTCAGAAAAACGTTAACATTTAATTATTTATTAACGTCTTCGAGAATTCACAATTTCATAGGAGATGAGTAATTTAAATTTTTCCAATAACGGGGAACAAAACAAACAGCTTGTCACTTAATAAAAAAGTAGGCTTATCGACTTATAGCAGAAACCACCTTCAAAATTACCAATAACATCCAACAGCGAAACGGCTTTGGAACACAAACAGCAAGATGGCCGGAAATTTCCTCTAAAAACTGGTTTACCCCAAATAATAGTTGACCAAACAACAGGTCTTCAAGGATAACTAGAATTATTGCTAGTACATTTTCTAATAATGGCCTACACAACGTTTTAGGTGTTACATCTCCAACTTAATACTCAACCAACGAACTCATTACGTATACGTAGTTATGGCAATTTTACATGAAGCAAAACCACAGCTTAAGTTGTTTTTTTGTTAATTTTATTTCTAAAGTAGTTGTTAAATCATTTTATAAATTTGTTGCTAGACTTTTTGTTTTTCTAATTCATCTTTGTTGCGCTGGAAAAGTAAAAAGAATACATTTTTAGAATTCTAAATTTAACAGTACGAACCATTGTTCGATCGGCCAGATCGAGACACGTGTTGAAAGGTTAAAGTGGGCGAAGGGCCCCGCGAAAATCTCCGACATTTGAAACTTTCTACATCTTAATTGCACGAAGTTCTATCAGTCAGTGTACTGGATAAGCCGTAGCCACCTGTTGCAAAACTCGTAACTTTGCGTATGATTTGAACGTAAACAAAAGATACGATAGAATTATATTCGACCTTTAACCACGTAAATTGATTTATTTGAATTTTGTTAGATGTGTTTTTTTTATACGTCAACGAGAATTAAAATACTGACTAAATGTGTTTGGCTTCATTTATTTGACTTATATAAAAAATTTTTAAATAAATATAATAATATCACTAAACAAGGTGGATACAAAAATTATTGTACCTTATTCGTAATTTTATAAAATGTTTGGGTTACGGAAAATTAGAATGCTTCAGTTTTTAGTGTATTCCTCTTTGTGTTTGTTTTAATTTGTTACGGTAACTTTTTGAAGTAGAGCGATTCTGCATTAAATTGCAATTACTTTAATTAAAAATTCTAATCTAAACCTTTTTACGTTATTCTCAAATTATACAAACTTAACAAATACATCCTGTATAAATTTCCCTCAGTACGTGTAATATATCCTATAACCGTTTATAAATTCGTTAAAACAAATAAACAAGCATTAGCTTCTTCTAAACACTCTTTCTTGAAATATGTGCTAGTTATTTAGTTACTTCCAATTCTTTTCTTTCTAGATCAACAATCCCACTCTACGACGTTTTTGAGATAGCCCTAACTCTAATCCTTTTCAAGTTCGATTTTACCATTCTGTCCCTGTGTTTTGTTGCGGTATACGGTGTAGGTGATTTTTTCTACTTACTTTGCTGCTTTATTTCTTGTCTGCACGGAATACCGTAACATAAAAATTTGAGTACCCAACGTGTTGCTCAGATTTTTGAAACCTTACTTTTATTTAATGTTGGCTTCGATTTTCAAAGCCATTTTTTTTACTTATCGTTGGCTACGATTCTCGAAACCTTTTTTACTTAATGTGGGTTACAATTTTCTAAACCTTCCTGTCGTTCTTAAAAATTTGCTTAATTTTTTAAACCGTTCTTTTTGCTTAAGAGTTTGGTCTCGATTTTTGAAAACCCCTATTCTTACTCAGCATTTCGTCCCGAATTTTTCTGTACATATGCCGTTTCCTCCTGATGAAAATTTTTCTTTGTTGCGTTCGTTTTATTGTTCCTTGTCCATTACATGGTGACTTACACCAAGTTACCAGAATTGTGTTTTCGCTGGGGATTCGAGTTTTTGAAAACACTGGCGCCTATTTCTATTCCTTGATTCTATTTTTTTTTCTCCAATTCTATTAGCATTCTTATATACTATTTGGTAAATCTTACAAAGTTTTTTTGTGTTTTTTTTTAATTTCAATTTTTCCTTCGGGTATACTTTAACTCCTGTTGGCTTCGTTATTCTTTTATTGAGTTAAAGTGCACCTTTGGCGTATACGTGGGAAACACTTACTCAAAACTGAGTTGCAGTACGAATTATTTTCTCGTCGTTTTGATTCTAAGGTCTATGGAGGTGAACTCCGCAAATCTGTATAGGGTGCTTTTTGCATAGAACGCGATGAGGCACTCCTTCAACCCTCACCCCCCACCCCCATTGTATTCGATTACGCTGTCGACCTTGCATCAGTCAGAACTTCTATACAAGAGCTTCAACAATCCTTTGCTAAATTTGATGGTGACAAATCTTCACTTGCATTCAAACACATTAGTTCTATGTGGCTCCACGCAGGACGTCACTGTGCTGAGTTTCCTCCACTAAAAGTAAAGTGCAAAATTAGTTCGAAATTACTTCATACTTTAGACGATCTCCACATTTCTTTCAAAACTACAATAGAAATTTCCCGGTTCACTACTAGTCCGGTAGCTGCTTCTCATCCTACTCACACTTTTACTGCTGAATCCGATTTTGCATATAAGTCCGCTACGATTGAGAAAAATATTTTTACCCCACATGACCAAACAATTAAGTTTCTTCCTACGCCTACGAGTAGATCAAATATTTTTTTTGTGCTTTCTTGTGTTCGTATTCCTGTGGTCTACTTCTACTCGTCAGGTCACATGCTTTAATTGCGACAAACTTGGTCATGTTTCAACACGTTGTACTCGTTCTCAAGTACTCCATTGCTACAGTTGTGGACATAAGGGACTTACTTGCCACAACTGTTCGAACTGTCACCCTACTACTAATAGGTCTTCGAATAATACTCCAAATTCTCTCCTCAGCTCTAGGAGTCAAATTTCTTCTACCTCTAATCCTACGTTCTCTTCTATACTGCATCCTGGTCATCTTACTGCTACTACCAAAACAAATCCTTCTTAGGCAAATACGGCTTCGAACATAATGTCTTCTGTTTCTAGTTGCACGTCCTTTTCTGCATCGTTCTCCCGCTCGTTTTACTACCAGCACATCATATCGTTTTCAGCCATACGAGTCTTGGACCGTAATATCGATTTCAACGGGTATCACGACCCTACTTACCGAACACCTTCTAATAATAACCAAATTTCTTCTGTTGTTGGGTGTTCGGATGATGATCAAAAAGATCTTACGTATTCAATTCCACCGCAGACTGTGCCTCCCCCATCATTGGAACCCATACTTCAAATTAGTGACTTACAGGTAGCAATTCAAGAGTTTGTTCCTATTTTCTTAAATGATTCTACTCATGAAATTTTTGTCGTATCTACAATAACAGATGCAGCTGAAGTGACGATAACTACTAATACTGATAGAGAAAGTCATGTTGAAGTTAGTAAACCCGTATCTTTAATGCCTCTTGCTGCTGTTGTAAAAGTTTTATAAGCTCCTGTTTCTGTATCTGCCGTAGTTGTGGAAGTAATTCCAATTATAGATGAAGTTTTGCCTGCTCCTACTTCTCTATCAAATTTCAATGAAGTTTTACCTGATTCTGCTCCTTTTTCTTATGTTGACGAAGTTCAACCTGATACTGTTCCGTCATCTAACGTTGATGAAATTTTACCTGATGTTACTGTATCTATTGTTGATGAAGTTTTAACAGACCCTGTTCTTCTATTTAATGTTGATAAAGGTATACTTGCTTCTACTTCTTAATCGAATGTTGATGAAATTCTGTCTGGTTCTGTTCCTTTATCTAACGTAGCCGAAGTGTTATCTGATTCTGTTTCTTTTCTAGAGGCTGATACTCTTACAGCTAATGCTGTTCCTTTTTCTATCGTTAACTTTCTTACAACCAATACTAAAAACAAACGACTTTTTCCATAACTTAAAATGCGTTTCCTAAATCACAACAACTACTACTACCTCCACCATCGCTACCACCTGCTAAACCGCATGCTTCAACTACCACACCTCCTGCTAATCCTCTTTTTTTGTTCCGATTGGTCTTCCTTACTTTATTGGTTCTTTTTCTTTTCTCATCATTCCGTCCGCACACTACTTATCGAATCCCGTGTGGATCCGGATTAGAATAATCCCAAGGTAAGACCTACCTGTCGTAAGAGGCGACTAAAACGGTCCAACACATACACACACACACACACACACACACAAACTTCTTACACACACATTTCTGCTTGGTTCTCTTTACTTTCGTTCTCTCCTTATATCCGAACTCCGTGTGGATCAGGATTAGAATAGTGTTAGGGTAAGATCTGCATGTCGTATGCGACTAAAGCGGTCCAACACATTCACACGCCCACTCACACACATTTTCTTTTGTTCTTACTTTTCTTTGTTTTATCCTCTTCTTGCAGTTTTGGTGCTGCTTTCTTATGGTTATTTGTGTTAGTTTTACTTCTCCGTTCCTTTTGAACCACTTTCCTTTTCCTATCCTTTTGCTGGTTTTCTTACTGTTAGTCCTCATACGGAGTTTATGAAAGGTTTTGACCCACTCCTGTGCTAGGTGCTTTTTTTTTGGAAACCACTACTCAGTCGACTTTCGGCCTAGTTAGCTATTCTTTTCTTCGGTTCTTTGTTTAATGCGATTGTTTGTTACCACAGCTTGAAGTACTCCAATTTTTTCTATCCAGCATCCTTGGTATTCCCTTACCTACCTCTAGGCTTGACAATTATTATCTCGTTTTGGCTTTTACTGTTGGTTGCCTTCCTCGTTACATTCCTTACTTTTTGTTTTTGTCGCGAGAAACCAATCTCTTTTCTTGAGGTTGAAAATTTTACTATTTCTTTACTGGAGATGTTCGTGCTCGAACGACTTTTTTCAGTGTTAGGCCATTCCATCTTTGTCCTCGGCGATTGATATCGTTTACTTCTCCTTTCCCCATGTCCTTTATACTTCTTGATTTAGTTCGATATACTGTTCCTTCGTGCCCGATAAAAATTCTTTGGTTGATTTATACTTGGTTTTTGTTGTATTCTTAAACGAATTTTCTTTTGGTTCATCTTACTAGTGTATATTGGCCTCTCGAGTCGGATATAAGTAAATTTTTGTTAATTTTTTACTTTTCTTTGAGTTTTCTTAAGCGAATTTTGCCTTTGTTATTACTATAGTGCTTGCTTCGTTGCTTCTGCTTCTTATCCCGACCTTTTAATTTTGCTAGGGGAAATTTGTTACGGTAACTCTCTGAACTAGAGAGATTTTGCATGAAATTACAACTACCCTAATTGAAATCGCTAATCTAAATATTTTATGCTATTCTTAAATAATAACAAGTTCAATATTCAAATATTAAAACCGTCCTGCATAAAATGTTCCCCAATGCGTGAGATATATCTTATAAACTTTTATCAATTCATTAAAACCAAACAAGCATTTGCTTCGTCTAAACACTTTAAATTCTTTGAAATGTTTGCTCCTCAAATGATGTTAAAGGATGTCTCTTTCTTGGAAATACGTGCTCGTTATGTTGATTAGTTTTCGTCGAAATAAAAACTATTGTATAACCTTTTCTAAAACCGAGAAGCTCGCATTAGCAATTTTTCGTAAAGTATTATAACCGCTGCTCGTTAAAACTACTTCTAAATAGGTTCTTTGGAAAGATTAAATGCTTAAATGTGTTTGTTATTTGCGCTCATTTCTTGAAATTCTATTTTGTTTTTATTGCTGAAATTTTATTGGTAGCAATGTCCCTCTTCATTAAGTTATTCCGAGAATATTTATAGCGTGAATCGATAATCATACAAACCCCTATTCTTTTTTCAGAAAGCCAGGCCACTTTATATGCTTTACAGTAGTTTTAGTTGTCTATATCGCCGGGACATTATAAAATGTAGTTTACTTTCTCTTGTTAACAACGAAATTCAATCGAATTAATTATCGTATTTTGTTTTCTGAATTCTAGGAAGGATTTGCCGTTGTATATATTTTCGCTTGCCTTTTCAGAATATTTTACACCAATGTCGGTGGAGATGGTTTATGTTTCTCTTCCATGGTTTCCAAAGCTGTATAAATACAACTTCAACTTGGAAAAATGGCTCTTAATTTAGTCGACTTTTTTGTAATGTGGTTCGCCTTTATTAAACTAGATCGCCAACATCGACACACCTATATACTAATGACATTGAAGAAAACACATCTGACTGTATTTATTTATTTAACTTAATTCACAGAGTAACAATAATCTTTCTACGCGTACTACTACTTTACTCCACTCATTCTACACTCTCTATTATAATTATAATTATGATTGTTTTAGTTATGCACTTTACTGAAATATATAACCTTAAGTAGGTAATTAGGAAACGCTGACAACTAATAACAATATTACATTAAGTAGTTCTGTAGTTCAGGGTACTGCAGAAAAGATGTACACAACATTCGTATGTTTCTAGGTTAGATTGATTAATAATTGCTCTACATCATCTTGATGATTCGATTTTGTTCTTGGATACTTCTGATATACAACGGTCTTTGAGCGTTGTAAAGTTACGTTATTAAAATGCGTTTGTACTAGTGCAGTACAGTTAAGTTGTTCCAGCCCCAGCTGCATTTCGTAAGATGGTATCAGAAGGAAGATAGCTCCAGGTACAGTATGTTTTCTGTTTGCCTTATTTTGTGGTGCTGTTTTGGGAAGATAGACACTTGCTTTTGATTCATTCTACAATACATTGCAGATCGATGTTTACAAACGCTCACAAACTCGACCAATTATGTATAAATTATTGTAGAATTTTAGTGCGTTTAGAGCGCTTTTCTACTGTTTGATTTTCACTGTTTAAATTAATGTGAACGCCAACAATGGAATGTTTAGAATTTTAATGATACAACATGCATTTCCCACAGAAATTTTTTACTGACTACTATTATTTCGATATTTCTTATACATATTTAGGGTGGGAACATATTGTAAGTACGCTTGATATTTTTGAGCTTTAGGTTATACTGTATTATATGTAAATTTACGCTTTATGTACATTACGTTGTAACGAACAAATGCGCAACTATGTATTTCGACGTTTGTAAATATTCTTTTCGGCATTGGATGTTTTCCTTCATGTGCGTAATATAAATTTCTTTGTTACTGAAGTTTTCAATTCTTATCTTTCTAGGTCACCCACCCCACTCTCTGACATTGTTGAGCTAGCCCGAATTCTGATTCTTTTGTAGTTCGTTTCTGTCCCTGTGTTTTGTTGTGGTATTCGGTATGGGCAATTTTCTACTACTTACTGTGCTGCGTTCATTCTTGTCCGCACAGAATACCGTAACATGTAACAAATTACATAAGGAATACCCCAGGAGAATTCGATTTTAACAAATGGATAAATATAAACTTAAGCCCCATTGATAGTAAATCATGCCTTCGACGAAATCATTCAGTTTTGTCATTTCATGTATATTTACTTACGTTCTACATTGAAATTAACTATTTCAATCAATTCCATAAACCAATAGTGCGCTACTCTTTCATTAATTTATGTTGTACGTATATCAACTAAATGTAACTTGTTAGGACTGTCAAAGTTGGTAAAATAAATTATTTCTTCTCGTTTTATCCTCTACTACAGGAAGTATAGTGAAATTCTTTACAGTTCCTATGATTAGAAAATTTGCAGCCTGTCTTGCAAAGTACAATTTTTCGACAATTAGTAGTTTAAAGTATCTAATAATGGTGACAAACTGCTAAGGAAATTAAAATCTGAAAGCTCTGAATTTTGCTATATTGTGCTTTATTTCACATCATTCTGATTTATATGCGGGGGTGAATAAATGAAAAGGTACCTAAAGGTTTTTAGAGATTTCTACTTTTCAACTCTTGAAGTGCTTTTACTCAAGCTTTTAAAATCCATTATTTTCTTGAATACAAACTCTTAAAAGCATTTTCTAGTAACCACATCTTTGTAATTGGAAACACAATAAAACGCAGCATGTTTCCAAATAAATTTTTCTGAAGAACACATTGCACAGTATTATTGTAATAGATTACACACGGTACTAAATGCTGTTAGAAATTTCGTTCTATTCTTCTTCTTTGCTCAAAAGCTGTTTGGTCATCATTATAAGTTTAGTAGCTTTCTTGGTTGGTGTTATACACAAAAGCAAATAATTTCACGCTGTCCTTAATATGACAAACTTAAGATTGTGTTAAAGACCCTAGCTCAATTTAAATTAACCTTTTTGCTGTATAACACCAAGTTATATTATTTGCGCACAATATGAAGTCGCTTTTAAGGTGAATATCAAGTTATAAATCAAACTATAGTCTGGATTAGAATGATTTAGCGATCTCAACGGACCCTACTGTAATATACGTTCTTGAGTATAAAGTATCTTTATACATACTGCTTTTAGGTTTTGCCTAGCCTAGAGGTATAAAGTATTACTTGCTACCGGGGGTTTTATTACACCCTAGAAAGTAAATAAATGAAGTGAAAGAAAAACTAAATGATATGCAGGATGAGAAAATAAAAATACATCTATCAGCTGTATGGGGTTATTGGAAAAATGAATTCGCTGTAGCCGCCAATAAAGTTTGGTCAAAATTGAGCACGGATAAAGTGGATATGCAACTAATTTTGATTAGTTTATAATTAGGTGTTGGTTAGTCACACTTCTACACACACAGACCCATTAAATATGAAAAATAATATTCGAGAAATGATCATTCTGGTTTTAGTTATAAACACTTCATCTTTTTACAGAATAAGCTGTGATAATAATTTTTCATACGTTATGATTAATTATATCGACGAGCATAAGTTTTCGTGTTTAGCTAAATACATATTTTATATAAACCCACAAAACTGTCAGTATGTCATACTTGTAATTAATTCATTTTACCGAGGCATTATCTAAAATCAGGCGACCTAAAAGTAGGTGTTTTTTAGCGGGTCTGGGACAGCACCGCCACCGCCTAATATACTCGGAGGCGATCTATACACATCAGTTGGCCTATTAGTCCTGGCAATAGAAACTATTTAACCGCGTTGAAACGTTGGGCTAAATTGTCAGTGTATGTTGTCCACATTTTACAGTTAATCAATAGGAATATCCGACATATCGAGTCTAAGTATTCGAATTATTCAAATGGCACGTGTAAAACTTGTGCCGGATCATGCTAAATTGAAAATATAGGAAATATACAGGATAGGCCGAAAAACAATTACCTTGAAGTTGGCGCTTGCAATTGCGTCGATAGTGTCACAAGCATGTCGCTACTGGACACGGTTACGTGACGTGGTTAAAAAAATATCGCCGTAAAAGTTAAGCAGAGCGATGCAAGCTGAAAATATTATAAATTGAATATTTTGTTGAAAAATGTTTTGTTGGTTAATAATACGCACTCCCCTACCTAATGATTACAGGTTTTCGATAATAAATTTTATTTCTTTCTCATTATACCATTGTTTTGTTATAGAAAAAATTAAGTTTATATTAGGTTGCAGTAAAACATAAAGATGCAACTCATAAAAAAATCTTTTATGTGTGCCTGATTTGCATGTAATTTTATTTGTAATATAGTTTTTGTTAAAAAAACATTTTTTTAAATATATCCATATTTATTCGTTAGAAAAACGAAATGGCGTGAGACCGATCATTTTAAAAGAACTATCGATATAAACCTTAAACTTGTTTTCTGATGGAATGCTAACAAAGGAGTCAGGAATTTGACACCCTAAAAGAAGTGCGTACCTGTATTCGTTAGTTTGTATTTCAGTTGCGCGCTTCGAATAAGGGACTTTATATGTATTATATATATATATATATATATATATATATATATATATATATAGCTGACATAAGTTAAAAATTGACAATGTCAGATATGATTGACAAAAATGCCGAACGTAATTGAGAGTTAGGTTGATGTATCGTCGTGTACACGATTTAAATTTGTAAAATTTCCCAATTGTGTTATCGGTCTCGGTGGCGTAATTGGTAAACGCATGGTTCCGGCAAAACCAGGATACTGGTTCAAGTCCTGTCCAAGACCTTATATTTTCCATGTTTCATTTACTAGCTCGATTTGAAAAGATCTTGGGCTTTGCATAAAAGTCTAAGTTATTATTTCATCTTATTCACTATAATACGATAGTATTTATTAACTTACCTTGTGTAATTGTGTAATTAATATATATATATATATATATATATATATATATATATATTACTCATATTTAGACCAGGGTAGAAAATTAAATAATCACATCAAATAATTTTAATCACCGTGTATAATGAATATTATTGGATAATACGCGTTATTAAAACCGTGAAGCATAAAAATTTATTAGTTTCAGTAAAAATAAGAGATTTAAATCATGTACAAGACGCTTTATATCAAAAGAAACAGTATTAAAAGCTCTGCGTGTAATTTAATTACCTGAGGAAAGAAACAAATGGAAATTACGTGCAAAATTTATATTAATTAACCCTATTTTAAGTAACCGGTATTAAACAAAGTGTACACATAATAAATAATATTTAATTGGTATTCGCTAAAAATGAAAGGATAGAAGACAATTTTAATTGAAGTTAATTAAACCATTATTAATAATAAGCATAAAAGTCTGTGAAAATCCAAGATTAAAATACCACGGAATAAGGCTCTGAGAATTAATAGTATATTTGAACACCTGCGTAGTTTAAAAAGCTCATTCGGAGTAAATTTTGCAGATAATTAATGGTTACAAAGAATCTTGGAGAAACCGGGATTTAATATTCACGGGAAGGCGCGATACGGGGTTATTTAACCCAGATAGTCCACATGGACTGAAATAATCGACAGTAAGGAATATCAATTTGCACCACTAAGAACAGGTTAGATAGAGACAGATAATATGCGCAAGACCGAGGCACATATAGTAAAAGGCGTGAGTAGAGCAACGTCATGGGGTTGTGATTGGTTGAAAGTAAAGGCAAAATTTGAGAGGTAAAATAACATTTCTGTACAAAATTAATTAATTATTCTCGGACATGTTTGCGTGCCGTGTGAGAATTTCTGATATTTTCAACTGGCGAGTGCAAAATTCGTAAAAACCGGCGCGCGAGCGACGGAATGGGAAACGAGAATGTGAAATTCTTTAGAATTGTCTGTTTTGAGGACAAAAGCGACGTGCCGGCTATCCGCTATATATACCGGTGGTAATATGAATTTCGGTCTCTTAGACTTTTGACTATTCGATGCGTTAAAAGCTCTCTTACATCCGCGACTTGATTCAATACGTTAAACAGTGCATTTTAGTTTGATAGAATAATTTAAAGTTTGCTCGTATAGTTTGGTGATTTAAAACAGTTTGTTATTTACGTGCTAACATGAATGTACTTGAGTGCACTTAGATACAAGGTAATAAAATTTAGTATCACTGTACCAAATTGTAAAATTTACAACGATAAATGAATACCCATTAGTAGGCAGTTTTGGCGTATATTGGTGAAAGAAGTATGAATTTCTTTGCTATTTTTCGGGGGTGTTAATGATTAAATGGTTCATAAATGTGTCTGGATCCAAAACAAGGGTCAGATATACACAGATGAGTTCTGGAAAAGCCCAGAAACAACTTTAAATAAATGGTGATGGAGAAAATTTGAAAAGCGTTGAGAATCAGAAGCTGTAAATATAATCCAGTTGGAATGGTGTGATTAACAAAAGGGACGATGTACCTTGAAGCTACGAGTGCAGTAACCTTCAGGTAATTTATACTATTTTGTTTGAACTTTGATATTTTTGTGTGTTGAATAACTTTATAATTGATTTACTTTAAATGGACATTAGTGAAATTGTACTAACCATAAAATTTTAATTTTAAGATGAAATTTGCTTGTTTAAGTAGAAAGGGTATTTAGTATTGATGTTCGGGATTATGATGAAAATTTGGGTATGTCTTTGAGCTCAATTAGACGAACCTGGTTAATTAACGTAAAGGGGTGGTAGATGCTCCTTTATACTCAGACTCAGGTCTGCATATATTGTTATAGTAATTAGTAGGCATCCTACAAGGACTTTAATTCTTGATGCACATTAAAATGATAATAAATTTAATTTTGAAATTTTCTGATATTAAAATGTATGCTGAATTTTAATTTTGAAATTTAATGTATTGTGAATATTGATGTAAATAGAGTTAACGTTAATGTTTGTGGTAGAAATGTGTTTGTTTTTTTTATGAATGAGGATGAAAGTTATCTAGAGGAGCAGCCGAGGCGATTAATAGGAGAAAGACAACGGACCAGGTAATTCAAGAGGTAACACAGCATTCTTTGGCGCCCAACGTGGGGCTCGAGTTCCAAATAAAATTTTTGTGATTTTATTCCAGGAAACTGGCGATCTGAGAGAGAGAGTTTCTGTGTGTGTATAAATTTAAGAGTATTTTGAGAGTGTGTGTGAGTGATTAGAACGTATGCAGAGAAAAGAGTGGTTAAGGAGTCAAGGAGTGGAAATTGGAAGTGACGATAGTGCATTGTGTGAAAAAAATACGAAAATGGAAGAAGCTGGAGGCAGTAGAGATCAGTCGAGGACGGAATCGGGGGATCAAGGAAACGAGATGATATTGAGAATGTTAGAGAGGATGAGTGAAGAATCGAATAAGAAATTTGACCGAATGAATGAGACATTAACAGGAGTTAGGGAAACCCTAAGTGAGAAAATAGATAAGACGAATAAAGAAGTTTCAGAATTTAAAATAGTCTTACCGTAAAGATGGGGAAGTTGAAAATAGGGTTGAAAAAATGAGCGTGATAATACAGGTCTTCGACAGGAAATGGGACATTTAAGGTCCGAAGTACGCATTTTTGTGAAGAAGAGATTAATGTAAAATGACTGAAGTGACGGACTCATGTAGGGATCAGTTAGGCAGGGTAGAACGCGAAGTTAGTAGTATTAAATACAACATGTCAAATTTAACGGGGATGGTCCCAGATTTTCTACAGGTGGAGTATCATTGGACCAACACATGAAGTTTTATGGCGATAACAGGGTAAATCCACAAATTTTTATTAATAGTGTAAGAAATCTAGTGGGAAATTTATTTGACGAACAGACTAAACTGAATACGATAAAGGCTTTATTAAAGGACAATGCGGAAGCGTGGTACAATTTAGTAGGACAGGACATAGACACGTATCAGGACTTTGAAAACAAATTTTTAAAGCACTACTGGAGTGACCACAGACAAGACCAGGTACGAGACGACTTAATCACAGGGAAATTTAAGGGAGAATTTTCAGGAAGTAGGGAGCAATATGCTATACGCAAGTATAGCATAGCAAAGCAACTGAACCCACCACTGACGGACCGACAAATTATTAAATATTTATCACGACACTTCGAGGGAGACATAAGACAACACGTAGCACTACAGAACATAGTGGACAGAGAAATGTTTCTAGAATACCTGCAGAGGTACGACGACGTAAGTAGTGGACGACCTCGGGATAATAGGGAAAGACAGATCAACACAGTTAGGTTTGACAATAAACGGGACAACTATGCTAGACGGGGGAATAGTTACGGATACCAGCGACAGAATTGGGAACAGCGACGACCATACGTTCGAAGTAATAGTTTAGGAAGGGGACCTGCACCGAGACCGGGACCTACCAGAATGAATAGTTCACCAGACATGAGCGGGATTGCTAATACAGACACGGAACGAGTGGAAACGCCTAGGACATACGCTGAGGTGACGGCTAGACCAGGACCGAGTAGGGAAAACAGACCTGGACAGGATTTTTAGAACGCGACAGACCACTAGATTTCAGTGTAAATGTGTATGAACATCCACGTGAATTTTTCAAAATTGAGGAGGAAGTAGAGTCAGAAACTAAGGAAAAATTATGTTTGCCAATTATTAATATAGAGATTTTTGAGAATAATGTAGAAGTATTACTTGATACAGGGGCAGAGGCGAGTTTAATATCGGAGGAATTCGTCAGCAAAATTAGGGATAAGGTTTGTGATAGAATTATGCCTATAAAGCGTAGTCATTTAGTAGCTCCAAATAAAAGAAGTTTGCTGTAGTAAATAGTGTTGTGGTGCTTAGGATAGATATAGGAGGTTTAAGCTGTGAACAGGAGTTTGTAATTGTACCTGGACTGAAGTTTCAGAGCATTTTAGGTGTTGACTGTATGATGAAGTTAGGGGTTTTGATAGATATGGAAAGGAAGGTAATAAGGATTAAAGATAGGGTAGTGCCATGGAAGGGCAGTTATGAAATCACAGAGGATGACACAGGGTTGAGTATTAATGTAGTAGAGGTAGAGGATGATGAAGTTAAACAGATCAACACAATAAGATGTCCAGAGGATAGGATAGTAGAGGTTCAAGCTTTAGTACAAAAACATGCAGAATTAGTGGGGGTAGAAGCAACAGCAGCATATCGGGAGCAGGTGAAGGCAGAATTATTTTTGATGAGGTTAAGTGGCAAGTTTGTTTTTAATAAAGTAGAGTTAAGGAATTCATTCTGGCGGATTCCATTACACAAGCATTCTAGAAGGTACATAGGAGTTTCCGTAGAGGGAAAAATCAATAATTTTAAAGTAGTATCGTTTGGTTTGTCGGCAGAAAAGGAAATAAGAATAAATAAGAAACAGACAAGTGTAGGGACTGAAGAAGAAGTAATATTTAAGAGTCAGGATAATAGGGATGAGTTTATTGTATGTGAGATAATAAGGATGATAAGTATAGATATAGAAGGGGGAGAAATAGGGATGAAGAGTATTAGGTTGGTGAGAAGAAAGACTTGGAGGGTCAAGAAGAGAGTTAGATTTAAATAACTTGATGAACAGAGGATAGAGATAGGTGAATTTTAGAATAGTTATAGAAAATAGAGCTAGGTATAGGATAAATATGGGAAATAGTTAGAAATAGGTATATAGGATACAAAGGAAAAGTAAATGTAGGAAGAAAATAAGATAGGTTAAGTATAGATATTTCATATAAGATTAGTGGAGAATTAGTTAAAAGTTAGAAATAGGATAGGTATATAGGATGTATATAGGATTAGATGGATAAGTAGGATGAAGTTAGGGATAATTTCAGTTGATAAAATTAGGTGAGAGTTAGGAATAGGATAGGGATATAGGTAGGTGTAAATATTTTTTTTTGGATTGGATATAAGTTAGGTAAGTTAGATAGATAAGGGTAGAGAGAGATAGGCAATTTTTTTGTAATTTTTTTTTGTCTAAATGCTTTATATTTGCATTCAAATAAGTGGGATTATTTGTATTCAAATAGGGGGAAAATACTCATATTTAGACCAGGGTAGAAAATTAAATAATCACATCAAATAATTTTAATCACCGTGTATAATGAATATTATTGGATAATACGCGTTATTAAAACCGTGAAGCATAAAATTTATTAGTTTCAGTAAAATAAGAGATTTAAATCATGTACAAGACGCTTTATATCAAAAGAAACAGTATTAAAAAGCTCTGCGTGTAATTTAATTACTCGAGGAAAGAAACAAATGGAAATTACGTGCAAAATTTATATTAATTAACCCTATTTTAAGTAACCGGTATTAAACAAAGTGTACACATAATAAATAATATTTAATTTGTATTCGCTAAAAATGAAAGGATAGAAGACAATTTTAATTGAAGTTAATTAAACCATTATTAATAATAAGCATAAAAGTCTGTGAAAATCCAAGATTAAAATACCACGGAATAAGGCTCTGAGAATTAATAGTATATTTGAACACCTGCGTAGTTTAAAAAGCTCATTCGGAGTAAATTTTGCAGATAATTAATGGTTACAAAGAATCTTGGAGAAACCGGGATTTAATATTCACGGGAAGGCGCGATACGGGGTTATTTAACCCAGATAGTCCACATGGACTGAAATAATCGACAGTAAGAATATCAATTTGCACCACTAAGAACAGGTTAGATAGAGACAGATAATATGCGCAAGACCGAGGCACATATAGTAAAAGGCGTGAGTAGAGCAACGTCATGGGGTTGTGATTGGTTGAAAGTAAAAGGCAAAATTTGAGAGGTAAAAATAACATTTCTGTACAAAATTAATTAATTATTCTCGGACATGTTTGCGTGCCGTGTGAGAATTTCTGAGATTTTCAACTGGCGAGTGCAAAATTCGTAAAAACCGGCGCGCGAGCGACGGAATGGGAAACGAGAATGTGAAATTCTTTAGAATTGTCTGTTTTGAGGACAAAAGCGACGTGCCGGCTATCCGCTATATATACCGGTGGTAATATGAATTTCGGTCTCTTAGACTTTTGACTATTCGATGCGTTAAAAGCTCTCTTACATGCGCGACTTGATTCAATACGTTAAACAGTGCATTTTAGTTTGATAGAATAATTTAAAGTTTGCTCGTATACTTTGGTGATTTAAAACAGTTTGTTATTTACGTGCTAACATGAATGTACTTGAGTGCACTTAGATACAAGGTAATAAAATTTAGTATCACTGTACCAAATAGTAAAATTTACAACGATAAATGAATACCCATCAGTAGGCAGTTTTGGCGTATATTGGTGAAAGAAGTATAAATTTCTTTGCTATTTTTCGGGGGTGTTAATGATTAAATGGTTCATAAATGTGTCTGGATCCAAAACAAGGGTCAGATATACACAGATGAGTTCTGGAAAAGCCCAGAAACAACTTTAAATAAATGGTGATGGAGAAAATTTGAAAAGCGTTGAGAATCAGAAGCTGTAAATATAATCCAGTTGGAATGGTGTGATTAACAAAAGGGACGATGTACCTTGAAGCTACGAGTGCAGTAACCTTCAGGTAATTTATACTATTTTGTTTGAACTTTGATATTTTTGTGTGTGTTGAATAACTTTATAATTGATTTACTTTAAATGGACATTAGTGAAATTGTACTAACCATAAAATTTTAATTTTAAGATGAAATTTGCTTGTTTAAGTAGAAAGGGGTATTTAGTATTGATGTTCGGGATTATGATGAAAATTTGGGTATGTCTTTGAGCTCAATTAGACGAACCTGGTTAATTAACGTAAAGGGGTGGTAGATGCTCCCTTTATACTCAGACTCAGGTCTGCATATATTGTTATAGTAATTAGTAGGCATCCTACAAGGACTTTAATTCTTGATGCACATTAAAATGATAATAAATTTAATTTTGAAATTTTCTGATATTAAAATGTATGCTGAATTTTAATTTTGAAATTTAATGTATTGTGAATATTGATGTAAATAGAGTTAACGTTAATGTTTGTGGTAGAAATGTGTTTGTTTTTTTTATGAATGAGGATGAAAGTTATCTAGAGGAGCAGCCGAGGCGATTAATAGGAGAAAGACGACGGACCAGGTAATTCAAGAGGTAACACAGCAATATATATATATATATATATATATATATATATATATATTTCAATTTGTGTGTAATTTCTGGATCATAAAAGTAAAAATGCTTTTTAATATTTGTAATAAACATTACGCGTTTCGGTGTATTAAACCATGATCATATGTTTAAGTCTACAATAAATATAAAAATATTAAAACTTAAATAGTAATAAGTTAATCTAAAAATTTAAAAGAATATATATAACTGGTGTATAACTTATCTACTAACATTGAAGAAATTAGTTTACAATTAATATAAAGCATAGAACACAATTTATTATGTGCTTCTTTCATTATTGAATGTAAAATTAATTTATTAATTTTGTTAGAAACTACATATATTAAACCGGCTTGACAATACAAAGATAATATGGAAAACATACTTGTTATCTAGGCAGATAGTATAAAAACATTATTATTATAAACTGTATAATTTTGCAATTATTTTCTAATATACAAGGTTGGTCATCAGATTTATGATTTTATAATATTATGGTAAATATGCGTGAGTTGTTCGTAATCTGTTTTATTGTTGATGCTGTTTGCATGGCGCTGTATCTGGATCATTTCTAAAATGTTTCGTTTTTTATCATTAGTTTCAGTACCCAAAATATTCACATTATTAAAATCAAATGTGTGTAACTTGTCTAATGCATGATTTGCCAGGGCTGTGCATCTCTTGTGTGATCTTATTGAGTATTGGTGTTCATATATTCTACGATGAATGTATTGTTTAGTATTTCCGATATATGAACTATTGCAGTCTTTGCAATTAACTTTCTATATGCAGTGTGTTTTTTTTTTTATTAAAGGTGTAACTTTTTTATTATATGAATAGATGTTTATTTGTATTATTAGGTTTATGTACAACTTGGATATTATATTTCTTTAAACATTGTTGAATTTTTTTTGAAACATTGGCATGGTATTCAATACTCACATATTGTTCTGGTGTTTCGTTTTTAGTGTGTTTTTTATTTGTATTGTTATATAGTCTGTTTATTCTATCTTTGATTATATATGTCTTTAATTATACGACAAACAAAGCCTTTAAACATACTATCTAGCTCTCCTTCCTGTTTTAATCTTTAAACCAAAACACCCTTAAGCACAAGTTATTATAATGTTCTCAAAAATATCTACAACGTATGAAAAGATTAAAAATTTTTAACTAGAATTTTCTTCTAATAATCGAATCAATAAATTTAATAATTATTATAACCAAAGATGATCAAAAAGTCAACAAAATCACTAGTATTATTAATTATTAATTGAAGCCTGATGAACGTTCATTTAACTTCATTTATTTGCGTAATTTACAATGTATACCCAAAACTAAATCCTGCCGACCCCTCACATAAATTATCATGAACGCAATTTTTAAAGTATTTAAATTTGTAATATTTAATTAAATGTTAAATCTTAAGTTATTCCAGTTTAGCAAAGTTGGATATCCACAAATAAAATAATCAAATAATAATAAACATTCAGATTGGCTAACCTGTTCTTTTCGCATCTACTTAAATCTATCTCTGGTCCAACCGTTGTGTGCATCCCTCATCTAGCGCCTTAAATATACTAGCGCACTGCATTAAACTCCCTCACCATAAATCAAATCTTTTGTTCCATTAATAATTGCTTCAGCATTTGGTTAAATTTGTTTCCATATTTATATAGACTGGACTCCAGTAATTATTTATATTTATCTCCCGTAATTGTTTGTAGCTTTTTTACGGATTTTTTAGGCAGTCTTTAGGGGTTCTTTAGAGTCCTTTTCATAAAGGTTAAAATTAGAATTTATAGTAAAACAACTTTCAGTTACTTACGTTTTTCTATTAAGGGTAAAACGACAAACCATTAATTTTCCATATTCGGCGGCATTATTTCACACTTCACAATAACTTACTTAACGTGTATATTTTTGGTCTTCAGAGACGTGAACTATACTTTACTTCATGGCCAGCTGATTTGTTTACAAATTCGGTCATATTTAAATGTACCGTCTATCTATAGACAAGCGCAAAGTTCGCTGTTTTTTATAAACTAGGTTTTCGGATATTCCATGGTGTTATGGTTGTATATTAACATCAACGCGTCCCTCTTGTCACGTACGATTTCAAGTCAATAGCATTGTTTCGCTTGGATTTTCATACTTTTAGATAAGTAAATCGTTGTTTGTTTAAATAAATTTGGTGAACTTTGATTTTTAATAAACATGCTTTGTTTGTTTCCAATAAATCAGGTGTCGATTTTAATTCTCTAGTCACGTAGACGAAATACAATGTATAGATTAAATAATCTGCGTTTTCTATCCTACGCATTATTAAACCTGCTTGTATTAATTAGGATTCTTGATGCGTTATCAACGCGTGTCGCGTTTCAACTTGCATTTATGTTGTTTAACGACTTGCGGATTTGATTTATTCAAATAAATCTTCAAAGTATTTTTCATTAACTAAATTAATTACGATTATTATTTATATATAGGGCGTTGTCATTTATTTTCCAGTCTAATGATCGTATTTCTTGTTTTCTTCAGAAAACTGAGTGGTTTTCTGAGCCCTTATGTATTTTATGTGGAGTGCGTTATAGTCTTGGTCCTAACTACCCCTAAATGACCCTATTAACACAGCATTTTCCCCCCAAATTAAAACAAAAATTTTTTGAAAAATGTTATTTTTGGCGCCCAACAGGAAGACAAAATTCACATTGGTCCAAAATTATTTTGTTTTTATTTTCTACTATATACACAACTCCTAAACTATTTTTACACCCCTATTCCTATTTTACTCTAACCTATTCTATAACTATCCACCTATCCATTCCAAATATTTTATGATATTTTCAAAATGATTCCTATTTACACAAGCCTCTGTGAATGTATACTAAGCATACTATCTCCGTATTTCCTATCTATCTATACTTTTTCTATTTTCCTAAATTTACACTACCTATTGTAATCTACTAATATTTTACTCCCTATTTGTCTATACTTTTCCTATTTTTCCTAAATTTACAATACATATAATAATCTACTAATATTTCACTCTCTATTTGTCTATACTTTTTCTATTTACATATACTTTTCCCATTTTTCATAAATGTATCATCATCTTTTCCAATTTCTAATGTTTATCTATCCCTATTTATTTATACTTTTCCTATTTCTCCTATTCATCTATTTGTATTTATTTATACACTTTCCATTTACATATACGTTTCCTATTTTTTTCTATATTTATCATACATATTATAATCTGCTAATATTCCACTCCCTATTTGTCTATAATTTTCCTATTTTCCTAAATTTATACTACATTTGTAATTTACTAATCTTTCAATCTCTACTTGTCTATACTTTTCCCATTTTCCAATATTTATACTACATATTATAATCTACTAATATTTCACTCTCTATTTGTCCAACTTTTTTTATTTACATATACTTTTCCTATTTTTCATAAACGTATCATCATCTCTTCATATTTCTAATATTTATCTATCCCTATTTATCTATACTTTTCCCATTTTTCATAATTCATCATCATCTCTTCATATTTCTCCTGTTTATCTATCCTTATTTATCTATACCTTTCTATTTACATATAATTTTCCTATTTTTCATAAATGTATCATCATCTCTTCCTATTTCTAATAAACCACTCTTACTTATCTATACTTTCTTATTTACATATACTTTTTCTTATTTACATCAACCTATATTAAGTATTGTTTTCTTCGAATATTTCTACTAAACTAGTATCTATTTACATATTTCTTTCGATTTCCATCAACCTATACTACTCCTACTTTTCCTAATTTTTCCTATGCTTTATTGTTTTCTAATATTTCTAATAAGTTTTTATTTACTTATCTATTTCATTTTCATTAACCCATCCTATGCCTTTTGTTGTCTAATATTTCCAATATAAGCTCCTTGAAATTCGCCCTATCTCAAATTCTAACTTATCAATATCAACTCTGACTTTATTTACCTATAATAATTTTTCTTTACCTATAATCTTCAATCTTTCTTTCAATAATGCCCTAACTTTATTTTTCCCATCACCTGGACACTTAATACCTTTACTTACTTTATTTTCTTCATCATCTAATTTCCCCTTCAAATTTAATTATCTTCACATATTTACTTCTCTTTCTCTTTTTTCATCATCTAATTTTCCTTCAAATTTATTTATCTTCACACACTCACCATTTATTTTCAATACTTCATCCCATTCGATACATTTCCCTTTGCATAATATCTCCTTGCTTTCCGCATTTATTTTTATACCCAACTTATCTATAATATTCATCCCCCATATAGCGTCCATTTTTAATCCAGGTACAATCACGTATTCATTTTCAAATTTCGTTTCTCCTATCTCACACTTCAGAATCACTATATTACTTACGCATGCAAACTATCTATTGTTTGGTGCTATTAAATTACACTTCTTCATCGGCATTATTTTCTTCATTAATTTTCTTCCTTTAATAAAATCTTCTGAGACGAGTGATACCTCAGCTCCGGTATCTATGAGTATCTCAATTACTTAATCCTCTACTTTTAAATTAATTATAGGCAATAGATTTCTATTAAAATCATTTTCCATTTCCAGTTTTATGAATTCCCGCTGATGTTCATATTTGTTTATTTTGAAGGGCTTATTTGGTTTGTCTTCAATTAAAAATTTGTGTTCGTAGTAGATGGGCCTGGTCGATTCGTGATCTCAGCATAGGTACCATTAATCCTTCTTGATTCCGTTGATCTTTCCTCATGTCCTTGGTTAGCTTCGCTTCGATTATCGTTCCTAAAAGGGTCTTTTCTATTCGATGCTTGCCATGGTCTATTTCTCATATACAATTATTCCCCGTATTACCGTTGCAGTTGTTTCTAAAATTTCCCCTGTAATTATGATTCGTCCTTTCATATGGTATGCTGTTGATTGGCATCCTTCTCTCTGGTTTTGTTGTTTTAGTGATCGTTCGACCTTCTTCTCTGCGATTCATTCCCATATCATCATATCGCTGCAGGAATTCTAGGAATATGTCACGATCCATAATATTTTGTAGAGCGATGTACTGCCTCACCTCTACTTCAAAATGTGCTGCCAGACATTTAATAATTTGTTTCTCTTCTAAAGCAAGCTCCAATTGTTTTGCTATACTAAATTTCTTAATTGCATATTGTTCCCTGGTCAGACCTAAATTTTTATTGTATCTCCCCATGATCAAATCGTCTTTCACCTTATATTGTTGAGTATCCCCCCAGAATTGTCTCAAAAATTTGTTCTCAAAATCTTGAAACGTTGTTAATTCATCCTTGATCAGATCAACCCATGTTTCTGCATTGCCTTTTATCATAGCTTTTACTAGATTTAATTTATACTGCTCATTCGTTATGCCCTGCGTCAGTGTTTTGATGTCCTTTAAGAATAATTTCGGATTGAGTTTGTTATCTCCTGAAAATTTCGTATACTGATCCAATGTTATATTTGGGTGATTCAATATTAAGGGTTCTCGATCATACGTCATTCTATTTCTTCCAAAATTCATTACATTAATTTCTATATCCTCTATTTCTTTATTTACTCGGCTAATTTTCATTCTATAACTTCTTTCAATAATCTGTACTTTTTCCCTTAAATTCATAATTTTTCAATTTGTTTCCCTTTTATTGGTCACTTGTATAGATCGTACTTTAATAACTTCATCTCTTACGCACTCAATATCTTCCATAAGATATATCACTTTGTTTGTGTTTGGAAACGCATTTCTCCCATTCGCTGATTGGTCTCCCTAAGATCATGACTTAATTTATCTATTCTGGAACTTAAATCTTCCCCCAATTTGTCCAAATTTTTTCCAAATTCTAGCATAGCCTTATCTATCATGTTTTTCATGATCTGTTCGTTCCTCTCTGTCATAGTAATTAAGGCCTGTTCATTCTTCTTCGTCATGTTTTTCGTGGCCTGTTCATTCTTCTCCATCTTGTCATTTAGTGCCATTAACATTTCTATTATTCTCGAATCTTGGGTGGACCGGTGTTTTTCACTCTGAATCCTCTCCAACATTCTTCCTGCAGCTTCCATTGATGTGTCCTGTACAATCACACTTTCCTGTGAACCTATTTTTACTCCTTGATTTCTTAATGTCTCTCTTATTTCCTTCATTCTTTTATCCATTATTACTGTTCTACAATTATTTTAAATTCAAAATAAAACCCTCGATTTCTTTTCCTTTAATTTTTACTTAACTTATTTTGCTTTAACCTCACGTTGATGTGCTATTTTATTTTTAGTTCTTTCCTGCGTTCGTGCGTCAATTGATTTATTGGATGTGATATTTTGGTTCAGCCCTGCGTTATCGCGGCAATTCTCTTTTGTGATAAGATGTTTTAGTCGAGTCCCACGTGCGGGTTGCCAAATCTCTTTCGGTGGCACTGCCCCTCTGCGCCCTTTTTATGAATTAAAAGGTATAAAATTTTAATTTGCAAATTTTTGATTTTTAATATATATAATTTTGATTGCGCCGGCTAGCTCAGTTTTTGTATTACGCACGGAGCTTGCGCCAATACGACAAACAAAGCTTTTAAACCTACTATCTACCTCTCCTTCCTGTTTTAATCTTTAAACCAAAACACACTTAAACACAAATTATTTTAATTTTCTCAAAAATATTTACAACGTATGAAAAGGTTAAAAATCTTTAACTGGAATTTTCTTCTAATAATTGAATCAATAAATTTAATAACTATTATACCCAAAGATGATCAAAAAGTCAGCAACATCACTAGTATTATTAATTATTAATTGAAGTCTGATGAACGTTCATTTAACCTCTTTTATTTGCGTAATTTACAACGTATACCCAAAACTAAATCCTGCAGACCCCTCATATAAATTATCATCTAACAGTTCCTGAAAAAAAATGACATCGCAGAATGGCTAACAAAACAAGCAATTTCCTTTGATGGTAATGCTTTGAAAGTTGAGCTTTTAAAGTATTTAAATTTGTAATATTTAATTAAATGTTAAATCTTAAGTTATTCCAGTTTAGCAAAGTGAGATATCCACAAATAAAATAATCAAATAATAATAAACATTCAGATTGGCTAACCTGTTGTTTTTGCATCCACTTAAATCCGTCTCTGGTCCAACCGTTGTGTGCATTCCTCATTTAGCGCCTTAAATACACTAGCGTACTGCAACTCTTTTGTTCCATTAATAATTGCTTCAGCATTTGGTTAAACTTGTTCCTATATTTATATAGACTGGACTCCAGTAGTTATTTATACTTGTCTCTCGTAATTGTTTGGAGCTTCTTTAGGGATTCTGTGGGGATTTTTTAGGGGTTCTTTAAAGTCCTTTTCATAAAGGTTAAAATTAAAATTTATAGTAAAACAACTTTCAGTTACTTACGTTTTTCTATTAAGGGTAAAACGACAACCATTAATTTTCCATATTCGGCAGAATTATTTCACAATTCACAATAACTTACTTAACCTGTATATTTTTTGTCTTCAAAGACGTGAACTATACTTTACTTCATGGTCAACTGATTTGTTTATAAATCCAGTCATATTTTAATGCACCGTCTATTTATAGACAAGCGCAAAGTTCGCTGTTTGTATAAACTAGGTTTTCGGATATTTCATGGTGTTATGGTTGTATATTAACATCAACGCGTCCCTCTTGTCACGTACGATTTCAAATCAATAGCATTGATTCGCTTGGATTTTCATACCTTTAGATAAGTAAATTGTTGTTTGTGTAAATAAATTTGGTGAACTTTGATTTTTAATAAACATGCTTTGTTTGTTTCCAATAAATCAGGTGTCGATTTTAATTCTCTAGTCACGTAGACGAAATACAATGTATGGATTAAATCATCTGCGTTTTCTATCCTACCCATTATTAAACCTACTTGTATTAATTAGGATTCTTGATGCGTTATCAACGCGTGTCGCGTTTCAGCTTGCATTTACGTTATTTAACGACTTGCGGATTTGTTTTATTCAAATAAATCTTCAAAGTATTTTTCATTAATTGAATTAATTACGATTATTATCTATATACAGGGCGTTGTCATTTATTTTCCAGTCTAACATTCGTATTTCTTGTTTTCTTCAGAAAACTGAGTGGTTTTCTGAGTCCTTATGTATTTTATGTGGAGTGCGCTATGCTCTTGGTCCTAACTACCCCGAAATGACCCTATTAACACAGCAATATATATATATATATATATATATATATATATATATATATATATTATAAAACTCTACTTACTGACCAGGAATAATATTTGTTTCATATCAAGAAACTTTGTTTAAGACGTTTCGATCATTATTTAGATCTTAATCATAAGCTGTTAGCAATTAGAAACTAAATAATACATATATCAAAACTTATATAAAACTTGATTATTCTTAAATTTAAGGCTCGTATAAACTAATTTTGAATTTATACATTCTTTTCATTTTTATCGTATTTATATCCAAAAATTATTTAACTTAACTTGGTTTTTGTAACATCAAAATTGCATACAAAAAACAATTTTAATTCTGTCACTCAAGTTTTGCTTATGTCATTCAAAATTAGTTTATACGAGCCTTAAATTTAAGAATAATCAAGTTTTACGTAAGTTTTGATATATGTATTATTTAGTTTCTAATTACCTAACTTTTAGCTTATGATTAAGATCTGAATAATAATCGAAACGTCAAGTTAAAAACGAAAGATTATTTGACAGTTGTTTTATTTATGACCGAAAATATCCCAATAAATTAATTTCATCTTTATATTAAATATATATATATATATATATATATATAAAGAATAAGTAAATAAGTAAATAAGTAATAAGTAAATAAGTAAATAAGTAAAAGGCAGTTGAACCGGATCTCCTCCGTGCCGACTGTTGATAAAATCTGCAAAGTCAGGTGAAACAGCACGAAGGCACAAATTGTGGGCTAGGTGATGCTGTACTTCCCATAATGTGTTCGTGTTAAATACTACATCTTTGCTACTCCTGTCCTGATGAGCCCCAATTAGGGCGAAACGCGTCGACAGGATGCCCTTGTGGCTAATATTGAGTCACTTGCCAATAAATTTCTTTCTTTGATATATATATATATATATATATATATATATATATATATATATATATTGCTGCGATACCTTAAAAAAGCCTCACCAGAGTAAAAAAAGAAATATTTGAGCCTCTCGAACTGGGCACCAAGATTTGCTGTGATTCTCGCCCTGTTGAATCTCTTCTGATAATTGCCTCTTTACTCTTTCCGCCTCGGCTGCTCACCTAGTTAAAACTTTCATCCTCATTCATAAAAAAACACATTCCTACCACAAACATCAACGTTATTTCTATTTACATCAATATTCATAATACATTGAAATTTCAAAATTAAATTGTAGCATAAATTTCAGTATCATAAAATTTCAAGATTAAATTTGTCATCATTTTAATTTGCATCCAGAATTAAAGTCCTTTTGGGATGCCTACTAATTAATTTAGCAATATTTGCAGACCTGAGTTTGAGTACAAAGGGAGCATCTCCCACCCCTTTACGTTAATTAAACAGGTTAGTCTAATTGAGCTCAAAGACAGACCCAAATTTTCATCATAATCAAAACATAAACTGCTAAATACTCCTTTCTACTTATACAAGAAAATTTCACCTAAAATTTAAAAATTTGTTGTTTATGCAAATTCACTACTGTCTATTTTATCAAACAAATCATAAAAATATCCAACACACACCAAAACATCAAAGTTCGAACAAAATTGTATAATTTACCTGAAGGTTACTGCACTCGTGGCTTCAATGTACATCGTCCTTGCTAATTTCACCATTCCAACTGGGTTATGTTTACGTCCTCAGATTCCTGGTCGCCTTTTAAAATTCATCTACAACACCATTCGTTTAAAAAGTTTCAGGGCTTCTCAGGAACGCATCTATGTATATCTAAATCTTGTTTGTAGATCCAATCACGTTTACTAATAACATTTGATTACTCACTCCCGAACAAAATAGCAAAGCAATTCATAATTCGTTCACGCTATACTAAAAACTGCATACTTCAATGTATTTATTTATCGCTACTAATTGGGATAATTGGTACAGTAATACCCGCAAATATAACTAGACTTTATTACCTTATCTATATTCTGTAAGTGCACTAAAGCATAATAACTTGTATCGTAGCACGTATTCTGCTTGAAGTATGGTATAACAGCAAAAAATAAAGAGCAAAACTGTTTAAAGTATTGGATCAAAATCGAAAATCTAAGAGAGAACTGTTTAAAGTATCGAATCAAATCACAATCTAAGAGAGCGAAACTGTTTAAAGTCCGGGTTTATATAACGGTCTTGCTTGCACGTCGGATTTGTCCCTCAACGGACAATTTTTAGAATTTTGCATTCTCTTGTCTCTTTTCGACAGCTCGGCACGCGATTCTACAAAATTTGCACTCGCGCCAGGTTGAAAATCCAAGAATTTTCACACGGCTCGCAAACACGTCCGAGAACTAATTCATTTTGCATAGAAATTGTTGTGTTTTCACCTCTCATATCTGCAACTTATTTCACCCAATCGCAAACCTAGTGACGTTGCTCAAATCACGCCTTTTATTATCCGTTTCTCTGCCTTCCGCATTTTATCCGTCTTTTTCTAACCTGGCCTTAGTGGTGCAAATCGATATTCTTTACTATCGGTTATTTCAGTCCACGTGGATTCCTATGTTAATATAAGCTACGGTTTATCCGACCGTTTGCAATATACGCAGAATTTTCATGTTTATCAGCTCGAATTTATTAGAATTTGACATTTAAACATACGCAGGTGTTCAATCGTAACATTTTAAATAACACTTCTAGATATATTTGTATGCTAGCAACGCGTCTCATATTTGGTATTATTGGGTTTTTAAAAGCTTTTATGCATATAATACCTTAATAATCGTTCAATTAACTCCAATTAAAATAATGATGAATAGCATTGACTTCTACCCTTTAATTTTTAGTGAATACAAATTAAATATTAATTATTATTTGTACACTTTGTTTAATACCCGTTACTTAAAAATTGAATTAATTAATATAAATTTCGCACGTACTTTCTATTTGTTTCTTTATACTTGGAACAATTATATTACATACAAGTTGAGCATTTTAATTCTGCTTCTTTTTATAGAAAGCGTCTAGTGAATAATTTAAATCCCTCATTTTTAATTAAACGAATAAATTTTTATGCTCCACGGTTTTAATAACGCGTATTATCTAATAAAATTGTATACAAACCCTACATTCTAATTGAATGATTTAAATCTTCACACTAGGCATTTTAATTACGCGTACTTTTTCCCAAAGCTTCCTTATACACGGTGATTAAAATTATTTGATGTCGTTAATTAATTTTCTACCCTGGTCTAAATTTAAGTATTTTCCCCCTATTTGAATACAAATAATCCCACTTATTCGAATTCAAATATAACACATTTAGACTGCAAAAAAAATTACAAACAAAAAAAATTGTCTATCTCACTCTACCCTTATCTTTCTAACTTACCTAACTTATATCCAATCCTAATAATATTTACACCTATCCTATATCCCTATCCTATTCCTAACTCTCACCTAAATTTATAAACTGAAATTATCCCTAACTTCATCCTACTTCTCCATCTAATCCTATATACATCCTATATACCTATCCTATTTCTAAATTCTAATTAATCTTCACTATACTCACTTCCCCCTACCTAATCCTATATACTTATCCTATTCTTATTCTATTCCTAACTCTCCACTAATCTTATAAGAAATATCTACACTTAACCTATCTTATTTTCTTCCTACATTTAATTTTTATTCTCATCCTATATACCTATTTCTAACTATCTCCCATATTTATCCTATACCTAGCTTTATTTTCTATAAACACTTACTTCTACTCTTTTATATACACCTATTTCCATTCCTATCTTTTGTTCATTTAATCTTCATTTCCTATTTAAATCTGACTTTTTTCTTGATCCTCCAAGTCTTTCTTCTCACCATCCTAATACTCTTCATCCCTATTTCTCCTCCTTTTATATCTATACTTATCATCCCTATTATCTCACATACAATAAACTTATCATCTCTATTATCCTGACTCTTAAATATTGCTTCTTCTTCAGTCCCTACACTTGACTGTTTCTCATTTATTATTATTTCCTTTTCTGCCGACAAACCAAACGATACTACTTTAAAATTATAGATTTTTCACTCTATGGAAAATCCTGTGTACCTTCTAGAATCCTTGTGTAGTGGAATCAGCCAGAATGAATTCCTTAAATCTAATTTACTAAAAATAAACTTGCCACTTAATCTCGTCAAAAGTGTGTCCATGGATGGTGGACAATGGAATTGCGGTTTGGTCCGTTGGTTAATTTTTCGTGCATCTAAACATAAGCGAATACTATCATCCTTTTTCTTAACTACCACCAACGGATTTATGAAATGAGTGTTTGAGACCTCTATTATGCTATCTTCCAACATTTTATTTAATTCAGCCTTCACCTGCTCCCGATATGCTGCTGGAATAGGATAAACCTTTGCGTTGAACGGTTCTGAATTATCCACTTCCAATACGTGCTCATAGCCTAACGCTGTGCTTGCTTCTACCCCCACTAATTCTGCATGTTTTTGTAATAAAGCTTGAACCTCTACTCTCCTATTCTCTGGACATCTTATTGTGTTGATCTGTTTAACTCCATCATCCTCTACCTCTACTACATTAATACTCAACCCCGTGTCATCCTCTGTGACTTCATAACTGCCCTTCCATGGCACTACCCTATCCTTAATCCTTACTACCTTCCTTTCCATATCTATCAAAACCCCTAACTGCATTATACAGTCAACACCTAAAATGCTCTGAAACTTCAGTCCAGGTACAATTACAAACTCCTGTTCACAGCTTAAACCTCCTATATTTATCCTAAGCACCACAACACTATTTACTACAGCAAACTTCTTTTTATTTGGAGCTACTAAATGGCTACGCTTTATAGGCATAATTCTATCACAAACCTTATCCCTAATTTTGCTGACGAATTCCTCCGATATTAAACTCGCCTCTGCCCCTGTATCAAGTAATACTTCTACATTATTCTCAAAAATTCCTATATTAATAATTGGCAAACATAATTTTTCTACAGTTTCTGGCTCTACTTCCTCCTCGATTTTGAAAAATTCACGTGGATGTTCATACACATTTACACAGAAATCTAGTGGTCTGTCGCGTTCTAAAAATCCTGCCTCGTCCTGTTTTCCGTGCTTGGTCCTGGTTGTCCTTCTACAACCTGTGCGTATGTCCTCCTTGTATTAATATCCGTGTCTCTGTCTCTATTCGGCGTGCTTGTCACAGTCCTGTTTAGTTCCGGTAAACTGTTCTGTCTCATGTAACTAGGTCTTGGCGTCGGTCCCCTAGTCGCACTATTGCTCCTGTATTCCTGTCCTCGTCGTTCCCAATTCGGTCGAAAATTCCTATTATAGTCAGGCCGTCTCGGATAATTCGGTGTCCTGTTGTCAAACCTAACTTTGTTAACGTTTCGTTCTCGTATCTCTCTTGTCCGTCCAACACATACATCGTCATATCTCTGTAAGTATTCTAAAAATGTCTCCCGTTCTGTGATGTTTTGTAAGGCCACGTGTTGTCTGATTTCCAGTTCAAAATGTCGTGATAGGTACTTGATTATTTGTCTGTCCGTCAATGGTGGATGAAGTTGTTTGGCCACACTGTATTTTCGGATGGCATATTGCTCCCTAGAACCTGCAAACTCTCCCTTAAATTTTCCTGTAATCAAGTCATCCCTAATCTGATCCTGTTTGTGATCACTCCAGTAATGTTGTAGAAATTTGTTTTCAAAGTCCTGATATGTGTCTATGTCCTGTCCTACTAAATTGTACCATGCTTCCGCATTGTCTTTCAATAGAGCCTTTATCGTATTTAGTTTAGTCTGTTCGTCAAATAAATTTCCCACTAGATTTCTTACGCTATTAATAAAAATTTGTGGATTTACCCTGTTATCGCCATAAAATTTCATATGTTGGTCCAAAGATACGCCAGCTGTATAAAATCTGGGACCATCCCCCGTTAAACTTGACATGTTGTATTTGATACTACTAACTTCGCGTTCTACCCTGCCTAACTGATCCCTACATGAGTCCGTTACTTCAGTCATTTTTATATTTATTTCTTCTTCACAAAAAATGCGTACTTCGGACCTTAAATGTCCCATTTCCTGTCGAAGACCTGTAATATCACGCTCATTTTCATCAACCCTATTTTCAACTTCCCCCATCTTTACGGTAAGACTTCTTTTAAATTCTGTAAATTCTCTCGTCGATTTTTCTATTTTATCCCCTAATTCCTGATTTAATTGGTCAAATTTCTTATTCGATTCTTCCCTAGCTCTATTAGATTCATCGCTTAGCTGTTCTAATTTTCGGTTGGCCTCCTCCCTCGCTCTATTCGATTCTTCGTTCATCCTCTCTAGCATTCTCATTATCAACTCGTTTCCTTGATCCCCTGATTCCGTCCTCGACTGATCTCTACTGCCTCCAGCTTCTTCCATTTTCGAATTTTTTTCACACAATGCACTATCGTCACTTCCAATTTCCACTCCTTGACTCCTTAACCACTCCTTTCTCTGCATACGTTCTACTCACTCTCACACACTCTAAAATACTCTTAAATTTATACACAAACAGAAACTCTCTATCTCAGATCGCCAGTTTCCTGGAATAAAATCACAAAAATTTTATTTGGAACTCGAGCCTCACTTTTGGGTCGCCAAGATGCTGCGATACCTGCAATACCCTGGTCTAAATTTGAGTAATCTATACAGCCTGTTTTAAATTAACTCGGTAGCATTGCTAACTTTGTTATTATTAGAGCTATGAGGTTGGTTAAATAGCAAAGAAACTTAGTTTTTACAGCTGATTACCGCGGACAGCGCAAAAAAAATAAATGAACATCGCTGTTTCAAAACACTTACTTTTTAAATGGAACACTTTGTATATTTATAATTTAAATAAAAAAAAAATTAATTCTTAACAAAAAGTCTTATACACTCTTATATCAAAATCCTTTTAGATAAAGTAAATATTAACAAATTTGTAATTTAATTAAAGTAGTCGTAGCTTTTAAATAAATCATTTATTTAGCGCACTAAAATTACATATTATATTCAAAAATTTCTCCACTTTCTTAAATGTACATTGGGGCTCGCCTAATAACAGCCCCTGTAGCCTTTGCAATACTCTTACCGACAATTGAATTAATACTTAATCGAATACTGTTTTCTAATTCTGCTATATTGGCATATCTTCTTTCGTAAACGTTATTTTTTAGGTTACCTCAAAAGAAAAAGTCTAAAGGCGACAAGTCTAGTGAACGAGGTGGCCACTTTATAGGACTATTTGTTCCCATCCACCGGTCTCCAAGAGGTCTTTGCATCATTGCGCCAACTTCGCGAAAATTATGTGCTAGAGCTCCATCTTGCTGGAAGTAAATCGTTTGGCGATCTTCTAGATTAATATCATCTAGGCATTCTTCAAAAATTTCTTCCATAATGTTCATATATCTGGTTCCAATAAGCGATCCGTAAAAAAACAAAGGTCCACTATTTTACTACCAATCAAACCACACCATGGATTTTAGCGTGAGCAGTAATGCATGTTTTTACGGTTAAACATTTCAGAATTCGAAAAATTGGTTCGTCGCTCCAAATTATATTTCTTACAAGGCGAGGATTTTTTCTACACGAAACAACTATAACCAACGACAAAATATAAGTCGTCTTTCCGTATCTCCGGGTACTAAAGTTTGCACAGGACGATATTTATGTTTTCTTAATATTCTATAAATGACCGTTAAACAAAAGTTACTATTATTTACCAAATCTTTTACAGAATCATTTGGAAATGCTTCAAATTAAGCTAATACATTTATTTCAACGTTTTCAATAATTATAAATCTTTTTCTTAGTAGAATTGCTGCAAACAAATTTAATAGCTTAGTGGAACGAACAGCCGTTGGAATTAAAGCAGCCAAGGACATAAACAAAACCACACAAGGTTGAATAAAAGCCTATAAGTATAAGAGAGACACATAAAGTATATCCAGAAGAAGAAAATTAAAATCGATAATTTTAAGGATAGTTGTAAACAGGCACGCGTCGCTCAGAAAGGTGAAAAATGGAGCCAAGCGAGATTATTGGTGAAGATTAAACGAGAAGGGCTAGAAATCTATGTGGTATAGGCAGATGTGTGCGATTAAGCGATATGTACAAGGGAGATAAATGATGTTTGCTTGAAGTTAAAGGCGTGTACCAAGCGAGGAATAGAGGCAAATCGGAGAATTGGAAACGACAGTTGACGCTTTTAAGTGTATTACCACGTACTGTTGTGTTATGTTATGAACAATTACGAGAAATTGACGGTCGTTGGTGATTTTCTAGGAAAATAAGACAACAGTTAAACAGATATAGGTGCTATTTCGTAAACAGGGCGAGGGGAGACAGGTTGCATTATATAATCAGTAACAGAGAGGGTTCTGGCTCTCTTTGCTCTTTACTCTTTGATTCCTTCGATGATACAGTGAGTTTACTTCCAAGTGAATTAGTGCAGTCTAATTAAATAAAAATTATGTAAGAGCTGATAAAGCGTCATTAGTAAATAGTAAAGTTGAGATGTAAGTACAAAGATTTTTGTTTGGATGCACGAGAAGTACTAGAATTTGAAAATTGTTTGGCTGTGGATCAAAGCAAGGTTTGAATATTAGAATTTATTTGCAATAAAAGGAACGAAATTTGGAGATTGGATGTTTTGATTGAAATTTATAAAAGAAGAGTTCTTGGAGTAGAGGCATGTATGGTATAAATAGGGATTCGACCATGGAAGTAATGGATAGACGGAGGACCTACCAGACGGCAACAACTACAAGGGGCTAGTTAGTGGACCGCAGTACGAAAACAACTACAAAGTAGGAGACAGAATAAGAGATTTCATGGTGAATATTTTCATAGTGTTTGTGGTGTTTTGATGTGTTTTATGATTATTTGCTTTGATTTTTATTTGAACAGACATTTATAGGACTGTTAAAACGACATTGATTTTAAGCATTATTCATTAATTTGCAGATAACCAAAAGTCATAAAATGGTATAGAGGGTTTTTTGATATTGATCGTGCAGAGAATTAATATGCACATCTATTATGTTTTAAGGTGAGTTCATGTTAGAACGAAGGGTAACGTAAGGTATGAGGAATGACCTCCTACTTTAACTAAAAGTTATGTGTTGATAGGGTTATCAATATGCAAAATTATTGTTATAAAATTTAGTGAACACATGAGTGTATATAAAGCGATGGTATTATAAATTTAAAAAAAGTGTAATTTGGATTTCAGATAAATAGAGTGTGATATTTTGGTTAATTGAGTTATTTTTGAATGCATGATTGATGTGAATTTCTATTTAGGTTTCTATGGTAATAATGAGTGGAAGTTTGTTCGATGTAACAGGTAGGTGTAGGTAAAATATAGGAAGCATCGATTTAAGAGGACGATTCAGGAGCAGCCGGGGCGAGATTTGAGCAAAAATACACAGCCAATTTATGACGGTCTAACGCTGGGCATGAGATTCCAGGCAATCTTCACGGTTTAGTATTCGAAAACAAGTCACAACGATTCAGAATTTTAAGGAACAGACGTCTTATAGATAAACAATTCCTATAAAACTTTTATACGTTGACAATATAGTTTTAGGTAAAATGTGTTAACTGAAAACACGAGGCTATAAAGCAACGGTCGTCCACTTGTTGAAAACAGATCGATAAAATCGGGCGAGAGACGATATTTAGCATGGAATAGAAACAGATGGAAGATATCATATGGTTGAGTGGTAATGACTTTCAAACGTCTGTAAAACGAGTATATTTTGAAAGCCAATAAGCGGGACGAAGATGCAATATGTTGCGGAAGATATCGATTTTTCAAGGCGCACATAAAGAAAGAGAGAAACGACTTTGAACAATGTAATAATAGAGGGACTACAATAAAGATAGAATACATAAGGTAGACAAAGATACCAGAAATGTAGAAATAACATAGACAATTTAGGTAGGGTATGGGAACAAGGCTAGAGGATGTTATTATAAAAGCAAAAGTGAAATAGTAGTATGTACACACATATGGGAGGCGTGACTGGGGGTAACAGGAGAGTGTGAATTTCAAAGAAAATTAAAACGGTTGAGAAGTTTAAGGAGTTTTTCGCGGTAAAGCAGTGTTTGCGCTAAAAATTTCCAAGTTTTCGAAGACGGTTGTATTTTCTTATACGTTTATTTCTGGAATTGAGTGATCGTTGAAAAGCTTTCGAAAAATGTTTAGGTAGGACACGTGCGACTTGAGAGGGGTTTTGCTTATATAAACGTGTTAGGAGGCAGCAGTGGCTCTCTAAGTTTTCGATACTCATTCTAGCTTTAAACTACGCGACTAGTGAAGTTCGAAATAATTTTACAAGTGTTTTAAATGCACAAGGTGGTGCAGGTTTTATAAACGTAGTGAACCGTATTAAATCATTTTTATTAATTGAAGCAGGATGACCTGTAAGTAGAAAATTAATTGCAAATTGAACGAGGGTGCTTGTTGCACATTGCGTGTAAGGAGAGATTATGTATGCATCTGTAGCGGCAGTCCTGAGGAATTTTTGAGTGTGGTAATTTGGATGCCCAGCGGGTGGAGCTTATTTGTTTAAACTATTAGTGATTTTGAGTTTTAATTGGTTATGAATTTATGACCCGAAAATTAGTCTATTTACTTTTGTAAAGAACATATTTGAAATTTGAGGGTGTAAAAATACATGTATATAATAATTATGAATATTTCACAGATGTAAGAGGTAAGCGGGTTTTTGTAAAAAATTTGTCAGTAATAAAATTTTGCACGTAAATATAAAAAGGGTTTATACTGAGCTCACAATAGACCAAGGGAAATAAAGTAAGGCTTTGGAATAAGCCCATCTACTTTACAATAACACAAGGAAATGTAGACAAGCAATAAATCGTTGGTGTTTAAGTTGATGATTTTAACTATCGAGTAGGAGCATGAAATATTTAAGGTGTAACAAATTTGTAAATATTGAGAGTGTGTGAGTTTAATATTAATCTGTCCAAATAAAAGGGTTGTATGTTTTGTTGTTGGATTTATTTTTAATTTTTTTCTAATTAGAAAGGTTGTTTTGGATAGTAGAGCCGATGAGCAGCCGTGGTGGGTATCCTGAAAAGCAGTGAGCAGAGCTAGCCCTGGGGTGTCATTTTTGAGAGAATCTCCAAAGGGTACTCAACTAGAACATCTCATAATCCAAAGCTTGGACTCAAAATTTATTTAGGTGTTAATTAGTAGAGTTTATACAGGTAATCGTTACTAAAGTTCCTACACTCTCTCTAGTGACGTTGTCTTGCTTATGTTAAATGTTTGAGTTCAGTGGCGCCTGAGATTACCGTATTTCTAGAAACCCTCCTGTTAAACTCATCCCGCTGAAGTTAGAGTTTGGAGTTGGTCCGAAAGTCTTTCAGAAGTACTTACAGTTAATACGGATAAAACTACACCTATGGTTAAATTTCTGAGCGAAATTTAGGTGGTTCTGTTCCTATCTCACCACACCCAAAGTAACTTCTTGAACAGCGATTTCGGTGTTAGTATTTTGCCCCTTCTGTTTTACCCAAAGCAGTAAAAACAAATTAGATGGTGCTTAGTGTCACTTTAATAAAAATAGCTGAACCACATCAACACCTAAGAAAAATTATGTTACAAAGGCTACCCACCACATACTCCAATTTCGATATAATGTTCATGCTGTATAACAAGCTAACCGTAATAGTTTATGGTTGATTTCCGATTTAAAGTTTACAAACTCACAAATTGATATGTTTTATTATAAGAAATGTCAGTGACACCGACGGGACGTTTCAAATAATATTTATAATTTTCTTATTAGTAAACGGTATTTTTCAGTTTAAATTTAAACAGTAGGTGTTAAAATTTACAGGTAGCGAGCTTCTAAGACGCTACTTTACATGCTAGTAGCACATAATTGGCAGTTGTAATTCTTTTTGAAATCTATGTTGTAAATATCCAATAACTGCAGCCATAAATTTAAAAGGAAAAATGACAGCAAACATTTGTTGGTATACAATAAAATTTGTTGTTTAATGTATATTCAGTTCCAGCTTTATCCTACTTTTGTTTTCTGTAAATTGTAGTTTTGTAGGAAGCAACAAAGATTTTGCTATTAAAATTAATATTTTACAAGCGCAATATCTGTAAAGTAGAACACCCATTGTTTATATTGAAACACAAAGATGCAGTTTTTTAATGAGTTACAATTTTACATTATTTGAAGAGTCCTGTGGGTGTTGTTGGCACCGCAAATAATAAACACCAATTTATGGGTTTGTAAACTTCAAACCTCAAAACATACTATAAACTTTTACGATAGACTTGTTATACAGCATAAACATTTTACTGGAGGTTATCCACCAAGGAATTTTAATTGGAGCATGTGGCAAACAGTCTCCTTAATCTTATAAGTATTTTTAAAATATCCGATTTAGTTTTAGTTTTTAACTTTTTTGCGTAAATGCCAATTTACGGACCATTCTTAAGCATCAGGTAAAATATTTCCATAAAGTTTTCGATCGCCTTGCATAGGTAGTTCCATATCGTAAGTCAACTTCAGTATAACAAATATTACTTACTGGAACGAAAATATATTGCTTATGAATGTCTAAAGATGAACATTGTATAATGAGTATCATGAAGAAATTAACGCAGTGAAATTGTTTATATTGAAACTTATGATGGAAGGGACTAGCATTGGGTCGGACTATCGGGCACCGGATATCCGATTAAGTTACCGGACTGGACCCCGGACTATTAATTTCGCCCACGACAACCAAGAAACAAAAATTAGGGTGCTATTAATCATAATCTTGTTTATAGTTTTGAATTAAAAAAGTAGTGTGCTGTGTTTGAAACGAAAACGTTATCAACAAAAATAGAAATGACGCCTGCTTTCAATATCAGTGAAGTCGCCCAACATGTCCTTTTATAAATCTTTTATATTCTCTTTATCATCCACATATAGACAATATACACTTACAATCAATATTAAAATGTCATGGTTGCCGTGGTTTATAACCGCAAACCACACGTCAGTTTTAAATGTGACTGTAACATACTGCATTGTACAGACTAGATTTATTGATACTCAAGTTGTATAAATATGGACAACTCTGTCATATAATATATAAGCAATAAACGAATAAATATTTATTAAACATTAGACATTAGTCAACAAAGAAGCAGGTATAAGTACCATGCAGGTACTAGAATTATCTATCGACAAAGAAGAAACTAAGGGTGAATTGATAATAAGTTATAAAAATTCCAAAATATAGGTATAATGCTTCAGTTTATGAATTATGATATTGCAGTTCACTTCATCTAAAGTACGATAAAGGTTATAACTCATCAATAGAGTGATGTTGTTTATTGAATAACTAATCGTCATAAATATGACAACTCTAATAAAATTGTGATTTATACAGTCTTAACTTTCCTAAAATCAATATTATTTTGACCTTTTCCGCTCTCAGCGTCCCTGTACTATTTAAATACAGCGGAAATCCGTCCTTGTCTTATGAGCACGTTTAGGATAACCATGCATTTGCATATTTGCATATGCGAATGCATATTTTAGACATTTTTATTAATAAATGCAAATTTTAGTTCTTATGAACAATAATGTATATTTATACATATCGCATTTTTATTTAAAAATTGCAAATTTGCAATTATTTCGTATTGTGGTATTTCTAAAGATATATATCCGGTTTACAACTTACCACCTAGGTGAGAATTAAAAACCTATTGTTAATAAAATGCATTGACCCTTTTTGATAAAGAAACAGTAAACTTGTCATGTCAGGTACTAAAATCTTTAGAATAATACAACTATATAGCCATTATTAAGGTCGAGACAATAAACAGGGTAGGGTTAATGCAGTGGTTATCAAGCCGGCATTAATTCTCGACCATCCTAGAGTTTGAGACAAAATAATAAGAGAAATATTCCTTGTACTGTAAAAATTACCGTTATACGTCTTCAACCACTTCTTATCATTCAAAATGTCTCGCAGCGTGAGGGTAAAAGTTAAACTTTTCCTACATAAAAATCAGTTAATTACCATCTATCATTGAGAACGGTTCTGTTTTTGTCCATGTTTGAAAAGTGCTAGGTGATACCAGCCTATGTAAATAATTTTTATTTTAAATGTATTAGGTATATATTTTGTTTTATATTAAATACTAAAGATAGTTTCTCCTGTATCTTAAGAAAAACAGGCAAAAATCGTATTTTTTTGTTAAATTTTCGGTTACCGCAAACCCGTAACACAAAAATTGCCTTTTTTATTTCTCGACCAAAGTGGTCAAGAACCATTGCATATCTTGAATTTTTATTTCTAGCAATATATTTTCTTCTGAAGGTTTTCAAAGTTTTTACTATACACTAATTCATTTACATATCTAATTACTAAACATGAATTTGCGACTATCAAATTAGGCCTAAATAATATTTGTTTTTGACTTTATTTATTAATTGCCGAAAACCAATTTCATGATCTTCAGTTCTCGACTACTGATGGTCGAGAATCAGTTTGAACCAATTTTTGATTTTCGACTTTGCTCAGTAGAAAACTCTTTTAGATTATTCTAATTTAAACCTGTTTTCTTCTAGTGACACCTACAAACAACAAGAACGAGAACGGAAAACAAAAACGTTAGAGACTATCAAACCTAAAACAAATAAACGTCAACGAAAAATGTCTCGATACAACGAGGATAATTTAAAAAATGCGTTATTTGGAATCAGAGATAATAAAATGAAAATAAGAGAAGCAAGTGGACGCCTTAATGTTCCAAAAACAATATTCATTGATCGACTTTTTGAAAAAGTACCAGGTACTTTAAGAAACGCTGGACTACCTCCATTGTTAACAGTAGGAAAAGAAAGGATTAAAAATTGGGTAATGAATTTGGCAAGGCTTCTTATAAAAAGAGATGTTGATCAATGCGGTGAGTAAAATAGCAACGGATTTTAATCAAAACTTATTTAAAAATGGTGTACAACAACAAACATGGTATTTACATTTTTTAAGAAGAAATCCGGAATAAATCTTAGAGAAGCTGAAGGTATCAATAAATCAAAAGGCGTTGTCATGGAGGAATGTATTAAAAAGTGGTTTCAGGAATGAATGCAGTTTTTAAAGAATAATAATTTAAGAATGTACTTACTGGTGATCCTAGAAGAATATATAACGGCCATGAAACTAGCTTTGCATTATACCCAAAAACGGAAAAGTTTTAGATCCAAAAGTGTTTAAGAATTTGTATTTCAGGCAGCAAGGCAATGAGAAAAAAGCGCCACTGTTTTAGTAACTTTCAATGATGAAGGTAAATTTGCACTCATGTTGGTGCGTTTTCCTTATTTAAGATCACCTAAGACATTAGTTGATAGCTTGCCTTGTGACTCGATATTGGGTAGATCAGAGAAAACCTGGATGACTTTCACAGTTTTTACGAATACCTTAGCAACGATTTTAATAGATGGTTATTGAAGAAAAATATCCTTAGACCCATCATCCTTTTCCTCACTATTGCGATAAGAAAATGGCGCGATGAAAACCAAGTTATTTTGTACGCTTTACCACCTAACTTGACCCACATTCTACAACCAGCTGATGTCAGTGTTTTCAAACCCATGAAATCCGATTGGAAAAGTGAAAACATTACACAACAAGGCATTAGATCTGTCAAGAGTTATAAATAAAAACACTTGAACTGAAAGTCTTATGGTATGAATAAAGAAGTAATTATAAACAAAACAAATTTGCTCGAACCGACAATGGTATCCCGATAAAAGGGTTCAGAAGAAAACAAAAAAACCCTGTGAAACAAATATCCGCCGGATCAATGTTGGTAATTGAATCTGACACGAGTACTAATAAAACACAAGCAGAAACAATAAACGATTATGAAATTAATGTTACGGTTATGTCTGCCAAGATTTTCAAAAATTCTGTTGTAAATGCTGTCAAAAATGAGAACCTCTTAATTACCTTTATATCTGACCAATTCATGAATTTTGATATTATTAGCCTAACTATCAACCAGACAATTTAAATAAATATTGTCGTTCCTGAGGTCGGTTCTCCACATCATGAAAAAGACGTAATTGTTGTTAATGACAATAACGCCGAATTTCAAATAAATACCGAAAAATCTAACACAAATGCTATACAAAATAAAAATAGATACAGTTGAAACACTGCAACAACTAATTGAACTCCTTGCAAACAAAAGCGATCGAAGACCGTTACTACCCCTTAGTCAAGCTTTGACGATCACTTAAATTATCCTGATCCAATCAAGAAAAATAACAATATAAATAAAAATAACATGGGAAAAGTTCCATGTGTAATTTCCAATGATAAATAGAGGTATGAAAAAAACAAGAAAAAAATATGAATTTTCAAAAAGTGAAAAATGGCAAACAACTCAAAGAAGACCGACTACAAATAGATTGTTAAAAGGCAAGAAAAAATGTCGGAAGTGATTCTGCAGAAACTTCAGCAAAAATTAAAAAGATTTCCTGTGCCTTATGCCAAGAAAATTTAAATAATAACACTTAAGATGATCACAAAAAGAATATTCGCTGTTGCTTCTGTGAGAGATCGTTTCATAAAAATGTGGTAAGTTTTGTAATATACCATACAGTATTGCAGTTGCAAAGGCTTACAAATGTGATTTATCTTAATTTTTCTTGTCTGTAGATTTTTAGGAATAAAAACCCCATGACCTACGAGTTCATTACTAAATTTCTATTTTTGAAAATAAGTCTTTTTAGTTTGTAGATATCTGCCAAAGCATTAAAATGATTTTTTATTAAAATTTTTATATATCGAGTGTTTTTTAATTATCTCATTTCTTTGAGAAGCAATCTTATGGATGGTACTCGAGAACTGACCTAAAAATGGTCGAGAACCCTGCTGGATGGTCAGAACCAGAAATATTGCGATTTCTTTTTTTATTGAGATTTCAGTAGTTGAATGAAAAAATTTTTTTAAAAGTAATCACAAATTATTTTAAGTTTACCTTGGAATCGGTAAATACCAAGTTCAATAAAATTTGATAAGTTTTTGCATACATTTACCATTTTCAAAGTTGATATCTTCGTTAACTGACCGAAAACCAAAGCATTTACCCTGTGGGTATCTTAAGTTGTGTTTACTGTACTACAAAAATGAACCAGACATGTTTTTGAATAAAAAAAATTAATGGCTAATTTTTAGTGTATACTTATTATTTAACTGCAAATTTGCTGTTTTTAAAAAGTATTTGTAGACAATTTTTATTTTTTTAATGCATAATATAAGTATCCTAACCCTATTTATAAGTTATGTCTTTTTACATGAGACGATAGACGGTATTCGAATTTTATGTCACTATCATTGAGCAAAGCGCGTGAGTTCACCAAAATTGTGTTAATCCTAGAATATATCACAGCGATACATGAAATATTTAGATGTTTGTTTACGTTTCAATCGTACCCGTTCGTCGCGTCGTTCCTTGTGCTTAATGCAATAATGTAATTTAATAGAAGTAGAGTTTGGTGATGTTTTTGGTAATTTGCGATAAAGATAAGTCTTTTGCAAAGTGTGCGCTTTGCGAAAATAAGTGTTCGTGCGGAGGCGCAGGAAAACCTTTACAGTTATTCAGACGTCTGAAAACATGCCATTCTGCGAATATAATATGCATTTTACTAACAAAAATAAAAAGAAGATGTTGAAGTTAGTCAGCCAAAGACTAGCAAAAGTGGCAGTTTTTAAATTACGCAGTTCACATTAGACCATTTGTAAGTTCCAAGAAGACGTGGAACATAGATGATAATCTAGCAGCACGTCGGATTCATTACAAGTTAGCAGAAATTTTAGTTTAGATAATCAGAGCCGTATTCCATTGTAGAAAACAGAATCTCAGAGAATATTTGAAAGTATTTCTGCGCAATATAAGATACCGTTCTGCATTGATTTTTATATAGAACGAAACTATAACTGATATGTACGGAAATTTCATCGCTTGGTAATAACCAAACTTGTTTGCAATAATTATTAAGGTAAAAGATGTCACTTCTACAATTTTAAGTATTGGTAATGAATTACGATAAACTCTTTAGATGTACATTAAATAATAACGATATAAATATTTATATGTTCCTAGAATTATTGAAACAACATAACCAATCATTAAGGTAGTACTTGCTTAAACTTGCCATTAAAAAATTTTGAATTATTTATATTGTTAACTAAATATAGCTTTTAATTAGCCGAGTTATTGAATTGTACAAAGCTTACACAAAGAGTAAACAGCGGTAATAGAATTTGAACATACACGTAGAGAAGTAAATGTTAGGAAAGGGAAAGGGGTGAGACAGGTATGTGCCCTATCTCCGTTAATTTTTAACTTGTATATCGAATAGTGCCAAATGTAGAATCATCATCAGCATTTTGTTTTCGACCTTACTTAAAGTCGGTTTGACGCAGTTCTAACTTCTTTTCTATTCTGTGCTAATCTAAAAACTATCCGCAGCGCTCATACAAACAACAGTCACTAACTGCTCTCTTTCACCGCTTGCAAGGGCACCTACTTGTCTTTGATCTTTCTTAGCTACAATACGATTTGGAACATGAACTAATAACAGTCTCATCGACATTATAAATACGATAAGCTTTGAATTTATGTTCACTACAGAGTTTTTCTACATTATCGAAAAATAATGCTACTTCTTGTTTATTAAAAGCTAAAACTCTATTCACTTTTGTAGCTTCTGGTTTACGGAGGCTTAAGGTTGGATTACGACGCAGATATGAATACAGCCAATCTATACCACATATTTTCTTTTCTTTATTGAAGTTATGCTTCAGTCAATTTGCGTCTGCAAATTGATATGCAAGCTGTCTATGTTTAATTGCTGTGGGTCCATAAAATACGTTTGCCACGTCAATAATATGGTTTGCAAGTTCAGCATCTTGCTCATTGCTGAACACTGATTTTCTTCCCAACTTGTATTTTTGTGGACGAAAACGACCACTTTAACGATTCTGAAAGGTTCCATATGGAACGTCAAACATTCTTGCTGCTTTTCTTATTGCAAAATCCTTCTGTTTTACTGCTGTAAGGGCGCGCCCCATAGTGTACTCAGACCACGAAGAACAGGTGCTCTTTCGCGTATATCTTTTCCAGGGCATCTGAAAATAATAAACACTATTAGTACAATATCGACCATGGTGGGATAATATCGATCATTTGTGGTCGATATTAGCCGACAATTCATTAAACAAAAATATGTAAACAAACAAATACTAGGTTAGATATCAGCGTTAAGTTTTACTATAAAATTATTATATATTTAGTTTTGTCTTGTTTAGCTCACATCACAGAAACAAAGTCAAAATCAAAGGAAAATATTGTCTTACCATAACATAAACACGTAGATTATATTATAAAGAAAGATCGAAAATCACGTAGTACTCACTCTGCAGACTAACTCTGGACTAAATGGTTGTCTGTTGGTTTCGTCATAGTAGGTGCTATAAATACTAGGAGTTCTGGTCCGTTCTGATGTTAAATCACTTATAGATTCGGTTGGAGGGGGGTACGGTCGATATTTGACTGCGGTCGATATTTGAGTACTCTCCCCTATAGGGTAAATGCTTTGGTTCTCGGTCAGTTAACAAAAATATCAACTTTGAAAATGCTAAATGTATGCAAAAACTTATCAAATTTTAATGAACTTGGTGTTTACCGATTCCAAGGTAAACTTAAAATAATTTGTGATTACCTTTTAAGCATTTTTTTTTCTCATTCAACTACTGAAATCTCAATAAAAAAAGAAATCACAATATTTCTGGTTCTGACCATCCCGCATGGTTCTCGACCATTTTTATGTCGGTTCTCGAGTACTATCCATCGGATTGATTCTCAAGAAAATGAGATAATTAAAAAACACCCGACATCCAAAAATTTTAATGAAAAATCATTTTATGCTTTGGCAGATATCTACAAACTAAAAAGACTTATTTTCAAAAATAGGAACTTGGTGATGAACTCGTAGGTCATGGGGATTTTATTCCTAAAAACCTACAGACAAGAAAAATTAAGATAAATCACATTTGTAAGCCTTTGCAACTGCCATACTGTATAGTATATTACAAAACTTACCACATTTTTTATGAAACGATTTCCCACTAAGGCAACAGCCAATATTCTTTTGGTGGTCATCTTAAGTGTTATTATATTTTCTTGACATAAAGCACAGGAAACCTTTTTAATTTTTTCTGAAGTTTCTGCAGGATCACTTCGGACATTTTTTTCTTACATTTTAACAATCAATTTGTAGTCGGTCTTCTTTGAGTTGCTCCCTCTCTTTCACTTTTTGAATATCCATCATATCATCATTTTGTTTTCGACTTTACGTAAGGTCAGTTTGACGCAGCTCTAACTTCTTTTCTATTTTGTGCTAATCTACATACCCTTCACAACCTATATTTCTAATAATTTAACTAGTATAGCTTGGTCTAGGTCTTCCTATACTCTTCTATCTTTTTTTTCCTATCTACCTGGCTCTACATAAATATTAAAACCATGTTTACATGATTCCCCTTTATAAGGAAATGAAATATTACCTGATTATCCCTTTAAAAAAAGGAAAAGTGTTAAGTTATATGTTAGGGTAAGGCTTAAGCAGCGAATCGCTACCAACATGCCAGACCGCTAACTAATTATGAGTTATGTCATGGAGACGTTTATTAAGTTTATTAAGTAGAAAGACATTTGAAATTATTATGACGGAACAAACGTTCGATATGCTTAGATTTGCAGATGATATAGCGGTATTAGCATCTAGCATGGAAAGGTTAGAAGCAGCTCTTAATGAAATGGAAACCGTACTAACAGAGGGATACGATATGAAAATTAACAAAACAAAACTAAAGTATTAGTATCTAAAAGAGGGTTAACTAAGTCAAAACCAGAATATAAATAGGAAACGAGAACTTAGAAGAGGTTAAGGATTTCTGCTACCTAGGAAGCCAAATAACACAAGATGGGAAAGCACAAAAGATATAAAACAATGACTATAACAATGTCGTGCTGTATTTAATAAGAAAAAGCAACTACTATGTTCAAAGGCAACAAACATAGAAACGTGGCAAAGCATGTGTGTGGAACACGGTACTGTAGGAGAAATGGACAGGAAAAAGATAGAAGCCTTTGAAATGTGGTGCTACAAACGTATGATGAAGATATCATGGACAGACAAAGTTAAGAAAAAAGAGGTTCTCGAAATAGTAGGGGAAGAAAGAAATATGTAGAAAACAGTAAAGAATGGAAGAGGTATGATGATTTGCCACAGACTAAGACATGAGGGAATAGTGCGTAATATATTTGAAGCTGAGAAAGGAAGAAAGAGGTAGAGGTAGATGTGCACTGTAGGAATTTCAGGGGAAATGTGTAGGTTAGCTCAGAATAGAAAACAGTGGAAGTACACGTCCAACCAGTTCTAGGACCGAAGACCTAATGATGATGAACCGAGTCTATAGACAACTGTAAAATTTATCATATTATATGCAGAGACGATTTTTTCTCATTTGACAAGTGTATCTAGTTAAAAACAGAAATAAAACATAGCTGTGTGTAAGGTAACTAATTAGTAACAAGTCGTATCCCATTTTACCATCTATTGTTCAAGTAACAGAGGTCCTAATGTGGAATCAAGAAGTTTTCTCACCAAACAAATATCAACCGATAGAATTCTCTGCTCCTTTAAGAAATAGAATTTTGACCAACATGATCTAATATCAGCAAGTGAAAAAAATATATACACCCAGTATGCATTCCGAATCAACGATAAAAAAAAGTGTTCAGGCACTTGTTCCAAGAAATTTATGCACAAAGTTAAATTTAAATCTTAAAACCAAACTTTATGCTGACACCTTGATCTGAAATTTAAAATAACATCAGACCAAGTGCTTGAGGAGAAAAACATAAAGACAATCATCCGTGATGCCTTTGAAGCCCTTTGATCTGGGATGTAAAATAACACCTGACCAAGTGCTTGAGAGAAAGAAACGAAAAGGTAATCATCCGTGGTGCCTTGAAACCCTGAAATATATCAGTATTAGATATAATGGCAGCATAGTTCAATGAAGAAACCCAAATGAAATCTGTTTGCATTTCAGCATTTTTACTGTAAAAATCAGTTTAACGCAACACGACTTGAAGAAACCGTTTCTTATGTACTTTCTATAAACATATTTTGCAAGGAACAAACGAATATATTTAATAAAATACATACTTTTAACGGTCACATGTATATAAAACTACGAAAGACAAGATACTGCCAGATGTTCTTAAATCAGAATATCAAATAGACAAAATCAACCGTCCTGTCAGCAAACAGGTATCACCAAAGATAAGGAAAGAAAACGATACGAAAACTCGAATAACAAATAGAATCGGCGGAATTCAAATCAATCCATATTATCTATGAATAACATCACTGTTAAAAAAATTAAAGCAACTTACACGTTAGCCAAACGTGTAATCGAATTATGCTATTTTAATTGTATTAATTAGTTAAATATAATAGTCGTTAACTTTAAGAATCTAAATATATTTATATTTAAACAATTTAGAAGTGTTGTATAGAATAAGCCTAAGTAAGAATTAAATAGCTAAAGTAAAACTGATAAGCTTACTCAGTTGGAACATGGCAATTTGTTCTAAGCAAAATAGCATGTTATATTGTGTTGGAAAGGTTGCAAGATTTAAAGAGGCCTATTACTACATATTGTGTTGATGTTGAGGACAATCTCAGTTTCACCAGTTTAACAAGTAACCAGTGGAAATCACTTATCTCTACTTTTAACTTTTGCGGCAATTTGAAAAGATATCAAAAACAATAGCTCTACAAAATGAATAATTTTGAATGTTATTCCAATAATAGCCACATTAAAGAAAACATTTTCCATACATTCTACCTTTATGGAATTGGTACCACAAGGGAAGTCCTACTAGAAAACATTAGCAGGTGCTTTGAGAATATTGAATCAAAAGAGCATTGCATGTATTAGATCCCAGATATATACTAGTTTTTTATCAGAAGGTAAGAGTTTTCTTATAAAGAAGACTGATCTAAACGAAATTTAGAAATGCATAATAATGAAGCTTTTAATGTTATAGGTAATGATGTAGAAGTAAAAACTAGTAGTGAGAACAGTGGAGACGAACACGAACCGTTATCAGAAATTGTCAAACGTGAAGAACCGTTAATGAAATGTTTCAATAGTACCGTCAGCTCTTCTAATTCCAGCTCGAAAACTGTTAAAGCACGTGATGCCACCATTGGAATAGTTGGAAAAATATCTCGAGGAGCCTTTACAAGAAAGATGTTCTGACCCAATTCTTTAGTGGAACGAGTACCAAATTGTGTTTCCGGACGCAAAAATTTTTTTCTTAACCATCCTCCTGAGACTTTATACGCTCGAACGAGTCCCGCAATGCAATAGGCTTTTTGAGATTAGGTTACTGTTAGAGATAGATATTATTATTAAAAAACACAAGTCTCTTAACACGCATATCAGAACAGTCTTGTATTTTCTTGTTGCTAAAACTATTGCAGACTGTTCTGATATGCGTGTTAAGTGATTTGTGTTTTGTGTTTTTTAATAATAATATCTATTTCTAACAGTAACCTACATAAGGACTCGTTCGAGCGTAAAGACTCGGGAGAATGGTTAAGAAAAAATTACTGCGTGCTGTACATCGTACCGGTTTATTGTGCGGCGAGGTTTCGGTACGAAGCTAATATTCGACATTTTAACCCGTATTTGATGTGGTGCTATAATTCTATCTTTGATTATTTACAATAGAGTAAATATATGCACTTACGCAACTTTATAATTTCCGTATCTTTATACGCTAACGGTTTAAAATTCCGCCATTACAACATTATTTTCACGTACCCTCTCTATACATCCCGCGAACACCTGGGTGTTCGCGAACCACTGGTTGAAAACCACGAGGTTAGAGCAATGTGCTATAGCAAAAACCCTTGATTCTTAATTAGTCTTACTCCCACTTCATAGGGAAGAACGTAAACCCGTTTTGGGACGCCGATAAACCTATTAATTTTACTCCATTTGGGGGCAAAATCTTTAGAAAGTTGATTGAAAAAGGTAATGAAAGTGTTCAAGTGATAAGAAATAGATTCTAATTCTAAGGAATATATGAAAAAAATGAAATTTTGAATTATTTGAGAAAAAACAATTATAAGTATAGAGTTATGCATGCGAATTATAGGTCCAATGTAAATAATTGTATATACTAGGTAATTAGAACTAAAAATAAAAAATTGTCCATCAATGAAAAACTGGCACTCAAAGTGAACATAGTGGAATTGACTTCAAACAGCGTCTGAATACTTATCATTTGTCGGTCCAGTTGTGCAAACCAAGCAAAACACGAGCTTGAATGATAGGTGAGTAGCCGAATTTATACCAGGGACAAAGATCATAAAGTTCTTTGGCTGTAGTGTCAAAAATTCCAGGATGTAATTGAACCTAACAACACATCCTCTGTTGTACTTCTGGCGACTAACAAGATTTTCATCTACTTAGAGTATGCGACAAGTTCACTAAATTGGAAAAATTGAAGTGTTGTAACAGTTTCCTACTGCAAGTGTCAAGGAAGTACAGATTTAGTTAAACAACGGTATTCTTGCTCACATTTACTAGCCCCTGTGTTGCACTATCAGGCATCTTGGAATTCCAATACTAGAACAGCTGCAATTTACTTACAAGGACAACTGCACTAAGTGAAGTAGGTATTGTGGAATAAATTTATTGAAGTAAGATGTTTTCTGCATGGAAGTAATGCCCATGCAGTCTGCGTGGTTTGTACACCTGTCATGTAAGTCTTGGTCTAGTACGGCATCGTCTTGGTTGAAACAACAGACACCGTATGCAATGTTATAGAACTTTGTTATTAAAATACTGTTAGCAAAACTATTCTTACAACAAAGCAAGAATAAAATGGTGGAAATTGTATTATTTGATGTTTGTTGTTGTTTATTCCTCTACGGTATTTACCTGTGCGACACTACAAGAATAACATGCAGCTCAAGTTTTGAAAACTATTTATGTAAAAATTTGCACAAACTGCAAATTCTTCTTAGAATTTGAAAATATACGTTATTCTTGACATTTTCCGATTTTTTTTGTAACAGGTCACGCGTCTTAAAACGTACCCAGAAATACTCACCCACATAAAAAGCTACAGGTATTTAACATTATCATTATCACTTATTAACGTTATAGAACTTATTTTGTCTTTAATAATTTGCCAAGTGTAACAAAAATTCACACAATCTGCTATAACTTCCCATGCAGCTTTATAGTGTTATTTTATTGATATGGGTTAAAAAATTATTAATACATACCAACTATTAAGAAATTAGTAAACAAAAAATAGTAAGAATAGTAAACAAAAAAATTCCGTGTTGCTAAATAAACACAAAATAAACAAGTTTGAGTATATTTTAAAATTTGGAATTTTTTTACATAAAGTGTACTGTGGTGCGGCTTGGTATACCTGTGACTAGAACGTAAACAAAAAGTTCTTTTACAAAAGATAGTTGATAGATCCTGTGACGCGAAATATCGTGATTGACAGGTACAAAATTTAAATGATTACAATGGTCGCATTTGAGATGTTGTTTGCATAACTTCTGGAACATTTTAGCATAAGCTAAAGTTTTTAATTAGGTATATACATTACCGTGGTGAGTGTTAGTAAGTCAGTTCTGATTGAAGCTTTGACTTCAATATGTTCTAGTGTCAAGTTTTAAAAGATGCGATATAAACTATTGTCACTATAAATTACTCTATGTGATATAAACTGTAGTGCTTTGATATTAAGTTAATTAAAAAACATCACCGTAGTTTAAGAAGCTAGTAGTTGTACTGTTAGAGATTAGCTGAAAATAAATTGTTAGGAAAGGTTTTAGCGAATTCTATTGTAACTACGAGTTGCCGAGGAGGCTTGTATAATCAGTGTGAAAATAAAGAACTGTTGGTGCATATTGAATTTTCGGTACGGTACATTGCCGCCCCGTTGTCCAATACTCTCATACTGATACTAGATGGATAAGATATTATTTAGTCTCGAATTCTAATTAGTGATATAAACAGCGCTTTACAGGTAGATAAAACGTGCAGAATTACTGCTGTTTTAGAACGTATAAGCTTCAGGAACTTATAGAATTAGAATGTCGCAAAAATTGATGGGTTGTTGAATTTGTAGGTAGAATGCGATACAATTATATATCATTCACTTCAAGATAAAAAGGTAACAGATAAAAGATCTTTATGTGTCGTTTAAACGTGACATAGAGAAACGAAATGTATAGAGCCTATCAAGCACCAGCATTACAATTTAATCTATAACACAAAATCTTTATTCTATTAAAGTTGCATGCATGCCTTTGGCCTATTTTACGCACATTAAGTTTAGGCTTTTCATGTTTTAGTTTATTTCAAGTTTCAGCATGTGAAAATATAAACAATTTGAAACGCTTTTCAGATTAGTAGAGTAGAAATTATTAATTTTACTGAAGCTAAAAGTTAATTTAGCATCATCCTTTAGCATGTGTTATAATGTAAATATTCATAAAGCATAGCATGTGTAAAAAACGTTTAAAAGTTCTTATTTCATAAGCAAATTTAATATTAGTATTTGACTTAAATTCAAGTACTCTCAATTATAGCAATAGGGGATGTATATTTGCAAAAGCCTTTAAACTGTTTTCGGAATAGTATTTACTAAATTTAAGTGGCCATTATGTTATTTGTTGCGAGTTTGAAAAAGTTGTCAAAGCTTTCCGAAGATCGCTAATTGGTAAACGAAGGAAACCGTTACAAGTTTTTCTGATTTTTAATAAGAAGCGTCGCAGATAAGACTGAACAAACAAACGAATTCTACCTAGTGTTGTTTTTTGCTGTCAATTAAAATGAATTTATAGCCTCGTTAAAAAGAAGAAAGATTTTAGAATGGGTAGATTTGTCAGGTACAAATTCTGCGTACCAACAGCGAAACAAAGAAAGGTTATTTGTTAGAATGGTAGAAGGAAGAAAGGGATATCACGTGTTAAGTGTTAATTGATTTGGGGTGAAAACAAGAAAGCAAGAAGTGGTTATTAGATAGAATAGGTAATAAATGAGATAAACATAATTTGAAAGTTGTTGAGAGTGGGTAAGTGGTAGATTGGTTACAACGAACTGGAAAATACGGTGTAAGAAGGATAGTTGATGTAGAATGTAGGTTAGAGCGAAAAAGATAACTCGTGGTAGGAATATACAAAGTGGAATAAGTACAAAGTAAGAGACGGGGGATTTTAGTTTGTATGTTAAAGGGAGACAGATAAAACATGTTGCATAAGGGCGTATTTTAAATGGTCAGTTGGAGTAAATATACACAAGATTTTAGAGTGAGATTGTAGAAATTCAACGAAAATAGGTTAGTAGAGTGGGCACGTTTGTTATGTTCAAATGAATTTCAAGGAAATTTTTGAAAAGTGCTGTCGGTTAGAACGAATACACAGAATTTGTTGGCCGTTGGAGTTTGTTTGTGGGGACAAGTTCTAGGACTTCGGTGGGTCGTTGAAGTTTGTGTACGTGAGTTAAAGTGTTTGTGGAAGGAGAGTGGCGGTTGAACGATTTTAAGAATTGTGGACGGTTAGAGGCGTTGTTTATTTGTATTGAAGGAAATTTGAAGAATTCTATCAGGTCGTAGGTGCAGATAAGAGTATATACGCACCACCAGAGTGTTGTGAGACTCTCTAAGTTTTTCGGCAAGCAGACAACTCTCTGTGGTTTTCAACAAGCGTACGTCACGCTTAGCTTACAACCAGCTGACGGCTCCAAGAAAAAAAATGTTACTTGTACAAGTTGAAACAAAGGTTAATTTATGTAAGTAAAACCTGTTATAATTTCATTTGCACTAAGTGTGCCAAGTTCAAAACTTGGAGGTGGAGTAAATGTCTTTGTGGTCGATTTCGTTGATTACCAACAATTGATAGAAGAGGCTTTGGAGTCTGAAGGTGCTATGGAATTAGTAGACCAGATGACGTCGTGCTGATATGGTAGCAGTTTGCAGTTTTGGGTGTTGCAATCCAGATTGGAGAAGTTCGTGAAGGTAGCAGTCCATGGGCTGTGATAGAATCCAGGTAACTGTTGTTCTTGTTTGCATACGTGTATAAGCAGGTGTTTTTGTGCATTGTGGGTATAAGGTTATGAACAAAAAGGGACAAACTTGGGAAGAGTTACAGATTGAACTTTTTCTGTTGTATTATTTTACTGTATTTTATGTGGGAATTTATTATATTAACAATATTTGGTGTATGGACAAGGTAAAAGGGTATTTTTAGGGATTGATGTGCAAAAATTAGCACCAATTAAGATTTTACTATGAGCTCGTATTAGACCGGAGGTAAAGTGGAGACTGCGGTAAAGCCCTGTTACTTTCTATGATAATGTAATTGTAAATATTTATCTGGGGTCATTATTGCTTTCAAAATGTATTTTGAAATGTGTTATTTTAAAAAGGGGATGTATATAATGTATAAATAATGAGTAAACAAGGAGTTTTATGTTGATCTTGGCGTGTAATTTTGTATGGGTATGTTAATAAACTTAGGAGATTTACCGTAGCAGAATTTTTTGAGTAGTTAGTTTTATTTACAGAAAGCAGCTGACTTATACTGTTGTATTTAGGAAGTATAAAGCATTGTAAATTTTATATTATAAACCAAGATAACCTTCAAAAGTTAAATTATAGGAAAGCTTTAGCATTTAAAACTGTTTTAGTTTGAAGCTACTTGTCGAAGTTTTCCAGGTATAGTTAGGGAGCGTTAAAGATAAGAGGACTCAAACAACAAGCGAATTCTTAGTAGGGGTGGTAAGGTGGCTGTCAGTTAAAAATGAATTATAGTTTTGAGGGATCTAGGCGGTTACAAATATTGCTTTGCCAATAGAGAAACAAAGAGGGGCTAGTTATTTGAATACGTATAAGTAAGATAGAAAATTACATGTTAACATGGGCATAGTTTTAACTTGGGAAGAGAGGGTGATTTGTCCGTTACAGTAGAACTTGCAAACCAGTAAACAAAGAGCGATTGTGTTACAAAATGAGTATGAGTAGGATAAGCAGAGAAGAACTTTAACGGTCAGGAACAATGGGAATAATAGACAAGGTAAACGGGTGAATTAGCGTGTATGTATGGAAGCGAGATAGAGATAATGAGCATTATTAAAGCGTGTTTGGAACGTTAACTTTTGCTAGTAGGAGTGCGATTTTGGAGAAGATCAATGTCGGTTAGGGATAAAATTCACAGAAATGTGTATTTTAGCTACTGGTGTGAGGTAAATTTCTACAAATTGGTTGGCCGTTAGAGTTGTTATTGCGAAAATTTGTGGAAAAATCGAACCGTTAAGAGTTTCAGGAATTGTATGTTTATATTGACGGCGTTAACAAGCGTTAGAGGGGCAAACGTAGAATATATACAGTCCTGGGAGCAGCAATAGAATCCAGGTAACCCTTGTTTTGTTTGCATATGTGTATAAACAAGTGTTTTGTGCTTTTCGGGTATACTGTTATAAACGATACACTTTGGAAGTGTTATGAATTGTACTTTTGATGTTACATTATTGCACTTTATTTCTTTGGGGAAATTTAGGTTTAAGAAATAATTGATAACATTAATAATTTTTAGTATGTACAAGGTAAAAGGTACTTTTGGGAATTGAAGTGCTATATTTGCACGAAGGTTTAAAGAATTATTATGAGCTCGTACTAAACGGGAGGTAAAGTTAAGACTGTGGGAAAGCCCTGTTACTTTTTTTGTAAATGATAAAATTGTTAAATATTTAATTGTGTAATCAGGATTTCAAAATGTATTGTGAAATGTGTCATTTTAATAAAGAGGATGTACATGAGGTATAATGAATGAGGAAACGAAGAGTTTTATGTTGATCTGGAAGTGTTTTTGTCTTTGAATATGTTAATAAAATAATATAACATGTCATCTATGTACTCTGTGGAAATACAAAAATCACACTAATCAGGATGTAGTACAAAATATTCAGGTACACGACCCGCTTGATTTAATTGCAATTGATTATTTAAGCAATTTGGTTACGAGAGAAAGGGGAACAAGCATGTGTTAATCATAATTGATATTTTCTCTAAGTTCACGAAGCTATATCCTACGGCGGAATGCGACATCAAGAAATTGGAGCAATACTGTAGAGAGGTTGGTCGATTTCAGCCTGTGTTGGCTGATAACACGACTTATTTTAATAATCAAAGGTTTGTGAATCATTGAGAACAACAAAATGTTAAGGTGGTGTTTTGTAGCATCCGACATTCGCAAGTAAATCCTGCTGAGAGATACATACAGGAGACGGTAAAATTTTTACGTTTGGCATCGCTTAGGAACTATAGGTTGTGGAAGGACAATTTGTCTAAGGTCGAGTCTTATATAAACGAAACATCCAGTACCGTGACCGAAACTAGCTCCATTATGCGTATAAAGCAAACTTACCCTGAAAGGCCTTGGCAGATTTGTACCTAAGGATGATGAGTTTCGGCAACTATTGGTTGAGGTTAGAGAGAAGATATGTAAGGAAGATGAATGCACGAATTCGAAAGAGAGTGAGGTTTAAAATGGCATCCAAACTGTGGGGCCGATTCTAGTAGCATTTAAGTTTCTTTGTTTAAGCAGTCTTTAATAGCCTGGGACTGTAGATTTCAGAGCAAAATATACATATATATTACCGTATGTATGCATTGCAACATACTTTCAACAATGACATTTTATCTTAGAATCATTTTGCTAGTTATTTATAGTTAAAAGTATTATAAATATTTAAAGATTACATAAAATACATGGAGTGGTTTTAATTATTAAATTTAAATATTATACTAATGCTATTATATAAGCGCATAAACGCAGAGAATTATGTAAATCCACTAACACAAACATTATCAAATCTAGATATAAACTTTAAGGTTTTTATATCTGAACGATCATGATCATGCATAATATCACTGTATATTATTAAATAATAGAATCACTGTTCTATGTTTTACAATCGTTTAACATTGGATCTTTAGAAAATAAACTTCTATGATTTTCTATAATACTTGAGTACAGAAAAGTATTGAAAATTTTTTTAATCTAAATATCATTTTGTTAGTAAAATATTTAAAAAACATTTGGTCACTTAAGTTGTGCAACAAGTAAATTATAAGTAAATAACATTGATATATCTTGAAATTAAAAATATTTCAAACTATTTTTGTTTGATATATTGAGGTGTGTAAAAATAGTATTTCACCATTTGATTAGTTTTTCCGAAAACTAGTTACATTAGATCTCCGTCTCTAATTTCGTGCTAATTATGAAAAACAAATCATAACAAAATGTACCACAGGCAACTACTTTTTCTTTAATTATTTAGGTATTTAAACATTAATATTAATTAAACCTTGTACCGTTTTTCCCTTATATAAAAACCAGATGCTTGACCTAAAATGCTAACTTATTCGTTTATTTAAATTGCTTCATTTATTTTACATAAAATCCACTGGGCGTACCTTCCAAAAAAACTCAATTTTACTGGTTCTAAAGCAAATAGTAAATTTAAGGAATAACAAAAAAATACTTATATAACAACGGTTTTTACGACAATCTAAGGTATGGCTGCCCGTTGTGTAAACTGTTGAGACCGCATATTTAAGGTAACGAAATTATTGTAGTAGGTTAAGGTCAACCTTCCAAAATAGCTTTATTCACGATTTGCCAAAAAAAACAAGTCAGTAAGTAATTGCTGTTGCTGGGTTTGGCACAGCTATCAGTTCAGAATTACCCAGAAGTGTATTATTTCCCACATCTTATATTTTAAAAAACCTTGATAGGAATGCGCTAATATTATAATCAGCTATCAAACCCGATATTTTTAGACGTTGTTTGTTTTTGTTGTCTTTTGTTGTTTTTGTTGACTTTAACTTTATTAGTCTTCGGTCAACCGCTTCTTGCAGGAAATTTGTGACTATAAAGGCGCTTTTGACTGGTAATAGCTCTAGAAGGGATTTAACAACGTCTGTTAGTATGACCGTCCTGTAACCTGTAACCTGCAACCTGTAACCTTCGACTTTGATTATCCAAATGCTTCCCAATTGAGTCACCACGACCAAGAGTTTAATTGGAAGGACAGACAAATCTAAATCGTGTATACAACCACGCATCAACCTCTGGCATTTTTGTCAATCATATTTGATAATGTCAAGTATTTCACTTATGTCAGATATAGACCGGAAGAAACGTCCAAATTTACAGCATATCTCAACTATTAAATACAAATATTAGGTAATTGCACAATGCAAGTTGATTATTAATACCTTGATATTAGTTAATAAGCTGAAATGGTATGAAAGAACCTCTACACATTAGCAAAAGTATAAATAAACAGCCATCTGCTGACTATCACGAGCAACAGACCGTGAAGGTAAATAAGTTGTTTCAAATCTATATCTCAATAAATTCAAAAATGATCATACAAATACGTCCTATCATATAAGCTGCCGTTTGCGGTACGACTTATGACGAATAATTTTCATTCTTCATTATCATCCATTACGCTTGTTGTAAAAAACGAATGGTATTATTTATAACACTAAATATGTTTATAACATATTCAAATTCTAAATGCAAGTTATATTTGTATGGTAATTTTTGGAAACTCTTCTAACTGAACATTTTGAATTTCTTTGATCTCCAAAATAAGCAAATAATAATCTGGTATACCCGCCGCATGAAGCTAAATCCTTCTCACTACTATTAAATTAACACTTAAATTATCTTAACTATACTTGAACCTCTTCCGGTTTTGAACTGTATCGAGTAGCTTACGAAAACATTGTACTAGATCTGGAACTGAACTGGAAGTGACTGAAGTCTTGGGTGCACACAGCGCTTTTTATACAACTAATAACCATTGCGTTCTATTGTCTTAACAATTAGCGAAAGTGCAATCTTCCTAATGACTAATACTGTGTTCTCCGTGTACATATGGTTTTTAATATAATCTATTACATATTGAGAAAGAGGCCGGTTTACTTCTAATACTTTATGTTACAAACCAATGAAACTGTGGCGCATTTCAATTCTATGTATGTGTTAGATGCACTGCTAAGAAGGCAGCGAATTCTTCTTCGTATGCAAACAATTGCCTCCGTAGTGCAATATGGTAGTTATTCTTTATTATTTCTCTAAATATGATAAACTCGGGTTCATTGTAACAAGAGCATATGAACAAAGCGTTCCTAATACATTGTGGTTATTATGTTATATTTTAATTACAGAACAATAGGAGACTATACCTTAAGTAGTCAAATTTGATCACGTTTTTTAACGGAAATAAGTGTTGATTAGCAACTCTCTTGTTATGTGTCTAACTATGTATCCTACCGTTAATTATTGGATATAATTAAAGAAATTTGAAATTTGTTTAAGCTTTTCGTTCAAATTAGGTGTTCTATTTCTTAAGGGAAAATACTATATGTACATTACTGAGCAAATTGAAAAGCATACTTCATTAAAACTCCATCATCATCATCATTAGGTTTTTAGTCCTGGAATTGGTTGGTGCGTATCTCCATTGCTTCCTATTCTGAGCTAATTTACAATTTTTCTGAAATTCCTACAGGCTACATATTTCACTATCTGTGTGCAGTAGTCTAATTTAGGTCTACTTTGACCTCTCTGATTTGTCTTTCTCTGCCTATAATATATCCCACACTATTCCATCATGCCTTGCTTAGAACGTATCCTATCATCCTATCTCTTCTATGTATTTACTGTCTTCCCCTACTATTTCTAGAACCTCTTTGTTTTTAACTTTGTCTGTCCATTATATTTTCATCATACATCTATAGCACCAATTTTCAAAGGCTTCTTCTATCTTTGTTCTGTCTGCTTCTCTTGCTGTTCACGTTTCACAGCCGTGCAGTGCTGTGCTCCATACATATACTTTTAACAACGCTTTCTTTGTTTCCACGTTTGTTGCTTTCGACCATGGCAGCTGCTTTTTCTTGTTAAATACAGTACAGCCTTGTGCTAATGTTTTTTTAATATTTTTGTACTTTTCCTATTTCACCGACATTCAATGTCACGCTAAGGGGGTTAAGCAACCTGACAGCTACCAAGATCCTTGACCACTAAACATTTCCCGAATCAATAGTTTTCTAATTATTACGTTCTCACAATCAACTTCTGTTGAAAATCTTGTAAAATCAACACCTGTAGTTGTTTACGATGAGCATCAGGTTTAAATACAATTACCTTTTCATCACTAGGTTTTCCGTTTCGAAACTGGTTGGGTGCATACCTCTATTGATTTCTATTCTATGCTAACCTAAACATTTTCTTGAAATTCTCACGGCCTACCTCTGTCTCTCCTTTTTTCTTTCTCTGCTCCTAATATATTCCACACTATTCTTTCATGCCCTAGTATGTGTCATATTATACTCTTCTCCTATCTTTACTGTTTTCCACATATTTCTTTCTTCCTCTACCATTTCTAGAACCTCTTTGTTCTTCACAACTCTAATTTTTTAAGTAGCCTAATCAGGCATTTCCATAACTTGTGCAATGCCTTATTATAAAAAACCCGTTTTATTCCCTTTTGCTATTTAGACATATTGATTCGACGTAAACGCTACTGACCCATATAAAATATTTGGCGCCGCAAGAATTTATATATCAAGGAAATCACTGTAAAATGAAACTTTCGATACTGTTTATGGCTTTTGGCTCATACTCAATTAAATTAAACAATCGATGTATATTTTATTATAAATTATTGTTTAAAACAAGAAAATTGTTCTCCAAACCCCGCTTCTCATTAACATCGCTATAGCCAGCTCATTATTTTTTAATAAGCGGCATACAGCGGCTCTAAGTATTTTCGTTATTCATTTCTGCATTTAACTAGCTAATTTACTTTCATTTCATATACGTGGCACTCAGTAAAAATAAATTGTTCTGTGGCAAGGTAGTCTGAAAAGCGTATTTTAAGGGATGTAGCTTTAAATAACATATCCGGTTGGTCCGTTGAGGTTATTAAATCAATCCAATATGGAGTAGATTTTGATTTATATATTGTAAGTATTTACCTATAAGCGATTTCATATTACGGATGAATAATATAGACTGAAGTAAAAATGTAACAGGGTTAAATTAAATTGTGCTAGGGGCTGATAAACGTTAGCGAGCAACTATGCGACTATAAAGTTCTATTATTTGTTAGAATGGAACTAAGGACTACTAAAATTATGGTAGATCATAAAACGTCTTTTGATAAATTAACATGCGTAAGTGAGGTTTGAAATCAGTTAATCATGCATGCAGAAACCTGCAATTTGTTGAATAAAGCATAGTTATGTAAAGTATTAGCTTGCAGAATTTATAAGTGAATTAATCGGTTTTTGCATATTAAAATGGTTACTAAGGTGGTGGCAGTTTCTTAGCACGAGTTTCAATTGACAAAGCTTAAGACTAGAACCTACATACGCAAAATAGGTAAAAGAAGCCACTAAAACTGAAAAGAAGCAATCCTCAGCAGTTCTCCACCGCAACCTAAGATACCGTTACTAAAACTGGCACTTAAATCATGCGAGATCAGAATGCATAACGGTATCATGTATAGCACGGCAGGAGCTTTATCTTAGTTACTCCAAGGTGTAGTGTAAAACGTGATTGCTGATGATTCGCAGATATTGCTGTACTGAAAGCTGTAAGCGGTTGAGGACGCGATATTACGTGGTACTTTATAACGCATGCCCTAAGAACGGCAAGCAGCTAGGATGAATTGGTGTCAAAAAAACTTTATATCACTTCAACGAAGGAAACTTATAAACGTGTACAACATCGTGAGTGGTGATGAATCTTGGCTTTACTCATACGTGCCAGAAAATAAACGCCAGTTGTCTGTTTTGGTGTTCCAAGGTGAAGAAAAACAGGCAAAAGTCATCCGTTCTCGAAGTATCTCCAAAAAGATGGTCGCAACATTTGTCTCTAAAGTAGAGTATGTTGTAACAATTCCTCTACAAGATCAAAGAACTGTTGCGGTCGATTGGTATACAACCATTTATTTGCCGCAAGTCGTCGCGGAACTTCAAAAAATCGTATAACCCCAAACGAGGAATCATTTTCCACAATGCAGGTTTGCACACAACTTGCAAGACAATTAAATTTTCAATGGAACAAAACGTTCCTATTGCTTAGATCTGTATCTTTGTACAGTCCCGATCTATGTCCCAACGATTCTGTATCTTTCCGAATCTAGGACAGACTGTGTGTTCAAAGGGCTCAGTCAATGCACTACAAAACTGACAATTTTGACGTACCAACAAATGCGTGTAATAACTGCTTCCAGAATTGGTTCGAGTGCATGAAAATGCCTTAGTTCTAGAGGAAAATACTTAGAAGAACAATAAACTCTTTAAAAGCTATCTACTGTTTTATTCCAAAAATATATGCAAAACTTAGAATACAACCCTCGTACCATACCTTCTTTAACCAATACACTGAAAAATATGGTCAGCCTATTTTAATAGTAATTCGGCTTCGGTTGGCGGTAATTCTATTAAAAACCGACCAAACGTCAATACTTATATATTAACAGAAGATTTTGTACTGAAAAAGTTCATTACAAAATCGATGACATTTAGACTAATAACGTAATTGATTTATTAGGATATTTTAAATTGTTGGTCTTCGTCTTGGACATTATATCAGGACACTGACTATTAAAGTCGCTTATATAACTGGTGAAAATGTATATATACCAAAACAGGTATTACCCCAAAATCATTCTACGACGTTTCTGATACATACATAGTAACTCCCCGATACTTTACAATGCCTTCCTATTGCTAATCTGAATGTTTTAATAACTAATGGATAGATACGGTACGTTTCAGATTATTTTGTTATGGCCTAGTCTGACACTACGACGTCGGGGACAAAAGGACCAAAATGCTTAAGGTCACTAGCTCAAGTCGACGCGGGGTGGTTCTGGTACAAGTCATAGTTTGCGTGGCTTGACTGCCCTAAACCGTAATTAGTGCTGATGGACCAAAACAAAACAATAATAGTCGATTCTAATGACGACAGCCGAAGTGAGGAAGGACTACCATAACTGTAATTGTGCCTGTATACATTGAGAAATCAATTGATTCTTCCTTAGACGATATACATTGAAAAAGTTATTGAACTCTAAGATTTGTACTGTATTCTGTAGAATGCATTGATTACTTAAAAAGATAACTAAACACAAAACACATATAAAATATAATTCTAATAATAATTTTATGAATTTAAAAGGCAAAACAAAATTAAATTACTGGTTTAAGGACACACAAGTGAACTCTTCACTTCTCACGCACTAATATTAAATATTAATTATAGCTAACAATCCAACTGAAGAAAATTTTGTAACTAAAACAACTACTCCATTATACACGCCTTAAATATTACGGCATAATTTAGGATAACCAAAAGTAGGTGGTATTTAACCACTGTAGTTAATAACAATCTGTATTGGCGCAGCGAACAACTAATTAATCATGTTTACACAGCTCCCTAAACACACATATAATAAATATTATCGAAATCTTAATTACTTAGGCTATATTGACGCAAACCTAATTACTTAGCTAATATTGATGCAAACTGAGCTCATTCGGAATAGAAAATACTAAAACATAAAGTCACACACAAAAATTACATATTAACAATCATCATCATTAGGTCTTCAGCTCTGGAACTGGTTAGACGTGTACCCTCATAGCTTCCTATTCTGAACTAACCTACACATTTTTTTAAATTTGCACATTTTGCTTCTATCACTAATCTGATCTAGGTCTACATCTACCTTTTTTTTCCTATCTCAGCTTGTAATATATCCCATACTATTCCCCAAAAATGTCTTAGAACGTATTCTGCCCTCTTATTTCTTCTATTTTTTCCCCCAGATATTCTTGTTCCTCTACTATTTCTATAACCTATTTGTTATTAACTTTGTCTGTCCATGCTATCATCCTCATACCTCTGAAGCACAACACTTCAAAAGGCTGCAACCGTTTTTCTGTCTGCTTTTCAGACTGCCCGTATTTCATAGGCATACTGTGCTGTGCTTCACTCTTATGCTTTCAACAACTTTCTTCTTGTTCTATGTTTGTTGTCTTTCATCATAGGCGCTGTTCTTTCTTGTTATATGCAGGTCGGTCCTCTTCTATTGTTTTACAATTATATACCCTATTTCTCCGACATTCAGTAGTTGTAAAGGGGGGTAAGCAGCTTGTGGCTGCCAAGTTCCCCTAGCACTTAAACATTTACCGATTTAATATACTTTTTTTTTTAATTTTTTTTTTATACCGGGTGTCCCAACGCATACGAAACGCTCGATTACTGCTTAATGGTAACGTTTAGCGAAAAAGCTTTCAAATAAATCTTATGTATATTCAAAATGGCTACAACGTAAAATTAATTAGTGTTATACAGGGTGTTCAATAAAAAAGTTATATACCAAAGGTATGTTTTTTTAAATGGAAAACCCAGTATTTTATTACAAATTCTGATTGCTCGTATCAAACTAAGGTAACTTTTATCAGGATTACCTATACCTAAATCTCATAATTGTTGAGATATTCAACTTTTTTCAAAATCGCATGATTCATTAAAAAATTTCGTAACACCATGATTTAGATGATGCTGAACATTTAACTTTTGTAGGGGAATAGTATAAAATTGTAGTTAATGGAAACATAACACTAGTTATCAAAATAATATACAGGGTGTCCATTGCATCGTTCTCCTTTATTGAACAATTAATGCCTTTAAGTCGCTTATTTTAAATGGAACACCCTGTATATTTTAAAATAGTAAAATGCAGAATTAAATTCTCTATTCAACAATATAAGGTTACCCTATATTCATATTCAACCGTTTCCGAGTTATAAGCGAATAATTAAAAATGTTGGTACATAATTCTAAAGTTGGGTATAATTTACTTTGATCACAGGCGGCGCGTCGCCTACCTAATAATATTAACTATTTGACTTCGTTGCAACAGCAACCATGTTTAAGTTTTGTTTTTGTTGTTTATCAGTTTTGTATCTGTATTGTTGTGAGGTGAACATTTGTAAAATGAAAACCTATGGTCTTAACGAAAGGATTGATATGAAAATACTAAAAGCCAACAAATTTCACCCATATAAAATTCAGCTTCACCAAGAGATTAAGGATGGGGATTTTCAAAGCAGAATTGATTTTGGATTATGGGTAATGGATTAAATCGGAGAAGATGATAATTTTTGAATTTTGTTTTGTTCAGTGATGAAGCAACATTCCATAACAATAATTTTTTTGAGTTTTTTACATTCAACGCTTTAGAAGTACTGGTGTACTTCTAAAGCGTTGCAATAATCTTTCAAACGCAGCTCTATTAGGATGCATTCGATTAGGAAATTTCTGAGTGTAAATTCTTGTAGCTAATAGACAATTTTCTTCAGCTTCGCCAACTACCAACTTCATATCAATCCTTTCGTTAAGACCATAGGTTTTCATTTTACAAATGTTCACCTCACAACGATACAGATACAAAACTGATAAACAACAAAAACAAAAGTTAAACATGGTTGCTGTGGCAACGAAGTCAAATAGTTATAATTATTTGGTAGACGACGCGCCGCCTGTGATCAAAGTAAATTACCCAACTTTAGAATTATGTACCAACATTTTTAATTATTCGCTTATAACTCGGAAACGGTTGAATATGAATATAGGGTAACCTTATACTGTTGAATAGAGAATTTAATTCTGCATTTTACTACTTGAAAATATACAGGGTGTTCCATTTGAAATAAGCGACTTAATGGTATTAATTGTTCAATAAAGGAGAACGATGCAATGGACACCCTGTATATTATTTTGATAACTAGTGTTATGTTTCCATTAACTACAAGTTTATACTATTCCCCTACAAAAGTTAAATGTTCAGCATCATCTAAATCATGGTGTTACAAAAATTTTTAATGAATCATGCGACTTTGAAAAAGTTGAATATCTCAACAACTATGAGATTTAGGTATAGGTAATCCTGATAAAAGTTACCCTAGTTTGATACGAGCAATCAAAATTTGTAATAAAATACTGGGTGTTCCATTTAAAAAAACATAACTCTGGTATATAACTTTTTTATTCAGCACCCTGTATAATACTAATTAATTTTACGTTGTAGCCATTTTTAATATACATAAGATTTATTTGAAAGTGTTTTCGCTAAACGTTACCATTAAGCAGTAATCGAGCGTTTCGTATGCGTTGGGACACCCGGTATATATTTTTTCCAATATAACTTTCCGCACAGTCAACATTAGTTGCAGTTGTTTCACAACCAACACCTGTAGTTGTTTATAATAATCATCAGATTTATATGTGCTTATTTTTTCGTCATTAATTTTTTCGTCTCAAAACTGGTTGGACACGTATCTGCACTTATTTATATTCTCAACTAGCCTACACAGTTTCCTGAAATTCTCACACAGCATGTATACAGCTCGGTTCCCCTTTTATTGTTTTCTAATTTTATGCCTTATTTCACCGAGATTTAGTGACGGGGGTTAATACCAAGATCCCCCAACACTTAGACATTTGCCGAACTAATAGTTTTCCAGTAAATCCTTTCACACAATTAACATTATTCGAGAATATAGTCCAATCAATTCTTGTAGTTGCCTATAATAATTATCATATTTAAGTACAGTTACTTTCTTCGTCATTAATTTATCCATCTTGGGACTGGTGGGATGCATACCTCCATTGATTTCTATTCTGAGCTAGCCTACACATCTCCCTGAAACTCATACAGCCTACATCTTTCACTATCTGTGTGCAGCAGTCTAACCTAGGTCTGCCTCTTCTTCTCTTTTTTTCCTATCTCTGCTTCTAATATATTCCGCACTATTCCCTCATACCGTAGTATGTGGCCTATCATCTTATCTCTCCTATTTTTTACCGTTTTCCACGTATTTCTTTCTTCCCCTACTATTTTTAGTACCTCTTCGTTCTTAACTTTCTGTCCATGATATCTTCATTATACGTCTGTAGCACCAAATTTCAAAGGCTTCTACCTTTTTCTTGTCCGCTTTTCCTACTGTCCAGGCTTCACAGCCGTACAGTGCTGTGCTCCACACATATGTTTTAAGCAATCTTTACCTTGTTTCTATGTTTGTTGTCTTTGAACACAGTAGTTGCTTTTTCTTGTTAAATGTAGCACGGCCTTGTGCTAATCTTTGTTTTATATCTTTTGTGCTTTTCCCATCTTGCGTTATTTGACTTCCTAGGTAGCAGACATCCTTAACCTCTTGTAAGTCCTCGTCACCTATTTGTATTCTTGTTTTTGATTTATTATTCCCTCTTTTGCATACTAGAACTTTAGTTTTATTTTTGTTAATTTTCATACCAAATCACTCCGTTAGAACTGTTTCCATTTCGTTAAGTGCAGCTTCTAACTCTTCCTTGCTAGATGCTAATACTGCTATATCATCTGCAAATCTAAGCATACCAATCTTTTGTACCTAGCATATTAATTCCAAATGTCTTTCTGCATTTGACAGTATTCATTGCCTCTTCAATGTACAAGTTAAAAATTAATGGGGATAGGGCACATCCCTGTCTCACCCCTTTCCTAATGTTTACTTCTCCACGTTCCTGCTCTAATTTTATTACTGCTGTTTGCTCTTTGTATAAGCTATGTACTATTCGTCTATTCCTATAACTTATTCCAATCTTTTTGAGTATTTCGAACATTTTTTTTCCATTTTACATTGTCGAATGCTTTTTCCAGATCTACAAACCCTATATACACGCTTTCCCCTTTTTCTATTGTTTTCTCCATTATCACTCTCAGAGCTAAAATAGCCTCCCGTGTTCCCCTGTTTTGTCTAAACCCAAATTGGTCTTCTCCTAGTATTTCTTCAGCCCGTTTTTCCATTCTTCTTTGTACAATTTTAGTTAATATTTTTGACACGTGTGCTGTCAAACTTATTGTTCGAAAATTTTCATATCTATCAGCGCCTTTCTTTTTTAGTATAGTTACTATGATGTTACGTTTGAAATCTTTGGGTATCTCGCCTGTCTCATACATATTGCTTACAAGTTGGAAGAGACGTTCTGTTACTGCATGTCCAGCGGCTTTTAGAGTTTCTGCTTGCACCTTATCTGTACCCGCGCCTTACCATTTTTCAGATCCTTTAATGCTAATTCAAACTCATCTCTAAGTATAGGACATCCCAAGTGAATAATAAGTATATAAATAAAGAAATAGCAAATAAATTATTAAATAAGTAAATAAATAAATAAATCGACTTTCATTTACAGCAGAAGTATTGTAAAAGAGTCAAATAAACATTTGCTGGAATTCTTAAAATATCATTGTCGGATAAATTAAGCAATTTAATCTAATAGCACGGAAATATTATCATGCACATTCCAATTGCAGTAGCATGAACTATAAATACACTTATGTAATCCTTAATAGTTGCCAGCGTTAGATAATGATGATATTTACCTCCTTTAAGAATATATAAGTTCAATGTCGAACTAAGGGAATAATACAGAACGTAATTAAGACTAATACAGATTAAGACATAACAATGCAATATAATACAATTACGATATAAAACAATTGAACAGTAAAGAAAGCTAGTACGCTAGGGTTCCTCGGCGTCAACCTGTAAATAATAGTCAATAAATTTAAATTACCGTAGTGAAATAAGAAGACCTTTACATGTGTTAAATGTCCATGGTATAATCCCTACACATCGTATCAATTTCAATATAACATGGCGATCTCATCCGGACAACATTACATAACGGTCCCCCAGTTCTAACACATACATGCCATATTTTCTTAACTTCACATTACATGCCAGGCCTTACAACGCAACACATTACATGACTAGGAATCAGAAGATTCTAGAATGGACACTAAAAAAATATTTTTGCTGCTTGAGGATTGGTAATAAAACAGGCATAAACAAATTTTGCAAAAATGCAATTAAAACTGTAAGCAGTTTAACTGGTATACAAAATATATTTTAGGCGTAACATTTTCAAACGTCTTACAATTAAGAAATGTTTGTTTTCAATATTTACATTTATATTATATTATATAATATTATATTATATTATATTATATTATATTATATTATATTATTTATATTATATTATATTATATTATATTATATTATATTATGTTATATTATATTATGTTATATTATATTATATTATATTATATTATATTATATTATATTATATTATATTATATTATATTATGTTATATTATATTATATTATATTATATTATATTATATTATATTATATTATATTATATTATATTATATTATATTATATTATAGTTATGTTATGTTATATTATATTATATTATATTATATTATATTATATTATATTATATTATATTATATTATATTATATTATATTATATTACATTATATTATATTATATTATATTATATTATATTATATTATATTATATTATAATTATTAAATTGTATTGTATTGTAGTATTGTATTGCATTGTTTTGTTTTGTATTGTTTTATATTGTATTATATTATAATTATATTATATTATAATAATGCTATGAGTGACAATCTAAAATTACCGAAATACTTATTACTAATACTAATCATTTTAATTATAATAAGCTTTATATACGTTCTAGTAACTACATATAAAAAATAATAATGAAGTAAGGCTGGAATAATGCAAATTCTGTAACAACAAATTGATATGTTACAAATACAAAGAGTTGAAACAACAAAAAGTATTGTGCCAGTATAACAACCCATGAAATCATTACTCAAATTTTATTGTAAAGTACATAATGCATAATTTCATACAAGCGTAATAGGTTAGTTATATTATGGAACGCCGAATAAGCAGTATTAGGTTTTAGAAGGTTTTCAAAATTTATTGAAGTCAAATTTAATTAATTTCAGATATCGATGAGGATTTTTATGCATTAGAAATTGAAGCAGAACTTTGGAGCATTGAACAGATTTTTTTCACAGATTTATAATATGTCACCAGTAGGAACAAAATTTCAGAAATTATTGACAGAACGAGAAGATTTGGGCAATCACCAAACGAAGTTATGGTTATAACACATGTTATGGCCAAACATTAAGACCACCCAAATAACGTAAATAAAGAGAAACAGACCATAAGAATAAAGAACATAGATTTTATAAAAGGTAACGACGCAACGTTAATCAACCAACGAGTAAGTTTTAAGGTAATACCAAACTATATAAGTATGCGTTTGAGCAAGAATGGAAGATGTAAAGCAGAGGAACTTTTACTGCAGTTGCAAAAGACAGCTGGTGAATTAATATATCGATAGAGTATTTTTAAGAATTGTACAAATAATGAACTCAAGTAGTTAACGTCGTCAGTATTGAGTATAATATGGGTAATACTATATCCAAAACCAATAAGTGTAGAAAACTAAGACCAAGTAAAGGACTGAAAGATACAGTATGATAGAAACAAAATCTTCAATGTCTTGTTAACAAAGGAGAGTTGATCAGAACTCGACAGTTATTTTAAGGGACAATACACTGTTATCCCATGTAACAACCTAACTGTACAATTAAGAACAATTTAGATAAAAATTAAGAGGGTGCTTATGAACAGATATGTAAGGTTTAGGTCAGAAGCATAATTGTTGTAATAAGCATATTCAAGTGTAGTTTTAATAAAAGTGCTTAAACATCTGAATTGGGTTAATTGTAAATAAAACTATAGTCTATAATAGACTATAGTCAGCATTTACGAATAAGGCGGTCGTACATTTAGTTTATAAAAAACACACATAATATATAATTAGAAAATCTATTCATTTAAACTTTCAGCTACCATTATAATTTATTGCTCATAATTTGTATTGCAAAGCGAAATCATATCGTACCAGTTTCAACGTATCACACCCTCCTTGCGAAGAGTACTTATGAGTAGAAGTGGAATTAAGCTACAAAAACGTGTTTGCACACAACACAATTTATCATGGAAAAGTAACTCAATAGCAATAATAACCAGATATTACACGATGCGTATTAAGCTACCGTGAAATTTTAAAATTATACACACTATGTTAGTCAGGTTTAAAATTGCAAAACAATGAACAATGTAAACATGATAAAATTCATATAAAAACATCAACATCTTTCACACTGAAATGATGTATAATTCCCTCATGTGTTCTACTTATTTGATAAACACTTTTGTTCTTAATGGAATTAAAGTGCTCTGAAATATTTATGCACCCACAGTTCATCAAATTTTCCATTTTGTCCAGATACACCTGAGCTAAATTTTTCTTATAATACGTCTTCTTAATTTAAGTCACGCATGCTTCTTCAGACGTGTTTAAAAGTCAATGGTATGCGGATCCTTGAAATCAATTATATATCATAATGTTATGCATATTGTGTAGATCAGGATGTTAAAAACACATTTTCCGAATTTGAATATATTACGTGATATTCCATAAATATTACAAACTATATCCGCGTCTATTGTTATGTCTAATAATTAATATAATAAATTGTCTAAACTTTCTGAAATACAGAATCAAACAAGAATTATTTCCTTGTAATTTGCACTTAAATCAGGATATTTAAATTTTTAACAAATCCAACTAATTGATTTGAAAGAAAGAAAATATCACCCACATTAATAATGCTATTTTAGTTTGTGTTCACTCACTTTCTTGAATAAGAGCTGCACAAAACCTTTGACATTCAGTACTAGTTTGGAAGTTAAATTATTCATATTATGATAGTTAAAAAACGGATATAGCCTTCAAGAAATCCTAATTTTGGGAGCTCAGTGATTCAAAATAAAAACAAGTATTTAATAACCTTCCTAAATTTAAATAATAGCAGTTATTTAGAGCAGAAACACAACACATCAATAGTATAATAAGGTGTGTGATCTATTTTGAATTTTGTATGGTATACAAATTGTCAGAGACTTTAAAGGCTTCCTCTAATGGTATCAAAGTGGTGCTATATCAAAATCTGAACCACTTACAGCAGACTATTCAATACACGGAAACGATGTCATGGTCGTACAACATAATTCCAAAATGATTTAATGACATTTAAGTCAAGTTAATGTTTAAATATAGTTTATTAGTATACATCTTTCTTTCTTTAGACAATGTTATTAATTTTATAATTTTCTTCTAGTATTTGTGAATAGCAAATACATAAACACGCACGCGCACATGCACGCACATACGCATACAAACATGACACGCGTACACAAGCACACACGCAAATATACAAACACATACTCATAAAAGGACACACTTACGCGCGCAATACACGTACACGTGCACCAAACGTAAGCAGGTGCATATGCACATGCGCATACATATGCGCCACCGACACAGGCGCACTAACACACACACAAATATATATATATATATATATATATATATATATATATATATATATTAAATTTTGCCAGGTTTTTGCTGAAATAGACCGGATCGCTAATTCAAGCCCCACGGTTGGGTCGACATAATTTCTACGGAATTCCCCTAAAAACAAGTTGGTATATTCGTGCCCCACACTTTGGGCGTCTTAATTCTCTGAAGTCTACTTGGGCATATGCTGGATCACCTACCTTCCTGATCGCCAAAACTTATCTTCTTCAGTGAAGTTCGCCACGGCTGCTCTGCTACTTATACCTAAAATTATTACCCTATTTCCTACCAAAGAAAACTCGACTACTAAACATTCAACACAATTTATTCCAACAGAAAATTCTATACAACAAAAAAATCTTTATGTAATAATTATTTCACACATAGATTAAATTACATTCATCCTCATTTCACAATAACTCATTTTCAATTCAATATTTGCGCTACAACTTTACTCATCAATAAACTCAGTAAAGTAACTGGGCTTAACCATAGCCTTACTTGAACCCCAGGTCTAATATGAACTCATAGTAAAAACCCTTTTTGTACACATGTGCTAATATTTGCACTCAAATCACCAATAGACCCTTTTACTTTGTACATAAACAGATACTGAAAAATTATTTTATAAATATAAATCCTCACATAAAAATATGGTCAAAAGCACTCTATAACAGTTCAAAGTAAACTCTTTTGTACTTAATATTTATAAAATTATGCTAATACGGCACCAAAATGTCATAACGCACCAAATACACATAACAGAACAAAGTTTCACTAAAATTGTTATCTGGTAAGCACGACCTCACATGGATCTGCAACTAAACCATCGATGACGTTGCCCTCGATTATGACTGCACGTTCAGGAACCAACCTCCAAGTTGAATCATGCCCTCCTTGACGGCAATCTGCTATTCAATTCCCTCGTCCACCAAATTACGGTACCTCCTAACCTTAGATTTCATCTACGGATCTAACTAGCCTCAGTATACCATCACATCGATCCGTTTAATACCCACTACTCCCTAAAAGTGCTCATCTTGTACCAACAACCAAAATTAGCAAACAATCTCTACTTACAGTTCTGAAGTAAGTTTTGTATACTCAAATGTACTGTATAAAATTGTTGAACTGCTTATACAACAATACACCAACTTGTGCATGTTTTAATTAACTTGAATTAATTTATTAAAATCACTAGTTGCGTAATTGGCTTACTAATTTTGCTCGAAGCTTGCATGAGAAGTAAAAGAGAGCCTCTCACTGCCTCTCAGTGTTTATATAGACATCCTGCACCTCTGTCTAGTTGTAATTCTTAAAACACACCACTACAAACAAATAGACCTTCTTGGTAAATTTTCAAACCGTCAACACGATTCTAAAAACCACACGCTCACAAACAACTTTCAGCCGTCGGTAATTCTGAAAACTTCTCCGATAACGTTTACTATTTCCACTTAAAACTCGCAGCTGTGCACCAACCGTCTTCAAATCTAAGAAATCGTCAAAACAAATAAACGATTTACTACTAAAATATACAACGCATATTCAATTCCTTTCAAGGTATCTCCTTCAAATGACACAATGTCTTTACAAACTCTAAAGCACGCCTTCAAAATACGCATATTCAGGTTGTCTATACTCTAACTCACAATAACAAAATTTTACATATTAATCTACTAGTTTGTACCCTTCTCGTGATATTTATCTAATTCGTTCACCACTAGACTAGCATTTTCACAAATTTTCGCAGAGCCTATCGTCTATCCAACAGCCGTTCTACAATATGAGTATTCTTAATAATCTATCCCGTACTTCCTATGTTCAATACATTGTCTATAACCATCGACATCTATTTTTACTCAAACACATCACCAAAGTAGTAAATCTCTATACTTACTCATGCTTTCCTCTCGACTCATTAGCATTTTATAAACTTTATTCCTATACTTTGCACCAACAGTGTTCTTACATTTAAGTCAAACAAACTCCGTATTACATATGATTATGTTTGATTCCAGCTCGAATGAATGCTAGAAACTTACATCTATGGGTTTATCTAACATATGATCCTTGAATCTATTTCACACCTAACGTCAACTACAATTCGCAGAAACATCAAATATTATTTGAGCAGGTCGCTATTGTCTGCACTACCGTAACAATTTAGCAACGTTTAGTTATTGTTTACAACTCTATTCAGAAAACGGTTTGCAACACCACCAAGCTATCGAGAAAACTCTTGAAATAAACTACTACTAAGCAACTTGTTTTCAACAATACTTCGCTATTAACTATTTCGCTTCTGCTATGACTTTTGAAATCCCTTATACAAATGTTAGTCACTTGCCTACTAAAATATGATAGAGATGCATGCAAAGAATATTGTACACTTAAAATATCCGTTAATCGTTAATCGTTAATATATATATCTATATATATATATATATATATCTTTGTCTTAATTTTGACTCTTGCTGTAGATTTATTTATTAGGACGTATGTGGGTTTCAGGTAACCTGCTGGATTATAGAGTACTCTTTTTATCACCTAACATTTTCGTATATATTATCTATCTCTTATTCACTAGTTACTATAAAGAAACAGTATATTAAATATTAATAACTATATAGTACCTACTAAATTGAGGTATACTAATAAATTTGAGTCGTTATTAATACCAATATAATTAATGGCAAGTAACCAATTCTACAAGATCCTACAGGTTAACATAATTGATACAGACAGTAAGTATTAACATAAAAAATTATTTATTTAGTAGACAGTGATCAAGGTTTCTTGAAAGTATGATTGTATACAAAACTTTGTTTCTAATATGCGAAGGGTTGCTAATTTTAAAGATAATTAAGTATGAAATATTGTAGTGTAACAATGGGATCGCACTTACATAATTTGGTTGGAGTAAGATGTAATAAATATATTTATCTTGGTGTTGTATTTGTAGTATTGTAATTCATTATGCAGCACTGAACTAATGTAATAAATATGTGTAAATATAGTACTCATAATTACAATTTACTATCTGTTACATTATAATTCATGAAGTTGTTAGTATCTGTACAATGTCCACTATAATTTCGTTGATAATATCTCTTTTAACTTATTGCGTTTAAAATAATTTAGACATTTTATTTGAGTTCTCGAATAAGGATTAATTCTATGAGAATTATTTAAATTTGCATGGATACTCAATGCACATGCATGAAGGTTTAATGCAAGGATGTTAACACTATTCTGTGTTGAGTTAACCTTATGATTTATAGATTTTGGGAAGTTTGCCTCAATGTATTCTTCATTGCAGTCTATAACAGTTAATGTTGGTAGCAATTACGTTTCTCTGATAATTAATGGTGAAGTTTATATAAACTTTAATTTTGGAAAATCAAATCGTAGTCGTAACAGTATATTCTATTCTACTGCCAGACATTTTATGTTAAATCTCTTACAACAATATTATGTAACTTTGGTGTCAGTTTTATGGAACTCAAATAGGAAGCTAGACTATTGGTAATTGATAAAGTCGTCCGACATATTTAGTAATGTTGACTTCAAATTGTTTAAATGTAATATAATTGTATTATTAGTTGGATGGTTATGATAACAGTCTATTATACTATTTCAGAAGACAATAATTGATATATCAATAATTTAGAATTGTTCAACTGTAATTTATTTAAATTGGTAACTATGATCATAAATGACAAGTGAAAACAGTAATTTTTTGATTCTGTTTTTAAATCTCTAATATAGAAATTGATTTTATATTTTAGTAATATATGGTATGAGTTATAATTTATAATATCTACCCGAACATGTTGGTTTTGATACCATTGTCGATGGATTATCTTATTGTTGCATTATTATAGAATGAGTAAGGTATCTAGAAAAGGTACTGTATATATTATATAATATTTCAATAGAAATTAACACTTTTGGAATGAAATAACTGTTCATAAATTTTAAAGTTTACAGATGAATGAAAATTTCTTGGAATTGCAGTTATTACTATTCATCTGACAATGTATTCACTTTAAAACGAAAGTTGGGTTTTCATATTCATCTAATGACAATTTACTAACTACATTATTAATAAGAGTATCCATGACTATATTAGCTATAAATCGAAAACTTAAATTTGCATTTACCCATCGAGTATTGATTCCAAGAGTAAATTATGATATATATAATACCTCATATTAAAACTAAAATTAACTATTGTCAAAGATAAATTCAATCACTTCTAAACATTTTTCTTATTGGTATTGTACAAATTAAATTTGATATGTTATTCCAAAAGTTGTTATATTATTCTTCTTAATCTTCTTTGGGAATGAAACCACTCATAGTTTTTAAAATCTATTTTATTTACGTTTCGATCCATGACCTAGGATCGTTGTCAAAATAATAAAACTTCAAGTTTGACGTTTATGACATAAATTGAAGGTTACTTTGATTTATTGATGTTTGAAATATTTGGTTTGAGTACACTAAGCAAAAATTTTTAAAGTTTAAAAGAATGATTGCCTTCAATTTGTGTTGCGACCTGGGATCGACTTTCCTATGGTAGCCAATACGCTTAACGTGAAATCAGCTGATTAATTTTATTGGTGAATTTTATATAAATTCAATAATTTGGAAAACATTTTTTAACATGTTTCTATTTATACAATTGACAGATTTCTGATTTTATGTCTTATTTTACCAGATCTTTTGGAATATTTGTAAATAAAGATACACAAATAAGGATATCCATTAAGACCTATTGTAGCATCTAACAACAGTCCTACCGAAAATTTATCAAAATTTATTGCAGATATTCTATCAAAATCAATGAATAATAATTCTTATAATGTTCAGGACTCGTTTGAATTTGCAAACTTTATAAATAATTTTCAGTTACCAGACAATTACATCCTGATTAGTTTTGATACAATATCTTTATTTACAAATATTCCAAAAGATCTGGTATTAAGTAATATAACAACTTTATGGAATAACATATCAAAAAATTGTACAATACCAAAAGAAAAATTTTTAGAAGTGATTGAATTTATCTTTGACAATAGTTATTTTAGTTTTAATAATGAGTATTATTTACAAATTTTTGGATCTCCGATGGGTTCAAATTTAAGTCCGATTATAGCAACTATAGTCATGGATACTCTTATTAATAATGTAGTTAGTAAATTGCCATTTGAATTGCCTTTCTTAAAGAAATTTGTAGATGATGTAATAACTGCAATTCCCAAAGAAATGGTCAATAAAACTTTAAAAAATTTTAACAGTTATCATCCAAAATTACAATTTACATGTGAAGAAGAGAAAGATAATACAGTACCTTTTCTAGATACCTTACTCATTCATAATAGCAACAATAAGATAATCCTCGACTGGTATCAAAACCAACATGTTCGGGTAGATATTTAAATTATAACTCATACCATAATTACAAAATTAAAATCAATTTTATATTAGGTTTAAAAACAGAATCAAAAAATATGTCACCCTTCATTATATCAAAAATTTAAATAAATTACGAACAATTCTAAAAGATAACAATTATTCTTCAAAATAGTAAATAGACTGTTATATAACCATCCAACTAATAATACAAATAATATTAATTTAAACAATGAAGCGAACATTACTAATAATGACACTTTACAATACCATTCTCTTCCTTACATAAAAGAACTGACACCAAAGTTACATAATATTTTTAAGAGATTTAACATAAAATTGCAAGAAAGAATATACTTACACTAAGTAATTTATTTTCAAAATTAAAGACAAAACTTCACCATTAAATCAGAGAAACGTAATCTACAAAATTAACTGTTTAGACTGCAATGAAGAATACATTGGGCAAACTTCCCAAAATCTAAAACAAAGGTTAACTCAACACAGAAGTGACATCCGCGTTAAACCTAATGCATGTGCATTGAGTATCCATGCAAATTTAAATAATTCTCATAGAATTAACTTTTAGAACCAATAATTCTAAATATTGTAAGCAATAAGCAAAAGAGAATTTCAAGAAATGTGCTACATTTACAGATACCCTAACACCATGAATAAAAGAACAGATATAAATAATTTGAGTACTATATACACATATTTATTACATTTTCAGTCTGATAATAATTCAAATACAAATACAACACCAAGATAAATATATTTATTACATCTTACTCCAACCAAATTATGTAATCGACATTGTTACACTCACATACACGTACATACTTATTACTTAAAAATCTAGCAACACCTTTCGCACATAATTAGAAAACAAAGTTTTGTATACAAAATCAAACTTTCAAAAATTGCCACTGTATACAGAAATATGAAATTTTTTATGTTATACTTATGTTTTTTTATGTTTTTAGTTTGTAGAATTGTGCTTGCTTTTTATATTTATACAACGCCAATTTATTAGTAACCTCAATTTAGTAGGTACTTTAGTTATTAATATTGTAATAGCGTTTTCTTATTGTAGCACCTTTGCAAAAGGATAGAAATATATCCAAAATTTAGGTGATATAAAGAGTACTCTTTAATCCAGCAGACCTGAAACCCACAACTCTAATAAATAAATAAATATATATATATATATATATATATATATATATATATATATATAAGATTAATGAGTCTTAAATTAATACAAAGTAAAAAAGAATTAATAGCAAGTACCTCAAATTTAACCACGAGGGCATCCTATCGACGCGTTTCGCCCTAATTGGAGCTTATCAGGACAGGAGTAGCTTTACAGAAACAAATTGATTTATTTAAGTAGGAAGTGTAATCAGGAGCGTCTTCTTTAAAAGGTAGTTACAGAAAGTATCAAAGCGGAAGCGTGCAAATATTTAAAAAGGATCCTAAATTAAATGAAAATATTTATAAAGTAGAATTGCACGTAGCAGAATCTGGTTTGTTACGTTGTATTCAAATATGCCTGTGGTTTTCTTTTGTAGTAATTGTAACTCCATTATGTTGCATGGACTTTATTAAACCAATAGTTGTAAATCCCATATTTGAGGTGCATACATTAACAAATCCACTATTATTTACATTATAATTCTGAAAGCTTTTTTAAAACATGACATGCTTCCACTATGAAATTTTACGGTTATAATAGGTTTGTTTACACTTCTGCGTTTTAAAATAATTTACATTCTTGATTTGAGTTCCAATATGTATTTAACAGAAATAAGCGATTTTCTTTGTGTTTTCAGTTTATGATTCGAATAAAAATATGAAGTTAACTGCAAGTATTGTTTTTAACACTATTCTACATGAAAACTAGAATTATACAAGATGCTTCAAGTTTGTCCACTCAAATTTGATTTTTTCTCTCTCTTTTTATTTATGGTTAGCGTGACGCAATGCGCTACAAGTTCTTGATAAAGAGTAAAGAGTTCCACAGATTTAATATAAACTAATCAAGTATGAGAGTAACCATCAGAAGTGCGGTAAGTGGTCAGCACAACACATTTTCGCTAAATGTCGTACTGGCGCCAGAACATAAAATTTATTTAGAAATAATATACCACGCAACAATTTATAAAACTGGTTAAATTATATGGAACTCAAATAGAACAAGCTAGAACTATTATCAAAATTGCGGAGAGTCGTCCGCGCGACACGTTTTTACTGAGTGTCGTGTTGGCTCAAATATGTAAAATGGTATACAATTGTTAATTATTGGAGTTTTTTCCGAAATAATTCTTTATATTCTAGTTAACAAATACCAACAATGGATATCACCTTCAATAATTCTAAAAGTTTTCAAACTGTGCACCTTTATTTGTTGGTACCTAGTGATACATAAATCGACAATGATTGAAAACATGTTAATTTTTTCGATTTTTTGCTAATATCTCGAAATTGGGCGGAGATAAATCCTGATATATATACATATATATATATATATATATATATATATATATATATATATAAAATTAACATGTTTTCAGTCATTGTCGATTTATGTATCACTAGTTACCAACAAATAAAAATATATATATAAAATATATATATATATATATATATATATATATATATATATAAATATATTAATAGAGAAAATAAACCACATTTGGAATGCAAATGAATGCTTCATATATATTAATAGTTATTAAGATGAAATGAAAATTTTAGTGGTTTTCAATTACTAGTTCGATTTGAAATGGTATTCAACTTTAAATACAAAGTTGGGTTTTCATTTCATCTTAATGACTATTTATATATATATATATATATATATATATATATATATATACTTAAAGCTGATAAAATTCGCAATAAAATTAATTATTTGCATGTTTTGTATGCTTTGTAGTTATTGAGTTACAAGGAGTCAAAGGGCTTATGAATATACTTAGGAATACCTTATGCATTAAGGAGACAACTTCACAATCTTAAATGAATTATATTAAATTTAAACATAGTATACTCGTGTATTGTATGTTTATACATATACCAACCATACTACAAAAATTTAGATGTAGTAAAAAAATATGTATCATAACCAAGTAATACAACCAAAAATAATTTTAAGTAGAACAACTGCTTTCATTAGAGGAAGTACCTAAAATACCTAAAAGGTTCTAACCGTGCAGAACAAAAAATGAAATTACTCAACTCTCCGTCTTTTCCTTGTAAAGACTCTGCGGTTTGAACTTCTTGTTCAACTTGTGGTCTGCTACATAGACTGTCCGATATAGAGTATTCACCTGTAGAAAAATGTATGAGAGGAGCATCAAAAAAATTCTTTGGCTAAAAAGATAAAGATTAAGAAAACAACGTAAACATTATTGATTTACTGTTACTAAGCTATAATTACTAATTAAATGGATGGAAAAAGAGAAACAACAATCAAAGTGTTTTGTTAATTAATCTCACCTATTCGCTCTCATCTGGCGTCGACTGTATTGCTTCCTCATGAGGTAAGAATTCTAAATCTTTGGAAACAGCTCTGCCTTCGTCGGGGATAGTAGTATTGCTATTCAAGCATTCTTAGTGGCAATTATGACAGATTGAAGTGCACTTGCATTCTTGCTTTGCGGCAGTCATATCTGATCTATTGTTACTGCATTTGCAGCAAATGAGGTAAGACACAAGTGCAGGTGAACCTTTCATTGTTTCTGGAGTCAGCCGATCGTTCTCAAACCTCCAACCCCACTGTTCCGGAAGAAGTTCGTTCCCCAGCCTAAATTGAGATTGATGAACCACGTGAAAGTATGTTGTTTTGCTACTCCTTTTGTTTGGCGTCTCCGTAGTGTAATTGGTATGCGTGTGACTATTATGCCCAAGGTTCCGGGTTCAAATCCCGACACAATCTGCTTGAAAAATGTTAGACGAGTATTTTTCACAAAAATACGCCCTCGTTCAGATGTGAGGTAAAACGGAGGTACCGTGTGTATTGTCATGCACGTTAAAAATTCCTACCTTCCTTTGAACGGCAAAATTCAAAACTTTTCAGGTAAAAATCTCGCTTCCTGGCCAATGTTGCACTTTCCGGTGGAGCATTGGAAAAAAATCAAACGTAGTGATCCCTCAGTTGGTGGAAATATAGAAATATATGGTTTGTCATTGGAAACAGATTTTGTGAAAGCGTTGTTGCGGTTCATATTAAAGGAGGTGTGGATGAGGGGTGCATTGTACAATGTCAAAAACAGTTTAATCCCAGCATCCGCTACTGCCTCATGGGAAGAAGTTAGGTCGTTAAATACATCAGCAATACTTTGCAATGTAGAAAGCTTTTAAACAACTTAAAACATTTAATTTTCCTTCTCGATAGGACGCTGAAATGTATCGCAGTCGCTAAATGTGTGCATAAAAAGTATGTTGTCCTTCAGTTTCATCCTTTGTAAATGCTGGCTTGCATAGACTTTCCCATCTATCTTACAATGGTTTGGTTAAACAAATAGCATCTGTGGTTCGCGTGGAATTAAATCCACAAAGATGACAATCGTCACGAATTATTGCAACTTTGACACTCTCTAAGGATTTCGCAACTGTTGTTTGAACAATCATTGTGCCAGCGTCACTGAACGCTTGCTCAGTTTCAACTGCATGGTCAAGTGCGGTTGATAGGAAGTAAATCAGTGTGGATTTAGTTTCATCGTTGGAAGGAAAATCTTCTTGCTTTGACAGTTTGTAACATATAAATTTTCCTGTAAATTTATTCATTGACTTTACCGCGGTGTATCTATTATTTTATTCTTTATTTAACAACATTTATATAATTGATCCAGTCATTATTTCATATTTAATAACCGATAAACTCCAAAGCACTCTACAATTTTAATTATAATTACAATCTACTACATACCACATATTCCGTACTGATAACATAAATATATACAAACTTGTTAGCGTGTTCCTATACCTTGAAGAATCTAAGGTTTTCAAGTTGTTCCGATGTTTAGCGATCGATTGTCACTTTTCGTTTCTTAGTTGAACTGGAAGGTCGCTTGGTGTTGAAAAACACTCAAGATGTTCAGGAAAGTCAAGTTTTCCTGGCAAAGGCGTCGTAATAGACGGACAATATTCTAAAAGTTGTCCATGACAATTAAAGTAGAAGTGTAGTGTGCAAATCCTCTTGGCGAACGGTTTGTTAAAAAATGTAAGCATATAAAATTAATTATTTTATTACAGAGCAACTTTGATAACTCTAGAAATGTAGATAATTTCGTAATGATTTTGATGTAATTTCACGTAATTTTGATGCAGGCTTAGATCATCAGAAAATATTTTATTTGGTTTAGTTCAATTAAATTTTATGGAACTCGTTTAGAAAGTAAATGAGTAAGCAACTTTGTTCGACACATGGCCGCTGTGCAGCCCACGTGTTCATTTGATGTACATGTCGTTTGAAGGTTATAGGTCATTGCCGCTATCGGTAAGAAAATAATAGTTCTAAAATAATGCAGACCTAACAAAGTTCATTACGTAAATTTTGCAGGTAATGATTTCTTTTTGAAGCTTGTTTTACTTCAGGTTGCTGTATGCAATTTATTATGACTTGTATGAATAATTGTGTTAATTAATTTTCAAAAGCTCATTTTGTAAAGTATAAAGTACAATGAGTACTACAACCTTTTGTAATTAATAGTGTGTTCAACCTAAGATATTTTACTTCACCGGTTGTACAGATGTAGACATACTAACGTCACAGTTATCTTGTTTATCACAAATTAAAATACTAATATGTTAAATTATAGGACCTGAGTCTTGTAAGATGAAATTTGAACTTAGAATATTTTTTCAACTTATAATATTTGCCAAAAGTTAAGTAAACTTTTTTAAACATTGTGAGGTCGAAGTAGCGCTACCGTGACTACCTAATATAAAAATAATGCCTATAATTAAATATCTGATTTAAAAATTACACTCATAAGAATTAAATTTTATTAAGTACACTTATAATTTATAATGTTATCTACTTTTCTTAAAAAGAATATAGAGTTATTTTTTGACTTCAGTTCATTTCTCAGAAATCATTAAATTTTCCAAATTTAGTTAAGTATTTACAAGGTAAACTTACTCGAAAGTGTACCACGATATAGTGGAAACAAACTGAACTTAATTCACAGATTACATATTCATACTGGTCCGTAAAATAAATAGGGAGTCTATGTTGGTAGAAATTATGTTTCAGAGTCGCCCTACTCATCGTTAGATCCTTGAAGAAGACGTCAGATGTAAGTATGACATTTGTGACAATCAAACTTTATATTTAAAGTGATTAGTGATTAATTAGGTTTCCAAATTTTCCTTTAAGCAAATTCATTTAGTCAGTTGCTTTATAAAAATTTTAGGTGGCGTCCTTTATTTTGTTTCTTTCAACCTAAATATACCCACTGACCTAATCTGATGCGACCGTGGCCAAAAACTCAGTTAGCTAAAAGTCTTAAGAGTGTTCTTTTACTATAAGCCAATTTACATCCAAACCTTATCCTGGGCTTGTTACAGTTGCATAAGAATTCTCGATAGGTAATATTAAATCTACCACGATTTTATTGTGGAATAGATTAATAAAAAAAAAATATAGATAACAAGTTATCACAGTTTTTTATGTATACTGATGTTTTAATCTTGTACCTTCGTGTTTTTTCAGCTTTCTTTGTGTTGCAAACGCGCCTCATATGTATTAAAACTTAAGTAGTAGGCGATTTATTATTATTATGAATTGTTACATATATGTCAAGAGTTTTTTATGTCTCGTCTAAAAAGATATATTTGATGCCAGTAAATTGCACAGTTTAATACAAGTTGAGTATTACTTTTGATAAACATAAAGTGTTCCTGCGCAAGGGTGTTTCAAGCGGGTAGCTTCTCATATTCTTGCACCCGTCACTATAAAGGGCAGCGCCGTAAAGCGGCGTTTACTAATTTCAGTGGCGGTTCTACACTTTGTACCTGACGGTGTGACGGAGTTATCATGAAGCTTAACTGTACAACTGTTGTCAAAATAATGCTTGAAAACGTACGTTACGTGGCAAATTGGCAAATTATTGAAATGGAAGAGCCTTTGTGTTACAGAACTTTGAGCAACAGTAATCCGCCATTCAAAACAAGATTAAAATTGAAGAGGTTCGTTTCTTCCTGTAGTAGTGAAAAAGTCATACAACGCGGATTTTTTTGTTTTCCGCATTCCTTCTTTCTCAAATAAAAACAAGTTGAAAATGCAAGGCATTGTCGCAACGAACTTCCAAATGTAGACTTACTTTAAAACAATTTAAAGAAATTAAAATTATTATGTTGTAATAATTATAAGTATTCAGATAAAATAAAAATTAATTCCCCGGGGGGTCGGGTATCCGTGGTCAGATTTTGTGGGGGGTACCATATTTCGACTCAGCTATGTTAGGGGAGTCCAAATATGTATCGCACATTAATTTTGGACCTATTTGAAATTTTAATTTTCCCGACGGAATATCGCGGGGCACGGCGTCCCGTGGCCCGATTTCAACTGACATCAAAACTTAAGCTCAGGACACCGAGCTGAATCGATTGATGTATCACACATTGATGTCCGACTATTAGAAAGGCCTCGGACGGACAGACGGACAGACAGACGGACGACAAATCGATTTCATAAACGAACGAAGTTCGTTGATAATGGGCACGCTGCCAGTTCGTACTGTAAGTAAGTTTTCAAGTCTTTGTCATTCTGCTTGTTGATGACTAGCCTTTGAAAAATAGTGAATGGGTTGATCACTATAGTTTGTACGTGAACTTTGAGGGAACATGATGTACTTGCTAAATGGAAGCTCGGTCTTTTAGGGACAACTTAACTCCTGAAAAGGGCTGTCCGACTGTTTTAGCGGTCGCTTGCCTAGCAATTTGGAAAGCATTATAACGTATTACCGTATATTCACCCACAAGTTCACTGACAATTAAAACAACATCGTTTGTTACGAGATAAGGAGGATACCTTTCAAACCAACGTGAAAGCTTTGTAGTACTGCTGCAGCTTAAAATGTACGTGTCTCTCCGAAACCATCGCCTTTAGAAAACAAAATACCAGTACAGTCTTTAAACGACATGCATATATCGTGAGTTGCTATCATTTCTAGTGCCCGTTATGTTCAGAACACGACCTGGAGTCAAACGACCGGCTACTCACCAGAGTCGTTTCTATGGTTATATCTGACCAAACGTCAGTTCAAAATCTATCAGTTCTTCGTAGTGTAAAAAACATCGCTCTACAAATTCGTGGAGTACTTTTGGAGTCATAACAGAAAGTAGTTTCACAATATATAGTACGTACAAATGACGTCACTTATCCAGATGCGTAAATATATGGAATCATATCTTTGACATAGTTTAGATAGTTTGTACAATGTTGCACCCTCTGTAGCATCAGGGCTGGTAGTAAGTACGTTTATCTGTGTCATTTGACGGAAATATGTCCATTCCGACGATCCCAGTCCTCTGAGCCCATCCTTGCATGGCGTAGAAGGATTTACTAACTCTCACTTTTTGTTAAATGCGTATCACAATGTATCCACTAATTGGCTGGCATTGTATAAAATATATAGCTTATTACTTAAGTTAGAATTATAAGTAGATCTATAGCTTATCATTTAAGATTAAGGCCTATATATATATATATATATATATATATATATATATATATATTGTTGTGAAACGGCTGCATATTGGAGCGTCGCTAAAACAGTGCTGTGACAACGTTTGGGGTTGGAGGTTTGCCCAAATTATACTGTGACTTAAGTACAGCAATGAGAAAATTGAAATTACTATCTTACTTTTCTTTTGCTGTGTCGTGTTAGCTCAATTATACAATTATACTATGGAATCTACAAAGTGAAATGAAATACAGCAATCTCATGAAACATCTAAACATTCAAAAACATTTTTCTTATGTTCGTCCATAAACTTATTCTTAACGATTACCTATTTACTAAAATAATTCATATCTAATCTTTGTTAACAAAAACTCAAATATCTTCTGTAACAGGTACAAAATCCTTTTTAAGTGTTGATATGTGGATTTTTTCTACCACGTTTGTGGATATGATGCTTCACAGATAACTCATTAAAGGCGAAAATGCTTCAAACTTTATCTCAAAATTTGAAATAAATTATACGCTTCTCAAAAAAAATTGAGCACTTATTCTAAATTTAAATTACAAAATATCAAATATCATCAATTAGCAAACAAAAAAATCCAAAATTTTATCCTTATAGCTATTTGTTAAAGAGTGCTTATCCAAATCTATCTTTTATTACCTCAACGGTATTAAATCCATCCTGGTTTTATGTTAAATTGACGTTCAAATCCCAGTTCACAAGTTCATCCATATTATTTTAAATCTCCATTTGATGTTAGTTTGCAAAAGTGCATCTTTTATTTTTAGTTAATTAACTTTAGACTAGCTGTTTTATCGAAGAACGTTCAATTTTCATGGCATTTTATAAAACAATGATGCTTTATCAATATATTGCAGTTGAGATCTTCTATGTTATTGGTAAATCTAGTTTAAAGCATTCGACTCCGCCTTAAATCTTACACAACGAATGTCAAATATTACACATTGTTTGGTTTAAGGAAAGAATGACGAATTGCGAAACTTACATGTTATTTGGCTTTAGAAAGAATCAAATCCGAATAAACTGTCCATTCCAGTTCCGGTTTTATATACAAAAATTATCTCGATAATCATTCTCTAGATTCTTCCGGCTTCACCTAGAAACATTACTCACATCTGATGTAAGAATTTACATCGTTTTCGCGTTTTAACGATCCAAGTAGTGTCAATTATCGTGATTTATGTTTTATCTCACACCGCTCTGTTTATCCTTCTCTAATGCACGAAGTTAATCGTCGCGTCTCATCCTATATTATTAAAATTTGTAAGGCTATAAAATAATTGTTATCTATTTTTAAGGCATATTAATGTTCGTGCGAGTTCCTCCAATCGGCATTTATTCATTAATTAATTTATACAATATTTCTTAGTAATTGATGACGTATTTGAAAATTCTAGAAAAATGTTTTGTTTAAAACTTTTAAAATGAATTTAATTACATAATAAAGGCTTACAAATGCTAATGCTTTGTTAATGCAATTAGATTCGCCATAAGTAGATTGAAGTGTGTTCTAACGCATATTTGTGCACAGAAAATTAATTACATAAATAATTGAAGCTACCAATTGCTTCCTTTATCCTTTGCAAATGCAATAGTATTGATATGGTTTTTACGCGGGTGTATTAAATGGCTTTGTATTTATCTCTTAAAACGAAACTCGTTTTTATTAAGTATAGAAGGCTTTATTTACAAAAGCTCTTAAAGTTTTTACATAATTTAATGAGGGGATTCTTTTATGTTTTGTAATAACGCGAGTCCACTGAAATATGTTTTTATGGTATCTTTCAACGATTAATTTATACAGGGTAGAGCAATTAGATATTCGGAAAGTTCAATTTTTTTGCATATATGTATATATAAAAATATATTTTGATGTGATAAAGAGGTCACAAGAGATCATCTAAACCCAAATTTTTATAAATAAAACCCCGCCGTAACGAAGGAAGGGAATAAAATTGAAGTTTCCGAATATTTAATTGTTCTACCCTCTATAAATTTATAAAGGTATTTTTTTCTTTAAAGACAAAGCAATTATTAATTATGTGAAGAAATTTTCGTTTATTACATTTACGACAAACTGCGAAAAGATCATGAAACAGATATAAACTTAAAAGCCCAAGGTTTAAATTAATTTATTTCAATCGTTGATGATTATTTAGTAAAAATGAGCTTCAATCATCAAGATATAACTACAATAAGGCCCTGCACCTTTATTCACTAAAATAATTACTCTTAAAAATTCTTTAGAAACAAACTTTATTTTATTACCATTATAATAAAAAGCAGATTCCCGTGTGTATATCAAAAATATTCATTCTTGTTAAAGATACCTTAAAATTCTTTTAAAATGCTAACTTTATTAGTATACAAATCAATCACTAAGAAAGCAAAGCGAAGTATATTATCGGTGCATAAAAATGCGTTAGAACACGTTTTAATTACCATAAAAGCAAACCTTTTTGCATTTACAAACGTTAAGAATACAAATACATACAAATCTTATTGCATTTGCAAGACATAAAATAATTATGTCCTAGAATTTTCAAATACGTCATAAATTACTTAGGAATGTTGTATAAATAGCCAATTATGGATAAACGCCTTATTCAAGGAACTCGCGTTATCATTAAAATGTAATAAACGATTAGACAAGCCAGTTGAATTGCTCTAGGTATTTCAATAAGATAAAATAAGACTTGACCATTAACAAGGATAAACGGCACGTTTTACTATAAAATATAAAGCATCAATTGACACCAATTGGATCATCAAAGCGCAAAAGCGGTGTAAATTTTGTTAATATTACATCGCCCAGGTTACTAGTTTTCTAGGTGGAATACGGAAGAATCTAGAGAATGACGTATGGAGCTAATTTTAGTATATAAAAAAACTGGATTAGAAAGAGGAATTCGCGTTTAATCTTTTTTATGCCAAGAAACATGTAAGTTTTAAGATTTACTATTCGGCGAATTCATTTCTACAAGATCGGCTATGCAGAGTTGCATGCTTACGACATGAAACGTGTAAGTTTGAGTAGTTTTAAGTAAAGAAGTTGTCAAATGCAATTATTTGACGAAGCATCATTTATTTTGTAATATACTGAGAAAATTGAATCTTCTTCGATACAACAGCTACGTTAAAGTTAATTAAAAATAGAAATACACTTTTGCAAACTAATAAACTAAAGGAGATTTAAGATGGAAATAGGAACCTTTTAATGCCACTAATTACGTTGGAAGAAAGATTTTAATAAGCGTAATGTGTCCATAAGAATTGCAAGTATAAATTTTAGATTTCTCTGTTTATAACTAATAAAAATATTAAAATATTTGTAAGCTAGAATAAGACTTAATTATATAATTTTTTGTAAGCGGATAATTACCAAGAAATTTTGAGATCGAAGTTCGAAGCATTTTGATTTTTAATAAATTATCTGTCGAGCTATTGGCTAATCACCCTTACGAGCGTTGTAATAAAAAGTAGGTGAATTATCCACGTAGGAAATTAAAGATGATTTTGTAATTTTTAACAAGGATTAAATAAAAATTATTTTAATAAGTTAAATAACTTGTAGAAACTTAAGCTGTAAACTGTTCATAATTTTTTTTATGAAAGAAAAATGTTTTGGATGTATAAATGTTCCTTGAGGTTGCTGTGTTTTACTTCATTTTGTAAATTCTACAGTATAATTTCCGTTGAGCTAGCCAGGCAAAGCAAAAGAAAAGGACGGTGAAATAGTAAGTTCAAATTTCCTCTGCTGTACCGAAGTCACAGTATAATTTGTGCAAACCTCCAACACCAAGCGTTGTTACGGTATTTTTTAGCGGCGCTACAACGTGCGGGGTCCATAAATAGATTTTAGTATTAACAACTCTTTGGTTAGGGTTTATTAAGTCGTGTTGCAAATTCCAATTAATATTGTGTAAAAAGTAATTGATATCTTTTGAATAGTGTAGTCTGCACACAAAATTGTATTTTTCTTCCAGTTCATTCGGAAACACATAGCTAAAAAAACGCGTGGTTTTAATGTGCAATCTTTTTGAGTGCCTGGAAATTTCATAATATGGACGTAATTTTATGATGCTATTAAGGCTTTTTATACGATCAACTAGCTTAAAGCAACTGTTTCAGCAATACAAAGTTTGAAACATTTTTTATGTATTTGGGTTGTTATTCTTGTGATGTGTATGTACTACCATTCATATGTTGTAGTACGGCAAATAGTGAATAAGCTCTTCTCAATATCTAAAAACTTTTAATAAAATTTTATAAAAATAACGGAAAAGCATACCGTGCTGAAGGTTTCTAAAGATAGGCTAAATAAGTTAGCAGCTCTTATACTTATCGGTCGTTGAGCTCTTTCCATAAGAATAAGGATATTTCTTTTAGATCTTGGACCATATTTGTACCACATGGTTGCATAAATAGCATCTTTTAAACTTGAACTCTATAAACGTTCGTTTTTGCAAAATGTAGAGTAAAATTGTTTGCATTATCTTACCTCATAAAACATTTCATTTCCAAACCAACAAAACAGCAATAACTCAATCAGCATGCAAACCATGTAAATGAGCATCCAGTAGAATTTGAAACTCCAAGGGCTTAACTAGATTAATTATTAATGACAAGAATCAATATTGTTTTACGAAATCTATGCACATTACTCACAATACTCAATTCAAATGCAGTTGTGCAGATAATGAATGATCCAGCCATAAACTGTGTAAATGAGAACATACTAAAAGCCGATTCTACATTGTGTGTAAATCTGGAAAATAACACTCCATTGAATACAGTAGGAAATGGTGGTATTGCGGAGAACTCTATTACAAAGAGGAATTGGGCGGCTATTTCGAGTTATATGATTACACGTCATTACCAAATTTCTCGGCCATTTATTTTTGGTTTAACATTTAACGTCTTTCTTGGCACTTTAAATTGTCGGTAGGAAGTTAGTAGTACTCAAATCTTAGTGTAACTAATAAAACGCAAATTTGTTCTAAGCTAATAAGGGAAGTTTACGCAAACTTCTTTTTGCCTTGCATTTAAAGTAGTACAACAATCTCCTTTGAAACTATTTAAGGCTAGTTAAGGTCATATATCAAATATTCTGAGAGAATTTTTACTGCATATATGATGATAGTTACAGGTTTTTGATCTGTATGAAGTTACGAACTATTTGCATTTAAATAAAATAATGAAACAGAATTTATTATCAAAACCAATACAACCATGACGCAGATTCGTCTCTCTTGGAAAATTCCATGAGTTTTGTCAGTAGTCTTAAATATATTGAATAAAGATTATTCTCTATTAAATTTTACAAGAGGCCAATTTTTTAAAGCAAAATTGACTAGAGGTTGTTACGTATTAAGAATTAACGCGTAACATTCTTTTTATTTATTGGATAACCAGTTTCATTACCTTATATTTACTAAATATATTAATTTCTTTGCTAGAGTAAAGTAACCTCTTTGGTTCCTGGATCCGGTCTTGAGTAGGTTATCGAAGTGTCGAGGTTCTCTATTACAATTAGTTGTAGAACATCAACAAATTTAAATGAGCTAATCTTGAGTGGGAAATATAGTGTTGAAATTAGTGAAGTGTTTTCTACGAACGAATGTCGAACACCTCAGTATCGGGAATTAACTGAAACTGGTTGTGTTTTGTCGGAGTGCCGTTTTGTGGATGTCTTTAATGTAGGGCTCTTACCGTTTCTTGTTTCTTACCTTCTCCTTTGAGGCACAACAACGAATATTAGCAAACACCACGTCAAAGAGAATCTTGTACGAAAACCAGACCGCACGGGCAACTTTGACAACAAGCTTGTCGTCGAGGACTGCACGGCAAGTGTTATAACTTTAAAATTTGTATATAAAAGTTTGAATTATTCGAACTCTAATCTTTAATTAAGCAACGAGGATACTTAATAAGTATGCCCCCAGATTTGTGGCGTAATACTTGGCGCTTAACTAATATGCGATTTCCTATAATATAATTTGTCTATTAATTTATTAATGTTAAAAGTATTCTTGCTTTGTATTAATTAAAAAAAAACAAATTTTACCGATTGCATAAAGTCTTGCTTTTTTTAACTGTGTGTTGGTATTGCAAATACTACCTGAGCTAAATATACAAATTTTACTATCGGACCGCAAAGCATCATTCAATTTCATAATAATTCCGTTTCTTATTTTAAAATAATGCCGAAAACATAACTTTCTCGTATTTAGGCAGGGTTTTCGAAATAATAGTTAGTGTTTGAATTTTAATAAAGTTAATAACTCGGAATTGTAGCTTTACAAATAATTTAATGTAATTCATGTCCACCTTAATATGAAACCTTTAAAGATATTCACTTAATAATGCTTTCAGATTTCATACTTATTAGTAACCAATAAATAATTTATTTTCGCAATTAGTTTTGCATTATGTCATTTATTTTGAAATACCACCGTATTTAGTTTAACCTTTTTTATAAATGGCCTCGACTTATAATTTGCATTTCCAAATAAAAGTTTTTCTTTTATATTAAAATACAAGTACCGTTTATGTAGATTTTTGTAGAACAAATTTTGGTTATTTTTAATAAATATTAAAATATTTACATTGCAAAAATTTTCACCTATTTATTTAATATTTCGACGCTTAATAATCGTTTCTTCCCGTTTGAATTATGAGAATTTTTTATTTAAATAGACTTGTATAAAAATTTCCTTGTTGAATTATTCATTTATCCACCTAATTTATATTTTGATAACTTTTATTTACAGTTTTAATAAAAACTTGTAAGTTGATTTTTAGAGATTTTTTCATAAATTTAATTACATTTAAAGTAAATAATCTACATTTAAAAACAAAAAGTTTGTTATGAACCAAAAGCATTTTCTGTTAAATTACCTCCAAGGTTCATCTCATATAAAGTGATACTGGTCATTAGTCCATTTATCCACAAACTTGAAGATCTCGATGGTAAACCACAAAGAAAGTGACATATAAAAAACCTAGTACCCGTTGCCAATAATACTCCTGCACAATAATTAGTACTCGCTATCTACTTTTCTAATATATGTTATAATTAGAACGCTTTGATTTTTCTAGAATTCTTTAATTTTTTTGATAATTTGCAAAAAATCGTTCTTATGACGTTCATATGTGTAGTTGATCTTTAATCCTTTATCTTTTGACTCCATAAATATTCAGAATATTTCTGCTAACTTTTCTAATATTTTCTCGGTTACCATTCCTTTACCCCTCCCTCTCGATACTACAATTTATGATCGATATATCTTTGACATGAGTAACGCAATAAATCTTTAGGGCTTGTCGGAGCTGATGTCGAGATGATGCTTTTTAAAAGTATAAATATGGAAGTCGAGAACCATGCTCATGTTGGAAAAAGTCAATATTCGCAGATGCAAAGACGGGATTTTTCTATTTTTCGCATTTTCATTCTGGAGTTTGTACTCATTATTCTATTTCGTTCAATCTCCCTTGTTTTCCCTTATTTGTGACCTAGAAGTTTCATTGCATTTTTCGTTTTTTGTCTACCAGATGGGCGAGACGCTGTCACTTTCTTTTATACTTCTCTTGATTATGGTGCTGCAAATTTAAGTATATATTTTCGTATCGATTTCTTTGGGTTGATTATGCCTACTTCTGAAACTAGCAGGACGTGACTTTGCTCTAGCTTCTTTTGTTAGGTAGCGGGTCCTTAGGAACTATTATTCTCTTTATTTCTCTCTTCTATAAGACGCTTTACCGAAAACTTTCTACATCCCGCTGTCTTGTTTTGCGCCATATTTTTCCTCTGACGGGCCTGTCTTAAGTCTCAAGGCAATCACCTTCCAAATGAAAATGGTTTTCCCCAATTCCAGATTACTGACTCCTCCCTTGCCTACCATCTATTTTTCAATGCGAGGTATTCTTCTTCTCTCTTCGACTCGAAAGCTACTATGGCATCCAACTGAGTCTAACTTCCTTTTCTTAATACCTTTCTCTATATCTATCTACCTTTTCTTTTCTACTAATTGTCGTATGGTCTGGAAATCAGGCAACCCACGGCACAGGACCATGTTGTGCAAACCCCGTTTTCAACCATGTGTAACCAATGTCCTTGTCTTTAGCTGTGGCAGTGTTCTCGTCGTTAATCTGTTTGCCCTTGGCATATCTTATTTACTCTACCTCTGGGACATAGGCAATCCTGTACGAATGGTATGTCGGTCTCTAGTATGTTCATCAGAACAGGTATCGCTTCTCTAACCTCTATTTTAGGCTAAAGAAAAGCCCTCCTTTTAACATTTTTACGGGACCACTTTCCGAATTTAGTTTTAAGTATTTTTATCTTATAATATTTATTATCTTTATTTTAAAATTTTATCTTTATCTTCGGGTTATCTTCAAAATTATATTACAATATTATATATATATATATATATATATATATTATATATATATATATGTATATATATATATATATATTGCCGTGGAAGTTACAAGAATTCGGGGACGAAGCTGGGACAAAGCTTTAACATCAGTCCTTCACCTAAATCATACGAGCCCCACAAAGTTGGGCGTCATAAAAGTGCCGTGGAACCTCAGAAAAACTCGTGCCTCACCAGGGTCAACATATAATTTTCAAAAATTCAAAAATTTCAAAAAAAAATTTTTTACTCTTTTTATTTCGCCTGCAAACTCCTTCAGCTTCACTGCCTAACTCAGCTGTGCCTCTTCTCGAATACCTAAATTTACAACCATACCTCTTTCACACTCGCACGCTATTTAATAAAATCTCCAAATAATACAACAATCATACAACCTTTCATTTACAGCTATTAACAGATAAATTATATTCACATGTGTTAAAAACATGTTACCCTAAATTGACAGCACACTGGAGTTTGGTGAGCTGATAATAACCCAGTTTAGTTTGTATACGCCTCTTACACCTTGTATAAATCAAAACCAAATTAACAGACCCGTTTACCCTTTACAATTCAATTTATATTCTAAATAAAATTTTGAATGTTTTAAATACACCCCTTTTCAATATTTAACCTCAATAAATTGTCCAGTACATGTTTCTTTTTCAATAAGTTCTACAACCATAAATATGCCCAAAAAGTCAATCACACTGGAGAATTCTTCAGATTTCCTATCCTTCGAAGATGATTGCCAGAACACCTCAGCTTCGTTTCCATTCACCGTGCTACTCAGTGGATCCACAGGCATCCACCATCTCCCACCTCTGCGAGCCAAGCGCCTCGTCTCACAGTACCATTCCATATATCATGCATACAAACTTGATTATTTGTGATGCTTACGCCACATATATCATGCTTCCATTTATTGATTTTCGAGCCTTGTATTGTAGTAGCCGGACCCTTATTAATTTAAAATGCACTACTCGTACTTCACGTCAATAATTAGATGTCCGCTACTACGGTGTTACACTTTCAACCACTCTATTTACGGTAATATAATCACATAAAATACTCACAGAAAGATTTACTGTTATGGTTGTCGTCATTCAGTATTTTATCGAAGTAAAGTAACATAGAAACAAAGAGAAAACAAGAGAACCTCTGTAACTTAGGTTGAGTATTTATAAGCTTTCAAAAACCCCCTTAGTGGACGCACTTCAAGCGAAAAGCTTATTTGGAAAACTGTCTGTTTTTAATCAATGATAAAATTCTCTGTCGTCACAAATTCCGCCTAACTATACTGTCTTATGCATGTCTGCTGTGTCGTTCAAAACCCCACTTGAGTTACAGAAAATCGATATTGATGACACTCATCTCCACTCCACGTGTATACAGTACGTGCATTTTCAATCCCAACGCTTTTATATCTGTCTCAATCTGTTGTATATAACCGATTGTGCATTTCCCTCGCTCTTTAAGATATTTGTTAGCCTTGTTGTTTATCCAAACTGACGGTTGAACATAATTTCTATAAAAACCTATCGTAATATGCTCATAATTTCGTCGTACATAACCTTTTTAAAACGCAGGTATTTGTTAATTATCGAACGTTTAACATACAATTCCTAGACTTTATATTTCTCCGTATCTGATAAAACTGAGGTTGGTTGTTACAACGAATACTTTTGCCTTGGAATTATTGGTTTTCTCACCCTAGTACGTTTCCTTATGCTTATACGTGTTGGATTAAAATAAATTAAAATTAATTATACGTATCCTTAAACTTCTATTTGCTATAAAACTGTTTTTCTTTATGTAATTTTAACATTTCAATTATTAATTATAAAAATACGTCAATACTTGTGCGTTCTCCCTAAATGAATTAAATAAATTTTTCGCGTAAATAATTTGTGCTTTTCTCTATACAGGGTTGTTGAAATTTTATTGTTACCCACTGATTTAACTCTTTAAATCCACAACAATATATATATATATATATATATATATATATATATCTTAAAATTATGTTTGAAAATTATCTTGCGATTACCTTTAAAAATTGTCTTTGAATTTTAACTTTAATGGAGTTATCGTATTTTTCGGATTTTACCTTTATTCCGAAGTTACTTTATCTTTGGAGTTTTACCTCTATTTTGGGGTTACTTGTCTTTGGGGTTTTACCGCTATCTTGAACTTATCTTGGGAAATTATCCTTTTATTCTTATTATTGGACAAAATTTTTAGGGAAAGTTAAATAACTGATATTTGAAATTCAGATTTATATAACTTTGGCCAAAAGTAAAAGTTGAAAAATTGAAATTGAAATATTTTATATATCTAGATGTTTATATATATTTATATTTATAGTTAAACTAAGATATATTTTAAGACTCAGAATTTAAGTTAGAGTTGTAAGATATTAGTTTAAAGAAAGCTTCTTGCTTTTCGACAGAATATGTTGCTAGCGGGAATTGCGGAAAAAGACAGATATGCGCGCAATACTGAGGTAGTCGTTTAATTAGTGGCTACGTCTTCCTTTCCGTTTTCTGATTTAGTGTGGGTTGTTTTAAAAAAAATAAGGTTGCGCCTAAAAGAACTTTATTTAGTTATTAAACCCTTTAGGTTATAAGTAGTTATCCGGGGTTGAGAGAATTAGAGAACTTTTTCCTTTTTTATTTCCTTTTCGTTTTTGTAGTTTTGCCACGATTGTTGTGTGTTAAGTGAATTAACTCGTAGCATGCCTTTCCGTTTATTGAATAACCAGTTTCCATTTTCTTATATTTACTAAATCTATTCTTCTTTGTGTATTAAAGTAAGATGATATCCTTGTTTCCTGGATGTGGTCTTGAGTATGTTATAAATTGTTAGTTACCGTAATGGTTTAGGATGATCTGATATGTATAGGTATACTAAGCTAAACTCGGATATTTTTTCCTTGTTCTCGGGGAATGACGGGAGTGTATGTAAACACGCATTATTGAAGTGTCGAGGTTCTGTATGCCAATTGGTTGTAGGACATCAACCAATTTGAATGGATCAATTCTGAGAGGGAGGAATATAATGTTGAAATGAGTGAGGTATTTTACACGAACGAGTGTCGAACATTTCAGTATTGAAATTAAAAATGCGTATAACCAAGGGTCATTTCCGTTTCTAATTAAGGATAAAACTTCAATCAATTAAATAATATTTGATAATTTTCCAAAAATTAAACACGAAGAAAGAACTATTGAATCAGCAAAAGACACTGTAAATTCATGAATGTTTAAATTCAGGAAAATTCTTACTCCTATGTTGACTGATAAGTGCCTAAAAAAAAGAATGCCCGTTTTGAAATAATCTGTTGAGAACATAATAAAGAACTGTTTAATATCAAAAGTACATTGATAAAATAATTACTGAAAATTTAACACTCGAACAATGCTAAATATAGTCCCTTTTCAATATCTGAAAAGTATACTAAGACAATGTTGACGTCGGGAGCTGATGGAGCAACTCTTTTAAGATTTAAAACATACTTCGATATCGAGAATCTATGACATCTCGTAAACTTAGGGTTAAACTTCTCCAAGACAGGATTTTTAATATAATTTTTAGATTTTTAAGATTATTTATAAATAATCGCGCAATAAATGGTCAGTGTCTTGAATCGCCATATGTCCGCTTCAAAGAAAGGTGAGAGAAAGGATATGTCAAATATTTATTTTGAATTACAAGTAATGCCATCATATATCACCTTGTTAGAAGTAATGGCATAGTACATATCACCTTGTTTCCTTGAACACCATTTGTATCAACAGTTTTTAACTGTTGACCGTTTTCCCTACTTATTCAACATATATCTTACTAGTTTTCACTTATTCAACAGAGTTAGAGAACACCAGTGAAGTAAGTTACAAAGTGAAGAAGCTGTTGTAGTAGAAGTTGAAAATTATGTTTTGCAACAGAAACTTCGAGTTCTTTTAATAAAATGGACTCTTATCTGAAGAATAGATTGATAAAATGTGTTAATTTGGTAGGTGTTAAGTAAATCCACTCATTACATGACTTTACCAATTATTAGATATCCAGTTATCATTTCTTGTATTCATAAAGTTTACTGTATTTAGCTAATAAGTTAAAGAGCAATCTTCCTGTTTTCTGGATCCAGCCTTGAGTAGGTTATAAATTAGTCGTTTCATTGTAGCGTTAGAATGATTTATTATATATAGATACGGTAAGCTAATCTCGGGGATTTTGTATGTTGTTTTCGGGGGATGACTGTGAACACGCATTATCAATGTGCCGAGGTTCTTTATTCTAATTGGTCGAAGAACATTAACCAATTTTTGAAACGTTGAAAGTGATTTACACGAAACAAAGTGATCACTTCAGTACCGAGAATTATCTGAAAGGGTTATGTTTTGTCGGGGTGTGTTACTGTGCGTCGATGCAGTGTTCAAATTCCTCGTACTTTAAATTTTTTCGTACCTTTTCTTTAGGGCACAACAACATATATCGGCCAGTCCCACGACCAAGAAAGTCTGTAGGACACTAAACCCTACTGAAATCCCTTAAAAGAGTTTGTCGCCAGAGTACTTTAATCTCTTCCGGAGGGGATAGATATTTCGTGGGAGAAAAAGTATCGGAACTCGGGAGTTGCTTACCGGATTCCGTGTAGTGTTGACATGTTAGAGTGTTATCGACTAGTAGTTCTTCCTCCCCTTCTTACCTATCCTCTTCTTTCCGTACCGACACGTCGACCAGCTAGGGCTACAGGGAAGCACAATAGAAAGAAAGAACATGAATCCACAACGAAACCATCCCTAAGCACCTACAGAATCATCGCGCTAGAAGAAAATACCTTTCTAGCAATATAGGTTATATTGTTAGAAAAGGATTGCTAAATCAAAAGGCTCTAACTTTATTCAAAGTAAGAAAGAAACAAGCTTGCGGCGACTAATGATGCGTCCCAAGGATGTAGATAAATTAAGAGGAACAATATAAAACAATTTCGTAGACAGACTAAAAAGGGACTAAAACATTTGTGAAAAAATGAAATTGGTAGTAATTAACAATAAACAAGATATATTCATTAATAGTGTCGATGCTTTTACAAAAGGCAACTTCCAAGAAGGGAACACATTTTACATATCGGAATAATTTTTAAGATTCATGTTACACGCCTAATATAAATATTTCGTCTTTTATTTAATCCTCCAATTTTAATTTAATATGAAAAAAATATTACAATTAAAACGGAAATCTATTGCCTAGATAGGAACTGTACAAAATTTGCTTCAGTTATGTTGTGACATCTGGTATACACTTGTTATATTAATTAAAAAGATATTGTTATTCTCACAAAATTTTATTTGTATCATGACAATGAGCTTAATATTTTGATTACAGTTAGACATCACAGTTCATTTCTGTAATAGAGTTCCATACAATCGATACATACGCAATTATTTGTTGATGAAGTTGTGCAAAATGGCTAATTTTTTGGGCTACCATATCGTCTATTGCTGTTGTACACTTGTTTGTGCTGATTTGAGTCACATAGATGGTGAGCTCTATAAAGAAGTTTTTTAAGGCTCTTAGCTGCTCTGTAGAATGTATCATTAAACCAGCTACCAGCGTACTAGTGGACACGTTTAAAGCAGTACACATAGAAACAGCTGCAAAAAAATATTTAATTTTTTCTAATAATAAAATATTGTTACGTAGTTTTAGCGTTGTGTATCGGCTGATTTCAGCAAAATGTGTTATAGAATTTACAGTTTGCCAAACATGTACGTGTTCTGTCACACTGTAAGGAACTACGTGAGAAAATGATGACATAGTTAATTACATTGTGTAATAAAACGTCATATATGCCACTTTAAAACTTGGTTTCATGCAACTTATTTGTATACAACAACATCCCAACAGTAATAATTTAGAGTTATATCCACAGAGTTCATATACGAATGAACTACTCTTATCTATAGTGTAAGGCAAAATAACATTATCAAATAATATCACAGGTTTTTGGCTTTAATTACTCAAACAAGATTTGTAAATAGTTTAAGCATTTACAAATTTGATATCATAACCATGGTTTGTCAGATTTGGCATTCCATTTACATGTTCAGATTAGCTAAATTTTAATTAGTATAAGAGAAATTTTAAATAATTTTTCTGCCTTCATACAAGACAAAAATTTGTTGCGTCATTACACAAAGAAACCTTTTAACATAATTTCTTTAGGCCGACCTCTCGCAAATAAGAAAGTTTTAATTGTTACAAATTTTAAGTAGAAATTTACTTAAATTATTTTTATTTAATGAAATGTCCAATACCAAGAAAATTTAAATTTTAAATATAATTTCTGTTTTATGAAAAGCATGCTATGCGCTGATAGTACGATAATTTTATTTCTAGTTCAGTTAGCGAGGGAATTGACGTTTCAAGCATTAAGAGAGGTTGTTTAATACAAATGTTTCTTCATAAATTCATTGACGAGTTCGGCTACAGAATAAATCACTCGCCCTTAAAAGAAAGTGATAGACAGTCACCCCAACGAAGCTACTCTGCTGTGGTGCAGTATTTAACTAGGCTTGGACCTTAAAAATTCATCAGCGGCCCATTTTCGTGTAACAGAGCAAACTACGTCAGACTGGTACCTCTGAAGTGAAAAGCGGTATTATAGTCCTTAGGTTTTGCGCTAAAAACACAGATTAAAGTACTCTCTTACTTCTTGAACTAAGTTTTACCATCAACGATCTTATTAGGAACTCCTCGCAGAATGGAATGGAAGTCATAGTATTACCCTAACGGTTCATAAAAACGATTTGTCCTGGAAAACCCTATCTACGTGGAATTTACGTCAATGAACACAGATTCTCAGCAAAACTAGGACGGACCACGCCGTGTTTATAAAATAACTTTGTTAATCTTTATATATTTGAGAATAATTACGCATTTACGTACAATTCCTAATAATAAAGTGCTATTTTTAACGATTATCTTGAAGTTTTATTGACAAAGTATGGAATTTAGCCTTGCAAAAGAATTAATAGAAAATAACAAATTGTTTATTGTATTCCATCTGAAACTAGATTTTATTATGAATATGAAAACCTATACCTACTTAGGATTGTAATAAACTATTTTTGCGATTTTTTTATTTGTCTTTCCTTTATAAAAAATTGTTACAATAAAAATGGTAAATGCAGAAAAAGGCTAAATAACTTTGGTTTGTAGCTTCTGTGCACACTTTTATCTTTGGAACATGGACAAAACATTTAAATCGTGAAGTTTTGCCTAAAGCTACCACCAAATTGTTAATATGAAAATTTTCTTTGTAAGATCTGCCTGCGGATGGAAGAGATTGAATAAATGGCTAACGTAAATGGAAAATTTTGCAAAGGAGAATAGTGTAGCGCCTGTCGGTTTACCTCTGACCAAAATAATTGCTTTGGAATGTAAGCAGGGCTTTTGTACGCAAAAACCAATTGATATGTCACGGCAGCACCTAATCTTTCGGATGATTTTGATTGACAGGTACAAGAGTTTTGTGTTTAAGAGTTATTTAGATTACAATAGGGACTTCGAAATGTTATTTGCATAATTTCTGGTACGTTTCAGAATAGTGTAGATGTTTTGAATAATATGTACATAATTTGTCGTCTTGGGTATTAAAATCCAGTTGTCATTGAAGCTTTTACTACAGAATGTTCTAGTTTAAAGTGTTAAAAGAGATTATATAAATTACTGGCGATATAAATTACTGTGTTATTTTAATTACTGTGGTAATTATATAAATTATTAATTAAGAAGATAACGCCGTAGTAACCTACTACCTATACTGTAGGAGAGTAGCTGAAAATAAATTGTTGTGGGTGAGCTTTTAGCAAATTCTATTGTAATTATCAGTTGTTGAAAAGATTTATATAATCAGTTTCAAAATAAAGAACTATTGTTTGAATAAATAGAGTTTTCGTTACAATAGCTAGCCAGTGTTAGGACCGCGGAAACATGAACGTGTAAAGGGTAGGATAAGGAAAGTCCAAAGTAAAAGATGGAGTGGGTGCTACCTAACCAGAATTAAAAGTGAAGAGAGAGCGGGGTCTTCGAATAAAATACACGAAACCAAGCGGAAATCACTAACTTATACTTTTCAAGAAGAAATTTGTACAGAATACTTTAGTACGTTGATGAACACTCAAAGTACACCAATTTTTATCCTTTTAAACTTTATAAACTGAAATCAATTATGAACGGATCTGCACCGTGACGATGTTCTAAAATACTAGAACAGGTAGAATGGCTTGCGCGTTTCAATGAGCTAAAGAGCCGAACTATATGTTTAACCAAATTAGTGGAGTCTTTAGTGAGGTACCAGACTAAGACAGGTCCTCGAAAGAAGGCAGCAGCCTTTTCGGTACTTAGAGTGGCAGAGACCATAAGGGTCGGTATCACATTCTAAAACTTACTACTGCGATGTGGAAGGCAACGGGAAACCACCACATTACCTCCCAAATACACTGCTTACAGAAATTGTTAGTAAACATGATGGCATCCTCTGGGGTAAAAAAGTTCCTGAGGTAAAATAGTCCCCCATTCGGATCTCCGGGAGGGGACTACTTCGGGAGATGTGATCCAAAGTATAGAAAAAGATCCGTGAACATTCTGCGAGTCGGAACGTGAAACTCTAAATGGATAGGTTAGCACTAGACATAGTAGGAATCTGCAAAGTCCGCTGGCCAGGGCGAGGATTTTTGGAGTGGAGACTTCAGGATAATTCATACAGGATCAGAGGAAGAAAATTTAGGTGTGGGGATAGTTATGCGGAAAAAGATAGAATACTGTGTAGAAAATTACTTATAAAAGAACAAAGGAGTATTAATGGTTAGATTTGAATCTAAACCAGTAAATACAGTAATAATACAAGTGTACATGCCCACCTCTAGCTACAGTGAGGAAGAGGGAGAGGCGATCTACAAAGATATCGAAGACATACTAACATACATAAAAGGACATGAAAATTCAATAATTACGGGGGATTTCAATGCAGTAGTAGGTAAGAGTAGGGAAGGAGCGATAGTAGGTTTATTTGGTTTAGGCACGAGAAATGACCGGGGAAGTAGGCTGGTAGAATTTTGCGATAAGAGCAACTTAACCATCACAAATACATTATTTCAACATCATGCTAGATGACGATACGCGTGGAAGATGCCAGGAGATATAGAAAGATATCAAATATATTTCATTATTGTTAGACAACGGTTTAGAAATCAAGTAAAAGACTGTAGAAGCTATCCGGAAGCAGATATGTACACCGATGACAACATCGTAATTAAGCAGGCCGCACTTAAATTTAAAAATCTGAAAAAGAGGAACGGAAAAAGGCAATTTGACTTTGAGAAGCTAAAAGATAGATATCCACAAAGCATTTGAAAAAAAGTCAAATGAATTGCTGAAAGATATCGGGAAAATTTCTGATACTAAGGAAGTAGAAACAGAATGGAATAGCATTAAATCCAGCTTAGACATGGCGGCCAGAGATATTCTGGGGTATACACAAAAGGAAAATAAGAAACCATGGATAACAAAGGATATCCTGAATTTAATAGAGGAAAGACGAAAATACAAAAATAGATACAAAGCCATAAAATGGGAAACTATTCGCAAATGCAGGAGAGCTAAAGAACAATGGATTGATGAAAAGTGCAAAGAGGTACAAACTAAGATGGAAATAGGAAAGACAGTCGAAGCATACAAATTAATTAAAATTAATTTTAGGGATATAAAACCATATAGAAAAAATATAAGGGACGCGGGAGAAAACGTCATTATAGAAAATGTAGAGAAAGTAGCCAGATGGCAGGAATATATAGGGAATTTATGTTCATGAGAGGAACTTCCAGCATTAGAACAGGAATCAGACATTGAAAATGATGACTTGGGAGATCCTATACTTAGAGATGAGTTTGACTTAGCATTAAAGAGTCTGAAAGATGGTAAGGCGCCGGGTACAGATAAGGTGCAATCAGAAACTCTAGAGGCTCTAGACAAGCAGTAACAACGTCTCTTCCGACTTGTAAGCTATATGTATGAGACAGGCGGGATACCCAAAGATTTCAAACTTAACATCATAGTAACTATACCAAAAAAAAAGAGGCACAGAAAGATCTAAAAATTTTTGAACAATAAGTTTGACAGCACACGTTTCAAAAATATTAATTAGAATTGTACAAAGACGAATAGAAAAACGAGCTGAAGAAATATTGGGAGAAGATCAATTTGGGTATAGGCGAAACAGGGGAGGCTATTTTAGCTTTGAGGTTGATAATGGAGAAAACAAAAGAGAAGGGGGAAAACGTATATATCGGGTTTGTAGATCTAGAAAAAACATTCAACCATGTAAAATAGAAATAAAATGTTCGAAATATTAGGAAAGGGGTGATACTGGGATGTGTCCTCACTCCATTAATTTTTAACTTGTACATAGAAGGAGCAATGAATACTGTCAAATGCAGGAAGATATTTGTAGTTAATATGCAGGGACAAAAGATTAGTATGCTTGGATTTGCAGATGATATAGCGGTATTAGCATCTAGCAAAGAAAAGTTAGAAAGTGCTCTTAATGAAATGGAAACAGTTCTAAAGGAGAGATATGGTACGAAAATTAATAATAATAAAACTAAAGTTCTAGTATGCAAAAGAGGGGAAAATAAATCAAAAACAAGAGTACAAATAGGTAACGAGAACTTACAATAAGCTAAAGATTTCTGCTACCTAGGAAATCAAATAACGCAAGATGGGAAAAGCACAAAAGATATAAAACAAAGATTAGCACAAGGTCGTGCTACATTTAATAAGAAAAAGCAACTACTGTGTTCAAAGACCACAAACATAGAAACAAGGAAAAGATTGCTTAAAACATATGTGTGGAGCACAGCACTGTATGGTTGTGAAGCCTGGACAGTAGGAGAAGCGGACAAGAAAAAGGTAGAAGCCTTTGAAACGTGCTGCTACAGACGTATGTTGAAGATATCATGGACAGACAAAGAGGTACTAGAAATGGTAACGGAAGAAAGAAGTATGTGGAAAACGTTAAAAAATAGGAGAGATAGGATGATAGGCCACATAGTAAGACATGAGGGAATAGTGCGAAATATATTAGAAGCAGAGATAGGAAAAAGAGAAGTAGAAGTAGAGCTAGGTTAAACTACTGCACACAGATAGTGAAAGATATAGGCTGTGAGAATTTCAGGTAAGTGTGTAGGCTAGCTCAGAATAGAAATCAATGGAGATACGCTTCCAACCAATCGCAAAATGGAAAAACTAATGACAAAAATAATAACTGTACTTAAACATGATGATTATTATAAACAACTACAGATATAGGTTTTGCAATACTCTCAACTAATGTTAATTGTGCGAAAGGATTTACTGGAAAACCATTATTTCGGCAAATGTTTAAGTGTTGGGGGATCCTTGGCAGCCACAGACTGCTTAACCCGCTTCACATACCACTGAATCTTGGTGAAATAGGGCATATCAAGAGAAAACAATAGAAGGGAATCGAGCTGTTAGCGTCGCTGTGGATAAATGTAGTAAGCGCAAGACTACGGATCCCAAGGTCCTGGATTCGAATCCCGACACGGCCGACTGCTTGAAAAATGGCAGATGAGCATTTTTCACAAAAATTACGCCCTCGTTTAGATGAGCGGTTAAAAAGAGGTCCCGTATGTGAGTGGTCACGCACGTTAAAGATCCTTACCTTGCCTGTAACGGCAAGGCTTCGGCAAAATTCTAAATTTTCAGGCAACAAAATCTCGCCTTCTAGACAATGTAGTACCTTCGGGTGGAGCATTGGAAAATCATATGTAAGTATATATGCTGTTGTGAGAATTGCAGGGACTAGATTAGAACATAAATAAGCTGAGGTGCTAGCCCAACCAGTTTTAATACGTAAAACCCAATGACGAAAAAATAAGTGCTCTTTAATCTGATGATTATTATGAACAACTACAGGTGTTGGTTGTGAAATATTTTCAACTAATGTTGATTGTGCGAAAGGATAAATTGGAAAAACTAATAATTGGAGAAAGATTCAAGTGCTGGGGGAACTAGGCAACCAAAAGCTGCTCCCCCTTTACACACCACTGAATATCGGGAAAATAGGCTATATAACTGTAAAACAATAGAAGGTGACCGAACTGCATCAAACAAGAAAGAACAGCACCTATGTTCAAAGACAACGAACATAGATACAAAAAGAAAACTGTTCAAAGCATAGTGTGGAGCACAGTACATCCAGCAAATAGTGACAGTAGGAAAAGCAGACAGAAAGAGATAGAAGCCTTCTGAAATGTCGTGCTCCAGATGTATGAGGATGGTAGCATGGACAGACAAAATTAATAACAAATAGGTTGTAGAAATAGTAGAGGAATACAGATATCTGTGGAAAACGAAAATATAGAAGAAATAGAAGAACAAGATACGTTCTAAGGCATTTATGGGAAATGGTATGGGATGTATTACAAGCAGAAATAGGAAAAGAGAGGTAGAGGTAGACCGAGATCAGACTTTCGCACACAGATAGTGATAGATGCAGACTGTGCAAATTTCAGAGAAATGTGGAGATTGGTTCAGACTAGGAAACAATGAGGGTACGCGTCCAACCAGTTCTAGGACTGAAGACCTAATGATGATGATAAAACTAAAAATAAGTTAAGAACACTTACTCCCACAAGCACATATAAAACAAAATTACTTGAAGAAATTAATCAAGTTTGCTCTTACTAACTCATAAAATATTGGATCAAACAGCAAGAAAAAAATTAAATATTGAGTAAGTGCTCTTGAAATTTTTAAAATAGAAATATTTCCTTTCCTTCGGAATCGCCCTGAAAATACTACCAAGCTTGAAGGTGGCAGCCTGGTGTCTACATATTCAGGAATAACTCAAGAGCCAAAATAATTAAGTTAGAAAATTAATGTACTTGATATTCTTAGCAAGAAAAAACTTTACTCAGATGAAAAAGAGCTTATAAAACTAAAGTTTTAGCTGCTGAAGTTATAATTATAGATTAGTATTTTATCTGTCTACAAAACCGTTCATTGCAACATTTCATTTTGAAGTCGGAACTTCAAGCATTTTAACCCTTACTAAATCTTATACACAGCGTCGATGATCAACTGCACTGATAGACGGAGCAATAAAAGGACGCGTTGACTTGAGTTTATAGAGGTATAGCAAACGAGATTTAAATGATTGAGATTGAATGGTATTTTTACATTAATGAGGCATTAAATTGTTTTAATTTGAAATATAACGTAACAAATTGCGTTGTATTGTTTTAACAATTAGTGGAAGTGCAATATTCCTAATGACTATTTTTTGTACATAATGTTTCTAATATTACATATTTGAAGAGCAGCCGTATTACTACTAATACGTTGTTTTACAATCTATCGAAGCCACAGGTCATTACAAGCTCATGCACGGATTGATTGCACTTGCAGGAGAGGCAGCAAATTCAACTTTGTATTTTAGAAATAGTTTCTTTAGTACAATAAGGTAGTATTCATTATAATTTTCCCTGAATCTGATCAACTACAGCAAAAGCTTGTGAACAAAACATTCCTCACACGTTGTAATTTTATTCTCTATTGTGATTGTAGAACAGTACTTGAAACGGAAATGAGTGTTGATTGCAACTTCGTTAATATGCGTGTAAATCTTTATCCTGCCGTTAATTATTAAATATTATTAATAAAATCTGAAATTTGTTAAAGATTTTTATTTAAATTAATTATTGCTTAAAATTAATGGAAAATGCCTTCCTTCCTTATGCTAATGCTACCTGTGTATTATTGGAATATTTGGTAACATACATCAATGTTTACTTGAAATTAATTTAAGAGTAATTTGTTCCTCATGATCATTATTGTACAATTTGAAAAGGATACTTCAATATCACTTCTTAGTTCTGATTTTATCAAATAGCGTAATATGGCGATGTCATAACTGACGCTTATTTAGAATTCATGATGCTTAAGTTTTCAAAAGTCTTGTTGTAGACAAACATTCTATTTTATGTTCCGTGCTTGTTTTGTCCTATAATGTACCTGAAACAACAATTTTATTTGCCGAAGGTAACGATGCAATGTTTGAAAAACGTTTTCCTGCTGTGGAAGCTTTAGTAACAGCGAATATTGGAAGCAGTATATTATATTTCTATTATAAACAAGCTCACAGCGCGGTATAGATATTGGTTGCACATGTTGTGCTTTTTTATTGTGTTGCTGTTAGCATACTGTGTTTATATTGGATAGTGATTAAAATTAATATCTGACAGAAATCAATGTAGTCGATATTGTGGCCTCGAGGCAACAGGAAAGCAATTGTTTATTTCCATCCCACTGCAATGTTGAAAAGTTACATTTAGATCACCTAAACATTTTTTACGGGTTTACTGTGTTTGTGTATATTTAGAAAAAAAGTACTTACATCTTAAACCATGTTAAGCTAAAAGCACATCAACTCAAGATAAAACCCTTTTAGTTCGCCAAAAAATTGAATTTCTTCGAAATAATATCAACTTTCGTAACTATAACAGACGTAGAGCTACTCTCCGAAATTGTCTTTATTGTCGAATGGTTTGTTTATTTCTTGCTACTTACTAGCATTGAATTGTGTTTTTATTTACATAACCCTGCATATTCAATTTACGTAAATCGCCCCCACAATTTAACCCTGTAATTAAATAACCGCTTCCGGCTAATATTTTAACAACCAGCGTTCTTATTCAAATAATAAATTTGCAACATGGGTTTTTTGAATATTTTAAACTGAGATTTTATATTACTTCTGTTGTGTATTCTTATCTATATTTCCACGACTTTTTAATTTTGTTAAAACCACTAACGCCGTTTAAGTGCAATTAAATTTTTAGTTTATTATAGCTTAGATTTTGGACGTGTATTTTAATTTAATAACTTACTACGATTTACGAATAGTTTGAACGAATTCGTTGTGTATGAATAGTATACTAAATTCAATTCAAATACTAATATATAAGTTAACTCTAAACAAATTTTTGGGAGCTGCTATGGTCGAAATGGCAAGAGGAGAAGGTTAAGTTACTTGGGAACTACCTTCGTTCTGGTGCTTTTGAACACAAATAAATGTTTAAAGAAGCTGCTAACGAACTTTATGCTAGATACTTTGTAGCTTCGAAAAACAAAACATTGGTGAATCCATAGATCAGTATTCCCAAGTTTTAATACTGTAGTCCATCCGCTTTAACTTTACGGTAAATTAAGCAATTTAACTCGGCAATACTGAAAGATTGTTGAGCATATTCCATTTGCAATACAAAGCTACTTATGTAATAACTAATATTGGTCAGCGTTCTATAACTATGACATTTACCTATTTTAAGGTTTTATAGAAAGTGCAAAGTTGAATTGAAGAGGATAATTGGCAGTAGCTAAGAGAATACGAGTATTGTAATGTATTGAGTTATGCACGTGGGACGCTCACGCTCTTGTGTTAGTTATTGCCAATAAATGCATAATATGTTGTTCACTTTGATTTAACTAGCTTGGTTAAAAGTCAGATAGCGATCTAATCAAATAGGAAGAACCACATAAAATGGTGATCGTGACATGTATGCAAATCAAAAGATTCCAGGATGAACGCTATATTTTTTTTCTTCAACATATTGCCTGAAAACCAGCCATGCGAGAATTGGAATTAAATAAATATATGTACAGAAAGAAATTCCACAAAGTTTGTCATGATTAAACAATAAGTAGTTAACTAGATTAGTAAGCGAATTATGTTTTAAGCTGAATATTTTGAACTCTCAATAAATGGTCTAGAATTAAGAAATACTAGTTGTTTGAATTTTATTTTATTATTGCCATGAATACCTCCCAGTCACAACAGGAATAGATTATTGTGCAAGCGGCGCAAGTAGGAACTAATAGTGCTACACAAGATTTGAGGGACGGTTCAAAATTGTCGAACTACTTATTAATTATAGTAATCATTTTACATACATTTTAGTGAATAAATACAAAAAAATGTATAATAAAAGGGTTTGCAAAGATGCAAATTCTGAAGCAACAAATTTATTGTAAAGTACTCAAAACCTTTTAATTATATACGCGTAATAGGTTAGTTGAATTGTAGAATACCGGATAACAGTATAAGACTTAGAAGCTTTTAATCTACTAGGGTCAAGTTTAATTAATTTAAGATCTTTTCACAGATTTAGAAAATGAGTACAAAACTAGAAGACTTTCTGAATTATTAGAGGCGGATTATAAGAATAAATTGCAAGGTATCGGTAATTTTTTTATAAATCGTTACAGGTAAGAATTTTTGAGTAAAAAAATAGATCGAGAAATTACTAAACTCATTACCAGGGAAATGAGCAAGCCTGTCAGTATCTCGAGCTGGACGAAACCCACAATAAAAATATACATATTTAGTTCACAAATATCTTATTTTATAACACCGAAGACACCAAGACGATCCAAATAATGTAATAAGAAAACATAGCATAAGGAGAAATTTAGAAAAGTAATTCGTAGAAAGTAAAAATTTTTGAATCAGAATGTATCGACGCAGCGTTGATCAAAATACCGTGGGTGTTTTAAGGTAGCACCAAACTATATAAGAGTGCGTTTGCGCAAGAAGGGAAGATATAAAGCAGAACACGCAATCCATTTCATGAAGTGTGATTTTTCACTCGAGGTACTTCTACTGCAGTTGTAAGAGACAGCTGGTGAATTAGGATATCGAAGTATTAAATTATGCATATCAAAAAGCATTTTTAAGCATTGTGTAATTAATGAATTTAAGAAATCGACGTCGTCAATATTGACTAGAGTATGCGTAACGCTATATCCAAAACCAATGATTGTAGAAAACAAGGGGGAACAACAGTAATTTCTGAAACCGTTTCATAAAAGCCAATTTTTGTAGGACATTGTGGTAACAAGCGATTAAAAAAATAAAAACCTAGTACAATTGGAAAGGAATATCACGATACGTGACACAATATACAGCCAAATGCCAAAAATGTCAAATCAATAAAAACAAATGCAAAGAAGTACAGGCAGATACAGTATGATGGAAATAAAACCATCGACGTCCTAAGAAATGGAGATTTAGTCCTGTTAACAAGAGATAATTTGTCAAAACTTATTTGTTATTGTAAGGAACCGTACACTGTTATCTCATATAGCAAACCTAACTGTACAATCAAAGACAATTTAGGTTGAACTCAGACAGTGCATATGAACAAGTTGTTAAGTTTAGTTCAGAAATGTAAATGTTATAGTAAGCATTACAAAGTGTCTAGTGTTAATAAAAATGCACTAACATTATAATTCGGATAGTGTTGGATGAAATTCAATATAACTGCGGTCAAATATTTATGAATAAGACGGTTGTACATACTGGTTTATAAAAGAATACGCTATTGTAGACATTTTAACATTAAGAACCCATTATAATTTTTTGTTCCTGACTTGTATTTGCAAGGCGAAATCATCCTGTAGAAAGTTTTTGTTTCACGTAGGAAGAGGGTGTAGGGTAAATTAAACAATTTAATCCATTAACACTGGAATATTGTTGTGCACATTTTATTTGTAATACCATGAACCATAAAGATGCTTATCTAATATTTTATATTGGTAAGCGTTCTATAGTTATAACCAGTATTAGGAATTATATGAAATAAATATGATCAAAATATGGCAAGATATGCAGAAGTTTTTGCTAAAATATGAAACAAATATGCAAGGTACAATTTCTAAAGAAATTTATTAAAACCCTGAAATAAAACAAAACGCAGCAAATGATGTATTTATGTAATTATTTATTATGCGTATTATACAAGAAACAAACTCGAAATACTATTAATTTAGGTTCATTGTTTTACAATTTACCATTGCAATAAATTACTAACATTTTTCTCAATGTTTTCGGGTAATAATCTATGCCGTTTATCCGTTAATATGTTCTTATACAATGAATAACTTCGTTCCACATCACACGACATTACCGGTGTAAACTTGCAAATTAGTTCACTATTTATTTCTGTTGGCACGTCTTCCGAACTGCCGTCTATGATTTCGCCAATTTTTTTAAAGAAGGCATACCCATGATTTTTTTGTAACACCAACCTCATCTTTTCTGCTGCCGACGTTGCTAAAACCCAAGGTACAGAATTCAGTTCCTTGCAGAAGTCTTCGATAATACGAAGACTTTTATCCAGCAGGGTGCCACTACTTTCCAACTTTTTGATCACTTCTGGTAGTTTAGAAAAGTGAGCTTTTATGTAAGGTAATTTTGTCACCTCTTGTAGTCATTGCTTCTTAGGCTGATTGTATGCAGGCGGAGGTTTTGCTATCAAATGTACCAATAACACCCTTAACAATTGCAAGATTTTGCATAAAATAGGGCTGCATTTAACCATGTCCCCCATCTAGTTATAATAGGCTGTGGTGGAAGTGGTAAATCACATGCGCTTTTATAAGCTTCCGTACGCAAGGGTGCTTTAAGAAACACCTTCTTAACTTGACTAATAATTTGGTTAACTTCTGGAGACTTATTTCGAATTGTGTCTGATACCCCATGTAAACCGTGGGCCAGACACCTAAAATGTAGCATTTGTGGATAAATTACGTGTTTGCTCGAGCTGCTTTCAACATATACGGAGCTGCATCTAAATACATTACCAATACTCAATCTACTTTAATTTCCTCTGGCCAAAGTATATGCAGCGAATCGTTCACAAATCTAGCCAATCAAATTATGGGTTTTTCCAGTACTCTAGAAGTTAGCAGATGCGGGGTACCATATTGAGCTTTTGTTAATTTACTCACGATTATATTGAATACAAATCTACTTAAATCATCAGTTATTTCATGCACAACGAAAAAATGCATTTCTCTCCTATATCCTCTCTTATTTTATGAAGCGTTTTTATGTAGGTCGGTTGTAACTATTTTTTCCTTATTATTGGATTCGGTAGGAATATGCTTATTCGTATATTTTTCCAGAAAAAAAAATTAAATTTTGGGACCTCTAATTTATGCCAGGGAATATTTGCTGCCACGAATGCTTCACACATATCTTGATAAAATGTTTTTTGGGTGGAAGCTGCGTCAAAGATCGTGTTGCTCAACAAAATTTGACACTGAGGATTTCTTTTTAAATAATTCACGTTCATTGCCGATTTTGCATACTTCTCCAAAAAGAACTTTCTGGCTGCAGATACTTGCTTATTGCACACAGTACAAAAATACACTTCACCGTCGGTTGTGTAACATTTAAAGGCGATAACCCATTTCCGCACTTTACTTTTCGGCATAATTACTCGATCATGAACTACGTAGAACTGAACATTTTAAATAAATTAAATTACCCTAAAAATAGATTTACGTGCAATAGTATTTACAGTTTAGAGGAAGGTATGAATAATCCGAACTATGGTGGGAAACGTGAGACAAAGTTTTAACCAGAAATATCTTGACAATATAATGTAGCTATGTACTTAACTGCTTGTTAGATTATAGCATAACGGGTGAATGGTTTTTAACACGCGTCTATTTGATGTTCACCCATGCAACATTACTTCCATCACATTTTTGAAGATAAGAGGTACTGCAATTTTTTCCGATAGATAAAATTATAGAAATTATATTCTTTAACTTCATAAGGCAACGTACTTTTTCTGGACATTTGACATATAACTTTCCAACCTGGAGGTGCATTTACACTGATATTTTTGGCTGCTCGTTTTATAGTGGAGTGCATTGAATTACCTTCTTTTTTAAAGTGCCCTGTCATATAGAACACACAGTCAATACTTTCGACATATTCAATGTTTTTCTCTGAATACCGGCAAGCTGTGGCAAAATATTGATTTTGCCCAACACAGCTGTCTATCTGTAAAAAAGAAGTGTTTAGTATTTGTTCGGATTTTTATGTCATTTTAGACACAGGTGGTCACTTCTATTGATCCGCGTTCGCCATTAAGCTTTGTCCATAAGTAGCATATTCTCTGATGAGACACCTGATCATAAATCCTCAAGTTATGAATGGTTAACTTCACTTAGAAAAATAGCTGATACTTTACCTTTTGAGCATGCTAACACAGCTTGCATATCAAACAGCAGGGCAAGGTTTTGCTTTTTCCTTTTGTTAGATGGGGTGTCCTTTGGACTTCAGTTCCTTTCGATTAGGATCATTTCAATCTTTTATAGGACACCTGGAATAAACTTAATCTTTTCATATCCCGCTGTATTCATTTTTCAGGCGGCTCCGTGGCGTAGTGGTAAGTGTGTGACTATTACGCCCAAGGTCCCGGGTTCGAATCCCGACACGCTCCGCTTGAAAAATGTTAGGCGAGCATTTTTCACAAAAATACACCCTTATATACTCGCTTCCTGGCCAATGTAGTACCTTCGGGTGGAGCATTGGAAAATCACATGTAAGGCTATAGAGTTATTCGGCGGCTCCGTGGCGTAGTGGTATGTGTGTGACTCCTACGCCCAAGGTCCCGGGTTCGAATCCCGACACGGTCCGCTTGAAAAATGTTAGGCGAGCATTTTTCACAAAAATACACCCTCGTTCGGATGAGAGGTAAAATGGAGGTCCCGTGTGTGAGTGTTGTCACGCACGTTAAAGATCCCTACTTTGCTTGGAACAGCAAGGGTTCGGCAAAATTCTAAATTTTCTAGGTAAAAAAAACTCGCTTTCTGGCCAATGTAGTACCTTCGGGTGGAGCATTGGAAAATCACATGTAATGTATTCATTTTCCAATGTAGTACCTTCGGGTACAGCATTGGGGACGTGGCCGCAAGTATAGCGGCCCTTATTCAAATTATAATGTATTCATTTCCGCTTTATTTTCCTTCCGACGCGCCTTTCTTAAGTCCCAGAGACCACAAGAATGATGTTCCCCAACTGCGTGAGACCGACTCCATTTAGGTGAATTCAGTAGCACTATTTAATACCTTTTGCTCAATGCAGGCTCTCCTTCTCTGTCTTCGTCTCGGATGTTATTATGGCATACAATGGATTCCAACCCTCTTCTTTTAATACTTATTCCTATATCTATCTACCTTTTCTTTTCTGTTGGTCCTTATGGTCTGGGTTCCGGCAACCCGCGGCATTGGACCATGCTCTGGCTAGTTCGTTTTTATCAATGCGTCGTCACTGGCCTTGCCATAAGCGGTGGAAGTGTTCTCATTAATATACCTAACGATGGCAAGTCTTGACTCCACATCTGGGGTACATGCGATCCTGTAACCATGGTAAACTGCTCTCGTGTATCGGGTATCGCTCTTCAAACTTAATTTTGGGCACAAGAAAACCATCTTTTTAACGGTTCTACGGGGCCACTCTCTGAATTTAGTATATCGGTGTCTTCATCTTACAATTTTACTTTTATCTCGAAATTACCTTTAGGTATTATTTTGGGCTCATACCTTTAACTTTGGGTTATGTTTAGGAATTATCTTTGAATTTTTATCTTTATTGTGAAGTTATCTTTGGGAATTATCTCAGGATTTTACCTCTTATTTGCAGTTTGTCTCGTGAAATTATTTTTTGTTCTTATAATTGGGTAAAAATTTGTTGGGAATTTTAATTGACTGATATTTTGAAACCAAGATTTGTATAACTTGAGTAATAGGTAATAAGTGAAAGAAAGAAGCTAACTGACTTTAACTTTACAATTTGTTAGGACAGTTAGAGTAAATTATTAAAAAAATTGTTTGATTCAGATGCTAAATAGGCAGGATATAATTTGGATGTTTATTTATATTTTTGTAAATACCATTGTAGAAGGTTATATATATATATATATATATATATATATATATATATAAAATACTCATATTTAGACCAGGGTAGAAAATTAAATAATCACATCAAATAATTTTAATCACCATGTAGAAGCTTTGGGAAGAGGTACGCTTTATTAAAAAACCGTGGAGAATAAAAATTCATTCGTTTCATTAAAAATAAAAGATTTAAATCATTTACAAGACGCTTTATATAAAAAGAAGCAGTATTAAAATGCTCCACGTGTAATATAATTATTCCGAGTAAAGAAACAAATGGAAATTACGTGCAAAATTTATATTAATTAACTCAATTTTAAGTAACCGGTATTAAACAAAACGTACAGATAATAATTAATATTTGATTAGGAGTCACTAAAAAATTAAAGGGTATTATTTTAATTGGAGTTAATGGAACCATTATTAATAATATAATAAGCATAAAAGCTTGTGAAAACCCAATAATAGTCAAATCGTAGAAGGGTTATTTAAAATGTTACGTTTGAACACACCTGCGTATTTTTAAAAGGAAATTTCAGTTTAATTTGTTTAGATAAACATGTCGATTCTACGGATATTGGAAACGGTCGGATGCTTTAGCACGAAATACAAAACAGGATTTATTTAAAAAGCTCGTTCTGCGTAAATTTGGCAGATAACGAATACTTACAGAGAATCTTGGAGAAACCGTCGTTTAATATTCACGGGAAGGCTAGATACGGGATTATTTAACCCAGATAAGAACACACGTGGACTGAAATAATCGATAATAAAGAATATCAATTTGCACCAATAAGAACAGGGTAGATAGAGACAGATAATATGCGCAAGACCGAGACACATATAGTAAAAGGCGTGAGTGGAGCAACGTCACTGGGTTGCGATTGGTTGAAAATAAAAGGCAAACTTGAGAGGTAAAAATAACATTTCTGTATAAAAATTAATTAGTTATTTCCAGACGTTGCGAGCCGTGTCGAAATTTCTGAGATTTAATTGGTGCGAGTGCGAATTTAATAAGAACCGACGCACAGGCGGGCGAGATGGGAACATAGTACACGAAATTCTAGAAACAGGCCGTTTTGGGGACAAGACCGACAGACGGGCTAACCTCTATATATACCCGGGTTAATATGAGTTTCTTTCTCTTAGATTTTCTACTTGATTCAATGCGTTAAACAGTGCTTTTTAGTTTTCCGATTTTGATTAAATAATTTAAACAGTTTGCTCGAATATTTTTGTGATTTAAAACAGCTTGTTCTTTACGTGCTACAATGAATGTAATTTAGTGCACTTAGAAAAGAAGATACAATTAATAAAGTCTAGTATCACTGTACCAATTAGTCAAATTTGCAACGACAAATGAATACACAAAAGTAGGCAGTTTTGGCGTATATTTGTGAAAGAAGTATGAATTTCTTTGTTATTTTTCGGGGGTGTTAATAATTAAATGGTTCGTAAACGTGTCTGGATCCACAAAACAAGGTTCAGATATACACAGATGAGTTCCGGAAAAGCCCTGAAACAACTTTAGATGAATGGTGGTGGAGAAAATTTTAAAAGCGTTGAGAATCAGAAGCCGTAAATATAACCCAGCTGGAATGGTGTGATTAACAAAGGGACGATGTACATTGAAGCTACGAGTGCAGTAACCTTCAGGTAACTTATGCTTTGTTGTTCGATTTTTGATGTGTTGGTGTGTGTTGAATAACTTTATAATTGATTTACTTAAAATGGACAGTAGTGAAATTGTACTAACAGCAAATTTTTAATTTTAAGGTGAGATTTTCTTGTTTAAGTAGAAAGGGGTATTTAGTATTGATGTTCTGGATTATGATGAAAATTTAGGTATGTCTTTGAGCTCAATTAGACGAACCTGGTTAATTAACGTAAAGGGGTGGGAGATGCTCCCTTTGTATTCAGACTCAGGTCTGCATATATTGTGATATTAATTAGTAGGCATCTACAAGGACTTTAATTCTGGATGCACTTTAAAATGATAACAAATTTAATCTTGAAATTTTCTGATACTGAAATTTATGCTGAATTTTAATTTTGAAATTTTAATGTATTGTGAATATTGATGTAAATAGAGTTAACGTTGATGTTTGTGGTAGGAATGTGTTTGTTTTTTTTTATGAATGAGGATGAAGGTTTTTTAACTAGGTGAGCAGCCGAGGCGGAAAAAGAGTAAAGAGGCGATTAACAGAAGAAAGTCAACGGACCAGTTAAGTTAATAGCTTTTTGTAGGTTTCACAGCATTCTTGACGCCCAATTCGAGAGGCTCGATTCGAAAACCGTAGTTCTCGGATTTTGGTGGATTCACAGCATTTTTGGCGACCCAAAAGTGAAGCTCGAGTTCCAAATAAAATTTTTGTGATTTTATTCCAGGAAACTGGCGATCTGAGAGAGAGAGTTTCTGTGTGTGTATAAATTTAAGAGTAGTTTAGAGTGTGTGAGAGTGATTAGAACGTATGCAGAGAAAAGAGTGGTTAAGGAGTCAAGGAGTGGAAATTGGAAGTGACGATAGTGCATTGTGTAAGAAAAATTCTAAAATGGAAGAAGCTGGAGGCAGTAGAGATCAGTCGAGGACGGAATCAGGGGATCAAGGAAACGAGATGATAATGAGAATGCTAGAGAGGATGAACGAAGAATCTAATAGAGCCAGGGAAGAATCTAATAGAGCTAGGGAAGAGTCCAACAGAAAATTAGAACTGCTAAGCGAAGAATCGAATAGAGCGAGGGAGGAGTCCAACCAAAAATTAGAGCAGATAAGCGGGAAAATTGAACAAAATACTAAAGAATTTACAGAATTTAAAGATAGTCTTACCGTGAAACTGGGGGAAGTAGAAAATAGGGTTGAAAAAAATGAGCGTGATATTACAGGTCTTCGACAGGAAATGGGACATTTAAGGTCCGAAATACGCAGTTTTTGTGAAGAAGAGATTAATATAAAAATGACTGAAATAACGGACTCATGTTGGGATCAGTTAGGCAGGGTAGAACGCGAAGTTAGTAGTATCAAATACAACATGTCAAATTTAACGGGGGATGGTCGCAGATTTTATACAGGTGGAGGATCATTGGACCAACACATGAAGTTTTATGGCGATAACAGGGTAAATCCACAAATTTTTATTAATAGTGTAAGAAATCTAGTGGGAAATTTATTTGACGAACAGACTAAACTGAATACGATAAAGCCTTTATTGAAAGACAACGCGGAAGCATGGTACAATTTAGTAGGACAGGACATAGACACCTACACGGACTTTGAAGACAGATTTTTAAAGCACTACTGGAGTGACCACAGACAAGACCAGGTACGAGACGACTTAATCACAGGGAAATTTAAGGGAGAATTTTCAGGAAGTAGGGAGCAATATGCTATACGCAAGTATAGCATAGCAAAGCAACTGAACCCACCACTGACGGACCGACAAATTATCAAGTATTTATCACGACACTTCGAGGTAGAAGTAAGACAACACGTAGCACTACAGAACATAGTGGACAGAGAAATGTTTTTAGAATACCTGCAGAGGTACGACGACGTAAGTAGTGGACGACCTCGAGATAATAGGGAAAGACAGATCAACACAGTTAGGTTTGACAATAGACGGGACAACTATGCTAGAAGGGGGAATAGTTACGGATACCAGCGACAGAATTGGGAACAGAGACGACCATACTTTAGAAGTAATAGTTTAGGAAGGGGACCTGCACCGAGACCGGAACCTACCAGAAGGAATAGTTCACCGGACATGAGGGGGACTGCTAATACAGACACGGAACGAGTGGAAACGCCTAGGACATACGCTGAGGTGACGGCTAGACCAGGACCAAGTAGGGAAAACAGACCTGGACAGGATTTTTAGAACGCGACAGACCACTAGATTTCAGTGTAAATGTATATGAACATCCACGTGAATTTTTCAAAATTGAGGAGGAAGTAGAGAAACTGAGGAAAAATTATGTTTGCCAATTATTAATATAGGAATTTTTGAGAATAATGTTGAAGTATTACTTGATACAGGGGCAGAGGCGAGTTTAATATCGGAGGAATTCGTCAGCAAAATTAGGGATAAGGTTTGTGATAGAATTATGCCTATAAAGCGTAGCCATTTAGTAGCTCCAAATAAAAAGAAGTTTGCTGTAGTAAATAGTGTTGTGGTACTTAGGATAAATGTAGGAGGTCTAAGCTGTGAACAGGAGTTTGTAATTGTACCTGGACTGAAGTTTCAGAGCATTTTAGGTGTTGACTGTATGATGCAGTTAGGGGTTTTGATAGATATGGAAAGGAAGGTAGTAAGGATTAAGGATAGGGTAGTGCCATGGAAGGGCAGTTATGAAGTCACAGAGGATGACACGGGGTTTAGTATTAACGTAGTAGAGGTAGAGAATGATGAAGTTAAACAGATCAACACAATAAGATGTCCAGAGGATAGGATAGTAGAGGTTCAAGCTTTAGTACAAAAACATGCAGAATTAGTGGGGGTAGAAGCAACAGTAGCAGATCGGGAGCAGGTGAAGGCAGAATTAAATAAAGATGCACGTAAAATTAACCAATGGACCAAACCGCAATTCCATTGTCCAACATCCATGGACACATTTTTGACGAGGTTAAATGGCAAGTTTGTTTTTAATAAAGTAGATTTAAGGAATTCATTCTGGCTGATTCCATTACACAAGAAGTCTAGAAGGTACACAGGATTTTCCGTAGAGGGAAAAATCGATAATTTTAAGGTAGTATCGTTTGGTTTGTCGGCAGAAAAGAAAATAGTAATAAATGAGAAACAGACAAGTGTAGGGAGTGAAGAAGAAGTAATATTTAAGAGTCAGGATAATAGGGATGATAAGTTTATTTTATGTGAGATAACAGGGATGATAAGTATAGATATAGAAGGGGGAGAAATAGGGATGAAGAGTATTAGGTTGGTGAGAAGAAAGACTTGGAGGGTCAAGAAGAGAGTTAGATTTAAATAATTTGATGAACAAAGGATAGAGATAGGTGAATTTTAGTATAGATTTAGAATAGAGAGTAGATAGGGGTATAATAGAGTAAAATTTAAATAGATAGGGATAGAATAGGTGTATATAAAAGAGTAGAAGTAAGTGTTTATAGAAAATAAAGCTAGGTATAGGATAAATATGGGAGATAATTAGAAATAGGTTTAGGATGAGAATAAAGATTAAATGTAGGAAGAAAATAAGATAGGTTAAGTATAGATATTTCATATAAGATTAGTGGAGAGTTAGGAATAGAACAAGAATAGGATAGGTATATAAGATTAGGTAGGGGGAAGTAAAGTATAGTGAAGATTAGTTAAAAGTTAGGAATAGGATAGGTATATAGGATGTATATAGGATTAGATAGATAGGTAGGATGAAGTTAGGGATAATTTCAGTTTATAAAATTAGGTGAGAGTTAGGAATAAGATAGGGATATAGGATAGGTGTAAATATTTTTCTTTGGATTGGATATAAGTTAGGTAAGATAGATAGATAAGGGTAGAGAGAGATAGGCAATTTTTTTTGTAAATTTTGTTTGCGGTTTAAATATTTTATATTTGCATTCAAATAAGTGGGATTATTTGTATTCAAATAGGGGGAAAATACTCATATTTAGACCAGGGTAGAAAATTAAATAATCACATCAAATAATTTTAATCACCGTGTAGAAGCTTTGGGAAGAGGTACGCTTTATTAAAAAACCGTGGAGAATAAAAATTCATTCGTTTCATTAAAAATAAGAGATTTAAATCATTTACAAGACGCTTTATATAAAAAGAAGCAGTATTAAAATGCTCCACGTGTAATATAATTATTCCGAGTAAAGAAACAAATGGAAATTACGTGCAAAATTTATATTAATTAACTCAATTTTAAGTAACCGGTATTAAACAAAACGTACAGATAATAATTAATATTTGATTAGAGTCACTAAAAATTAAAGGGTATTATTTTAATTGGAGTTAATGGAACCATTATTAATAATATAATAAGCATAAAAGCTTGTGAAAACCTAATAATAGTCAAATCGTAGAAGGGTTATTTAAAATGTTACGTTTGAACACACCTGCGTATTTTTAAAAGGCAATTTCAGTTTAATTTGTTTAGATAAACATGTCGATTCTACGGATATTGGAAACGGTCGGATGCTTTAGCACGAAATACAAAACAGGGTTTATTTAAAAAGCTCGTTCTGCGTAAATTTGGCAGATAACGAATGGTTACAGAGAATCTTGGAGAAACCGTCGTTTAATATTCACGAGAAGGCTAGATACGGGATTATTTAACCCAGATAAGAACACACGTGGACTGAAATAATCGATAATAAAGAATATCAATTTGCACCAATAAGAACAGGGTAGATAGAGACAGATAATATGCGCAAGACCGAGACACATATAGTAAAAGGCGTGAGTGGAGCAACGTCACTGGGTTGCGATTGGTTGAAAATAAAAGGCAAACTTGAGAGGTAAAAACAACGCACAGGCAGGCGAGATGGGAACATAGTACACGAAATTCTAGAAACAGGCCGTTTTGGGGACAAGACCGACAGACGGGCTAACCTCTATATATACCCGGGTTAATATGAGTTTCTCTCTCTTAGATTTTCGACTTGATTCAATGCGTTAAACAGTGCTTTTTAGTTTTCCGATTTTGATTAAATAATTTAAACAGTTTGCTCGAATATTTTTGTGATTTAAAACAGCTTGTTCTTTGCGTGCTACAATGAATGTAATTTAGTGCACTTAGAAAAGAAGATACAAGGTAATAAAGTCTAGTATCACTGTACCAATTAGTCAAATTTGCAACGACAAATGAATACACAAAAGTAGGCAGTTTTGGCGTATATTTGTGAAAGAAGTATGAATTTCTTTGTTATTTTTGGGGGTGTTAATAATTAAATGGTTTGTAAACGTGTCTGGATCCACAAAACAAGGTTCAGATATACACAGATGAGTTCCGGAAAAGCCCTGAAACAACTTTAGATGAATGGTGGTGGAGAAAATTTTAAAAGCGTTGAGAATCAGAAGCCGTAAATATAACCCAGCTGGAATGGTGTGATTAACAAAGGGACGATGTACATTGAAGCTACGAGTGCAGTAACCTTCAGGTAACTTATGCTTTGTTGTTCGATTTTTGATGTGTTGGTGTGTGTTGAATAACTTTATAATTGATTTACTTAAAATGGACAGTAGTGAAATTGTACTAACAGCAAATTTTTAATTTTAAGGTGAGATTTCCTTGTTTAAGTAGAAAGGGGATTATGATGAAAATTTGGGTATGTCTTTGAGCTCAATTAGACGAACCTGGTTAATTAACGTAAAGGGGTGGGAGATGCTCCCTTTGTACTCAGACTCAGGTCTGCATATATTGTTATATTAATTAGTAGGCATCTACAAGGACTTTAATTCTGGATGCACTTTAAAATGATAACAAATTTAATCTTGAAATTTTCTGATACTGAAATTTATGCTGAATTTTAATTTTGAAATTTTAATGTATTGTGAATATTGATGTAAATAGAGTTAACGTTGATGTTTGTGGTAGGAATGTGTTTTTTTTTTATGAATGAGGATGAAGGTTTAACTAGGTGAGCAGCCGAGGCGGAAAAAGAGTAAAGAGGCGATTAACAGAAGAAAGTCAACGGACCAGTTAAGTTAATAGCTTTTTGTAGGTTTCACAGCATTCTTGACGCCCAATTCGAGAGGCTTGATTCGAATACCGTCGTTCCCGGATTTTGGTGGATTCACAGCAATATATATATATATATATATATATATATATATATATATAGTGAATAAGATGAAATAATAACTTAGACTTTTATGCAAAGCCAAAATGATCATTTCAAATCGAGCTAGTAATTGAAAGATGGAAAATATAAGGTCTTGGAGAGGACTTGAACCTGTATCCTGGATTTGCCGGAACCACGCGCTTACCAATTACGCCACCGAGACCGATGACGACAATTGGAAAATTTACAAATTTAAATCGTGTACACGACAATACATCAACCTAACTTTCAATTACGTTCGGCATTTTTGTCAATCATATCTGACATTGTCAAGTTTTTGACTTATGTCAGTTATAGACAGGAAGCTACGCTCAAATTTATGGATGTCAGCCAAGTATTAAATATATAAATATTTTAGGTAGTTAATTACACAAGGTAAGTTGATATATACTATGGTATTATAGTGAATAAGATGAAATAATAACTTAGACTCTTATGCAAAGCCAAAATAATCATTTCAAATCGAGCTAGTAATTGCAAGATTGAAAATATAAGGGGTTGGACAGGACTTGAACCTGTATCCTGGTTTTGCCGGAACCATGCGTTTACCAGTTACGCCACCGAGACCAATGATGACAATTGGGAAATTTGCAAATTTAAATCGTGTAGTCGATGATACATCAACCTAACTTTCAATTACGTTCGGCACTTTTGTCAATCATATCTGACATTGTCAAGTTTTTGATTTATGTCAGTTATAGACAGGATACAGGTTCAAGTCCTGTCCAAGACTTTATATTTTCAATCTTTCAATTTCTAGCTCGATTTGAAATGATCATTTTGGCTTTGCATAAAAGTCTAAGTTATTATTTCATCTTATTTACTATAATACGATAGTATTTATCAACTTACCTTGTGTAATTAACTACCTAAAATATATATATATATATATATATATATATATATATATATATATATATATTAAAATGTTTATATTTAAGAAAATTGAAAAGTTGCTAGTTAAACTACGTTATGTTTTAAGATTTAGATTTTGTGTTAGATTTGTAAGATAATAGGTAAGGAAAGTCTCTTGATTTCCGACAAAATGTGTTGCTGGCGGGAATGGCGGCAAAAATAACTCTGCGCGCAATACTGAGGTAGTTTATCAATTTGTAGCTACTCCCTATTTTCCTTATTGCTTTTGTGTGGTTTCATTTAAGAAAAATTAGGTGGCGACTATAAAAATTTGATTTTATTATTAAGGCCTTTAGGTTATAAGTAATTGCTCGAACTTAGAAAAGCTAAAGAATTTTATTTTCTTTTTTTAATAGTTTGTCGGCACTTATTACACTTTAAGTGAATTAACCGTACCATTCCTTTTATTTATTGGACATTCAAGTTTCAATCTATGGTATTTTGTATAAAAATTAAGAAATTCCTTTTTTTCCCTAAATTCGATCCTGTTTATTTTATAACGAAACCAGTTATTTTTATTTCGGGAAACCGTTCTCGTGTGTGTTTTCAATGATGTGTCCGAATTTATTGTTCTCATCTCATGTAAATCAAATTTGAGAAAACCGAGCCAAGGAACCCTAAGAGAAGCTTGTCTCCGAGGGATAATCTACAAGTGTTACTAATTTACTAAATTTTAGATTGAAACTTGCGCGATTGAACTTTTATATTTAATTAAGTAAGGGTTCTGGTAAAAGTAATACTTTGAAGGTATAAAACTTGGATGGATATCATAGAAAGGTTTTCATAAATTTAGGAGTAAGATAAATGAAGTAGTTATACCGCAAGTTTCGGGTTGCTAAAAGAAAAATTTGTCAGAAGGAAAACACAGATTGTATGTTCAATCCAAATACTTCAAATTTATTAGTTCTTCGGTATTTAATAATTTTCCAGTCAGATGTGTGCACGCTAATTGCTTAAAGTTTCAAACCTGTACAACTTGAATGAATATTATGAACATATAATAAATGCCAAATAATAATTTTTGTTTTTCTGACACTATGAAATTAATAAATCCACACTTGTTTTTTTTCTCTTTACATAAAAATATATGTAACTGTAATAACATGAGTAAGTAGTGACGTATACAAATCCCGCTAACATGGATATAAAAGGAAATTTTATTGTGACAAGAAGCCGCCTGGTTGAAAAAATTAATTTTAGATGTCTTTTGTGCAATTTAGTTTTCATTTTTTCACTAAATGGAGTGAATAAGAAAATATATATGTGAAAGTTGTGAAGGCGATGCTTTCTCCTCAGTACATGTTATTTAAATGAACGGAAAGATATATTGCGTCGACAAAAATGACCTATTGTATCTCTAATTTAAAGCATCCAAATTTTCTAATATGTATTCTATTTGAAACTGCAGAATATTTTTTATTAACAATGGTTATATTATACTACATCTTATACTGTAACTAAAATTATTAATTGCACAAACGGAACAAACAATTTAACTTGTCAAAAGTCTATGACTATGTATTAACCCATCTAACCCTATTCATTTGTTTCAGGTAAGTTTGTGCAGGTATTTGGTCACAGCTGAAATTAATGACCCTAAATAAGGTAGGTGTTACATGCTCTGATATTATATTTTACATCATTGCCCTGCAGAACTGTTGTGTGAAAGGTGATAAATGGCGTAAACATTAATATTCTGCTTGTATTAATAATTGCGCACGGGCTTGAAAGTATTGCGATTTTCATATAAAATGGCGATGTTCGTGTCTATTACAGCCTATACGAGTAAGGTGGATAATGATGAAGTTGGCAGCAGTAAGTAACACAAAGCTGCCAGGACAAGCTAAAACTAGGGAGTTATTTTCCAAAAATATACAAACTGGTGGTTAGTTTTTGAAATGTGGTAATTCAGTTAACTTTTCTTGTTATCGGTGAAGTTTGATTATGTAAAAATCTAAGGCACTTTGTAAAAAAACATTTCAGAGAAATATATTTAGTCATTAACACAATTCTAAAACAATATTCAAACTTTACTATTCGCGTCATAGCATTTTAAATCGTCAAATATTTCTCTTGACACGGAATTTTTTTTAATCGGGGTTTGTTAAAATGTTGTTGCAGTAACGCTATATCTTAGAAATTCACAAAGGCGCCGTGTAACGTCAGTGTATTTTATTTACATATCTAGATTATGGGAAGGGAGCCTTCAAACAACAAATCCTAATGGGACAGCGTTTTTGTATCGTGGGAATAAAATTTAGATTTATTAGATTGCTCAATCGTTTATATAGATTAGTTGTATTAAATTTTATATTTCTGTGCCTTTAAGACCGCTCAAATTAAATGGTATTGCAATTTCGTCAATAGGAGTTTAAACTGGTATTTGTGCCGTTGGCTGGTGATTTTATAATTTAAAGAAACTTGTGCTGTAAATAAGATTAATTTGATTTTTGTACTGTAACGTTTCAATTTTACGTTATTTATTTACGCCTATTTTTTCTATACGAAATTTTAGTAAAATCGTAATACCTCAACTTATAGTAAGCGAACATGTTTTAATATTAAAAAAAATCTTTTCAATGTTTTAAATGTCAACGTTCAAGTTTGTTGTTATTTTCGTTTGTTTATGCATGTAGACATGCGTTCGAATCTTGCAAGTTTTCCACCTAGAAAGATAACTGGTCGTTCTTATCCATTCGAGCAGAGGGTTGTGGAGAATGTTTGTTCGCGCATTGTAATCTTTTCCTATTACTACACTATTATCCGCTTCTCGTTGTTAACCGCCTGCTAGTTTGACAACAACTGTCTTTCGTGGCGGTACTAATTCAACTCTAATAATAAAAATGTTAGAGTGTGTCGCCTATAATCAGTAAAAAAACCTGATCAGGTTACATCTGTGTAAAATGGTTAGTACAAGCACCTGCAGTTTAATTTGATTAATTAATTTAAAATTTATTCGCACTATTGTTAGTGGACGCTGCTACATTTTAATTACATTGCACTAAACAATTTTCGAATTTTACTTTCTTTACGATTCCGTGTAATTATCATGAATTCAAAAGCTCAATTAGAAGCTACGTTGGAGATTATCTTTAGTCGTATCACTGAAATGGTATACTATGTCAAAGCTTCTAGTTGTCCAAGTTGCATACGTTACAAGTTAAGGTACTGCGCTTGGATAAATTAGATATTACCTATGACGCATTGCATAACGAAATAATAAATTACAATGTAACGGTTGAATCTAAGCTTCAGCTAAAGGCAATGGATCTACTTTTGATGATCTGAAGGGGGTCATTTTAGCGAGATATTTAGACCTCAAGGAGCGGTCTATCACTAGCGCTGACCCAAAGTAATCAAATACTGCTGATAATACTTCGTTTACTCATTTGAGACCTTCCGAGAAACCAGCTTTTTCTGGTCGAGTGGCACAACAGTTCATGTTCAAAACCCTTTTTGTTAATTTCGTGGATTCCAACCGGGCCCTGGCTATGGTTACTAAATTTATCAATCTTCGCTCCTTGCTTAAGGGTGAAGCTATGGTTAGTATTTCTGATTTTGAATTACTTCCGGAGCACACGCTAAGGCTTGGATAAAATTGGTAGATCGTTACGACGATCCACTGCGGAAAATTAATTTCTTTTTAAACAAAATTTGCAATACAAATATAGTGGCTCTCTTTATGATTTTTCTAACGTTCATTATAACGCGGTAAGTACTATGAATGCAGCCGCAAATATAAAAGATCTTGCTCATTGTCTTTTGCTGTTACCGAAACCTAGACTTCAAAACTAAAAAATGCGTTCGATATAAAGATAGATTCTGTTCTTCCTACTTCAGAACAGCTTTTTTAATTTTTGAATCTACAAAGCAAAACTTAGGTACAGGGAGATTTGAAACCAGAAAAAGGTTTCAAATCTAATACAATAGTCCATATCAATTTAAATTTCTTCTAAAAAATCTTTAATTGTTAAAAATATTCGACTGCCGCTAAGGGCAAATTAAAACGATCTTTCTCTTGTCTTCATTGCAAAAGTGACCATAAAATGCATAAATGTTAGAGTTTTAAAGCATTAAGTATTACAGATTAGTGGTACTGGGCACTATACGAGCAATAATTATGGGTCTTAATGGTGATCTCTGACCAGTGCGTTGTGTTTTAGATCCTGGGTCACAAATAAACGCAATTTCTGAAGCCTACGCACAGCGTTTGCGCCTTAAGCGTTCATACTATTATAGACAAATCAGTGAGATTTCTAATAGTTACGTGCGCTCTGAGGGTGTAATAAATTGTCTATTAGTCCTAATTGACTCACAGTAATTTAATTTTACTGCATCTATTTTTCCTGAAACTACAGGGAACGTTCCTGGGGGTTCAGTGCGTTAAGAAATTTTAAAGAAATTTTAAAATATAGAACTAGTCGACCCTAGGTTTTATAAATCTGCTCCGTTAGATTTGCTCTTAGGAGCTAAAATATCTGCTCAAACATTATTCTCGGAATTTTCTGAGATTTCAGGGGTACCCCACTGCGGTGAGAACCATTTTTGGGTATATTCTGATAAGACAAGTGTCTTCATACCCAATTCTTCTAATTCTATTTTGCTTATTGTGGTTTCCGAAACTTTGGATGAAGAAGTCCAAAGATTCTGGGATGTGGAGGAAGTTGATGTGCTTAGGACTATTTTTCCTGAAGATGCTTATTACGAAGAGCAATTTTAGAGATGCATTCCTGTGAGGAAACGAGGCGATACGTAGTATCTTTACCATTTAACGGCAGCGTCCCTTCTCTTGGACGTAATAGTCTTAATACCTACAAAGACTATGTAAATTTGGAAAGACGTTTGTCTCGCTTCCCGGAACAGAAACTGATTTATTATGAACTTCATCAAGGACACATGGAGATCGCTCATACACCTTCGGACTGTGTATTGCTGCACCATACTGTTTTAAAGGCGAGCAGTAGCACTACCAAGTTTCGTGTAGTGTTCTACGGTTCTGCTCCAGATTCCTCACAATTATCGCTCAATGATCGGTTATACCCAGGTTCCAAACTTCAAAGAAGTTTGATAAAAGTCATTTCTTTATTTCGGTTACATAACATTGCGGTATGTGCAAATATCCGTATGATGTACCGGCAAATTTTGGTTCATTCTAAAGATTGTCAATACCAACACATTTTTTGACCACTTTCTTCTACGGAAAGTATTCTCGAATACAAGCTAAGGACTCTTATACGGTTTAGCTCCCACTGCTTCCTTAGCGTAACGCGCTGTTTGTCAATTAATGATTGATGAGGGCGACGCTTACGCTTTGGCTTCAGTAGCCCTGCTTAGTCATACCTATATGGATGATATAATTTCTAATGTTGACACTCCAGTAGCAACAAAGCAACTTCAAGCTCAGTTGATTAAACCTCTTGGTTTGGGATGGTTTCAACCCCGGAAATGGTCTAGCAACTGTAGCAATATGCTGCAAGATTTCTGATCTCAAATCTGAGTTGATATTTTCTGATGAGGTTAGCGAAGTAAAGATTTTATGTCTGGTATGGAATCCTACGTCTGATACTTTCGTTTATTATGTGGTTCTCTTTCCAGGGTTTTTTACGGAAAGATCTATACTTTTCTATATGGCTCGTATTTTTAATTCTTTAGGGTGGTTAACTCCTATCATTTTTCTTACAAAATAGTTTTTGCAACTATTGTAGACACAGAAGTTTCAATGGGATCACACTCCTGATCCCGTTTGGTGCGCCGAATGGGAACAATTCTGTATTCAATTTCCCTACTTATCCGAGTAAAATTTCTCGCAAGTTGTCGCTTCCAAATGGTAGTTATTATTTATTAGAATTTGGTGATGCTGGTGAAAGGGGTTATTCAATCTATATCTACTTTTAGGCAGTAGTGTGTAATTCTGTCTCTTGCAATCTCTTACAAGTAAAAAGAAAAGTTGCCCCATTGAAATCTGTTACCATTCCGTAGATAGAGCTTTTAGGTGTCCTTTTGTTAGCCTGCCTAATATTTTTTATGCGGCTGACTATCGCGTATGTTTTACAGTCAAATTGTTCACTGATTCTCAAGTTGTGCTTACATGGCTGACGACTCTTTCTTGTTTACTTAATTCCCTTGTAGGTAATCGGGTAGACAGTATTCTTAACCATACCCAAATTTCGCGACGGAACCAAATTTCTACAAAAATAAATCCTGCCGACTGGGCGCTCGCAGTCTGGTCCCATATCAGTTCATAGGTAATCATTTATGATGGCATGGGGACACTGCTATCTCCGATCTTACATTGGAGCGGTTTTGCGAAATTTTCATACCTTTAAACCCGGTTCAAGAACTCAAATCTCAACCTAATATCCTAGTTTCTACTACACCGGAAAACTTCTGCGAATTTATGGAAAGATCTTCTTCTTTAATTTCGTTACAATATAAGGTGGGAGTACATTAATAGGTTCATATACAATTGTCGTTACGCAGTTAAAAAATTAGCTGACGCTATTACTTTGGATAAACTTAAAAATGTTTGTTGACTTTGGTGAAGCTAACATAAAAGCTGCATTATGATTTTGAAACTATTCAAATGGAAAAGAGTAAATTTACTTCTGGTTCTGTACGAAAACTTTCGCCTTTCTTGGATTGTAGAGGGTTGCTCAGGGTGGGCGAACGTCTTTGTAACGCCTTGCATTCTGGTACTTCGGCAACGCAAGCTGTAATTCAACGCAATTTTGGATCGTCGGGATACGATCGATAGTTCAGCAACGAATTCACAAGTGTATGGTCTGCTATCGGTTTGGCTCCAAACCTCAACAATCAATTATGTCTGATTTGCCTGCGTTACGCGTCCAAATTAATAGAGCCTTTACTAATGTTGGCATTGATTTCGCATGTTCGTTTTTGATTAGGACTTCCAAATGGCGAAATGTCTCATTTCAGAAGGCCTATTTATGTATATTTGTCGTTTGACGCACCAAAGTCGTACATTTAGAACTAGTTTTTGAATTATCGGCTGAAGCTTTTTTGGCTTCATTTAGTCGATCTACTTCCAAGCATGGTTCATCCGAGTGTGTATATTCGAACTGCGAGAGAAATTATATAGATGCTCTTAGCGCTCTTAAAGAAGATGGCCACTTTCTAAAGCAAAATTAACAAAAATATTTTTTGCTAGGGCTTAGGTGGTTATTGAGTTATTTCCTGGCCCCGATGGTATTACCAAAGTGGCCTCCGCAAAAACAACGGGTGGTCTACTCACGTGCCCTATAAATAACCTTTTGATCCGAAAGAAGGGCAATTTCCCTTCAACATTTATTAATTCATTCTTCTTAATAATTTTCAATTAATTAGTGCTTATTTAATTTCAGGTTTCCGCGTTTCGCGCCCTGTCTCGTATTTCATTTAGTTTCTCAAATTATTTTTTCGTGGTATTTTTTGTGTTTCGGCTTCATTATCAGTTTCCGCACCAGGTAACCTTATTTCTGACTCGAAGACTAGTTCTGGTACTCTTGAGCTATTCAGTTGAAAATTTTGTTAATTTTAGTTGGGCGGTATGTTCGCGCCTTTTAATCCTTTCGTATTAATTCGCGACAATTCGCTTTGCTTCGTTAACCTCCAGCTATTATAGCAACGACAGTCGTTCGTGACTGTACTAGCTCAACTCTAATAATAAGGTTGTGAGAGTGTCTATCGCTTACAATAAGTAAAACACCTGTTCAGGTTAAATCTGTGTAAAGTGGTTAGTACAAGCAATATTTCCTCTTTTCTCTTCCATAATATTGCTTTATTTTCAGTTTTAACATGGACTAACTAAATGGTAAGTGATTATTTCTGTTTTATTTCTTATAGTCTATGCATTTTAGTATAGTATTTAAACCGAATCATCTAACAAACCATATACCTAGTTCTAAAATAACATCAAAGCGAGTACAATGTTGGTGGATAAGGTAATACTCGTACTGCTATACCTCGAATCCAATAGTGAGATGGATAGTGCTCTGTATTAAAATTAGCTTGCGTTGATTCACGTAATGCAGTTATGCCTTTCATATATAAAGAAAAACTTAATGAAAATTCTTTTTTGACAACTTATGTTTGTACCAAATAGTGCTATTGATACTGAACTCGTAATTTTAATATTGTACTATTATTAAAATTTTAATTATAAATTTACTTTATAAACTAATATCTCAGACCCGAATATTGGTACATAAATATAGATTTCAAGTATAATATAAATTTATATTTTTAATATAAATTCTTAATGTCGAGCTAAAAATGCAAACTAAATCCCAAGTGTTTTTAACAACTTGAGACATTTAATCAGATAAAATATTGAATTATTTATCCTAATAAGATTTAATGATTTTATGTAAATAGTTGTGATTTTTTTCCCAATGCTCCACCCGAAGGTACTACATTGGCCAGGGAGTGAGTTTCTTTTACCTCTCATCCGAACGAGGGTGTATTTTTGTGAAAAATGCTCGCCTAATTTTTTTTTAGGCGGACCGTGTTGGGATTTGAACCCGGGACCTTGGGCGTAGTAGTCACACACATATCAACTACTCCATGGAGCCGCCCAAAAATATAGTTGTGATTATGTAATTTAAAATGCTTACTTATTAATATAATTTATCATTCGATTGTGTTTACTGCTTTGATTACTCTACTATATTTTTGAATTGTGTTTTGAGACGCAATCTGTTGTCTCGTATTTGTAATTAATATGTTTTTCTTTCAGGTTTTGGTTTTGTGTAATTTTTAACTTCGAGTAATTGTGATTTTTCAATGTGTGTTCACATCGTAGTTTCTACACTTTTATTGGAGGTGTTTTCTAGCTTGTATATGTGTTCAAAGATGTGATGGTGCCTGACATATCCGTTGTTTTAATACCGCCCACTCGTTTCGCATCAAACTCCGCAATCCAAAATCTCAGAAAGATCTCTTAAAACGGAAAAATTTTTTATCTACTGCTAATCTTTCAGGAAAGATATTTAGTATAAGAAAGCATAGTATACTCATTTCCCCTTTTTTATAAAAAGAATATTCTAATACATTTGCGCTCTATTTTACATTAGCGCCCAAGTGACCAAGAAAGTTAATACTACCGCTCAACGTGTGGGGTTCGATTGTTTTATCAATCTTGTGCTCCAAATTTATTGCTCGATTTTGTTTTGTTTGTTCAGTGTACATCGCACACGTTCAACGCGTATGGGGTCGATCTGTTTTACCCTGATTTTTGCGCTATTTCATTGCTCGATTCACTAAATTTATTCTAGCGTGATTATGTTTATATTTCACTTGCAATAACGTCTTTGATTTTAAATTTTCGATTCTCGATTAGTGTACTGCAATTGTAATTTTTATTAATAGAATTAAATTTTACTGGTCCACTTGAGTGTTACGTTTTGAGTTGATATTGTTAAATCTTTATTTGTACAAACGTAGGTGGATTGACTTGCGTTTATTCGACTTTTGCAAATTTGACTTTTATCGATCGATTTCAGTAACGTGATTATTAAACTAGTACTGCAAGGTGTAACACCATTTTTTCATAAAATTTTTGCAGTAGTTATTCCAAATTGTACATTAAGTATGATAGTCAGTTGATCGTTTTGTTCTCGTTTGATTTTTTTATGTTTGCCTAGGTAAATGGAATTATATATTAGTGCGCATATATGTGGACTTTGAATTATTTAGGATAAAAAAATTGTTTTTTGTTCTAGCGAACCAGTTTACAAAACTGTACTATTAACATCTTAGAGTAGTTCCGGTTTGCTCCTTAGCCTGAAATTTTTATTTTAGTCGGAAATTATTTCGAGATTGAATTAATTGTTGAATAATTTTGTTTTTGGACTTTAGTTACATTATCATACTTTAAGCTAACAGAGACTGTCCAAATTGTTTGTTTACAGAAGGAGAAGTTAAATTATAAACTCAGATTAACAGGTGTGTGCGTGTAGTGGTTGATATACGCATGAAAAAAGAAAAATTTTAGACAGATTGTTACCGAATAAACATCTAAACCTGCTTGTTTAATTAATCTGGTTGACAATCAAGAAAATTTCGCAAAACAATGTAAAGAAATAGAGTCATCTATTAATTTAGTACAAAATATTGTACCAGAATTTGATGGTAACCCTATAGACTTTTAAGAAAGTCTCGTCGAGATCAATTCATCTCAGTGGCTACATAAAACGTATGCAACTTCAGGTTAAAAGTATAGAAACAAATCTTTAGCTACAGCTTTAAAATCCAATCTTTACGATAGAATCAATAAAGATCAAGGTTTAAATAGACGCGATGGATTTATAGCATCAGCTATTAGCAACAATTGTACTCGTGCAAACGGTCATTTATGTTTTACCACCCATTTCTATTGATTCTTGGGGTGTAGATTTTTTTGGAAAACCTGGAGAATTGTAAACATATTGAAAAGAATCAATGATTTAGTACTCTCTCGCAGTGTAGCTCATGAGATTGAATTGTTTTGTAACAACGCAATTATTGAGTATCGTAGCGTTATGAGTTGATTAACAAATTGGAATTCATTAGTGTGTCGTTTAAAAGAAAATATTCTTTCTTCATGTCCTGAAGATAAAGTTTGGGAAAAAATTAAGAGCTATTAACAAAAAGAAAGACCAACTAGTAGTATTACTTTCGGCATATATAAGAAGCTTGTTTGGTGAGTTGCCCAACATTCCTTCTGAAATTACTAAAGTTAGCTTTACTAGAAGAACTTTACTTCCAGAATATATTTCGTATTTTGCCCTGTCTGATATTCATGATAAGCGGACATTGACGAAATTATGTAAAATGGTTAGAAAAAATCTCTGTGATATACTAAAAATTAGTTTTTGATTCTTCCGTTAATATTCCAAAAGTTATAACTACAATAAGTCGTTTTCTACATTTAATTCTTCTGCAGCGATTCCAAAATATGTTGTACCTTCCTGTACCTTTAAAAACAATTTGTTTTCACCACAGTTTAAGTTCTCGAGAATGAATGTTCTAGTTCTGCTGTTAAATATTCTAAAGTAGAGAAGAATGTTTGTTGGAATTGTTCGCGTGTAGGACATACATACATTTAGACAATGTAGAAGTTCTACAAATTTATTTTGTTATGGTTGAAGCCATGTAGGTGTCGTGTCATACGTCCGAACTGTGTTAGTTCTTCAAAAAACGAAGAGACCGATGTATTTTAGCCGACAGTCTGTCATATCCACAAACGCAGAAAAACGTTATAGTTTGTTTAAGAAGGAAGATTGCTACAAATGGTTGGGTGTTATAAAAATTTTTACTTGTCATCTAGTAGATCTAAATGAGATCCCCTATTTAAAAAATAACCGTCTAACAATTTCCCGTAAAATTATTTGATAAACAAATTAATAAATTGCTGGATTCTGGTTGTCCCACTTCACGTGTTGGTTTATTAACATTCCGTTAATTAAGGAATTCAACTTAAAAAATTTTAAGTCGGAAAGCGAAACGTTTCTACAGCTGTCGGTTTGCTTAGGGTTGTTGATGGTTCAGTCGATTTGCCGATTCCTGTTGGAACGCAATGTCTTGTTCCGAATATTTTATTTATGCTTTCGTTACCGCAACACTTCGTCTTTAGTAGTGATTTCTAGAAACTGTTTAGATTAGTAGCGAATTTTAAAGAAAGCGCTTGGCATATGCGTGGTAGTTAGATAATGACGTTTCAGTGTTTGTGCTGGTATGATCGTCCTTTCCGCGTGGTTCTATATTCCTAGATATAAAAATCATCTCTTTCAGATCCTGTAATTTTAAGTTTTGCATATTCAAAATTCTTGTGGGTATTTGTCGTGTCGCGATTACGTAGTTGTAAAGAATTGGATTATGCTTATATATTTGGATCTTTAGAGGATCACATTTTTTTGCTGGTGCTTTTATCATAAGCGTGTTATGCTTATAACAGTTTTGATCTATTTTAGTGGTTGCTACTAGGTTGGTTGTTGAATTTGTTAAGGTAGTCATATGTGATTACGTCTGTGGATTCAGTCGCATTGTTATAAGCCTGAAGCGCGTACAACAGTTTAGTTAGTTGTGTACTTCGATTAATCGAGGTTTATAACAAATATTCTTATTATCATTTCTAGTTTATTATAATTCAGTGTACCTCGACCATATTTTTCAATTGCGTGATTGTCTGGAACTACGAGATCTAATTAGTGTGAACTTTGTTGGTTTGCAACCGGTTCGAGCTGTATTTTGCTCTCCAATTTTGCTGTACCTTCATCTTGCATAACACTGATGCCTTTGTGAATCGTACATGTGTAGATAGTGTATTTCTCCAGAAGCCTCCGGTGCTGTTTCTGTTGAATAACCTCTATGCATTCAGCCTTTTTTGGAACGATTCGTTTATGTAGCTCTTTGTATATCCAACGAATGTAAAGCTATCACATTTTCCCATATTCCTTGTTGTAAAGCTTACAGCCCTTGTGTAGACATATTTATGTTAGTGTTAGTTCTTTGTGCATATTAGCACATGTGTTTTGAACATATTAAAGTTCATTTGAATGTTTAGGTTAAGTTATATTTTTAAATGGAATTGCAGTGCTAGACATTCATATTTAACTTTCCATATTTGAACTTTCTTATTTTGACTACATTTTGGACGTATTATACGCATAGCTACAGGCGCATTAAACAATTCAATAATTTTGTATTAAAATATTATGGTATATTTTGAACAGGTACTGATATTGTTTAATTTGCACACGATATTTTTATTTAAAGCTTTTGGTTAGTTATGATCAAAAATTATATAACTCTTGTAATTTTAAGATTTGAGCATTGTCTCAGACATAGTTTAGTCTAATTATTATAAGGTCAACAAAAAAAGCTTTGCTGTTCTATTTAACGGTTCTGTTAGATCAAGTTTTTTTCTTTTGAAAAGAGTCAGTATAATGTTTCAAATTTACAACATTTGTTTACTCATGTTCTTCTTATTCGAAGTTTCATTGAAATTGTAATACGCTGTGTGATCATTTTATAATAAGCGAACCCGCTTTAGTATTTTAAATAAAATTCTTGCAATGTTTTAAAGACCAAGTTCAAGTTTGTTGTTTCCTTCATTTGTTTATGAATGTGAACACGCGTTTGAATATCTTGCTAGTTTTCTCACCTGAAAAGATAACCAGCCATTCTTATTTGTTCGAGCAGAAGGTTGTCGAGAGTGTTAGTAGATAGGAGCGATGAATAACATCGCACTAAATTTCTTTCTAACATCCAAGACAATGGTTTCTAAAATTTCGTTTAATAAAAATAAATATTTGTTTCCAAATTTTAGCGCAACTACGTAATAGTATTATAACTAAGCTCAATTAATACAACTAATGGTATTGAAAATACTACCTGTATGTTTGTTGTGGTTTGTTTAGCGTTTTTCTTAATCTTCTTTGGGAATTAAACCACTCATAGTTTTTAAATTCATCTTTATTTACGTTTCGATCCATGACCTTTTACTTGAAGTTTTTATTATTTTGACAACGATCCTAGGTGATGGATCGAAACGTAAATAAAGATGAATTTAAAAACTAGGAATGGTTTAATTCCCAAAGAAGATTAAGAATAATGTTATTGCAAGTTGCATGAAATCTACGTAACGCAATCAAATTTTTAAATATTAAAAAAATTTGAACTAAGTGAATAGCAAGTTGCTCTTCTTGGTTTTTGTGTCCGTCCATTATTTTTTTGTTAAATTAGTTCTACAACCCGATGTCGAGAATTAGTTTACATTATGGAAAACTACATGTCCAAGAAACCCTGTTGAGGTTGATCTTCCAAATTCTTATTTAGTATTTGTTTCACATATTTTTGTTGTATGTTATGTTATCAGTTAGTAAACCAGCTTGTTGATACGTTTGTTTTATTTTAGCGTTGCGCGTTCGGCATTTTGTTATAGAACGCTTTTAACTATAAAATTAAATAAGCTATATTAACAAAATAATGAACCACTATATAACTTGTTACGAATTAAGGTTATCATGTGTTCCTAATTGTGACTCGATACTTTTCAAATTAAACTTAGTAATAAAATTTATGGTGTTTTGTATCAAAATTTAGAATATCTCTTGATACTTACGTTGATTCACGTAATGCAGTTACAGCTTTCATATATAAAGAGAAACTTAATAAACATGTTTTTCCCAATACGTTTGTGCCAAATGGTGATATGATACTGAACTCTTTATAATTTTATTATTGTAGTTTTATTAGAAATTTAATTATAAATTGGGTTTGTAAACCAACACTTCAGGCCTGATACATAAATATAGATTTTAAATATAATATAAATTTATATTTTTGATATAAATTCTTAGAATACATCTAAGAATTAAAACTAAAATTATATGTTTTTCTTAACAACTTTAGAAGACATCCAATCAGATAAAATATTAAATTATTTATGACTGTGTTCATTGCTTTGATTTTACTAAAGTAAAAAAGTTTATTATAAAAATGTATCTAAGTTATCCAAAACTTATATTGAGTATATGGGCTGTTACTGATATTGAATAGCAAGTCTATACATTTTTAAATTAAACTCCACATGATGAAAGTTACCTTCATCATCGTCAACATTAGGCGTTCAGTCCTGGAACTGGTTAGACGCGTACCTCCATTGTTTCGTATTCTGAGCTAACTACACACTTCCCTGAAATTTCCACAACCTACATCTTTCACTTTCTACCTGCAATAGTCTGATCTAGGTCTACCTCTACATCTCTGTTTTCCTATCTCAGCTTGTAATATATCCCAATGCAATAGAACATGTGCTATGCTTCTATTTCTTCTATCTGTTCCACAGATATCTTTTCCCCTACTATTTCTAGAACATCTTTGTTAACTTTGTCAGTCCATGCAATCAGCATCATACATCTGAAGCACCACATTACACAAGGCTTCTACCTTTTTCCCTATATGCTTCTACTACAGTCCCTATTTTATAGCCATACAGCGTTTTGCTTTACGCATATGCTTTCAACACTTTTTTCCTTGTTTCTATGTTTGTCGTCTTCGAACATTGTAGTTGCTCTTTCTTGCTAGACAAAGCTCTGCTACCCTTCTATTGTTTTCTAGATATATATCTTATTTTCCCGATATTCACTGGTATGTGAAGGGGGTTAAGCAACCTGACGGCTACGAAAATTTCACAACACTAGACATTTTCCTAAATAATAGTTTTCCAATAATCCTTTCGCACAATCAACATTAGTTAAGTATATTGCAAAACTTATATATGTAGCGGTTTATAATAATAAACTTTAAGTACAGTTATTTATTTTCTTCATTAGGTTTTCCGTCTTGGAACCGGTTGGACGCGCCCCTCCATTGATATCTATTCTGAGCTATCCCATACGCTTTCGTGAAATTCCCAGTTTACATCTTTGACTATCTGTGTGCAGTAGTCTAACCTAAGTCTACCTCTACATCTCCATTGTTCTACCTCTACTTCTAATATAGTCCGCACTATTCCCTCAAGCCTCAGTATGCGACCTATCATTCTATCTCTCTCCCTGTTTTTAATATATTTCTTTCGTCCCCTGCCATTTCTAGAGCCTCTTTATTCTTAACTTTGTCTGTCCATGATATCTTCATCATACGTCTGAAGTACCACATATCAAAGGCTTCTATCTTTTTCTGTCCGCTTCTCCTTCCGTCCAAGTTTTACATTATAATTTGAATAAGGGTCGCTATACTAGCGGCCACGTCCCCAATGCTCCACTCGAAAGTACTACATTGGTCCCAGTTTTACAGCCGTACAGTGCTGTTTTCCACGCATATGCTTTCAGCAATCTTTTCCTTGTTTCTATGTTTGTTGTCTTATTTTGCAATATTTTTGAGCTGTATTTTGAAACGCAAACTTCTGTCTTGTATTTGTAATTAATGTTTTTTTGCAGTTTCTGGTTTTGTGTAATTCTTAACATCAAGTTTTGTGAATTTTCAACTCGTGTTCACGTCGAGGTTTCTACACTTTCATTGACGGTGTTTTCTAGTTTATATAAGTCTTCAAATATATGTAGAAGCTGTTTGTTCATCGGGTGTTTTAAACCACCCCTTGTGTCGCATGAAACTCTGCGGAAGTAAAATTTCGAGTTAGTCCTAAATCTCTAAAGGGTCACTTAAAACGGCTACATTTTCATCTACTGCTTATTTTTAAGGAGAACTCTTTAGAATATGAACGCATACCATACTCATTTCCCTTTTTTTATAAAAAAGATATTCTAATACACTATCCCTCCATTATACACTAGCACCCAAGTGATCAGGAAAGCCAATAGTATGTATACTTTAGTATATAACTTCAAAACGAAAATACGCAATTTATGGATACTGTGTCAAGTCATATATGTGGTTTTGTATCTTTTTTTAATTGAGATTATCAACCTAGCACCCGCTTCAACAAACTCGCATGTTATTGCTGACTTAGAATTTAAACAATAATAATTAACATATTATTTATGTGGTTTCAATATCGTGCATTATTAAATTGTTTAAGTCTGTAATATATTTAGGAAAGTAAAAGAGGAAAAAAACTAATCACATTTAAAATACTAATTACATTGTAAATATTGAAGATAAAACATTTTATAAAATCAAACCGGGTAACAAGAACACATTTTGAAAATGTTTATTTTATGGTTTAATTAATTAACTCTTTTCTTTCGTAGATACTATAATTTTTACAGGATGGCCTTGGCTTCTTAGCAATGAGTGTGCTTAGAGTGATCATGGCAAAGTAGTCCATTAACTGTATTGCGAGAAAGGAAAAAATATATTGGAAGACATATCTTTGGACCTTAAAGTTTAAAATATCGGTGTTTAAAAAATACACTCTCATGTATGATCTTAGTATAAACTTGAAAAATAATTGTAACAAAATATTTAGAAGCATAAATGGTGACTGGCATTTTGTTACTTTATATATGCGTTTTGCCATTTTGAACGTACCTGCATCTTGACGACGTTCTAAAATACTAGAACAGGTAGAATGGCTTGCGCGTTTCAATGAGCTAAAGAGCCGAACTATAGGTTTAACCAAATTAGTGGGGCCTTTAGTGAGGAACCAGACTAAGACAGGTCCCCGAAAGAGGGCAGCAGCCTCTTCAATACTTAGAGTTGTAGAGACCATAGGGGTAAGTATGAAATTCTAAGATACACTACTGCGATGCGTAAGGCAACGGAAAACCACCACATTAGCTCCCAAGTACACTGCGTACAGAAATTGTTAGTAAACATGATGGCATCCTCTGGGGTAGAATATTCTGGAGCTAAAATGGTTCCCCATTCGGATCTCCGGGAGGGGACTACTTTGGGGGATGTGATCAAAAAGAAAGTATAGAAAAAGATCCGTGAACATTCTGCGAGTCGGAGCGTGGAATGTCAGAAGTACGAAACAAGTAGGTAAGCTAGAGAACCTGAAACTTGAAATAGATAAGTTTGCACTAGACAAAGTAGGAAACAGCGAAGTCCGCTGGCTAGAGGCGGGGGATTTTTGTAGTGGAGACTTCAGGGTAATTCATACAGGATCAGAGGAAGGCAATTCGGGTGTGGGGATAGTTATGCGGAAGAAGATAGGACGACGTGTAGAAAACTACTTACAAAAGAACGAAAGAGTACTCATGGTTAGATTTGAATCTAAACCAGTTAATATAGTAATATTACAAGTATACATGTCCACCTCTAGCTGCAGTGAGGAAGAGGTAGAGGCGATCTACAAAGATATCGAAGACATTCTAAAAAACGTAAAAGGACATGAAAATTTAATAACTACGGGGGATTTTAATGCAGTGGTAGGTGAGGGTAGCGAAGGAGCGATAGCAGGTTTATTTGGGTTAGGCACGAGAAATGACAGGGAAATAGGCTGATAGAATTTTGCAACAAGAACAATTTAATCATCACAAACACATTATATCAACATCATGTTAACACGTGGAAGATGCCAGGAGATATAGGAAGATATCAAATATATTACTTTATTGTTAGACAACGGTTTACAAATTAAGTAAAAGGCTGTAGAAACTACCCGGAATCAGATATAGACACTGACCACAGCATCGTAATTATGAAGGCCGCACTTAAATTTAAAAATCTAAAAAAGAGGCACGGAAAAAGGCACTTTGACTTTGAGAAGCTAAAAGATAAGATATCCATGAAAGATTTGAAAAAAGTCAAATGAATTGCCGAAAGATATCGGGAAAATTTCTGATACTATAGGAAGTAGAAACAGAATGGAATAACATTAAATTCAGCTTAGACATGGCGGCCAGAGATATCCTGGGGTATACACAAAAAGAAAATAAGAGACCATGGATAACAAAGGATATTCTAAATTTAATAGAACAAAGACGAAAATACAAAAATAAATCAGACGAAACAGGAAAACAGAGATACAAAGCCATAAAATGGGAAATTATTCGAAAATGCAGGAAAGCTAAAGAACAATGGATTGATAAAACGTGCAAAGAGGTACAAACAAAGATGGAAATAGGAAAGACAGACGACGCATACAAATTAATTAGAATGAATTTTAGGGATATAAAACCGTATCGCAAAAATATAATTGACGCACAAGGAAACGTCATTATAGAAAACGTAGAGAAAGTGGGTAGATGGCAGGAATATATGGGGAATTTATATGCAGGAGAGGAACTAACTGCATTAGAACAGGAATCAGACATTGAAAATGATGACCTGGGATATCCTATACTTAGGGATGAGTTTGAATTAAATTAAAGGGTCTGAAAAAAGTAAGGCGCCGGGTACAGATAAGGTGCAAGCAGAAACTCTAAAAGCCGCTGGACAAGCAGTAACAGAACGTCTCTTCCGATTTGTAAGCTGTATGTATAAGACAGGCGAGATATCCCAAGATTTCAAACGTAACATCATAGTAACTATGCCAAAAACAAGAGGCGCGGATAAATGTAAAAATCTTCGAACAATAAGTTTGACCGCACACGTTTCAAAAATATTAACTAGAATTGTACAAAGATGAATGGAAAAACTTGTACATAGAAGAGGCAATGAATACTGTCAAATGCAGAAAGACATTAGGAATTAATACGCAGCGACAACATATTGATATGCTTATATTTGTAGCTGATATAGCGGTATTAGTATCTAGCAAAGAAGAGTTAGAAGCTGCTCTTAATGAAGTGGAAACAGTTCTAATGGAGAGATATGGTATGAAAATTAACAAAACTAAAACTAAAGTTCTAGTATACAAAAGAAGGAAAATAAATCAAAAACAAGAAAACAAATAGGTAACGAGAACTTACAAGAAGTTAAGAATTTTTGCTACCCAGAAAGACAAATAACGCAAAATAGGAAAAGCGCAAAAGATATAAAACAAAGATTAGCACAAGGTCATGCTACATTTAACAAGAAAAAGCATCTACTGTGCTCAAAGACCGCAAACACAGAAACAAGGAAAAGATTGCTTAAAACATATCTGTGGAGCACAGCACTATATGGCTGTGAAGCCTGGACAGTAGGAGAAGCATACAAGAAAAAGGTTGAAGCCTTTGAAATGTGGTGCTACAGACGTATAACGAAGATATCATGAACAGACAAAGTTAAGAACAAAGAGGGTACTAGAAATGGTAGGGGAAGAGAGAAATAGGACTGAATACGTTCTAAGGCATTTCTGGGGAATAGTACGAGATAGGAAAAGATAGGCAGAGGTAGACCGAGATCAGACTTTCGCACACAGATAGTGATAGATGCAGACTGTGCAAATTTCAGTGAAATGTATAGGTTGGTTCAGACTAGGAAACAATGAGGGTACGCATCCAACCAGTTCTAGGACTGAAGACCTCATGATGATGATATGCGTTTGATACAAAGATAATTATTTGATCAGTTTCACATATTTAGTTTGTTTATAGTATTTTGGCATTGCTTCGATATTTTAAAAGTTACGTTTACCGTTTTTTGAGGGTTTCTGAACTTTTGTTCAGAATTTGAGTTAATTAAGTTTCCTTATTAAGATGCGATACGTTCATTTTCTTTTCACAAAAAAAAACTTCCCTGGAGTAAAGTTCTATTGACCTCCGAGCACTTAACAGGCCCTATTCTAGTTTACTAACTACTTTATATAGTTAGGCCCATGTTTTTTGTTTTTACTAACAGCGGGACATTTGTTAAATTAGATTGCATTGACAATGAATCGTACAGTCCGCTATTAAAAGGTAAAAAAATTTGCGAGGGATTGCAAATAATTGTATTAGATGGGTGTTAATTTGCATAGGAATAGTAATATAAATGATGAAACTCTATATATCAAATCCTGTTTTGATGCCCAATTACCGGTACTGGACGCGCACATGTATCGGCTTCTTGGTATACCGCCATCAAAGAATACACTGAAATATCAGCAAAATAAAAATGACGATAGGAAGATGCTAATAATTTACACAAGGAAAGTGCTAACTAACTAATTAGAAACGTCAAAAAATCATACAAAGAAAATACTAAAAATGCGAAGGTCTAAATAATGAAATTACAAGCTTCAAAACACTTAAAATTGGATTTGTACGAATTCACGCTAAATTTAGACCGACAGACATTTTAATTCTTAAAATTTATTTTTTGAAAATTTTTTTTTGACAACCAAATATTAATTATAAAAATTGTTTATTTAGCGTCGAAATGTATTTTAGACATTTTTGTTACTTTCAGAAATTTTAGAGTTTGAATGCAAATTGTCTTCCCATTAATAGTTTTAACGGATTAAAAATCAAAGTCATCGTCATGGCTAAAAACTGCGACGTCTGTGTGTAGTTGTTCTACTAGTTAGTATATGGCTTGCACTTACCTAAAATTAAATGTATATAGACTACCGCATAAATTAGATTACTCTTAAGCGGATCAACAGGAAACCAAACGTCTAGAGGTAGAATTCGTTTTTCGGAGAATAATGGAACAGAAGCCCACGCTAAAAGCCCTGCCGCTCCGCAAATACTGTACAATGTAAAAATTTTATAAGACAGTTTAGACGCTGCTCTTAAAAAATTCTCTTGTCCTAAAGCTTTCTTTCCAAAAGCGTTTTTCTGTAGAGATGTAATTACGTTTTTAATTACTTCTTCGTTTTTAATCCATATCAACATACGTATCAGAGAACCACTTAGCTCTGTTATTAAATAAGCACTATCGGCTATTTCAGTTACTTCTACATTGTCTTTAGTCACAAAGTAAAGTATCGCTGTTACAGGAACTGGTATCAAGAACGCTCCAAATATGACTAGCGTGTAAACTTTATATAATTTAGATAGTAATCTGTGCTTCGGCGACCAAAACCCTAAAAGCTTTACAGCTATCAGATTGTGTGCTAATGGATTTCTTGTATCAACTAACATTGTGATTTGTTTAGTGTAGCGTAAATGCGAATTTGACTTCTTTTATAGGGTCAAAAATTAATTAAAGCCCGCTTATCCAGAATATGAATTAGAGGTTGTAACTAAATGGTAAAAATTAAAAGCTTGATTAACAGTTGTAAAGAACTTTTAAATTATTCTGTTTCAGTTGGCAGTTAAAGGTTATTTAAAACGCAAAAATCTCTTTTTATGTTAGGATTGATTTTTACTTTATTGTAAAGTTTGATCTAAAGAAATTCTTGGCATTTATACAAAGAGAACGGAATTACAAAGCTCCTAGTTTCGTAAGTATACCGCTGTGATTTTTGCTATGTTTATTTAAAGCTTTCTAAATATTGAAAATCATTGCCATGTGTTTCATTAAAGTTAATTTTAATGTAAATTTTCAAAATTTAAAAATTACAATTTTATATCACTAGCATAATGCAAAAAAAAACTGCATGTCCACAACACAGGATACACAATTTATTTTTTTTATCATTTATCATCTATTCTGTTTAGCAAAACAGGGTTAATGTTTTCAATTAGTTTCAACTTCATTCTAGGCACTAGGTTAACGGAAATATTATTGCTTCATAATTTATTTTTGTCGTTTTCTTACGCCCAAAATGAACTTTTATACTCTTAAAGAAAAAAATCACTTACACACGAAATATAATGAATATAGTTTAATTTTCGTGGTTTCCACTTAGTCCTAAACTAACTCAAAAATCACTTTTACAATATTTTTTTTAGTTCTTGTTCACACAAAATGTGCATTAACATGCTCAACCTGATTCAAATCGTCGTTAAAGGAATTTTTATAATGGGTTAGCTTAGATGTTTTTAATATAAGAAAACTATTTTCAACAACAAAATATAATTTTACATGGAATGGTTATAGTTGCATTTTGCTACATGCCGCAAATCGGCTATGTATCATATTTAGTTTAAGTTTAAATTTGTGACTAAATTCCCGCCATTATTTTTAAAATAGACTTGTGCATTTCCGTCATTTCGGACAGTTGCGTTTGCGCAAAAGGAATGCGCAAACGCGGAGTGATGGCGCAAGTGCGCGGTGTGTGACACGACATTATTAGCCAACGAAACGTTGAACGGTGACGTATACCTGTGTCGTTCTTTTGTCTTTTCTCTTAGAATGTAGGTTCCTCTATCGTATCTCTCCCTTCTATCGTTCCCTACCTTTATTCCTTCGTCCTACCTACGAACAAAGCAGAGGGAAGACGCCAAATCTGGTTTCAACGATGTCATGACGTAACCCACCTCAAACAACGCCCAAACGAGATACATGGAAATCAGCATGGCCCCTGCGCAAGGATGACCGCAAAATCGTGAAGCGTTCCACATTTTTATGTGAGTACTTTTTATCTTTTTTTTAAGGTACAACTTGTATCAATGTAAACATATTTGGCATGTGATGCAATTTGACACGAAATTATGTCGTAATTTCTTTGTTATGCAATAATGTGAACGTAAATAATATCAGTGTTGCCAACTATGTAAGTGACTCTGAATACGCTCGCGGGAATGTAACAGTGACGCCCTAAACTTGTGTTGAAAATTTGTCTTTGTCTCTCATTTATCTTATAAGGGTTAGTTATGAATATCTTTATAGAAATTGGGTTTTCTTCACTCAAGTATAATAAATAATAATGTTTTAAATTTTTAATGGCTTTTGAATAGAAGAAATACAATCTGGCAACATTGCATTTGGTAATTTTTCTTTTACGTTGGCGTGACATTAAATGCAGTTGAAATATCAATCTGAAGCATTTAGTCGGCCATATTTGAACAGTGACTGTTTACTTCATATATGTTATTTTAAATTTAGTTAATTGGCATTTTCCCTTATATAACAGTGTATTTATATTTTAAATTCTCTCAAAGAATTACTTAATCTAATTTAAGATGAAAGTAAAGTATATACCTTTCATGTGTTTAGCAAATTACCTTAACGTAACTCTAAACATGTGCTTTTTGAATTAAATAATTTTTTCCTGTAAGTATTTTAGTCATAGATAAAAAGCTATATGATTAAAAAATTTCCTTAAAAATACATTAAATTTAGTTAAATAATTATTTTAAAGCTGAAATTTCTTTAGTTTATCGATACCTCTTTTTTTGGGTTAACTTATTAAAACCGTTGTTTAGATAACTCATATATTATTTTAGGTTGCCATGACGTTAGGTGTTCCCTTACAATCTAAATAATTAACTATAGGTTACGAATTCTCTCTCAAAGAAAATTTTGCTTTTGATACAGCTAATGTAACTAACCGAATTCTTACCTTGGTATATCTGTACCTTTCTAAAACACTACAGTAAACTTGATTTTGTTATATCTGCATTCTTAAACACTACAATAGTAAGGTTGATGATAATGTTTTATATTTAAGTTCATTTACTATCCCCTGTAGATATATCGTTAAAATATTGTTTTGTCTAGTGAGCATGATTTTGTTTTGATAGCATATTTTTTAGATATATCGATATTGCAACGCAGCATTTTAAGATTTATTTGATCTAGGCAAGACTTGTCGTGGTTGGTCGCTCAGCAGTATGTTAGTCTAGACGAGACTCATGAAGAGTTGGTCGCTCAGCATTACATAAATCTAGACGAGACTCGTGGTAAGTTTGTCGCTCTAGTAATTTTTGAATCATTTTTTGAAGATGATGTTGAAGTTTTTGTTCATTAGTCTAGGTGAAGCTGAAGGGAGGGCTTTTCACCCTAGCCATTATATGCGTTGTAAGATATATTTTTCTTGTTCTTCAACAATTTTGTTATCAGTAAATCGAGTCTTAATAACTGCTATCTCTTCATATATCGATTCAGACCACACTAGGTGAGATGAAAATATCTTTAAAATAGCTCAAACTTTGCGTACATCCAAAAAATTTTACGTTTTATTTCTTTAACGATATACCTAATGTTTTTTGCCCCTGCTATGAATTAGTTAATTTTATTCAGCCATTTATTTTTATATACAGCACTTACCTTCTACACGTTTGGCTAATTTACATTAAACTAGCTATCTTTTTGCCACCTGTTGATTTCCCCTTAAACTTATTGTTAGTCACCTATCGGTTTATTGTCTAGATTCCCCAGTATAACTTTGTCGCTTCATTTAACTAATCCTCGCACATTTCCTACAACGGATTATTTTGTTTTCAGCATTTATCTTACATTGTTTAATTTTGTGGTGATTGTCATAACTTTGGTTGTAATAACTCATTGAATTTTTATAATTGGTTTTAGCTTATGTTAAGTGGATGTTTTTTTCTTTGCACTCACATAGAAGACGCGGCCTATGCCTTTATAAGAAATAGTCCATATTCGCAGTTGCAAAAAGCTAGGAGTTTCTATTCTATGCGTTTTTCTTCTGAATTATTACATTTGTTTTCTTTTTCTATTAAGTTACCAGAACATATAAACTTTTTTTTTGTTGTTTTTTATTGAACTTCGTGGTGAGATGCTATTGCTTTTTATTGATATTTTACCGAATTCTCGGTTGTTCCTAGCATATTAGGACAGTGTGTTTGTATTTAACTGCTTATAGTTAGGCATTCTTATGTGTTTATGGCGTTACCGTTTTTCAAAATTACCTTGAAACAGTTGGTTTTTTGTGTGAAGGTATCTGTAGTGATACTTTTAAGTTGTTGTTTTAACTTTTGCCTGATTTTCTTATCGCAGTGGATGCATTCGTTAGTCTATTAATTTTTTTAACTTATATGAACATCTTATTTATATAACGGCTTCAAGGAACCACTCTATCTTGTATCTTTGTGATGGATGACGGAACGGCATGGTGAGCTGGAGAATTCTACGCTATATCTTTAATGTATGTAGTCGTATGGTGCTGGGACGTTTTGGATCCACCTATTGTTATCTAGTTTTGTCTTAATATCTTTAACTTACCTATTAACTTTGATAATAACTTGAGCTTAATACCTTTATCTTACCTATTATCTTTGATAATGGCTTGAGCTTAATATCTTTATCTTACCTATTATTTTTAATAATAACTTGAGACTTTGCCTTATCTTTTTTTGTCTTCCTAACGTTTGGTATTTACGATCAGACGTAGGAATTGTTTTTTTGAATAGTGAGTGAAGAAGCTAAACTGATGGTAGCAATATAATTTGTTAGGTTAGTAACGCAAGAAATTAGTAAGATGATACTGCTGGTAAATTTGTTAATCCACAACCATGTCATGAAAAAGGTTTGATGTGTATTGTTTATTAACCCAGAGTACCAGTACATAAAATTTTGCTAAAGTGCAGAGTAACTTGCTCCTTTGGACATTTTGAAATTTGGGCATTTTCTTGCCATAGTAGAAACAGTTCAGATGCAATGCTTATGTGTGTGTACACTTGAAAACTGTAATGTTAGCTTTAGTTATAGTATAAATGTTAGGCGATTGTCGCATTTGTTTTAGTTTTATAGTGTTTTATGCTCTCCGACAAATTTGTGCTGTCGATTATAACTGCGCCACATTTATGACTCGTGTGTGCATTTATAGATGTAGTTCATAAACAATGGGGCTACACATTCCGTTTATGTTATCGGTTGAAAAAACCCGGTGGCGCCTAAAATAAACATTTTCTAGAATTTAAGTTAGGGTATATGTAGGTTAGTTAAGATTTCAATTTTAAGCTTTAACCGTCATTTTCTTTTTTTAAAATCTTTTTACTTTTATGGCTTTGTCGCGATTGTTACATGCCAAAAATCGGCAATGTATTTAGTTTAAGTTTAAATTTGTGACTAAATTCCCGCCATTATTTTTACAATAGACTTGTGCATTTCCGTCATTTCGGACAGTTGCGTTTGCGCAAAAGGAATGCGCAGACGCGGAGTGATGGCGCAAGTACGCGGTGTCTGACACGACACTATTAGCTAACTAGACGTCGAACGGTGACGTTCACTTGTGTCGTTCTTTTGTCTTTTCTCTTAGAATGTAGGTTCCTTTATCGTATCTCTACCTTCTATCGTTCCCTACCTTTATTCCTTCGTCCTACCTACGAACAAAGAAGAGGGAAAACGCCAAATCTGGTTTCAACGAGAGCATGACGTAACCCACTCCAAACATCGCCTAAACGAGATATATGGAAATCAGCATGGCCCCTGCGCAAGGATGACAGCAAAATGAAGCGTTCCACATTTTTAAGTGAGTATCTTTTATTTTTTTAAGGTGCAACTTGTATCATTGTAAACATATTTGGCTTGTGATACAATTTGACACGAAATTATGTCGTAATATCTTTGTTATGCAATAATGTGAACGTGGATAATAACAGTGTTGCCAACTGCAGAAGTGGCTCTGAACACGGTTGCCGGGGATGTATCAATTTACATTCAATTCCAATTGGGCGTAATTTCATCTTACGGATAGGAAATATATAGTACCATTTACATTACAAATCCACGGTCGGCGTAATTTCTCGCCGAAGTGGAATTGATGCAAGCGCTTGCTTATTGCAAGCAGAATCGAAATTTGTAGAGGTTATGGTGGTTTATTTGTATGCGAGAGGTGCCAGAAAATGTTCAACGACGAATTATTTTTGAAATTAGTATGCAATTATCCACCAATATACGATTCTCAACAAAAAGGGTATAGTAATAGGTTATTGACGGATAATGCATGGAATAGTATTTCATTATCTATGTAATCAATGTTGTGGTATGATTGTTGTTATTTGTAAAAGGAAGTATTTTATTGTGTTTGTATTTTATATTGGAAGAGTGTAAAGTGAGGTTTAAATCATTACGAGAAAAATATAGTCGGGAAAAGATGATATTACTTAGGACTAGTGGTTCTGCATTTATTTTACTCACAACATGGCCTTATATGTCTTTTTTCAATTTTATGAATGATCGTAAAAAACCGAGAACTTATGTCAATATCATTTATGTGATAGGATAACATAATATTTAGGTTATACTTGTAGAACATTTTCAAATATACATCCAGAATCACAAACATTACGTCCGGCTACTGCTGGTAGTGAATCATCGTGTGATACACATTTGGTTGAAGAAACTTCAACCAATCTCACCCCTCATTTTACTAATACATCAATTGTACCCTTTGATGAGCAACACTTTTTAGATGGTTCACAAAACAATGAAACTAGTACTTCAACCGAACAACCAGTTTCTACTCCTGTAGCCAAACAATGAGTTAACAAACGCCACAAAACCGCAAAATCGTTTCATGATGATCCTGTATTGGAAGTTTTATGGGAAATTTGGAAAAGCTGTTACTAATCCAACCGCCGAGGACAAAATTGCAAAATTTTCCCAATATATCCAAACTGAACTGCGCGATCTTCCATCTGATATTACAGAAAATTTTATAGATGATTCGCTGATAAAATTACTACAAGTGAAGAGGAAACAGAAATAAATCAACAACATAAGTTTATTTGTTTAAATTATACTATAATTTGCTTATTTGCGTTATATAATCATAAATCAGGGATGCAGCTTTTAATTTTAATATTAAGTGAATATAATTGCTAATATAAACCCCTATGTTATCTTAAATGTATTTGTTATTCATAATAACATTTTTGGCAATGTTTTAATATACTAAAGTGACTTATTTAGAAAATATTAATATGTTGTCGCAGCTGAAGCATATGTTGAACTTAAAACTGAATATGCAGTATTAACAAATCCAACAAATAAAGTCAATTCAAATAAACAATTCTAAATACTAAAATAACATCCATATAAAATCAAAGATATAAATTTAAAAAACTAAAAATCATAAGCCTAAAAGTCTTTTTAATTTTAATTTTTATTTTATTCTGTACGTGTTACATAGCCAGATTACCATGGACGGACAGCATTGCCAGTAGAAGTCACGTAGGTTTTTATATAATTACAAAAGTCCCATGCTTCGCCAGCTGCACTTCGATTACTAAATCGAGTGTTGCGTATAGTTTACAAGGCATTTGTAGCTGGAATTTTTTTCGCCATTCACCTGGAATTAAAAGAGCACCAGGAAATTCTCTATCGGTAAATCCTTCAGCACAATATAACCGTGCACTATGTGGTTGGCTTTTTATAAAATTATGCAAGCAACAGCTTTTACGATTGCATACACAGTTTCAGGAGTAGCATTTATTGGCCTATGGAAAAATCGGAATCTGGCTACCAAAATTCCAAAAGCATTCTTAATTGTTCGATGTGCTGTTGATAACCTGAAATATAATATACTGCCTTTTTGCATATATCCTTAAGTTTCAACATACCTGTAGTTAAAGATTATTTCGTCTTCAGGCATTTGCCCACTTTTCTTTTTACCATAAGGTCGTAACAATTTTATTTGCAGGGGAAAAGCTTCATCTTCAATAAAAAACATTGGTACTGGTAGCTCTGGTAATGGTAATGGTGCTGGCGGTGGTACATTCAAAGTGCCATTGTTTATTTTTTTGCCAAATGCAGAGAGTTTAAGAATTCTCCCATCGCTTTGAGAACCATATGCACCCCCACATCCACAAATGTAAAAAAAGTATTTTGCATCACATCCAGCGAGCAAAACATACTAAAATACTTTTTGTGGTTGTAAAATTGCAAACCTGAATGTGCTGGAGCTTGAATAGTTATATGTTTACCATCTAATGCTGATAAACAGTTAGGAAGTTGCCATAAAGTATAAAAGTTATCTTTTATTTGTAACCTCTGTGGAACTGTTAATGGATTTAAATAAGTAGGAGATAATTTATGCCATAATACATAACAAACTTCTCGTATTATGTTACAAATTGTTGATGGAGATATCTTGAATGCATATCCCAAACTGGGATATGAATCTCCAGTTGCAAGAAAACTTAATGTTACAGCAAAACGTGCTCCGGGTGATATAGGTGCTTGTGGCGATTGTTTTGTAATACAAGGCTCCACAATTTTCAGTTACAAATCAAACGATTCTTTAGTCATTCTTGTAAAGTTAAAAAACATTACAGGGCCTGTAGATGTCAATCTGTGGCAAGCACGAAGAAAGATGTGATACTCTTAATTGTTCTCAGGGGTTCAGGTTAGCCAATATACAACGACAGGCTGAGGGCAATATAACATTTATTATTAACTGTTGAAATACAAACTGAAATTACTTCAAACGTCGTACCGCTGGTAATAAAAAGCCAACTTAACAATGTTTATAATGTTTTATAATACACCCAATTAAACACCCCATAATGCGAACCGATTACAGCACGTGCTAGCGCACAGATTTATACAAATTATCAGATTAAAATAAAGGTCAACACTTACGTTCTAGAAATCCTTGCAGGTGCAAGCGTATAAATACCTGCCGGTGGGCCGGGTGGCTCCACCACGACAATCCTTCACTTTACTCGCGGTTTACGCTGACACTATTGTCAACACCTTAAATTATGCTACAACAGCATCTTCAATACCCGTAACGCTTTACATAACTAGACATATCTCTAAAACAACTAGTAAATATCTGCAATTGATATATACTTAGTAAATATTAAAGCTTTTATACTAGAGATATGTGAACATCCGACTATCATACATAATAATTAATAAACCTGATACGCCCTCGGCATAGACAGCTGGCATAGCCAACCGTATCCACGCGCATCTAAACATCAACTAACTACTCGTCCCCTCGATTGACCTTCCTAGCTAAGCACCCTATATTTTATCAAACATGGCTGGAAATTCCAGGCTCATGCATTTACCGTGCAGTTCCCATATTTTAAATAATCTTATAAAATATAAGATTAATATGTTTACTTGCAAAGCGCGTTACATTACCCCTCTATTGAATTTGAATAACTAATTATGAGAAATCAATACAAAGTTGAAAGCGCAACTAAACTAAACCAAAAAATAAACTTTTAAACTAACTCCTAGAAACAAGACATCCGCTTGCCCTATCCCCAACTTACAGAAACTGAACCGGTGGCACATATTTCTTCAGGTCAAATACATTATGTATACCTAAAATAATAGTCAGTACTATCATGACATACACTATTCAGAAGCCCTTCAATCTCTTTTACATAATACACCCTCTTAGGAAAAATAATATGTCCTAAAAAACGAACTGAATTTCTCGCAAAATAATATTTTTTTAACTTTACGGTTACCCCAGCCGTTTTTAATTTACGAAAAATAAAAGCTACATGCTCCATGTGACGGTTAGGATTCACAGAAAATACCAATATGTCGTTCACATACGGGATTGCAAATCCCATTACCTCAGCACCCAAGACATTATACGAGGCCCTTATAAAGCTGCCCACCGATGTTGATAAGCCAAACGACAGAACACAAAAAACATAAGTCTGCCCGTCAAATAAAAAACCCGTATTTTTTATGTTCCGCAGATATGGCTACCTGCCAGTAAGATGCGGTCAAGTCAAGCGTACTAAGACACTGACCTGGACTGAATTCATACAACAACTCACAAGGATTTGGTGGTATTGCCTTATCCTTCTCCATTCTCTTATTTAGACAGTTTGCATCAACGCAAACCCGAATGGTCCCATCCTTCTTTTTAACAGTTACTAGCGGACTGATGTATTCAGTTCGGCGCATTTATACGACCCCCCATTCTTCCATCTCCTTTATTTGTTTCCTAGCTTTCTCACGAAAAGCATAGGGAATTGGATACTGCTTACAGGCAAAAGGGGAATAATCAGTTAAATGGATTTCGCGAACGTAACCCTTGATTAGTTCCGGAAGATTTGAAAATATGGCCCTATATTCAAATAACAAATCTTTTAACGCCCCTTTTTCTTCAACAGTCAACGATTCGGCCCACCGGCAACTTTTGCAATGTCCTGCGAAGAGTACAACACCGGAAATTTCTTTCTATTATAATGACTTATACGATCCTCTTTTGTCTCGCTTATTAAGATATGTACGCCCGAATTTGGTTCATCCACAAACTTTAACTCTTGTACCTCGCCACAAAATTTACCTCTCAGTAAACCCCTGGCAAAATCAATAACTACTTCATAATCTTGCATCCAGTCGCATCCCAAGATTACATCTCTTACCAACCCCGAAATCACCAAAATGGGTAATCAATTATATGCTCACCTATTTTTAGGGATAAACAAACATGTTTCTTAACAATCACACTTTTCCCCCATGCTCCTATTAATTGAACGTTTCTACATGGCACCCTAGGCACTGTAAAACTATTCTGTACCACCCTCTTTAGAAAACTTTCCGAAATTCCCGTTATCTGAGACCCGGAATCTACCAACGCCTTTACGCTAATCATATCATTAACCAAAATATCAACAGGTGGAATTAGCGCGACAGGTTTCAACAGCACATCCCGCGCCTCTTCCTCAATCACTTCACCGAAATCTGAATTAAAAATAGTCATAACCTCCCTTTGATCCCTTTGAGTAGACTCAGTTTCTGATCGGTTGTTTTCAGATCGGTCCAGCTCAACATGATTTTTCCTATGCCAATCCATCCTATTTTGACTGCTATTTTGAGCGGCATTATTAACATTGCTCGAACGAAAATTAGTGTTCCGATTATAACCTCCACTATTCGAACGAGGAGTTTGACCCCTGTTATTTGGGAGTACCTCGTACGAAGTGTCAATTTTTCTTAGATGAGCCCCGAGTTCAAAATGCCCCTTTTTATTTCCATATCAAAATGGTTCATTGCCCAATTAATAAGCTCTTTCTCTCTCTGACAAAGGTTGAGTTAAATATTTAGCTTTTTTAATTATCTTAAGAAAATAATCTGCACGAGATTCCGTTTCGTAAAATACGTATTTAACACGAAAAAGTGTGTTTCGTTCCTGTTCTATGCTCCAGTAGCGCAAGAGAAATTGTGATTTAAAATTTTCAAATGACGAAAACTTTTTATTTCAGCCTAATCTTGAGCCGAACCTCTTAAACAATTTACCGCAAAAAATACTCGCTTTTCATACGGTACCCCTGTGTCGTTAAACATACTTTCCAATCTTCTTATAAATAGCACCGGGTGTAATACCCCGTTTGGTGAAAAGTGTAGGTTCGTACTCCCCACATCTTTCCAAACTGTAATATATCCTCGATTCTGGATCGCTACCGACGTCCCTGCATTTACATCCTCTAAACCCCCCATATTCTCCGTCTTTTCTATCTTCTTATTTCTAAATTCCTTTTTCTCTTCTAAGGCCGACGAGAGTTGCAAAAATCCCTCGCTTAAATTCACGCTCACATTTTTCAAAGCATTACTTAAACAATTTCCGACTACCGCCGACAAACTATTACTTACTTTGTCCATTACTTACGCAATTAGTCTTCTAGTGCACCTTCCTCTACGTCATTCTCTACCGCCCTGCCCTTCTTCCCCTTTTCTCTAGGCATGCTTAATTTTAACAACGCAATTCTGCATTATATTAACAACCCTTTCCACTCACTAACCGAATTATCCGTATTTTAACAAATGTTTATACCTCCCCAGGTCCCTCACAGTTTTTTATGTGCTCCACTAGTTGGCGCCAAATGTGTAGATGTCAATCTGTGTCGAGCACGAAGAAAAATGTGATAACTCTTAATTGTTCTCAGGGGTTCAGGTTAGCAAATATACAACGACAAGCCGAGGTCAATATAACAATTATTATTAACTGTTGAAATACAAACTGAAATTACTTTACACGTCGTACCGCTGGTAATAAAAAGCCAACTTAACAATGTTTATAATGTTTTATAATACACCCAATTAAACACCCCTTAATGCAAACCGATTACAGCACGTGCTAGCGCACAGATTTATACAAATTATCAGATTAAAATAAAAGTCAACACTTACGTTCTAGAAATCCTTGCAGGTGCAAGCGTATAAATACCTGCCGGTGGACCGGGTGGCTCCACCACAAAAATCCTTCACTTTACTCGCGGTTTACACTAACACTATCGTCAACACCTTAAATTACGCTACAAAAGCATCTTCAATACCCGTAACGCTTTACATAACTAGATATATATCTCTAAAACACAACTAGCAAATATCTGCAATTGATATTTACTGAGTAAATATCAAAGATTTTATACTAGAGATATGTGAACATCCGACTATCATACATAATAATTAATAAAGCTGATACACCCTCGGCATAGACAGCTGGCATAGCCACCCGTATCCACGCGCATCTAAACATCAACTAATTACTCGTTCCCTCGATTGACCTTCCTAGCTAAGCATTCTATATTTTATCAAGCACGGCAGGAAATACTAGGCTCATGCATTTACCGTGCAGTGCCCATATTTTAAATAATCTTATGAAATATAAGATTAATATATGTTTACATATATGGCGGGCTACAAGCCATAAAACCTCATTTCTTGCATAAGATTTGCATATACACCATGTTCTTCGCGCCTTTGATAAATTTCTCTCACCCATATTCTTCTTTGTCGTCGGTGGTTATTTCTTATTTCTTTTAATTGTTTCCATTTATAAAGGCCAACTATAGTAGCTGCTGCATCCAACAAAAACACTTGCATGCTGGTACCATTACTTTCCATTATATGCACTATTCGATTTTCCTTCAATGTCAACAAAATAAAATTAACCTATAAATTGTAGTCAATGTAAATGCCTAGACTGCCAAGTGTCAATTCGAGCATAAATTACTTTAGTGACAAGTTGAATGTAAATGCAACATATGAGTTTTCTTATATTTATTAAACATGCTCATAACCTAAATCCCTAAGAAACTTCTAAAGGTATAACACACTTAATTTCTCATGTGTCTAACTTTAAGATCAGTCAGCACCAAACACATTTAGGTAATACGGTTTTTTACTTTTTCTGTGCTCCTATGTCTTATTTAAAATACGTGCTAATGCGATCGAACCTTAAAACAACAAATTAAAAACAGTAAAGGCCCAAACACCTAAACTCGACTGGTACCAATGTTGTGCTACCAAGCTTGCATTTTGAATTTTGTTTGAAATAGGATCTTCATGAAAGTCGTTAGAGGGTAAAATTGTTGAATAAAATACGCATACGCTAATAGGGTAAGTAGTGGGTGTTTCCGACAGCTATTCTTACTCGGTAGCATCTTCAAAATACAGACGCTTTCATTCATATCATAATTATAGTCATTTTCTTAAATATTAGTATTTAATTTTAAACAATAAGTTTAGCGTGTGGGTTGAATATTTATACGGTTTTTCTAATGTGTTTTTCGAGTTATAAAGTTAACACTTGGCGATCGCGTTATCTATTGTTTGGCCGATTATTTCCTGACGATTTTGAGTATATGCGATGAGTTACAAACTAATCAGGTTCGAAAGAACTTGATAATGTGAAATGCAAAAGACGATCTACGTATTAACCCGTGAGCTATGTTTTACTAGTCAGTTCGATCCTTTTAACAATGGTTAGAATTGTCAAATTGATATAGACTTTGATTAAACAATTCATTACAGCGTAATCACGAAGTAGTTATAGTATAGATGGAAAGAGTTCTCAGCGTAGTTACGGAATATGAAATTAGTAATTTAGTTTTAAGAGAAGCAATTCGCATAGTAATTATTTCATATTGAAAGTAACAGTATTATTTTTGTGTAATCGCAATATCGCCTAAAATTCCGTTAGAGATGTTTTCTTTTGGGTATGTGCAATCTGTTAGTTGAACTTCGACATCGGATGAACATTCTAGACACTTGATGAACAGACATCTAAAAGTTTTCAGTTTCCGTTGAATATAAGAATTATGGACATTCACAAATTAAGGAATTCGTAAAAAATTCTTGTTTGTAGAATTTTTACTATATTCTAGTAAGTGGATTTTAAATTATGTTGTACTATGCATTGCTTTTATTCCACATTTGTTTGACCCTTAAAGTTTGTTTACATCGTATGAGCTTAGGAATATTTAAAGTTACGCGATATAACGTACAATTCAAAGTGCAGTACATATAAAGTAGAAATATGTATATTCACCTCATACAAGTTTACAAAATTGTGAGCCATAGTTTGTCCATCTTAAGTTCCTCAATTTATATATAAAGGTTTAAGAAGAAATTATCTGCAGTGTTGTACCATATATAACGTTTGCAGTATTTAATAACGTACTATTTTGTATAACCGTTCTAAAGTCAATTTTTTGGTATACAATTTTCTTCCTTAAGTGGAACTATTTATTCGTAATAGTGAATTGTCAAATAAAAGGTTATCCCTTTTATTCATGTAATTGATTGAACTTAAATAGATTCATGTACTTTATTATTAAGTTTAATTATCTATGATATGTAAGTTATGTTTCTGACGTACCTGCATGTAAATATATTCGCTCGTACTTAGTTAAATTTCATATTCCTTACTCTATTCACAGTCATTTTGCGAATTTTCATTAACAATCAACCGCTTTCTTATTGCTTATTCAACAACCTACAGGCTTTATTAGTTCATGTAATTATAATTTAGTTACTGTAAATCCAATTTATTTCAATATAGCATCGAAACTGGTATTTTGCTTAAAGATTATAATAAGTTTTAAACGTGGTTGGGTTATCAGAACATTTGCTATCAGAAATACAAGTGGTGATTCGATTTTCGATTTGTAGTTCGCTCTGAGTTTTCTAATGTTTGACATTCGGGTTATCATTTTTGTATAAGTTGGTGTACGATGAATATATCTCATCAATTCCTTTTAAGAAACAGTTTTTAGTTTTCGTTTGCGTAAAATTAGAAATATGATATCTCATTTAATAAGTGTTCTTATACACAAGATGGAGTCAAGAATATAAATTATTTATTTAAATGGTATGGCGCCGTACGTCTGATGTTTAGCTATTTTTAGCGATGTAGTGATGAAATTTTCTTGCTTTAATAATTGGAGTAGTAAGGTGAATTTTTAGGCAATAAAGTATTTAAACTAATTAGTAATGGAACATAATATCACATACCTTTGACCTTGATGCTTTAATACCGACTACAAAAGTTGTTGTGCCGTAACCGCTGATTATTAAAACCTCCAAGACCACGCTTTGACATGTTAAAACGGAACGTCATGCTAACCTGTAAAACGCTATTCTTTCTCTACACAGGGTGTTTTGAAACATCGTTTAAAGATTTTAAGGACATGTAGTACAATCGAAAAAAAGATTGAAAGTCATAATAAACATATGTTCACAAATTAACTGTTTACGAGATAATAAATAAGTAAACGATAACATATTTCAGTAAACAGATGATTATCAGCTTTTGTTCTATGACAGTTTAATTTGATGTTTAGTGCAATTTGTAGCAATTACAATGATCACGTATTCTAATGCTGAAACGAGCGATTTGGTGTTCAAGTACGGTCGTGCTAATGGGAATTCTTTACAAACACGTCGCTTCTATGCTGAAACGTTTCCTGATCGCCAACTGCCCTCGCATGTGATGATTCAGACTGTGTTTCAACGCCTAAGAGAAACTGGTTCGTTTGAGAAGCGGTCTTATGATACTGGACGGCAGAGAATAGCATGTACTCCGCAGATACAAGATCGAATGTTGAATATCATTGATGAAAATCCCGAAAATTTTGACTCAAGTGGGTGTAAGCAGCTATCCTGTTTAGAGAACTTCATGAGCAACTTCTATACTCCTACCATATCTAACGGGTACAAGCTCTTACGGCTCTGGATTATCAAGCGAGAATGACATTCTGTGAGTGGTTTTTACGAACAGCTGCTGATCGGCAAGATTTCGCTGATAACACCCTTTTCACTAATGAAACTGGTTTTTACTAAAAATAGAATATTTAATTCCCACAACAGTCTTGTTTGGTGTGAAGAGAATCCTCGTGCTATCGTTGAAGCCAGACACCAGCAACGTTTCTCTCTAAACATCTGATTAGGCATGAATAGGGGAACGGTTACTAGGACAGATTGTTTTGCCACATCGCTTAACAGGTCTTGCATACCTTACATGCGATTTTCCAATGCTCCACCCGAAGGTACTACATTGGCCAGGAAGCAAGTTTTTTTACCTAAAAAATTCTGAAATTTGGCAAACCCTTGCTGTTCCAAGTAAGGTAGGGATCTTTAACGTGCGTGACAACAATCACACACAGGACCTATATTTTACCTCTCATCCAAACGAGGGCGTATTTTTGTGAAAAATACTCGCCTAACATTTTTCAAGCGGACCGAGCCAAGACTCGAACAACCGACCTTGGATGTAGTAGTCACACGCATACCAACTACGCCACAGAGCCGCCTGGTCTTGCATAGCTCAAGTTTTTGGAAAATACTTTACCTGAACTTTTGGTAGATTTACCTCTAAATCTAAGACTGAACCTCTGGTTTATGTAAGATGGAGCTCCACCGCACTTTACGCTTGCTGTTAGGGAAGATCTTAACGATGAATTTCCTGGGAGATGGATAGGGCGAGCAGGTTCTATTGCTTATTCTCCAAGATTTCTTGTTCTAAACCCGTTGAACTTTTAGTATCTGAAATTATTTGGAAAGTGTAGTGTATGCAACACCGGTAAACGAATAGAGCACTGTTCCCAGATAATTCGAGAAAAACCCTTGATTTTGAAAGAGTGCATACTTCCTTTGAAAGGTGATGTAGATCTTGTGTCGAAATGGAAGGACGTCATTTTGAACAACTTCTTTAGTCGTAATCTATTTTATGTTAAAATGCAATAACATCTTAATAAAGCAAACTTATTCTGCAATTGCAATAAAACCTCTGTTATCTCGTAAACAGTTGATTTGTAGACATATGTTTAACTTTCAACCTTATTTTCGATCGTACTACATGCCCTTAAAATCTTTAAACAATGCTTCAAAAAACTCTGTATCGTTTTGATGACTTCTTTCGTTGAAAATTGGGTCTGAATTTTGTTTAAGTTTTTAGATTACTCATCGCCAATCGCAGATGTTTCGGCGTGGAAATTGAACTTAGTTCGCCCAAATCGTCGGAGTGTGCTTATGACGATGACTGATACTGTTTGGTATTTATTTAGAAATTAAGTTTTACATTGACTAACATTAAACATCTTCTACATAAAATTTAGAGTACTATTATTTAATTATGACTTTTTTCCTAATAATTTTTTTACAACTACATCAAAGTGCATTTCGACCTGTACATGGTATCTTTCTTTTGAATATTAAAAGCCACTCTTTCACACTTTATCTTGTTTCTGGTTGTAGTGTTGAGATCGCTTCTGTTATGGCTAACTGGTTTTAGTAAACAGCTTCCAGCACATAGACACCACGTTGAATTACACAAAACGGCAAAGCACGCACACCAGTAGGTAATTGTAGTGAAAACAGAAACTGTTGTAAAGGATAGTGATGCAACGCCACGATCTACTTCTCGACTGTCTTGAAGGTGATAACGTAACTAATTGTAGAATAGTTCATAAAGGCGTTAAAGTAATGACGTGTATATCGCATTATTAATTTAAATTCGCTTCAACTATGTAACATGTACAAGTACGTTGCAGTGTGGATATTAAATTGTTGTGTATTATATGTACATTTTTGCGGAGTTTTTTAATATCAAAAAATTATATTTTAAACTAAACTTAAACTAAATAGATTTGCATTGTGGACGCAACACAGTTCACTATATAATTTTTGTTTAATTATTGTTTTATGTAAATATTAGGATCGTGGTTAAAAATTAGTTTGAGATAATTAAAAGTGTAATAATTATTTTTGCGAAGAATTTTATACTGTGTAAATTCTTCGGAATGTGTTTAGAACAAATGTTGTTTTCTATGCGAGCTGGTTTTCTTCTTAAAACATGTTGATTTGTTAAGGGTTTGTAAATAAATTTTGTCTCTTGAGGTTTTCTTTTTCTTTCTGTGTACCCCACCCCACACAACGACTTTATAGCTAGCACGGCATTCTTTGGATTCGTTTGCTCTTTTTTGTTGCGGTACTCGGTGCGGGCTTATTTCTTTGCTAACTATACTTTTCTTTCTTGTCTGCATGGAAAGCCGTAACATGTTGCCTACGTCAAGACGTGCGTACATACAGTTATTTTGGAATATAATGTTATTAGTAAATCACGTCGCGCGATTAACGTACGTACCTATTGGTCAAAACGAGAAGCACGTGGATTGTGTTCTTGAACAGTCGTGATAAATGCAATACGCTTGCGAATATGGCGACCTGGGTTGTTCGAATAGCTATCTATTGACATCGGTGGTTGACAAATATGTAATTGTACGATAAGCAAAACGTAGGGATATTTGTTAGGTTAGTCTTGAAGGCAATCCCTTTCCTGTTTGGATTGTCGTTCGAGGCAAGTGCCACGGTCATGTTTTCGTTAGTGGTTGGTGTTCAAAAGGTATGATTTAGATGATTAACTTTATTTCCTTGGTTTGGAAATGTTCATCAAGCTTGTTCACTATACATGATGCTAATTTGAAGAAGTAAGGTAATTGTGTCCTTTGCAAAGAACAGGATTTAGGTTGAGTTCATTATTTTTATATAGTATACCCGTGATGAAAAATCAATAACCTTTTATTGGTTATCTTGAGAGTAAGTTAACTTAATTATTTGTTAGAAAAATGTTGAAGTGCAACCTTAAAAAACTAATATTAATTGTTTTATTCAATATTGCTAACCTTAAATCAAGTAAATCTGCTTTAAAAAATATTACAATTTTGTTTGTTGAAAATTGTTTTTTTTAAAACACATGATATTGTGATTATAAGGATATATTTTATTCAGGGTAATTAATTGGACATGTGATATTTTCCATATGCAATTACAAGATTATTAAGAAAGCTTAGGTGAATGATACGAATATAATATTATTTATTATTTATAAACCTTAAAGAATTTATCTGAAAATGTGTAACGAGTAATAGTACTGATATTTGACTCTGTCGACAATTGATTTTATGAACTGAGCGTCAATGGTGTAGTTTTGACGTTAATTTCAGATGCTGAATTCTGATGTTAAGCTCGATAAAGTCTAGAATAATTTATTTAGTATAACTGATTATAATTTCATATCTGTGAGTACTATTCGCAGTTCTTGCTGTAAATGGTAAAACAGCTTCAAATAAGTACTGACTTCCTATTTCTAAGCCTTACCTTCTATACCCAAAAACTAAGTAAGTTTGTCCAAACATATTCAGTTTTTTCCTTAACTAGGGTTCCGCATTGCTCATAATTTCTTTTCTACAACAATAACCTAATTGTAGTTCATGTTTTACATCTCATCAGTCTTTCAATTGCATGAGATCAAGTTAATGAATAATTGACCTACTGAACATAATACTATTTCCGTTATTACATTACCCTGCATTCATTATGCATATTACCAATAATAAGGAATAAGCTTATTTCTTATTTTCTGTAATACATTAAATTTCCTATTTGTAAAATGTGTGAGCTTTACCCTTAATCTTAATTGTAATAGATACCGTAAATTTACCTATAACATGTTTGCAATAGTTTTTGCGAACATCTTGTTGCGTCTGCAAATATACCTAATACCTGCACCTAAATTATATTATTAACCTAAACTTAACTCGTCAGCTTCGATTGGAAGTCGACCTATCTTTGTGATTGGTGGAGTTACTAATTTTTTGTTACTTGTTTTTAATGTTACTACGAGCATTAACCCGTCTTTGCCCGGATGGATATATTGTATTTCTGCTAGTGACCATGCAGGTGATCCGTACCCGTCTGATTTGACCATTACTATGTGTCCTTTTTTAAGATTCGTGTAGTTGATTCTCTATTTTGTTTTCTGTTGGGACATGTTTAAATATTCTGCCATTCACACCTTTCAGAAATCCCGTTGTTTTTTATGTATTAGTTCCATCTTTCATAATGTGTACCAGTGATGATGTTTGACCTAGACTGTAACAAGCATGGAACTTTTGCTATTGAAATATGTCGTGGAGTTAATGTAACTAGTCCGTTTGGGTCGACTCTGATAGATACGAGGAGCCTTGAATTTAAGCATGCCACAATTAGGCAGAGGGTTGTCGTTAGTTCTTCGAACGTTAGGGTGGTGTATCCGATTGCTTTTCTGACACAATACCTCATCGATTTAACCCGGCCTCCTATAAGACTACATGGTGTAAGCTTGTCGGTGGTATAAAATGCCATGTTGTTCCTTGAATTTCAACTTGCTCCCAAATATTCGGATTTTGTGTAAAGCTTTGCAATTCCTGGTCCATTATTTTCCTGGATCCTAAAAATGTGGTGCCACCGTCAGAGTGTTCAGATTTCCCACGCCTTGAAGTGAACCTGTTGAACGCTGCCATGGATATTCTTGCCGTCATGTCGCTGGTGGCCTCTAGATATATTGCTTTAGTTGCCGTACATATAAAGATAACTATATATCCTTTATGTGACTTTATTTCCCTACCCTTTGTTATATGTAGTAAGATCGGCCCAGCGTAGTCTATGTGTATATGTGAGAACGGTGGTAATGGTGTAACCCTGCAAGCTGGCAGATCTCCTATCAGTTGCTGTGGTTGCCTTTATCCTTTCACAGGTTACACAGTGGTTTAATACTTGACGAATTTTATTTTTTAATTCTTGCGCTCAGTATTGTTCTTGAAATGTGTTAAAACCATTCGATATCCGTCGTGTACTGTTTTGTAATAGGCTTCTCTAATATCTAGTGTTACAAGTGTAGCAGTGTGGGATGTTTTGATCATAAGCCAAGTCCGAATTTTATAACCTGCCCCTAATCCTGATCCCTTCCTTATTTGTGAAAGGTTTTAATTTGTTATGTTGTGTTAACGATTTTCCGTTTCTGTTTCTAAATTCCTCTGGTAAGTATGCCACCTGTTCTATTTTTATTAACATCTTTAATACCGCCTTTATCGACGTAGACGATAACCATCGGGTATTTGGTTTGTTCGCTCGACATCCAGCCAGGAAACGTCTGCTATTTGCTATTGAAGTGTTAGAAATGCCCGTGACTCTTTTCTAAGCCTGCTTCCAGTTTCTTGTTATTTATTACAAACTCTTCCCATAAAGCGTGAACTTTCTCTCTTTTCGTAACAAAAGAACTTTCTGTTATCCTAATTGTTAGATTTTCTTCTATATTTACCAACATCTTTTGCAAATCTTTTCAAATTCTTACTTGCTTCTTTGCTAATGCCTGAATTTTAAACTATTATTCTTAGACCTGACTTGCAACCTTGAACCTTTTCAAAATTAGCATGTATTTGTAGGACACGCACTAATCCGGTATACAAAATATTTACTTGAAACAACCAATGTTTACTATTGCTTAAAGCTTTCCAATTTCCCATGTGCACTAATCCTCAACCTTGATTTCTTCCAATTAATATGTGTTTGTAATACACATACTAACTGTTTTTTTGGTGACCAAAATTTGGGTTCCGAATGTCTAACTTTTGCCTTCACAACTCCAATTTTTCTATGTTCTTTGCTCGAGGAACCAAAATCTTGTTCAAAATGCCCAAATTTTTGATCATAATTCACCCAAATTTTGGTTATTTTTGTTCGAATGACAAAAATGTCGACAATTGACCAGACGAACTGAGCGTCGATGCTGTACTTTAAACGCCAAATCCAGATGCTGAATTCTGATGTTAACTTTGTTATTAATTAAAATAACTGATAAAGTGTAGAATAATTAATTTATTATAAATTATTACAAGTTCACATCTGTGAGTAGTATTTACAACTCTTGCTGTAGCTTATGGTAGAACAGCTTCAAATAAGTACTGACATACTACTTCTGTCTTACTTTTTATACCCAAAAACTAGAAAAGTTTATCCAAACATATTCGGTTTTTTTTTGCTTAACTACTGTTCTTCATTACTCATAATTTCGTTATTACAGAAATAACCTAGTTCACTTCATGTTTCCCTTCTCATTAGTATTTCAATTGCGTGAGGTTAAGTCCCTGAATACTTGACCCAATGGACATAATACTGTTTGCGTTATTACATTACCTTGGATTCATTAATTACAAAACACGCATATTACCAACAATAAGGAATAAGCTTATTTCTTATTTTCTGTAACACATTAAATTTCCTACTTATGAAATGTATAATTTTTAACCTGAATCTTAATTGTAATATGAACCATAAATTTACTTGAAGTATGTTTGCAATAATTTTGCGAACAGGCTTTGAGTAATATAAATGTGAATTATATTGGAATTACATTATTAACAAATCTATAATTATATAGTCTTAGACTAATCATTTTCCTTTGTTTAGTCAAACTTAGAATTTGTGAATCTGAAACTTTAATTGTTTATTAAAGATGAAATAGGCTTGATCTTTTATTTGTGTTCTAAGTAGACAAACAAATTTTGAAAGGTGTATATAAATATTTTATAGTGGTGCTTTGAAGAGCCGCAAATAGTGGCCCTGGTAAAATATACAAGTGTTTGTTTTTGCTTCAGATTCCATCCATCGTGAGATCAAGTACATAAGTAATGCAATTTTTGAGATTAACTGTCGTGTAATTTTATAAGCGTTTCTGTATATCTCCTTGAAATTGTAATTTAAAAATACCGTGGCCATCAATTTTGTGTATTGATTATCAAATTCATTCACCCCCTTCTCTCACACTCTACCCTAGAATTTAAGTTCTAGTCTAGCCGTGAGTACCATTTTGGGTTACTTTCACCGTGAAGTCGTTTTTGTCAACGTTGTATTTAATAATCTTATCTCTTAATTCTAGGATCCCATTGATACCATTCCGATATTATCATCGAGGTAAGGTTCCAGGTAGGAAAACTCATTGAAATGTACAAAATATATCTACATTTTAGAATATTGTTCAGGATCAATTTTCTAGTGCACGATTTTACAACTTAAGTAGTTGATGTGAGAACTCAGCTAAATCCAAATAGAGCCAATTGTAAACGTTTGCTAAATTTTTAACGTACTCCAGAAACAATTTCATTAGATGTTCCGAGTATTAACGGTATTATAAAAAGTTTTATACATACACAATAAAATGATTTAATCCGATATTTAGTTTAAAGCCTTTTGGGTTCTAAAATAAAGTCAATTATAATTAATAGCAATTTTTCCTGCCTATTTTTTTTGTTGTTGAATGATTGTAATTTAATCATATATATATATTATACGTATAAACTAATTTGCAAACTATACGTTTGATGATTTAAGTTTTAAAAGAGACACCAAATAGTTGTTGTAGTAGTCCTAACTTATACAGAAAGGTGTAGAATTATTTGTGTTAAAGTTTAGAAGTTTTTAACAAGAACTTATTAAACATTACTCTTGATTTTATTTTTAAATTTTGAAGCGTAAGTTGCAGTCTCGTGTTTTATTTCATTAAAATTTGCTTCTTTCAGGAATATACTCCATACTCACGATTGTTGATTGTCATTACGATACATGACTTAGGATTACTGCACTTTTTCTAGGTTAACTGATTATATTAATTTTGTTAAGTGCAATGGCACTCGACTTTTTAAAACAGCTTTATTCGCTTCCCCATTAACCCCTTGCTCATCGCTCAACCGCTGAAGTAAAGTTCAGAGCAAGTTAATAAGGACTTTCCCAGGATTAAGTAAGGGACGACGTAAATACTGGGAAAATACAGGGGAGAATTTGCTGGGTGTCGCGAACAATATGCCATAAGGAACTTCAGTGTAGCGTAACAATTAGTCCTCCAGTAATGGATATGCCGATCATAAAATATATATTGACACATTTTGAGATAGAAGTTAGACAGTATGTAACACTGCAGAATATTATAGAACGGGAAACATTCTTAAAGTATGTACAAAGATACTACGACGTAAGTACAGAGAGACCAAGGGAGTACCGTGATAGGAATGTAAATCAAGTTAGGTTTGAAACAAGAGGAAATACTTTCAATAATAGGGAGAATAATTTTAATACCAGGGGAACCAACTTTAATAGACCACAATTTAGGAATAACTGGGAATCTAGAGGAAGTAATTACAGGAGTAGCAGCGGCACTAGGAATGCGAATCAGGAACCGAGACTTCAGAAACAAAATAGCTTACCAGAGATTTCTAGAAAGCAACCTAGATCAAATAATAATACTAATGAAGTTAGGGGCACACCGGAAGTAAGTAGCACTTATGCGGAAGTAATGAAAAGACAAGGGGGACAGAGTAATGAGAATCGTGTGAAGCAGGATTTTCAGTAGAGGACAAACCACTAGAATCAGTAATTTGCAAGTATGAACATCCACGGGAATTCATGACAATCGAAGAGGAAGTTAAACCGGAAGTAATTGAAAAAATTTGTTAACGAATAGTTTAAGTTAAAATATTAGATTATAAAATAGGATCGTTGCTCGTTTGGTATCAGAAGAATTTGTGAAAGAAATTAAGTATCAAATTTGTGGTCGAATTATGCCAATTAAGAGTCATTTAATGGCTCCGAATAAGAAGTTTGTTGTAGTAAATAACGTTGTTGTGTTAAAAGTAGATGTTGGTCCGGTGAGCTGTGAACGTGAATTTATGATTGTTCCAGGATTCAAATTTAAAAGTATATTAGTGATGGATTGCATGGTGAAGTTAGGTCTGGTTATAGACATAGAGAGAAGGTTAATAAAGGTTAGGGATGTTGTATTGCACTGGAAAAGTTGTTATGACGTCAGTGAAGTTGACGTGTGTTTAAGTGTTAATTTAATGAAAATAGATGAAGGGGGAGGAGATGAGTTAGATACTATTAATTGTCCGGAAGAGAAATTCATTGAGGTCTAGGCACTTTTAAGGAAACATTCAGAATTAGTAGATGTGAAGGCAAGCACAGTGCTAGGTTATGAACATGTTTTAGAGGTTGATAATTCAAAACCTATTAATTCTAAGATATAACCTATAAGTAAACTAGAAGTTATCTAAAATGTTGAATGATGGCATAATTGAATATTTTAACACACATTTTCTAAACCCGTTAGTGGTTGTTAAGAGGAAAGATAACAGCATTCGTTTCTGTTAGATGCAAGGAAACTCAACCAACGGACTAAACCGCAATTTTATTGTCCACCATCCATGGACACACTTTTAACTAGGTTAAGTAGTAAATTAATTTTCAGCAAGCTTGATTTGAGGAACTCTTTCTGGTTGATTCCGTTACCTAAAGATTATAGAAGGTACACAGGATTTTCAGTGGAAGGAAAAATCTATAATTTTAAAGCGGTACCGTATGGTTTGTCTACGTCAAGTGCAGCATTAATTAATGCCATGCCGGCAATTTTAGTGGCGTATGAATAATTTTCCATTCATTACGTCGATGATGTTTAATTTTCAGCGAAACACAACAGCAATATTATTTACACCTAGAGAAGATTTTATCAGAGCTTAAATTAGCAGGCTTGAGGATAAATATTGAGAAGTGCGAATTGTTTTCTAAAATAGTTAAATTTTTAGGTTATGTGGTAAATAATTAAGTTATGTGTATTGATAAAAAAGATTGTCGGAGATTTTGAGGTATCCAATCCCGAATAATGTTAGGAAATTAAGGGCGTTTCTGAGCGTTCTTAATTTTTATAATAAGTTTGTACCAGCATTTTCAGAAAAAGCGGTTCCGCTGTTCCGACTACTCAAGAAAGGTGTAAAATGAAAATGGTCCGAGAGCCAGGAGGTCGCTTATTTAACTCTGTTAGAACAGTTTCATGAACAGCTGATTTTAAGCCATCCAAGGTTTGAGTTAGGCTTCATATTGCGTACTGACGCGTCTGATTGTGCTCTAGCCGCCGAATTATATCAAGATCAGGATAGGGAAGAAGCCACTATTTATTTATTTCAAGAACACTGAAGCCGCATGAACTAAATTATACTATAAGCGAAAAGGAGAGGGCTGCTGTGATTTTTGGTGTTAGTAAATTTAAATTTTATTTATTAGGTAGGCTTTTTGTTATAGAGACTGTAAAATTTTTAAGATTAGCATCGCATATGAACCACAGGTTGTGGAAGGACAATTTGTCTAAGGTCTAGTCCTGTATAAATGAAACGCCCAGTACCGTGACGAAAACTAGCCACATTATGCTCATAAAGCAATCTTACCCTGAAAGGTCTTGGCAGATTGTATCTAAGGATGATGAGTTTCAGCAATTATTGATTCAGGTAAGAGAAAATTAAGAGTGCGTTCTTAAAAGTATGTGAGAAAGATGAATGCACGAATTAGGAAAAGAGTAAAATTCAAAGTGGGTGACTTAGTAGCAGTTAAAAGTTTGAGAGTGGGTAAAAGGGAGCAGCTGACGTGCAAAACTGCATTTATCTTATGATGGTCCTTTTGAAATTAGTGACGTAGTAAGAGAATCCACGTATATTCTACGAGATGTTAATACACAAATGTTGCGAGGAAAGCTTCACATGAATTTATTGTTTCCGCAAAGACAGGAAGTTAGGAAGTAAGGAATTTTAGACAGTATTTGAATCCAAGTGTAAAACCAGCTTTAGTTGCGATATTTGGTATGGTGAAACTATGTTATTTTGCAGTTTGAATGTGATTTTTGGATTCAGAATATTAAAATACATCAAAAACACCTTTAAAAGCTTGTAAAAGTCGATGTTGAATATTTAATTTTTTAAGAAATTTTCAGAAATTTCAGGTTTATTTTCATAATCTTTCAAATGTAAGTACTCATAAAATATGACCCATGGCGAATAAGAAACATCCCGTGAATAGTAATGTATTTCAAATTTAATATTTTAAAACACAAAATTATAACCCTCATATTTAATAATAGTCAAGTTGGTAGTTATATTTTTTAAAAACTTTTCGAACGATTTTTAAACAGTTTATTTTTTTGTATGAGAGCAAAGGGGCTCTACGAAACGAAACAAACAACAACGATTCCATGTAGTATTAGTTTCCGACGTCAATTAGTGGAGTAAAAGAAAGATTTACGATCTCAGAAACCAATGTAAATTTGATAAAAAACAGAAAGGCATGAATGCAGCTGTCGTTCAAGCAACGTAGATTGAAAACATGGTGACAGAGAGGGTTGATTCGAGCGCATGTGTATGAATGCAATAGGAATAACACGTGTTGGAAATAGGCGTATTCTAGACGTTAGTTTTCATCGACTTGGGGTTTATACCAAAGTTATCAAAGCCTTGATTTTTTGAATTCTAGGAAGGTTGTAGCGCACGTGTTTATTTTGTTGATTTCGAAGAAGATTTTACGAAGAAATATTTTTAAAAATATAGCGATTCCAAGTTGGTTTTACTAATGAATTTGTTTTGAGGGCAAGAATACGAAGAATTTGACTACTTGTGGATTTGTTTATGTAAAAGATTTAGAACGAAAGAGCTTGGCCTTGTTGATGTCTGTATTTTTGGGAATTGAAAATAATATGTTAAGAAGGTCTTTAGAGAATTTACCATGTTTTAGAGGTATGTAACCATACGTTTTGGCGTACGTGCAAGATTATATGTAATAGCTAATAATTTCCTATACAAAATTCAAAAACACGATATTGAAAGGTACAAGGTACCATAGCCAACGAACTCCATAATGTAAAACTTTGATGCCTTCGTGATTTGGGAGTGTTTTAACGAAAGATTGGAAGGTAACTCTATATAAAATCCGAAAGCAGCCATGATAAGACAAGTGCAACGCCTCGACAAAGATAATGCGCGATCAAGCCAATGACGGCACGTGGAAGAGCTTGCTTTTATATATTACACCAAACTATTAATTGTCAGTTCTCGATAACTGAAGCACAAACTGTACTAGTTTGAACAAAAATACTACCCAAAGCTCAAGTGTGAAATTAAAACCACAATTTATAAGTGAAAGTTAATAATTAAAATTTTCAAGTACAAGTGCACGTTCGCCGTCGAGACAAGACGTAAGTCCAAATTTTAAATATGATGATCTTTAACATTTATTAACTTAGGGCTCCGAGGAATCTAAGGAAACTGAGAAATTCTGTAAGAGATCTACTGAGAGATATACGAAGCGATTCAATAAACAATTCACTAAACACATTCAATAAGAAATCTAACGTAAAAATCCAATACCATGAGTAACATATATAATAAAGGGGATAACTTTGAATCAGGACGTTAAGCTGAAAGCAACCCAAGGTCATTGGTTAACGGCACGTAGCAGCAGGTCACAGGATCGGGTTGTACGCAGAGCTACACATTCGAACCAGGAAATCAAACGAAAAAAATACCAAGTTAGAGATCATAGAAAGTTAATAGCATAAAACCTATTTTTTTGAACATTTAAAGCTTGCATGTACTTAGATATTTACGTGAAGGTTCATCAAAAATTTGGATTGATACGTAGAAATTACGTTAAGAGAAAAAAGGGTCATAAACGTTCAACGAGATTTCCACTATAATATAGTTTTTTTTTGCTGGCTTTATATATTTTTAATAGGTTTATAATTTGGTGATGAACAGATTTATATTTTTTACTTAGATTCAAGGATTGTAAATAGCAAATAATATTACGAAGGTTGTAGAAGTACAAATTGTACATATTTCTTGATTTATTATACAAATTTTTGGTTATTCAGCTTATCTCATTTAGGTACAAAGTGTTAGAGAAAAAGGGGGGTAAAAATTTCTGTTACCGCATCGTCCTGCACTCTGTGTGGGGTTGAACTGAGCTAGTCGAGGCATAAATCTGATTGTGTGAAATTAAAAACTTATTCTAGATTATTTAGAAACAGAGCGATGGCGAGCAACAGGCAACCGAGCCTTAATAGAAGTACAACGATATCGTCCCAGTAATATTTATATATATATATATATATATATATATATAACATTCAAAACTGTTAACAGACCTATCATTGTGTAAACAATTTTTGTAAGTTTTGACAAATCTCCATTTAGCAAAGAGCAAGTGATGTTTAAAAATTTTCCAAGTCTCTAAGAGTGACTATTATGTGACTAAAATAATCAAAGGCACATTCATGCTTTATAATTTTAATAAACAATATTATAAACATTGCTTAACAAAGCCCTAAAGTAATATTTTAGCATAACCTGAAATTAAGAACATTTATAACTTAATATTGTTCTTGGCGTTCGTGTTTCATTTTATGCATATCTGTTACTATTCAAGCGTTGTAATACTGCAAATAGAGAATAAGCCCTTCGCAAAATCTAAAAATATACAGTTAGTGCTAGTATTGCATTTCAATGTCCAGTCATATAAACCGTGCTAAAAGTATCTAGAGACAAATCGAACAGTTGTGCAGCTCTAACCATGAGCGGCTTCTTCGCCCGTTCCATAAGTATACTAAGGACCTTTTTTGATTTCGGTCCGTAAATATACCATCCACTCGTGTAAATTGCGTCCACCAAACCTGCACTCTAGAAATAAAGAAATAATTTACTAAATAAGTCTTTTAAAATACATTTTGGATATCATTTACTTTACAAGATCTAAATTACTGACCCCATTTAGAAACATAAAACTAACAGTGGCACTTGTGAAATAATTTTTATACGGTGTTTTATTCCTTAGAGTCATTACCAAAACAATTTAATGTCCATGTAGCCCTATTAAGTCACTTGTCCATATATTTTCTTATTTTTAACTAAATTTGTGATCGTTAATTTTTTTGTATATTTACATAGTGAGACTTACATAAGAAAAGTTTTGAGAATATTAATTACAAAGAGAAATTGTATAAACTCTACTTATATTTCTATCAAGTAGGTGATAATGGCGTTTTTTTAGAGTTAAGATCTACTCTTCAATTGTAGATTTTAATGTTTGCATGTAAGTAATGCTTCGGGCTAATGCGTGTTGAAAAAAGATGTTTGTGAATATAGCAATGAATATTTGACGTGATTATCAATTTGATGTTGGATCTTCGTTATTTAATTTAATCTGAGCTAGCAGGACAATACGGGCATCTTCAGGCAATAGTTCACACACTTTTTATTGATCCCCAACATAAAGGGTTTCTTGGATTCATTTTCATAAGCGCTACGTTTTACAACAATATATATATATATATATATATATATATATATATATATATATCAATTAAGATTAAATTTTGGGTTTTACTTCGTCCAAATGTCATAAATTTCTTCAAAATGCCAGTCATTTATTAATAACTGACATTTCGGAAAATATGTTTCCTTACACTTAGTTCTATAATTAAATGGTTAACATCTTTGGAGAATTTCTTAAAAACTATACTTACATTTATTAAACTGTTGGTTTTTATGAAATTTTGTGTTGAATGTAATTCGTATTGGTTTTGTTTTGTTTTACTAACTACATTATTAATACTAAAAATTACAGAAGTCTTAATTAACAATAAAAAAATAAAATTTTAAAAATTAAAGATGTTGTTACTTATAAATTATATAAAATTATGATAATCTACTGTAACATTATAATTCATAAAAATATCATCATTTATATACAGTTCTATATTACGTTCTAATGTGCTTGTATGTGTGTGTGTGTGTGTGTGTGTGTGTGTGTGGCGTGTGCGTGTGCGCGTGTGTGTGATTTATATAATATGTAAAATAAATTATAATGTGTGTAAGTGTGTGTGTGTGTGCATGCATGCGTTTGTGTGTGTGTGTTTTTTTTAGACTGCTTTAATCAATTTAAATGGTGTTTATTACTTTTGATTTAAGAAGAATAAAAATGCATAGCTTTTGTGCAGGTTATCTATGTCATTTTTAAAATTATTTGTGTTGATTTGTTTTTAGATATGGTAGCTTTCTAAAAATAATCTGTTTTTGTATATACTTTCTGTATCTAATATTTTCGCGTTGTCGAAATCTGCTGGGTGTTGATATTATTTTAAATGTATAGTAAGGGCGCATGATTTTTTGTTTAATTTTTGGTCACTTTTATGTTGTATTATTTTGTTCTTTAGCCACTGTTTGGATTGTCCTATATATTGTTTATTGCAGCTACAGGGGATGCTGTATATGATATTGCTTTTTAGTGATTTTGGGATATTATCTTTGGTCCTGGTAAATATGTTCTTAATGCTATTTTCATATTTAGTCGAAATTTTTATTTGTGGAGTTTCTAATAGTTTTATTAAAGATGGTGTTAGTTGTTGTATGTATGGAAGTGTTTTGTATTTGTTAAGTTCAGTTCCTATGTGTTTTTCTGGATGTATTTGTTTAGTTTGAAAAATTAGTTTATTTGTTAAAGATTTAGGATATCCATTGTTTAGTAAAGTTTTTTGTAGTTGTTTAAGTAGTATATATTTGGTAATCAACAACACACATTTTACATTTCAAAATAATTTTTATCTACAAGTATCTGGTACACCAATGGGTTCCCCGATCTCACCAATACTTGCTCAATTAGTAATGGACAATGTTATCGAAACGATAAAACCACAATTACCCTTCAAACTAGAATTTATTGTGAAATACGTAGATGACATAATTTGCTCTATTCCAAAAGACAAAATCGAAGAAACTAATACAGCATTCAACAATTTCCATCCAAAACTTCAGTTTACCACAGAAACAGAAATCAACAGAAAACTGAGTTTTTTAGATACGATCGTCATTAGAGATTCTAATAATAAACTTATATTTGATTCATACAAAAAACCAACAAATTCCGGCCGTTACCTCAATTTTTACTCAAATCATACTTTCAGACATAAAATAAATACTGCGCTAACTTTAAAAAACAGAATTTCAAAAATTTCCGACCCCATTTTCCTTGCAACTAATCTTAAGCAACTACAAAAAACTTTACTAAACAATGGATATCCTAAATCTATAACACAAATAAAAATTTCGACTAAATATGAAAATAGCATTAAGAACATATTTACCAGGACCAAAGATAATATCCCAAAATCACTAAAAAGCAATATCATATACAGCATCCCCTGTAGCTGCAATAAACAATATATAGGACAATCCAAACAGTGGCTAAAGAACAGAATAATACAACATAAAAGTGACCAAAAATTAAACAAAAAATCATGCGCCCTTACTATATATTTAAAATAATATCAACACCCAGCAGATTTTGACAACGCGAAAATATTAGATACAGAAAGTATATACAAAAACAGATTATTTTTAGAAAGCTACCATATCCAAAAACAAATCAACACAAATAATTTTAAAAATGACATAGATAACCTGCACAAAAGTTATGCATTTTTATTCTCCTTAAATAAAAAGTAATAAACACCATTTAAATTGATTAAAGCAGTCTACAAAAACACACACACACACAAACGCATGCATGCACACACACACACACACACATTATAATTTATTTTACATATTATATAAATAACACACACACGCGGGCACACACACACACACCACACACACACACACACACACACACACACACGCACACATACAAGCACATTAGAACGTAATATAGAACTGTATCTAAATGATAATATTTTTATGAATTATAATGTTACAGTAGATTATCATAATTTTATATAATTTATAAGTAACAGCATCTTTAATTTTTAAAATTTTATTTTTTTATTGTTAATTAACACTTCTGTAATTTTTAGTATTAATAACGTAGTTAGTAAAACAAAACACAATCAATACAAATTACATTCAACACAAAATTTCATATAAACCAACAGTTTAATAAATGTAAGTATAGTTTTTAAGAAATTCTCCAAAGATGTTAACCATTTAATTATAGAACTAAGTGTAAGGAAACATATTTTCCGAAACGTCAGTTATTAATAAATGACTTTGGCATTTTGAAGAAATTTATGACATTTGGACGAAGTAAAACCCAAAATTTAATCTTAATTGAATATTAATAACGTCCAGAAACAAAGAATCTATTATATATATATATATATATATATATATATATATATATATATATTGTAATACGTTAGTATTTATCAACTTACCTTGTGTAAAAAACTACCTAAAATATTTATATATATATATATATATATATATATATATATATTTTGCTATGGATGCTACGAAATAGAAATATGTGAGCCCTTACGTTGTGTGTCAATAAATTATTGCTGTGAATGCTTTGATACAGCTGCCCAAACCAATAAAGATGCAACGACTATTAATTGAAACAAAAAATGATATGATGTGGATTCTTACCTGAATATACCTGTATTATCTTGCCAGCTCAGCAATAAAAATGCTGTGGACTTTACAAAAATGAAATGAAACAAAAAAATCTCAACAATACCGTCATTACTACTTAAAATTCTTATAAACCATCCTGCATACATTCAAAAACATCTTTCTTCTACACACGTTATCTAAGAAATTTACTTACACACACAGATATAAAGCTTATAAATGCAATTTACATTTTAAATTTAGAAAGAAACAACATTTCATCACAATTACACATTAATAAAGTCTTTACGTAACTCTTGTTAATAATTAGAAAACCCTAAAATCGTTTCATATGTCACAAAATTTTCTATAAAAGTAATTTGGATAATTTTAATGTTCTCCGATTATCTCGTTTCAGTGTGACTGATCAGTAACCTTGAGAAGAACTTTGGTAAGAATCAAATTACCTCGAGATTTGAATTCAAAATTAAAAAAATTATCCACTCACAAGTAATTTTCTATACGCAAAACTCTTGTACTAGCTTAAAATACTTAATAATAGCACAAATTGTCTCTCTAAGGGTTTAAAACGAAATTATACTTGCGTTTTGGATCGTCAACTTTTCGTTGGTATTCATGTCTCTATTACAACATGTCTTTGATTATAATTGCCATTTAAAGATCGTTTTTAATTAGAAATAACTGCATCGGAATATTCCTGGTTCCATTAATAGATTTTCTTTTTAAATAGATCTTTATATGTCGATTCAATTTTCGAAAGTACTTTTATTTTAATAGATTGAAATATCAAAGTGACCTTGCACAAAAATAAATTATAATTTAAGTTGAAGCAATAAATACGTTGTCACTAGCGATTCAGTAACTATCTATGAAGGACCCTTAAATATTAAATGAGTGCTCCTCTTTGTTTATCAGCTTTATAAAATAAAAATCTAAATATGTCATCCTTTTCAAACATTTCGATCGCACTCTAGCAGCTGGACTCACCTCATGATGTAATAATAAACTGCAATTTCGTTTGCTTTTATCTTTAATTGCGTATCAGTTTAAAATTTATTGCAATCACAAGCATTGTACTGTCTCTTATTAATGCTTGACGTTTATCCCTCTCCATTAATAATTTAAGAGCTTCTTTTATAATTTTGTGGCCATTAAAAATTGCATTGGTTGAGAGTTTTACCGGTTGTATCACGTTCCATGAACTTAATTAATTGATTTGTATTTTTCACAAAAAGTCGTTAGCGTAAAAATAATGAATTCTAGAATTATCCCGAAAAGTAGCTTCTTTGAAGGAAAAATACTTCGCATTAGATACTCGCAATTATGTTATAACGTTCTGAAGAGGAGTACTTGACATTGAAGTTACTTATTTTTCTTAAAATGGATGTATCTTTACACCTTAGTACTTGTTTACGGTTTTTAACTTGTTTCTAGCTGATAGTTTTAATGTACATTAAAAACTTATTTTTAAATTGGATTTATTATCAAGGAACTTACGTACTAGAAAATACTATAATAAGCTTATCTTACTAAAAATATTATACAATTAGAAATTGAAAATTTAATTTTTTCAGTATATAATTCTTGGGTGTAGGTCATATATTGATAAATACATTAGGTACTTTTTTTTCTTTTCCATAATAAACATTACGCGTTTCGGTTAGAAAAGTAACCTTGATTACATGTTAAAATTTGAAATACATAAATTTTTTTAAATATTAAAATTGCAATTAACATACATGTTAAAATTCATAAATAGTTATTAATATTAAAATGGTTGATCAACTTACAATGAATAAATGACAATAATTTAAAAATGTGAGAAAGTACTGTGTTGTATCAGTACTGATAAGGATATTTTCTATGATAACCAGTATGCGCACATAATAATAGTTAAAATACTCAATAGAAATATGTACAGGGCTTATATTTAAATGTGTTTCTATTACATTAATATACAGACGCAAAAAGAATTTTTGTTTCTTTATGTTTTATAGCCTAATCCAATTTATTAGGAATGTTACGGAGTATAGGCGTGTGTGAATGGCCCGGAGATATAGCGCTACCTACTATATGTTATTTATTGTGTATTAGGTTATGGTAGATGTTTGTGAAGTGTACATGGTCGTTTTATTATCGATACTATTGGTTTGTCGTTAAATGTGAATGAGATCAAAGTATGTTTCGTGTATTTTCATTGTTTTTCTTTGCAATTATCCTGGCATTTTCAAAATCAAAATTGTGCATTTTATTTAGTGCGTGATTAGCAAGGGCTGTATTTCTTTTGTTAGATCGTATAAAATATTATGTTGATATATTCTTCTAACTAAATATAGTTTTTTGTTACCAATATATGAACTATTGCATCCTCTACAATTAATTTTGTATACGCAGTGGGTTTTATTTTTTAGTGGTGTTGTTCGTTTAGGCGGCTCCGTGGCGTAGTTGGTATGCATGTGACTACTACGCCCAATGTCCCAGGTTCGAATCCCGACACGGTCTGCTTAAAAAATGTTAGGCGAGCATTTTTCAAAAAATATGACCTTGTTCGGATGAGAGGTAAAATGGAGGTCCCGTGTGTGAGTATTGTCACGCACGTTAAAAATCCCTACCTTGCTTAGAACAGCAAGGGTTCGGCAAAATTCAAAATTTTTTAGGTAAAAAAGAACGCGCTTCCTGGCCAATGTAGTACCTTCGGGTGGAGCGTTGGAAAATTACATGTAAGGTATTGTGTGTTTATTTTTGTAACTATACGGTGGTTGCTTATTACATGTGTTTCCAATACTCGTAGCTACAGTGAAATTCTCATGCACTCTTTCCAATCTAATCGCTAACTTCTTAAAGCTACAATAATATCGTATTAATTATTATCAAAGCACCATAGTTAACAATCAAAGCACAAAGTGTTAATTTGTATCGATCACTACAATATTTTATATTACGTGGAGCTATTTATTTTAAACGCTGTATTAACATTGATGTAACGACTATATAGATCAATGTTCTAATAAAAAATAGTATCATACTCAAAGCTTGAATTGAAACTAAATTAAAGTCTTTGACCGAGCAATTTATATACACAATCAATAATTTTGGACTATTCTAAGAACGTAATGAAATTATGCATATAACATTCGTAGGAACACTGTAGACTTTATAAAGTTCCTAAATGTTATCTCTTGTAAACTGTCAATCAAGTCCATCTGAAGATGTCACGCAACAGGGTGACCATAAATTATCCGTTGTTTACAAATGCCCCCTTTACATTCAGACCCATTAATTTGGTCTAACGAAATTTTTACAATGTACAAAGTGCATTTGACTAATCCTTTACGTACCTATTGCGCGATAGTCGAGGACAACCAATATTAAGCGGCTTCTATGCGGAAGATCTTCAACGAACACACTATGCGGATGTATATTTAGTGGAGAAAGTATTGAAAAGGGCTAAAAATCAAGTATACTAGAAACCACGAAAGAAGATATCTACGTCACAAGCGCCTAGCGCAATTCACATCACACCTTTAAAATTCTTTTAAAGTTTTACCAATGGATACGAGAAAGATAGTAATATGATTTCTATGTGTCTTTAAGTAACGACATACGTGCGTAGGTTTATTTAAGATAATGACAGAGAGAGTTATGTGGACGTATGTTTGTAACCTAATATAAAAATGGACATGATTTTACTAGGGCGTAATCCAACCTGTCAAATTAATTTTTCTATAACCTCGTTTGTTTGTTTGGTTTTGGTTAGATTGCTTATCTCTGCGTTCCCGCTTTTATATTTACGTATTTTTTATTGTTAATTCAATCGAATTAGCGAATATTGATTACAGTAGTTCTTATTAGAACTAATAGGTGTATCATGTCGGTAAAAGAGAAAACATTGGGTTCACAATCCCAACAATTATTTATAAATTTGTTGGAGTACTTCCAGCACGAACAGAATAATGGTGGACCTCTAATTTCTTTAATTTCAGTGCATGAGGTAGAGTTGAGCTATTCAGAGCAAAAATGGCGTCCAACCGTAGGGCTCTAATAGTAATTCCGCAGCTATATATTACTCATATTTAGACCAGGATAGAAAATTAAATAATCACATCAAATAATTTTAATCACCGTGTAGAAGCTTTGGGAAAAGGTACGCGTTATTAAAAAACCGTGAAGCATAAAAATTCATTCGTTTCATTAAAAATAAGAGATTTAAATCATGTACAAGACGCTTAATATCAAAAGAAGCAGTATTAAAAAGCTCTACGTGTAATTTAATTATTCCTAGTAAGGAAACAAAGAGAAATTACGTGCAAAATTTATATTAATTAACTCTATTTTAAGTAACCGGTATTAAACAAAATTTACTGATAATAATTGAATATTTAATTAGGAGTCACTAAAAATTAAAGGGTATTAATTTTAATTGGAGTTAATTGAACCGTTAGTAACATATAATATTCAGATCGTAAAAGTATTATGTTTGAACACCTGCGTATTTTTAAAAGGCTCATTCTGCGTAAATTTGGCAGATAACAAATGGTTACAGAGAATCTAGGAGAAACCGTAGCTTAATAGTTACGGGAAATGCTAAAGGTCGGTTATTTCACAGTCCACATGGACTGAAATAATCGATAATAAAGAATATCAATTTGCACCAATAAGAACAGGGTAGATAAAGACAGATAATATGCGCAAGACCGAGACACATATAGTAAAAGGCGTGAGTGGAGCAACGTCACTGGGTTGCGATTGGGTGAAAATAAAAGGCAAAATTGAGAGGTAAAAATAACATTTCTGTATAAAATTTAATTAGTTATTTCCAGACGTTGCGAACCGTGTCGAAATTTCTGAGATTTAACTGGTGCGAGTGCAAATTTCGTAAAAATCGGTTGCCGGGCTGCGGAATGGGAACCTAGCATGCGAAATTCTGAAGAATTGTCCGTTTTGGGGACTAGACCGACAGACAGGCTAACCTCTATATATATCCAGGTTAATATGAACAAGCTCTCTTAGATCTGCGACTTGATTCAATGCGTTAAACAGTGCTTTTTAGTTTTCCGAGTTTGATAGAATAATTTAAAGTTTGCTCGTATATTTTGGTGATTTAAAACAGTTTGTTCTTTACGTGCTACAATGAATGTAATTTAGTGCACTTAGAAAAGAAGATACAAGGTAATAAAGTTTAGTATCACTGTACCAATTAGTCAAATTTGCAACGACAAATGAATACACAAAAGTAGGCAGTTTTGGCGTATATTTCTGAAAGAAGTATGAATTTCTTTGCTATTTTTCGGGGGTGTTAATAATTAAATGGTTTGTAAACGTGTATGGATCCACAAAACAAGCTTCTGATATACACAGATGAGTTCCGGAAAAGCACTGAAACAACTTTAGATGAATGATGGTGTAGAGAAAATGTTTAAAAGCGTTGAGAATCAGAAGCCGTAAATATAACCCAGTTGGAATGGTGTGATTACCAAAGGGACGATGTACATTGAAGCTACGAGTGCAGTAACCTTCAGGTAAATTATACTATTTTGTTCGAACTTTGATGTTTTGGTGTGTGTTGAATAACTTTATAATTTGTTTATTTAAAATGGACAGTAGTGAAATTGTACTAACAGCAAATTTTTAATTTTAAGGTGAGATTTTCTTGTTTAAGTAGAAAGGGGTATTTAGTATTTATGTTCTGGATGATGATGAAAATTTGGGTGTCTTTGAGCTCAATTAGACGAACCTGGTTAATTAACGTAAAGGGGTGGTAGATGCTCCCTTTGTACTCAGACTTAGGTCTGCATATATTGTTATATTAATTAGTAGGCATCCTATAAGGACTTTAATTCTGGATGCACATTAAAATGATAACAAATTTAATCTTGAAATTTTCTGATATTAAAATTTATGCCGAATGTTAATTTTGAAATTTTAATGTATTGTGAATATTGATGTAAATAGAGTTAACGTTGATGTTTGTGGTAGGAATGTGTTTGTTTTTTTTATGAATGAGGATGAAGGTTTAACTAGGTGAGCAGCCGAGGCGGAAAAGAATAAAGAGGCGAGTAACCGAAGAAAGTCAACGGACCAGTTAAATTAATAGCTTTTTGGTGGAATCATAGCATTCTTGACGCCCAATTCGTGAGGCTCGATTCAAATACAAAATGGATCACAGCATTCTTGACGCCCAATTCGTGAGGCTCGATTCAAATACAAAATGGATCACAGCATTCTATATATATATATATATATATATATATTACAATTATTACAATTGAGCTAGTAATTGAAAGAAGAAAAATATAAGGTCTTGGACAGGACTTGAACGTGTATCTTAGTCTTTCCGGGACTATGCGTTTACCAATTACGCCACGGAGACCGATGACGATAATTGGAAAATTTACAAATTTAAATCGTATACACAACTTTACATAAACCTAACTATTGCTGTACACTGTAGCTGATTCTAAATCAGCCCCGCCCGTACGTGGATAAAAGTGCTGTGGTCTGAAAATACTTGACGTTGGACGTCAATCAAAGATTCTGTGGATTGAAGTGGTTAAATAAAAGTATTGCCATAATTTCTTTTGTTAACTCAATTTAAATAAAACAACTATGATCAGACATCAGATTTATAACGACACAAAATATTTTAATAAACAATTTTCATGTAACAATTACTAATCTACGACAGCTTTTCTCGATCAAGCAACATCTCACATATATCCTAATAATGCGCTTTCATACAAATATCAAAATGTAAAGGTAGAGTCCAATATTGCTACAATGGCTTTTTCAGAAACAATATCTTAAGTTTAATGAAATGTACCTCTTGAGTAGTCACCCACTTATACTAAATTTAGAGCCCATAGTCTGTTTTATAATCATCATGCTCACTCTAATATTGATTTTCTTCACTAGTAGCTCCTTAATTAATATTACTATATACTAATTTAGTCAAGATGAGATAGATAACTCAATGTCCTCCTCTTCAAATCGGATTTAAATTTATCTGATCCACAGACTGCCATTCACTCAATCGGATTATCAATCTTGTACAAACTCCTTAATCTAACTTGAAATCCTAGTAAATAAATTACTCTTATCATGGTACTTAATTAATGAAAATAGAAATTTCCCTTTTTTAGAATTTAAAAACAAGTTAACTTTTTATTTTACCGTGTAGATTATGCTGGTTTTTGAATGGCTTCTTGTTTGGCACATATTCATTCATCCATGTCTAAAATTGTTGAAAATTTTCTATCAAAATTGCATTTCAAATCCATATACGCTTATATTCAAATAAAAAAAAACACTTTATTTTACAGTAGTTACTTATCATTTATTTATTCTCCATTTTTGAAATCATTTCAACGTAGTTCAAATAATCCTATTTATTGTGTATATTTAAAGCACTTTCCGTCACTCAATAAATAATTTCACTACTACAACTGTAGTATTTTTTTACAATATGTACTGCAACATGACGTTTTAACAACTGACCTCTCTTCTTAACTTCGATTGATTTTATAAACAAACTTCCGTATTATGTAGGCATCAAAAATGATCGCATTAACCCTGGTTCTTGTTTCCGAATTTTCTAATTGGTTATTAGAAATGGGCTTATTAGCATCGAGTCTTCTTAACGATGCAACCCTCAGAACTGTGCCTTTCGAATATTCCTAGGTTACACTAATTTGTGGAAATTACCTCTTACATTTATGACTATTGCTCTAGTTCGCTTTAATTGAATAAACGTTAAAATTTCTTATCTTTCATGACTTTAAGATTTAAGACTACTAATTGGGATGATGTCGTTTATCTATGCCATTACTGGATTTTTCTAGAAGTTCAATAAACACGTCTCAAGTTATTTACAATTGAAATACAATCTTAGTTTCTTTCAGTATCGACTGATTTTTTAAATAAATATGCTTTTCACTAAATACCAATGTAATTTAATATTATACGCCCTTTTTATATAACACGAAATTCAATGTGCTTTTCCACTATAACATCAGAGTATATGTAAACGATACTACGTTAAACATGTAAATCTTTTATAATAATTGCATTTACTCGTAATTGATATCAGATGAGTACTTTTGTATGACGCTCTTTTATAAACAACTTCTTCCTACACGCGGAATATTGTAAATACCATTATTCTCATCTAAAACACGATTAAGTTAACTAATGAAAACGACCCCCAATCACGGGTTTATGCATTAATAATTCAATATACTGAGTGTTTTTAATAAATACGTTGTACTATAGACAAACAAATTAATATTTATATAATTCAAGCTTTTCTTAAATTTTGCTCGGGTGTACAGCGTCTTATCTATATAAAACGAGATATATATATATATATATATATATATATATATATATATATATATAAAATATAATATATATAGTAACAGGCTTTTTGGTCTGCTGGTTAATAAAATATACTCTTTATTATAAACTAAGCTTTCGGTTTATTTTTAAACCATTATCAAAGATACTAAAAATTAAGAAACGTTAGTATGGGCATAAAATAGTTAAAAACTTACTTACTTACAAGGTCGTTATACCACGAAAATATATATATATATATATATATATATATAGCTATGATAAGAGGGTAGTTTAAGGGTAGATTAAGTCATAGGGGTCGTAGGATAGATATAAATAACTTTAACTTTAAGAAAATCAAACAATTCCATCAATTATAGGAGTAAATCGACTATTCTAGAAAAAGTCAATTGCGAGGACACTGTATATAAAGGATATTTTATTAAATGCATGAGAAAGAAGCTCATTTAGTAATAATCCGATACCATTTAATTAAAATAGTAATGTGTGCGTCGTATAATATGTTTAAGTATAATTTACAAGTAAAGATAAGATTTTAGAAGCAACTAATTGCAGCACATAAAATTATCGGGAAACATAGATAAATTGGCATTCCCAATATTTAATAATTCCGTCGAAAATATCAACGCATCTATAGTCTAAATAATGAAAGAATGAATTCACGTCATAGGTTGCTGAATTAAAAAACGACATACTTTCAAATCATATGCATTAAGTATATTCCGATAGATCCTTTAAAAGTATGTCGTTTTTTAATTCAGAAATCTATGACGTAAATTCATTCTTTCATGATTTAGACTATATACGCAAATACGTGACTAGAAAGAATACATTTATTCAGAAAACCAACATTCTGTAACAAACAAATAAACACCAGGCGTGTCAATTATATGATAAGTCTTGAACCTTTAAACGACAAACATTAAACATGTGACTAGATAAAAGCAATAATCGAAAATCCTAACAAAATACTGTAATATAGCAGAACGCTTACGTGACTGAGAAAGCATTGTCAACCTAGAATTCGACAGGGATTTTGAGAAAATACTTAGTTTTGCAAGAGATAAGGCAAAGTACAAGCCTTAATCAATAAACACGCCAATGGAAACGATTGGTGGGAAGGGGCTAATAAATACAATAGAAAATCACTAAACATTTAGTTCATATTCAACCAAGCACTAATTATGCTCAAATGGAGTAGAAAGTTACGTAATTAATTAGTGAAACAAAATTCAGAATAAGTAAAATTTAAAAGTGAGAAATTGTGCGACAAAAATAAGCCGATCTACAATTAGACGTAAGTTAAACAATGAATTAAATTTATTTTTAATATTTAACAAAACAGGGCTTCATTTATTGGGACGGCTTTTGCTGATGCCGTTTTATTGGGACGGCATTTTGTTAATAACACTTTTGTTGAGACGGCGTTTGTTGAGTCGATGTTCATGTCGAGATCTAAGCCTTAACGCAAATCTAAAAATACGTCTGAAAGTGAGCTCAAAAGGGTACTCAAAGTTAATTCAAGGAAAAATACTAGAGATCAAAAGTGGATAATTCTGGCCAATAAGTAAAGCGGACACAACAAGGGATACAGACCACAGACGCTATAAGGGAACTCCAGTGACCATTCCAGGTAAGCGATTTTTAAACATTTTATTATTTAAAGACTGTTTCAAATTTAATATTTGCTATACATTATGTATTTGTAAGTCATCAAAAAGGTCATTTGAAAATATGAAAACAGAGAAAAGCATCTTAGTACGTTTGAAGATACTTGAGAGTAATTAAAAGATATTTTGCTGGCTTTCAGGAAAGCATAATTTGGAAAATGTAAATATTGTATACAGGGGAAAATTTTTGAGTTTCCACTACATTGTATATATTATCAACTATTATATTGTGTGTTTTTAACTGCTTTATTTGAAATCATTTAAAGGATAAAATAAAATTTATTAGGAAATCGAGTATTCAGTAAGCTGATCATGGTAAACAAACAAATAAAATATAACGTAAAACATTGGGGCTTAGAGGAAATAAAGTAAATATCACAGCAATAAAAATGGTACGCCCAATTTTAGGGCATTTCATAGCAATAAAGATGGCATATATATATATATATATATGTATATGTATATATATATATATTGCTGTGAATCCATAAAAATTGAATCGAGCCACACGAATTGGGCGTCAAGGATGCTGTGTTTCCCTAAAAATTGAATCGAGCCCCTACGAATTGGGCGTCAAGAATGCTGTGATACCACCAAAATCCGGGTACTCCGTTTTTCGAATCGAGCCCCTACGAATTGGATGTCAAGAATGCTGTGAATCCTACAAAAAGCTATTCATTACCTTAACTGTGTTGGTCCATTGACTTTCTTCTGTTAATCGCCTCGGCTGCTCCTCTAGATAGCTTTCATCCTCATACATAAAAAACAAACACATTCCTACCACAAACATCAACGTCAACTCTATTTACATCAATATTCACAATACATTAAAATTTCAAAATTAATATTCAGCATAAATTTTAATATCGGAAAATTTCAAAATTAAATTTATTATCATTTTAATGTGCATCCAGAATTAAAGTCCTTGTAGGATGCCTACTAATTACTATAACAATATATGCAGAGTACAAAGGAGCATCTACCACCCTTTACGTTAATTAACCAGGTTCGTCTAATTGAGCTCAAAGACATACCCATATTTTTATCATAATCCAGAACATCAATACTAAATACCCTTTCTACTTAAACAAGCAAATTTCACCTTAAAATTAAAATATTATTGTTAGTACCATTTCACTACTGTCCATTTTGAGTAAATCAATTATAAAGTTATTCAACACACACAACAATATCAAAGTTCAAACAAAATAGTATAATTTACCTGAAGGTTACTTGCACTCGTAGCTTCAATGTACATCGGCCCTTTTGTTAATCACACCATTCCAACTGGGTTATATTTACGGCTTCTGATTCTCAACGCTTTAAAAATTTTCTCCATCACCATTTATTTAAAGTTGTTTCAGGGCTTTTCCGGAACTAATCTGTGTATATCTGAACCTTGTTTTGTGGATCCAGACCCGTTTATGCACCATTTAAGTATTAATACCCCCGAAAAATAACAAAGAACTTCATACTTCTTTCACCAATATACGCCAAGACTGCCTACTTTTGTGTATATATTTGTCGTTGTAAATTTTTACCAATTGGTACAGTGATACTAAACTTTATTACCTTGTATCTTCTTTTCTAAGTGCACTAAAGTACATTTATTGTAGCACGTAAAGAACAAGCTGTTTTACATCACAAAAATATTCGAGCAAACTGTTTAAATTATTTAATATTAAAATCCGGAAAACTAAAAAGCACTGTTTAACGCGTTCAATCAAGTCGAAGATCTAAGAGAGCTTGTTCATATTCCCCTGGGTATATATAGAGGTTAGCCTGTCTGTCGGTCGAGTCCTCAAAACGGGCAATTCTAAAGAATTTCGCATTCTCGGTTCCCATTCCGTAGCCTGTGCGTCGGTTTTTACGAATTTTGTACTCGCCCCAGTTAAATCTCAGAAAATTTCCACACGGCACGCAACGTCTGAGAATACCTAATTAAATTTTATACAGAAATGTTATTTCTACCTCTCAATTTTGCCTTTTACTTTCAACCAATCGCAACCCCATGACGTTGCTCTACTCACGCCTTTTTACTATATGTGTCTCGGTCTTGCGCCTATTATCTGTCTCTATCTACCCTGTTCTTATTAGTGCAAATTGATATTCCTTATTATCGATTATTTCAGTCCATGTGGACTATCTGGGTTAAATAACCCCGTATCGCACCTTCTCGTGAATATTAAGCCACGGTTTCTCCAAGATTCTTTGTAACCATTAATTATCTGCAACATTTTCGCCGTACGTGACTTTTAAACTACGCAGGTGTTCAAACATAATATTAATTTTCAGAGCTTTATTTTATTGGGTTTTTACAAGTTTTTATAGATATTATATGTTACTAACGGTTCAATTAACTTCAATTAAAATTAATACCCTTTAAATTTTAGTGAATCCTAACTAAATATTAATTATTATCTGTACGTTTTAATACCGGTTACTTAAAATTGAGTTAATTAATTTTTATAAATTTTGCACGTAATTTCTATTTGTTTCTTTACTAGGAATAATTAGATTATACGTAGAGCTTTTTAATACTGCTTCTTTTGATATAAAGCGTCTTGTACATGATTTAAATCTCTTATTTTTAATGAAACGAATGAATTTTTATGCTTCACGCTTTTATTTAATAACGCTAGTTATGTATCTTTTCCCAAAGCTTCTGCACGGTGATTAAAATTATTTGATGTGATTATTTAATTTTCTACCCTGGTCTAAATATGAGTATTTTCCCCCTATTTGAATACAAATAATCCCACTTATTTGATTGCAAATATAAAGCATTTAGACAAAAAAATTACAAAAAAATTGCCTATCTCTTTCTATCCTTATCTATCTAACTTACCTACTTTATCTCCAATTCAAAAAATATTTACACCTATCGTATATCCCTATCCTATTCCTAACTCTCACTTAATTTTATAAACTGAAATTATCCCTAACTTCATCCTACTTATCCATCTAATCCTATATACATCCTATATACCTATCCTATTCCTAACTTTTAACTAATCTTCACTATACTTCACTTCCCCCTAACTAATTCTATATACCTATCCTAATCTTACTCTATTCCTAACTTTCCACTAATCTTATATGAAATATCTATACTTAACCTATCTTCTTTTCTTCCTACATTTACTCTTTATTCTCATCCTAAACCTATTTCTAATTATCTCCCATATTTATCCTATACTTAGCTTTATTTTCCATACACACCTACTTCTACTCTTCTATATACACCTATTCTATCCCTATCCTATTTAAATCTAACTCTCTTCTTGACCCTCCAAGTCTTTCTTCTCACCATCCTAATACTCTTCATCCCTATTTCTCCCCCTTCTATATCTATACTTATCATCCCTATTATCTCACATACAATAAACTTATCATCCCTATTATCCTGACTCTTAAATATTGCTTCTTCTTTAGTCCCTACACTTGTCTGTTTCTTATTTAACATTGTTTCCTTTTCTGCCGACAAACCAAACGATACTACTTTAAAATTATCGATTTTTCCCTCTACGGAAACTCCTATGTACCTTCTAGAATGCTTGTGTAATGGAATCCGCCAGAATGAATTCCTTAAATCTACTTTATTAAAAACAAACTTACCAATTAACCTCGTCAAAAATAATTCGGCCTTCACCTGCTCCCGATATGCTGCTGTTGCTTCTACCCCCACTAATTCTGCATGTTTTTGTACTAAAGCTTGAACCTCTACTATTCTCTCCTCTGGACATCTTATTGTGTTGATCTGTTTAACCTCATCATCCTCTACCTCTACTACATTAATACTAAACCCCGTGTCATCCTCTGTGACTTCATAACTGCCCTTCCATGGCACTACCCTATCCTTAATCCTTACTACCTTCCTTTCCATATCTATCAAAACCCCTAACTTCATCATACAGTCAACACCTAAAATGCTCTGAAACTTCAGTCCAGGTACAATTACAAACTCCTGTTCACAGCTTAAACCTCCTATATCTATCCTAAGCACCACAACACTATTTACTACAGCAAATTTCTTTTTATTTGGAGCTACTAAATGGCTACGCTTTATAGGCATAATTCTATCACAAACCTTATCCCTAATTTTGCTAACGAATTCCTCCGATATTAAACTCGCCTCTGCCCCTGTATCCAATAATACTTCTACATTATTCTCAAAAATTTCTAAATTAATAATTGGCAAACATAATTTTTCCTTAGTTTCTGGCTCTACTTCCTCCTCAATTTTGAAAAATTCACGTGGATGTTCATATACATTTACACTGAAATCTAGTGGTCTGTCGTGTTCTAAAAATCCTGTCCAGGTCTGTTTTCCCTACTCGGTCCTGGTCTAGCCGTCACCTCAGCGTATGTCCTAGGCGTTTCCACTCGTTCCGTGTCTGTATTAGCAGTCCCCCTCATGTCCGGTGAATTATTCTGTCTGGTAGGTTCCGGTCTCGGTGCAGGTCCCCTTCCTAAACTATTACTTCTAACGTATGGTCGTCTCTGTTCCCAATTCTGTCGCTGGTATCCGTAACTATTCCCCCTTCTAGCATAGTTGTCCCGTCTATTGTCAAACCTAACTGTGTTGATCTGTCTTTCCCTATTATCCCGAGGTCGTCCACTACTTACGTCGTCGTATCTCTGCAGGTATTCTAAAAATATTTTTCTGTCCACTATGTTCTGTAGTGCTACGTGTTGTCTTATTTCTACCTCGAAGTGTCGTGATAAATACTTAATAATTTGTCGGTCCGTCAGTGGTGGGTTCAGTTGCTTTGCTATGCTATACTTGCGTATAGCATATTGCTCCTACTTCCTGAAAATTCTCCCTTAAATTTCCTGTGATTAAGTCGTCTCGTACCTGGTCTTGTCTGTGGTCACTCCAGTAGTGCTTTAAAATTTGTCTTCAAACTCCGTGTAGGTGTCTATGTCCTGTCCTACTAAATTGTACCATGCTTCCGCGTTGTCTTTCAATAAAGCCTTTATCGTATTCAGTTTAGTCTGTTCGTCAAATAAATTTCCCACTAGATTTCTTACACTATTAATAAAAATTTGTGGATTTACCCTGTTATCGCCATAAAACTTCATGTGTTGGTCCAATGATACTCCACCTGTAGAAAATCTGGGACCATCCCCCGTTAAATTTGACATGTTGTATTTGATACCACTAACTTCGCGTTCTACCCTGCCTAACTGATCCCTACATGAGTCTGTCACTTCAGTCATTTTTACATTAATCTCTTCTTCGCAAAAAATGCGTACTTCGGACCTTAAATGTCCCATTTCCTGTCGAAGACCTGTAATATCACGCTCATTTTTATCAACCCTACTTTCTACTTCCCCCATTTTCACGGTAAGACTATTTTTAAATTCTGTAAATTCTTTCGTCGATTTTTCTATTTTATCCCCTAATTCCTGATTTAATTGGTCAAATTTTTTATTCGATTCTTCACTCATCCTCTCTAACATTCTCAATATCATCTCGTTTCCTTGATCCCCTGATTCCGTCCTCGACTGATCTCTACTGCCTCCAGCTTCTTCCATTTTCGTATTTTTTTCACACAATGCACTATCGTCACTTCCAATTTCCACTCCTTGACTCCTTAACCACTCTTTTCTCTGCATACGTTCTAATCACTCACACACACTCTCAAAATACTCTTAAATTTATACACACACAGAAACTCTCTCTCTCAGATCGCCAGTTTCCTGGAATAAAATCACAAAAATTTTATTTGGAACTCGAGCCTCACTTTTGGGTCGCCAAATATGCTGTGAATCCATAAAAATTGAATCGAGCCTCACGAATTGGGCGTCAAGGATGCTGTGTTTCCCTAAAAGTTGAATCGAGCCCCTACGAATTGGGCGTCAAGAATGCTGTGATACCACCAAAATCCGGGTACTCCGTTTTTCGAATCGAGCCCCTACGAATTGGATGTCAAGAATGCTGTGAATCCTACAAAAAGCTATTCATTACCTTAACTGTGTTGGTCCATTGACTTTCTTCTGTTAATCGCCTCGGCTGCTCCTCTAGATAGCTTTCATCCTCATACGTAAAAAAACAAACACATTCCTACCACAAACATCAACGTCAACTCTATTTACATCAATATTCACAATACATTAAAATTTCAAAATTAATATTCAGCATAAATTTTAATATTGGAAAATTTCAAAATTAAATTTATTATCATTTTAATGTGCATCCAGAATTAAAGTCCTTGTAGGATGCCTACTAATTACTATAACAATATATGAAGAGTACAAAGGGAGCATCTACCACCCCTTTACGTTAATTAACCAGGTTCGTCTAATTGAGCTCAAAGACATACCCATATTTTTATCATAACCCAGAACATCAATACTAAATACCCCTTTCTACTTAAACAAGCAAATTTCACCTTAAAATTAAAATATTATTGTTAGTACCATTTCACTACTGTCCATTTTGAGTAAATCAATTATAAAGTTATTCAACACACACAACAATATCAAAGTTCAAACAAAATAGTATAATTTACCTGAAGGTTACTTGCACTCGTAGCTTCAATGTACATCGTCCCTTTTGTTAATCACACCATTCCAACTGGGTTATATTTACGGCTTCTGATTCTCAACGCTTTAAAAATTTTCTCCATCACCATTTATTTAAAGTTGTTTCAGGGCTTTTCCGGAACTAATCTGTGTATATCTGAACCTTGTTTTGTGGATCCAGACCCGTTTATGCACCATTTAAGTATTAATACCCCCGAAAAATAACAAAGAACTTCATACTTCTTTCACCAATATACGCCAAAACTGCCTACTTTTGTGTATATATTTGTCGTTGTAAATTTTTACCAATTGGTACAGTGATACTAAACTTTATTACCTTGTATCTTCTTTTCTAAGTGCACTAACGTACATTCATTGTAGCACGTATAGAACAAGCTGTTTTAAATCACATAATATTCGAGCAAACTGTTTAAATTATTTAATATTAAAACCGGAAAACTAAAAAGCACTGTTTAACGCGTTCAATCAAGTCGAAGATCTAAGAGAGCTTGTTCATATTCCCCTGGGTATATATAGAGGTTAGCCTGTCTGTCGATCGAGTCCTCAAAACGGGCAATTCTAAAGAATTTCGCATTCTCGGTTCCCATTCCGTAGCCTGTGCGTCGGTTTTTACGAATTTTGTACTCGCCCCAGTTAAATCTCAGAAAATTTCCACACGGCACGCAATGTCTGAGAATACCTAATTAAATTTTATACAGAAATGTTATTTCTACCTCTCAATTTTGCCTTTTACTTTCAACCAATCGCAACCCCATGACGTTGCTCTACTCACGCCTTTTTACTATATGTGTCTCGGTCTTGCGCCTATTATCTGTCTCTATCTACCCTGTTCTTATTAGTGCAAATTGATATTCCTTATTATCGATTATTTCAGTCCATGTGGACTATCTGGGTTAAATAACCCCGTATCGCACCTTTTCGTGAATATTAAGCCACGGTTTCTCCAAGATTCTTTGTAACCATTAATTATCTGCAACATTTTCGCCGTACGTGACTTTTAAACTACGCAGGTGTTCAAACATAATATTAATTCTCAGAGCTTTATTTTATTGGGTTTTTACAAGTTTTTATAGATATTATATGTTACTAACGGTTCAATTAACTTCAATTAAAATTAATACCCTTTAAATTTTAGTGAATCCTAACTAAATATTAATTATTATCTGTACGTTTTAATACCGGTTACTTAAAATTGAGTTAATTAATTTTTATAAATTTTGCACGTAATTTCTATTTGTTTCTTTACTAGGAATAATTAGATTATACGTAGAGCTTTTTAATACTGCTTCTTTTGATATAAAGCGTCTTGTACATGATTTAAATCTCTTATTTTTAATTAAACGAATGAATTTTTATGCTTCACGCTTTTATTTAATAACGCTAGTTATGTATCTTTTCCCAAAGCTTCTACACGGTGATTAAAATTATTTGATGTGATTATTTAATTTTCTACCCTGGTCTAAATATGAGTAATATATATATATATATATATATATATATATATATATATATATAGTTCCCCCCTTAATTATTTGCGCCCCATCGTTTGGGTGACATATAAATATTTCTATGTATTAACTAGATTTATCGAGCCCCGACGTTGGGCTGTCCTATAAATATGCTATGAACTCCCTCCAGGAACTTAACTGGATTTTATCTTTTAAAGGCCTTGTATCGACCAATAACAAAACTTGATGCGATACCGCCTTACTCGTTGTCAATGGCGTATTTAACTTATAGCTCCTCCTTTATTGTTTAAATTATCAAATTACACTCCCATTAACTTTATTTTTTGACCTCGACTAGCGTTTATTTAGAATTATAAAATGAAGTTAATTCAATTCCATATAATGAAAACAAATATTATGTACAGTTTTTGTAAATTATTTAAAATACACTTTTCAATTAATTAATGTTGTAAATCTCATTTATCTCCAAAATCATATGCTATTCAATCAATCTAAAGTCACCAAAAAACCTATTGTTTTTATAAAAAAAAGCTTGGAACGTTCGAAACCCCTTTATCTTATGACGCACTTTATACGTATGCAAGTTCTTTGTCTTGTTGACTTCGTCACATTAATTTATATTAAGCAAATTCAATATTCAATATTTAAATTCAAATAGAAAAATAATGTCTTGTAACTAAAAATCTAACCTGGTCTTATTCTTCGCTATTTCCTTCTTGCAATCGACGCATCCATTATCAGCTAATATTTTCCATGCATTATGCCATCCCTTTTGGATCAAAATTATTTTCCCCCAATTCAGAATTATTATATGCCCATTCGAAATATTGTCTATCCACACGCTTGAACCATTGCATTTAAATTATTGCAATCAGCTTCTGGACTACCATTATTAAACTTAGACTTATGCACCCCAAATTATTGTCGTCTCATTTAGACTTATTATTTATTCTCCACGTACTCGAACTTGTAATTTTTATTATCACACTTAGACTATTATTCTCCACGGACTTGGAATTCTTATCATTTATTCTCCCCTGACTTGAAATCGTAGTTTATACTCCCCGGACTCGAAGCCCTATTATTATGTTTTAGTTGAAATAAATTCCCCAAAATCTACTTACGTTTAATCGGTAATCATAATTTTCATCTTCGTCGCACTTAAACAATAATTTCACTTTAAAATTATTTTTACGTGTTGCACTAATGTTCAAAGTGGTGCACCTTGGCCTTTGTTGAGTTGTAAACTGAGTTCGTTATCACTGTCCCTGTTAATATATGATTGATCTCCTACTCCGTCAGTAGGCATGGCTTACAAGCTTGTCGCTAATTTAAACCAATCAAGTCTTTGCATTTAAAGTAGTTTCTGATGTAACTTTCTCTGCCTTCAAGTAATTGTGGCTTGCTCGCAGCTGCCTTGTTATCAGACATGCGGTGTTTTGACGAATCTAATCGGTTTTCCATGTTGTACACAAACAACTGATGCAATTCGACTTTCAATTTTCATATATTCTTGTCATTTACGCAATTTTTAATCTCCTTTCTTTATCAAAATTGTTAACTATTTGTACGCACTTACACTATGCTTCTTGAAGCTCTATTTCTTATCTCCGTGTTATCATAATTGTCTGGAATTCTTTTGAATGCGTGTTTAACTACACTTTATTATGTTTACTTATAAATACCCTTGTTTCTACTAAAAACATCGTTATTTGTATTACTTAAATTAACTAAAACTCTATCTACAGGGTGTTTAATATTTACTATTTACCTTTATTTCTACGCTAACTATGCGTCTTATTGTCCTAAGATGTATCTACTTGCGTCGCTTAAAACTACTTATACTTTATATACAGGGTGTTGACTGCTTATTATTTACAAACTATCTACATTTCTTAATTTCCTATTAAATAAATGCAGTTTTCTGCTTCCTATTATGATTTCTAATTCCTGCACGACCTTTGCTATAAAATACACCCTTAAACAACCCCCTATCACAGCAATATATACATATATATATACATTATATATATACATATATATATATATATGCATATATATATAATATATATATATATATATATATATATATATATATATATTGCTATGCTACTACTGGAATTATTGAGCCCCTATGTTGGGCCGTTATATTAATTGCTGTATGTACTCTAAATTATTCGCGCTCCATCATTTGAGCGACCATATTAATATTTCTATGTATAAACAAGATTGTAATTATCTCCTTTCTAAATGACCTTTACTATAAAGTACACCCTTAAACAACCCCTTATCACAGCATAATTCCCCCAAATTAAAATATAAAATTTTATAACAATGTCCTTTTTGGCGCCCAGCGTGAACTTAAACTAACATTGGTATAAAATTGTTCTATTTTTATTTCCATTTTAAAATCTAACTTTTTCTTTATTAATCCCATATTTACATTAATTTAATCTCATACTTATGTCCTATTATACTACTCTATTCATACCTATACCTATTCTTATATTCAAATCCTATTCTATTATCCTATATATACCTATTAATAAATTTATTTTATATTTTATTCATCTATTCATGTTTCTTTGCATGGGTCAATTAAATTACATTTATTTCTAACTTCCCCCTTTTCACTATTGAATCTGGGTCCTTTTAATTTATATTTCTTAATCATCCTTTTAAATCGGGGTCCTTTTAATTCGTATTTCCTAATTCTATTCTTATTATCTATCCTATACCCTAAAAATCTAACCCTACTTTGAAAAAATTCACACTCCCTTAAATCCAAAATCAAACCAGCTATATTCAGCTCTAACAATATCCTATCTAACTGTACTAAGTGTTCCTCTAAGTGTTCCACTATTACTAAATATCAATACTTCATCCATATAGTGGATACAAAATTCCTTATACGGTCCCAAAATATTCTTCATTACATTCTCTAATGCACCCGTACTTGAGGACAAACCAACTGGGACTACCCTAAATTGGTGTAATTTTCCTTCTACCGAAAAACCCGTATACTTCCTTGATTCTCGCGCTAATAAAATCAAACAAAATGAACTCGTTAAACATAATCTGCTATAAATTTTTTATTACCTATTTTCCCTAATACTCTATCTATCTTTGGTGGACAATTATATTGTGGCTTCGTTCGCTTATTAATTTCACTTGTATTTATACATAACTTAATACTATTATCACTTTTCTTTACGACGACTACTAATGAATTCACAAAATTTGTACTGGAGCTTTCTATGATACCTTCACGTAACATTTCTTCAATTTTTTCCTTCACTCTATTTCCATATACTACTGGAATAGGATATATTTTAGTGTTAAACGGTTCCTTATTTATTACTTCCAACTTGTGCACATAACCCGTGGCAATTCTCGACTTCGACCCAATTAATTCTGAATGCTTATTCAATAATATATTCACCCTATTTCTTAAATCATCTGGACACTTAATATCTTCATTTTCATTACCCCCATTATTTATTTCATCACTAAACTGATTAATATTCACGCAGTCGTTTTCTATTTCAATATTCCCCTCTTCATACCATTTAATATATTTCCCATTACACTCAATCTTTTTGCATTCCGCATTTATCTTCAACCCCAACTTATCTATCATATTCATCCCAAATATAACATCTATCTTCAGTCCAGGTACTACCATAAAATCATTTTCCCATATCATATCCCCCATTTCACATCTCAGAATTACCATTTCATTTATCACACTAAATTTCTTATTATTTGGTGCCACTAAATTACACCTCGTTATAGGTATGACTTTATCCCCCAATTTTTCTCGTTTAACAAATTCTTCCGCAACAAGTGATGCTTCTGCTCCAGTATCAATTAACACTTTAACTATTTTATCTTCCACCTTTAAATTAATTATTGGCAATAAGTTCCTTTCAAATCTTCCTAATCCATTATCCATTTCATGTTTAATAAACTCGCGCTGGTGTTCATATCCGTTAATTCGTAGAAATTTCCTTGGTTCGTCCGTACTTAAAAATCCTGATTTCGCGTTGAAGGTCCTGCCTGACTCATTATCCCTGTATCTGTGCGATTCGTATTTCTTATTTCCATACTATTAGTATTTCTAGCTTGTGTCCGTCGATCATCATTTTTCCTGCATATTTATTCCTCTATTAATATAATTTCCCTCATGATTCGTTCTCTCCATTCGTTGCCTTGGCATCTGACCAGTATCCCTGTTTTGCCTAAAATCATTATTGAAATTGCTATAGTTCCCCCTATTAAAATTTCTTCCACGATCATAATTATAATTGTTCCTTCGATAATTATTCCGAGTCTAATCATTCCTTATAAAATTCGTGCGTCGATCCCTAAAATTATTTTCCATTTTATAATCAAACTTCAAATCATCATATCTCTGCAAATAATCAATAAATGTATATCTATCTACTATATTCTGCGTCGTTATATATCGCTTTACTTCAGCGTTAAAATGACCTGCTAAATATCTTATAATATTTTTATCTTCTAAGGGAGGATCCAATTGCTTCGCTACAGTAAATTTCTCAATCGCATATAATTCTCGCGTTATTCCTTTTGCCGAATCGTATCTTCCCATACTTAAGTTATACCGAATTCTATTTTGCTGATTGTCACTCCAGAATTGTCTTAAAAATTTGCTTTCAAACTGTTTAAATGTTTCTATCTCACTCTCAACTAAATTGTACCACTGCTCAGCATTTCCCTTCAATATTGCTCTAATTAAATTTAACTTGTATAATTCATCTGTAGATCCCTGTATCAACATTTTAAAATTTTTCAGAAATATCTTCGGATTTAATTTTCCGTCCCCGTAAAATTTAGTAAACTGTTCAATTGAAAGGTTTGTTTGAACTAGCCTAATTGGTTCTTTATTAAAATTTATTGGATTACTTTTTAAATTATTTATTTCTTGATTTATCGATCTGAACTCCGTTTTGCAATTTTCTTCAATTTTTCCTAGTTTAATATTTAAATTCGTAATTTTATCGTTGGACTCACTTTCGTAGTCTTCTTGTTTCGTTTTAACTAAAGTAATATGGTCCCATACGCCGTTTATTTCCTCAGAAACTCTCCCAATTCTTTCATTCATCTGTGCCTTAATCTCAGCGATCGTGTGGTTCGTTTCTTTCAGTCCATTGCTAAGAATCTTAACATCATTCCCTATTTTCTCGCTGTTTTCATCCATTTTTGTTGTGATTATTTTTATGGCTTCTTCACTTCTGTCCATTTTATTATTTAATGCTATTAAGATCTCCATCATTTTGGTTTCTTGTGAAATTCTCGGTTCTTCGCTCAAACTTCTCTCCAACGTTATGTTTTCTTGGGATCCTTTCTCCATTTTGAAATTATTATTTTTACTCTAAACTTTTAAATACTAAATAAATCTACCTATCTTTAATTACTGTGCAAATTTCTTTATTTTTCCCTAATTGAAACTTTTTAAATGTCCGGTTTAGTTTAATTAATTTATTTGAAATCTCGCAATCGTATTTTAAAATTTATTTTTAATTTAATCCGTGCCTCTTAATCTCAGGTTGTGTTTTATTGTGGTTTAATTCATGCCCCAAGCTTGGGTAGCCATATTAATTTGCTATGCTACTACTGGAATAATCGAGCCCCTATGTTGGGTCGTTATATTAATTACTCTATGTACTCTAAATTATTCGCGCTCCATCATTTGAGCGACCATATTTATATTTCTATGTATAAACAAGATTGTAATTATCTCCTTTCTAAATGACCTTTACTATAAAATATACCCTTAAACAACCCCTCATCACAGCATTATTATATATATATATATATATATATATATATATATCAATGGTTATTTTCCCCCCTTATGGAACTATTAAGCAATTGACTTGTTAATGGCTATCCAAATATTAGTTCGACTTGTGTCTAAGTTTATTAGGTTACCTCGTAATTCATTTCAGTACTAAACCAGCAAAAGAGCAATAACTCCAGAAGCATGCATATCATATACATGAACATCCCGTAAAACTTAAAACTCAATGGACTTATCTAAAACTCCATGTACAGTATAAGGCCTTATAATAAAATAATACTTACAATGCTTAATTCAAAAGCTGTAGTGCAAATTATAAAGGACCCCGCTAAGAACTGAGTAAACGAAAAAATGCTGAATGCAGACTCTATCATAGACACAAATCTAAAACACACAATAAAATATTAACAAACAGAAGAAAGTACTACAAACTTAATAATTTCTTGATGATGTTTAATAGATTTTGCAATTCTTTGACATATAATGATGTCAATTTCTTCAGGCGCTTGGTTACTATACAGCTTCTTGGCATACGCTGATATTTCGATAAAGGAAGTTTTTAATATTCGGAACTGTCCTGTCGTGTGAAGCATCAGACCCGCTACCAAAGTACTTGTTGACACATTGAGGATGGTACATCCTGCAACAGCTACCTTACTATTAATTGTATCGTTGTATGGATCCTAAGTTGTAGCTAAAAAGGTAGCATACTACATTTTTGACTAATAACTTTTTTCGTTAAATTTTTTACTGTGGAAATTCTTAAGGACAATTGTAAAGAAAACAAATAATGTTTGTTTCTTCGAAATACTAGGTTATTTACATCTATGATTTTAAGTTTATAGACATACCCTGCGAGATGAAAGTTATAAAAATGATATTTTTAACAAAAAAAAAGCTAAGAGACATAATAAATCATAGACAAAGTTCATTAAGGCACTTTCAAAATTACATGCTTTAAAAATATTTAAAAAAATTATATGACGAGAACGTTCAGATAATTCAAGCAGTTCGTCTACCAATAAAAGTAGAAGCTTTCAAATAATATAAAATTATAATCCTTAAAATTGTAAACAATTACCAACAAATTAGCATTTTTTTATTTTTGGGTTAATAGGAGCGAGAGAAACCTTAAGCGAACATTGATTTTGAGAGATTTCTTCTTCGAGGGACTGGGCGGAGTTGATTAAAAACCATGTTCGAGAGGCAATCTTCGTCAAAAAACATGTTCTGTATTTTAATTCAGAAGACAGTCAACGAGGTTTAAAAGATTTATACAGGGTTTCCACTTTAAAACTAACTGCCTCTAAAATCTCCTCAAGTTTTGTAGTTTTTATTTGAACAAAAACACATTGATTTTAATACCGAGGGGGAAGTTTAGTACCAATATTGCATTATTTGTTATATTCCACCACCTCAACCTCAGTTACTCTCACTTTGCCATTTCAAATACACCCACTAGCCTGTGATAAAACATTTCTCAATATGAAACACTGCGTATGCATTTCTCGTTAACAAGATGATTTACAATAGACATATTTCGTTTGTCCGACTATCAAAGGAATTAAAATAATACCATATTTTAGCATGCTATGACTTTCATACAAAGTATGACTTTTACATAGTTAATGTGACAATAACCCTTATTCAGTGCAGATTTAAATTACAGATTATATAACAAGATGCTGACTGCAATTAATATGGTTTATAGCGGGAGAAAATAACCATAGTTAGACCCGACTGAAAAGAATTGCATTAATCATCCGCGAGCAGTTAATCAGATAACGTCAGAATATATTAATATGAACGAGAAATAAGGGAGGGAGGGGGGATCTGAAGGGTGAAAATAAACACAATTTTAATACAAGAATATAAATTTACGCAGAGAAAAGAAACGCGGTGTGCAACTAAAATTATTTGAACTCACGCTTGCACGGGAAAGGTAAAGTGTTTGATATTACGAATTCGTGGAATTATTGTCGTTGCAACCGGTCAAAAAGAGGTTCGCACCTGAAGAGTTTACCTCTTGAATAATTTAGAAATTTGTAGTGTGTTGTTGAGAAAGTTTCATTAGCTGGAAAGGAAGCATGTAATGGTTTATGGAAATCCTTAACTCTTTTTAAGGTAATGGAATATAAAATAGTAAGCAATATTATGAACGTTTAAGTTTAAACATTGTGATTATGTATATGTTAATTTTAAATGTAAATTGGTTGATACTAGTATAGTAAGAAATTAAGGGAATGCAGAACATGCAGAACTTTGCTAATTTTGTTGTACGATAAGTTGGCGACGGAATTAGTGCTGATTAAGATAAAGCACAATATTGTTGTGCAAGGAATTTTAGAACAGCGTAAAATATTAAGAAATTTTATACGCAAATTTTGTTGCTAGTATTTGGTGTTTGTTGAAGCATTAAACATAAGTATTTTAAATCGACAATGAAAGCATAAAATGAAAAGTTGATGTTTAACGGTTATCTATATTGCTAAGTGCATTTTCAAAAAATTGGAATTTACAATCTCATGTAATTTAATATCAAAAACTTAAAAATAAGGGTGATAGTAATATTAATGGATTAAATTTAATGTTTCATGTTTTAAGATTTCTTTAATACCTGGCCAGAGTGAGGTTAGGAAACAAAGTTTTTATAAAAATATTTGTGTGTCCATTGCAATTAATTTATGTTAACAAAAGTTAGTGAAGGTTAAATTTCATTTAGATTTATTCAGGAACTAGGATAACTAGGTCGTTGAAAAAGGAAATCCAGCCAACTCGGTAATGGAATCTTATTTGGGATCTTGATTTCGAGAATTTTATTTTTCAATTTTATTTAATGCGACCAAAAATTTAATAAATGTTTATAAGGTAGTGTAGAGAAAGGCAACGTATAATGTGATAAAATTTAGGAAACCGAAGTCAAGGAAATCTATGCGGAATGGCCGTCTTTCGTGTAGGTATAATATCAAAAAAATTGTATGGACAGGGGGTTTGTCTTATGACCACTTGTCAATCAACCCAACAAACAAAATAGGTAACCGCTCGACCAACCATCCAAGTAAGTAGAAACGGAATTGATACGAATTGGGGTTCCACCGATAGCATGCAAGTACGAGAATCCGCGACCGCTACTGTGGTGTCAGTTGTGGGGTTGATTGACGAGTGGTTATAATTTAGGGAATCGAGACTGTTTGTACCTTCGGAGTGGAATACTACTGTACACCACTGTAGCGGTGGCGGATTCTCGTACTTGCATGCTATCAGTGGAACCCCAATTCGTATCAATCCCGTTTCTACTTACCTGGATAATTGGTCGAGCGGATACCTATTTTGTTTGTGGGGTTGATTGACGAGTGATAATTTAGAGTCGAGACTCCGGAGTGAAAAGAGATGTGCTAGCTGACGTACTTGTTTAATTAAGAACATTACAGGATTAATGGATATATTGAATACTATTACAATTTTTTTAATTCATAAATCCTCCCTAACGTTTTGGTATAAATTATAACTACAGCTAACCAGCGGGCCCAGCTCCCATATACATAGGTTTATTTATGTTTAGTACAATTTTACATCACTTACCCGAAATTACAATAACTCACTATCACTACTTTCATTACTTTCAATTGACTTAATTTTAGTACATTTTTTTTTCTGAAGAGACTTCACCAGTTGAAGTCTGCGATGGAACTGCCGCTGATATGTTTTCTTACTTGCCTTGCAGTGGCTCTGCCCCTAATTTAAATTGTAAACTAAGCTTATTTCGGGTTAGTGACCAGCAACTACCTCATGGGTTCTGCTTGGACTTTGCCTGTATTGCTATTCTGCTGTAGTTGACTGTTTTGAAAAAATAAACTATTTTGCTGGCCTTATGTTGTAATCAACTGTTTCCTCTATTGGAAACTAGCGCACAGGTTGAAGACCTGAATGAACTTATAAATACGTTTAACATTATATACTATCTTTATAACTGAGTTTAGTATCTTCCTATCTTAACAATTCTAGCTTTGTAGGTGGGTGTATGGAGGGTACTACACGAAGTTAGGACAAAATTACCAACAGAACGGTACATGACAAATATGGGGTCGAGAGAGGAGTACGTTATTGACAATTATAATCAGGCAAAGCATCTAACTCCGAATTTCAGGAAGAAGAGATCATCCAGTTTCTATCGAGACACATGGAAGTTGAGATAGCAAGGACGGTCGCTATTCAGAATATACAAACTTTAAAAGAGTTCCTAGAAATTATGAGAAATTATGAGTTGGTTAGAGAATTAAAAACGAATAAGAGGGTTAATTGGGAAGAAAGAAATCGGGGTCGATACGAAAATTTTAGGACTGGAAATAGTTTTGATGATAACAAACAAAAACAAAAACATGGGTACAGACAGACGACATACCTGAACAATGGAGACAAGAATCGATACCTGGGAGACAATCGCAATACAATTGGAATAGAAATGATCGAGGTAATGGGGGACAATATTACAGAAGGAACGATTTTCAACGTAGACAACAAGACTATGGTAGAAGCAACCGGAGACAAAACCAACGAATTACTATTAAGAACGAGAGAAAAACCCAGGGAACAACTTAAACATTAGGATAAAACATTTAACAGCGGGTACAAATAAGAACTCACAAGATATAATTGAATTAGCTCAGTTGCATGAGAATCCCCCAGGTTTAAAATAATGCCGATTTTGTAAATAAGCTTGCAATTTCTTAATTAGCTTTAGATTTAGTTAATTTGGGTACAACCAGTAGTTATAGTTTATTGTATTCATTGTTAGAAGAAACGGGTGAAAGACAACGGAGCTTACCGTTGGTAAATTTAAATTTTAGTGGGTGTCGATATGTTGCGTTGAATGATAGTGACTTCGAGCTGTCGTTAGTGAAAAGTGACATTGTAGTGCAACATGCTGAAATATTAATGGGGAAAATTTGTAAGATAAAAAGGATAAGTTTATGGTCAGCTATGAAGAAAAAGATATAGGTTATTGATGAGATGATTTGTGTACCAATTTCAATAGGAGGGTTAAAACTAGGAGACGCAGAGTTTTTAGTAGCTAAAGGGCTATCGTTAGATTTTATAATCGGAATGGATGCAATAGAAAGGCTTGGAATGAAACCTGTTGGGAACGATAGGAGCATACAGATATTAAATAAAAAGAAATAAGTAGTACCGGGTTCTAGTTCAAGTGAGTGAATAAATGTGGATATTGTTGATTATGGGACACGAGTGGATAATAGGGAAAGTATAGGATCAGGAATAGTTAATGGATTTAGACAGGCATATAATAGAGATGAGATTAAAGGTAACATAGGTTTAGGGATGGATTTTATTAAGGGCCAGAAGGATATTAGGAGTGAGTTTAAGAATAGTACGGATTTAGGAATGGTTAATATATGTAAACAAAGAGATATAGATACTGAGAAGTTAAAAACAGTAGTTTGATAGGTTAGGATGTGATTATGTTAAGTAATTTGTTTGTGAGGGTTTTTAATGAGGCACAGATAGAGATGGACGATGAAAGTATAAAAGGTTGATTATATGAGATAATAAATAAACATGTGAGGTTATTTTACGGAGAACTAAGGGTTACAATTTGGTCGGGGATATCTGATAAAAAGAATCAGGAACGATAAGGTTTTAGTTCTTACCCGAGATTTGGCGACATAACTAATTAGTGAGATCCACTTGGCATATGGGCATAATGGAATCAGAAAGGTTTTCATGATTTTCAGAAAAGCATTTTTCACTCGAAACGATATTTCCATTCTGAAGGAAGTTGTTAACAGGTGTAAATTATGTTTGATGGGGAAGGAGAAAAATATTGTTTTACAAAACTTACCATTAAATATAACTGCCGATGAACCATTAGATATGGTAGCCGTTGGCTATCTATCGAATTTGATACCAGAACAGACGGTTATAGACACATTTTAGTCATGGTTGACGTTTTTTATAAATTTATAAAGTTATATCGTACGAGGTGTTATACGAGTCAGGCACTAAAAGAGATAAAGAAATTTATTGAATAGATAGGTCAGATGAGAAAGATACTATCAGATAATGCTACTTATTTACATAACCAAATAGATTTAGATAGTTTGCGTAAGGAAGGTATTAGCGTTACATATTGTAGCATACGACATCTACAAGGAAACCTTTGTGAACGGTTTATAAAAGATGTTATTAAATTTTTACGTTTGGTTGTAGAGGAACATACAGGGTGGGGGAGATACCTACCGCAAATCGAAAATTTAGTAAATAATGTACCAAGTTCGGTTACGGGGGTGAGTCCGGTGGCCCACGGTAACACATAAGAATTAGAAAATGAAAGAGGATAGTGCGGGGGTAGATTTCTTTTAGAAAATTTATATCCATATTGAAAAGGGTATACGATTAGTTAATTGTTTTTATGTAATAGGTATAAAAAGAAAAGTTTAAAAATTAAAATTCTGATTTTCAATAAAATAAAAATTACCTGGAGTTGAAACATTTACTCATGCAGGTCACATGAATTTTTATTATTATTATTAAAAATTAGGTGGGACTTTATATGGTGAATTATGGGATGAAAATTTGTATATCAGGCAGGAGAACTATAAGATAAAAATGCATGAATTTTAATATTGGGGATTTGGTAATCGTGATGAAAGTACGTGTCTGTAATGCCGAAAAGAAAATTTGTGCAAAGTTAATTTTTCACTATTTAGGATTTTTTAAAATTAGTAAAATTTTTACAGAAGGAAATGTTTTTAAATTAGTGAACCAAAGTGGAGCAATAATCGGACGTTACTGTATACAGTTATTGTATTCCGTACAAGGTTTCGAAACATTGTTGTACGATAAGTTGGCGACGGAATTAGTGCTGATTAAGATAAAGCATAATATTGTAACAGTTTTATTTTCGAGTTGATAAACCTCTTCATTAAAGGTACAAAAATAATAATACACATTTATTAAGTAAAGTCGTAATACGTTTAACAATTAAATTATTACATTGAAACTGCATCTTGATTCGTTAGTCTATTTGTTTTGGATGTCGGTGTATTCCACAGCCAGTCGCAAAGACGCTTAGAGGTGTGACAACCTCCCCCCTTGGACCCTCCGATCGTCCGAGAGCGCGTGATAAGCACTCGGCCATAGGTAGAAGAAAGAGCAGGATGTATACGAGGACGATGGCCAGTGACCTGCGGGTCGGTTTGAATGAGTGAGCACATTCTTAGAATAACACGCAACAAAATTTAGGCGATGAGAATCTAAACGACATGAATGTAGGCAACAAAATTTAGGCGATAAGAATTTAATTTACAATTTACGATGCAGTTAGTACTTTGAATACGAGAATCGACGTTAAGAAAACCACTTCATTTTACCATGTGTATTTAGAGGATGGAATGCTGATCTAATTAATAGAAGATCGTTTGTTGCTCCGAGCCGAGATGCTAGGTTGATAGAATGTAAGCAGTAAATGCCGCATGGCGATGCACTTCCTAATCCAGTCTTGGAAAGCAGTTTTGTTTGGTTCGTAGTAGCTTTAAGAAATTCTTTTGTGTTTCATTCAGGAAGAACGCTATTTTGTTTCGATGTGTAGAAGTGCGTATTTGTTATTTGCTTCAACTATTGCTAAGCTGGAATTCCCAGTATTAAATTTAAAATTTCACTCACTTGATTTTGTAAGAATATAATCTGTTAGTTACAATAACAGGTGTAATTACATCATTTGTTTGTTTGAAATATGTTGTTGACACATGTATCCGTGATGGCAGATGCTTAACACTGCGTCACTACCGACTTTGAAAACAAGAATATTTTTGTGAACATTTTCATTTTAAACTGAAATTAGTACTTCGAACTTAAAGAGAAAAATTTGTATTTTAATTTCTATAATGTAATTGACCTAAACAGATCTGAGTGGGTTAGAAAATATTGGTGTAACAAGTTACACTTTGTTGTAATGTATTTGATCATGAATAGGGTTGATAAACCTTACGTTAAATTTACAAAGTAATTCAAGTAATTTTTTTTAATTTTGTTGCAATGAATTTTATTTAAAGATAAACAGATTCTTTCGAGTAAATTATTAATCCAAGCTTAAAGTTTTTTATTTTGATCAAGTGTGATCAAACCTAACCACCGAAATTTAATATCTTTAAGAGTTGTATTTTGATACCACCCTTATATAAAAAATATTTTTTTTATATTTCTTTAGGTATTTTTGCGGGACACAAATAGTGTTCCAATATTCTATGTTGACTTAATTATTATTCTTTCTTACAGGAACTGCGTCTTATTCTGTTAAGACAGGTCTTTGTCAGCGAAGGCGATCTTTTTTTCTGTGGGTCTCCACGTCCACCCTTAGAAATATGCTATGCCATTAACGTGAATCAATCCGGACTTGGTGGCGCCTATTTGTTTTAGTTTAAGTATGATCCCCCAACAGATTTCGACTTACCCCCCCCCCATTGCTCATAGCTCTACCCAAGGAATAGACCCCTAGTTACGTCGGAAGACTTTGTTTTGCTGACCCCCAACTTCTAGAGTCAGATATAGGTATTAAGAAGAGAACGCTAGTTAAGACCAAATAAGAAAATTCGTTACACTGGCTCACAACGTGGGACTGGTGCTTTTAGTGCATCAAAAGAAAAAATGTAACAATATTATTGTGCAAGGGATTTTAGAACAGCGTCAAATATTAAGAAATATATACCCATTAAATTTTAAACGTAAATTTTGTTGTTAGTCTTTGGTGTTCGTTGTAGCATTAAATATAAGTATTTTGAATCGACAATGAAAGCATAAAAGGAAAAGTTGGCGTTTAACGGTTTTCTATATTGTTATTAAGTGCATTTCCAAAAATTGGAATTTATAATCTCATATAATTTAATATGAAAACTTAAAAATATTGAAGTGATAGTAATATTAATGGATTAAATTTAATCTTCTATGTTTTAAGATTTCTTTAAGTGAGGTTAAGAACGTTGAACGTTGCAATTATTTTATGTTAACAAAAGTTAGTGTAGGTTGAATTTTATTTGGATTTATTCAGGAAATAGGATAAAATGTAGTTTATTGCAAAAGGAAATTCAGCCAACTCAGTAATGAAATCTTATTTGGGATCTTAATTTCGAGAATTTTATTTTTCAGTTTTATTTAATGCGACCAAAAATTGAATAACTGTTTATAAGGTAGTGTAGAGAAGGGTATTGTACAATGTGATAAAATTTAAGAAGCTCGAGCCAAGGAAAACTATGCGGAACGACCGTCCTTCGTGTAGGTATAATATCGAAAAAGTTGCTGGGACAGACGGTTTGGTTCCCTTAATTATGACGAGAGAAAACGCCTTTCGGGATAAGTAATTCATGTAACGCAGTTGTTGTATTTCAATCATTTTTTTGTTTATTTTTATTATTTCGAATTTAATTATTTTCATAATTTCTTCCATAGGCACCCACTCCCACACCACCGTGGTTAGCCAAAGCATTCTTATATTGGTACGACTCCACGCTCCTTCAGTACAAATCAAAATTTAATTGACCTAAACAGATCTGAGTGGGTTAGAAAATATTGGTGTAACAAGTTACACTTTGTTGTAATGTATTTGATCATGAATAGGGTTGATAAATCTTACGTTAAATTTACAAAGTAATTCAAGTAATTTTTTTTAATTTTGTTGCAATGAATTTTATTTAAAGATAAACAGATTCTTTCGAGTAAATTATTAATCCAAGCTTAAAGTTTTTTATTTTGATCAAGTGTGATCAAACCTAACCACCGAAATTTAATATCTTTAAGAGTTGTATTTTGATACCACCCTTATATAAAAAATATTTTTTTTATATTTCTTTAGGTATTTTTGCGGGACACAAATAGTGTTCCAATATTCTATGTTGACTTAATTATTATTCTTTCTTACAGGAACTGCGTCTTATTCTGTTAAGACAGGTCTTTGTCAGCGAAGGCGATTTTTTTTTCTTTGGGTCTCCACGTCCGCCCTTAGAAATATGCCATGCCATTAACGTGAATCAATCCGGACTTGGTGGCGCCTATTTGTTTTAGTTTGAGTATGATCCCCCAACAGATTTCGACTTACCCCCCCATTGCTCATAGCTCTACCCAAGGAATAGACCCCTAGTTACGTCGGAAGACTTTGTTTTGCTGACCCCCAACTTCTAGAGTCAGATATAGGTATTAAGAAGAAAACGCTAGTTAAGATCAAATAAGAAAATTCGTTACACTGGCTCACAACGTGGGACTGGTGCTTTTAGTGCATCAAAAGAAAAAATGTAACACTGGCGCCGGCAACGTTTGGGGCTTCGAAATTTGTTTGTTCAAAATTTAATTTGCTTCGAAATTTGTTTGTTCAAAATTTAATTTGCTTCGAAATTTGTTTGTTCAAAATTGTTTTGCCTCGAGATTTGTTTGCTCAACGTTATTTGATAATAAGGTTTGGTTGTTTAAAAGATTGGTTGTAACGTTAAACCACAGTCAGTCAATTAATTAACTTAGTCAAATTTATTTTTAACTTTCATTCCGTTTTGACCCAATATACTTTTTCTTGATGTAGTTTTGGCAAAAATTACTTTACCAAATACACCTTTTGACTTTTACCTTTAGTTGCCCGAATTTGTTTTGATAATTTTTGTAAGGTTTAGATCATTTAGATTTATAGGTTTGATTCCATTAGGCTTGGATAATCATGTCGGAAAAATTCCAAATTGTTTGTCTACTTAAAGAGGAACTGGAGTATGAACTGAAAATTAGAGGAGTAGTGAGTGAGAGACCAGTCTTGGAGAAAAGGAAAATTTTAGGAAGATTGTTAGCTAAAGAAATAGATAAGCCTGGTTGTTTGATTGATCTTTCGTGTTATGAAGTAGACTTTGCAACGGAAAGTAAAGAAATTTCTGTTTCAGTCGAGTCAGTTCGAAATGTTTTGTCCGAATTTGAAGGTGACTCATCAGACTCAATTTTTAGAAGAGCTTGTTCAAGGTTAAACCACCTTTCTGGGCGACTTAAGCGCATGAAAATTCCTTCAATAAATTCTGAGGAAGCAATTAAGTTCAGAAATGAGACCGTAGCAACAATACTAACCATTGAAGCTGAGTTATATGATAAAATCAATAAAAGTACAGAGTCTAACTATTTGGATCGGTCTGTTGTAGTATCTCCTTCAGTTGCTAGTGCACCTATTCATTCGATTTCGTATATAACGCCTTCCTTACCTATAGGTTCATGGCCTGTAAAATTCTCAGGTGATCCCAAACAACTATATTCATTTTTAGATAGAGTTAGTGATTTAGCACAATCTCGTAAAGTACCCGAAGCTGATTTATTTGGATCAGCATGTGAACTTTTTGTGGGTGACGCTTTAATTTGGTTTAGGACAGTAAAAAATTCATTGAGAGACTGGAACTCTTTGTTAGAACGTTTAAGGGAAGATTTTCTACCCGGTTTTTCAGATGATGACATTTGGGAAAAAATCAGACATCGTCGTCAAGGCAAAGACGAAAGGATTATTTTATTTGTCGCGCATATGCAAACTTTGTTTAGTAGACTGACCTAACGAGCCAGCAGAAGTCACTAAAGGTAAGATGATAAGAAGAAATTTGATCCTGAATATATTTCAGCACTTGCATTGTCGGACATCAAGATGTGCTACCTTAGTAAATTTGTGTAAAAGGTTAGAAGAAGCTTCTTTGATGAAACTAAACTTGGTTTCTGCATCTTCTAGTAAGCCTAACAAGATTTGTAATCCTTCTAAGCATCCATTTGAGACCAAACATCCGGTGTTGAATGAAAAAATTTGTGCTGTTAAGAGTAGGGTGTTTCAAAATAAATTAGTTAATCCTCAAGCAATAGTAGCGGATAAGAGTTCTTTGGAGTCTTCAGGTTGTAATTCTTTTAGTCCCGATAAGAGAAATAATTTGGTTTGTTGGAATTGCTCCCGTAGTGGACATTGGTTTAGAGAGTGTAAAGCAACCAAAAAGATTTTTTGTTTTGGATGTGGTCGAAATGGCGTTAAGGCAACGTCATGTCCACAATGTTCAAAAAACCCGTAAGGCGGCAGGTGCATAGTGGTCGGCATCATGTTCCGCGTTATATTGCTACAGTTATGATTTGTAAACAAGAGAAATATTTTTGTAAAGACGATTGGTCGAGATGACTTACAGTTGTAAAAAATTTTTGTCAGGACTCTCCGAGGCCTAAGAATAATACTTTGTTCATTGAGAAGCAGTGTGATAATCGACCTTACATTATGGTGAAGTTAATTGATAGAGACATTACCGGTCTTCTAGATTCGGGATGCACTACCTCAGTGGTAGGATCCTTAGCTCTTTCAATAATTAGAAAGCTAGACTTAAAAATTTTTAGTTCAGCAAAAACAGGTATTACTACAGCTGATGGTTCAATAAAGTTTGTTTTAGGTTCGGTTGATTTACCAATTTGTATAGGTAATGACTGTCGTATTCTTAATGCATTAGTGGTTCCGTCCCTACCTCATGCCTTTATATTCGGTAGTGACTTTGCAAAATTATTTGGTGTAGTTGCTGATTTTAGAAATAATAATTGGTTTATTCAGAGTAACATTGAGAACAACATTGGGTATATAGGTTCGTCTTCATCCCTTTGAACACTAAAGATGCCTTATTTGATTTGCATGACCTTTCGGATGCTCAATGTGCGCAAGCACAAGAGATAATAAATTCATTCAGTGAGATTAGCAGCGACAATAGGTTGGGACGTACTAACCTAATTGAAATGGACAAAGACACAGGCAATGCCAAACCCTTCCATAAGAAACCATATGTCATGTCACCATATGAGTAAGATATTGAATGATGAGTTGGACGACATGCTTAGACTTAAAGTTATAGAACCGTGTACTAGTCCATGGTCCTCTCCGGTTTTGTTGGTTAAGAAAGCAGATGGAGAATATCGTTTCTGTTTTGATGGTAGGACATTGAACGACTTAACTGTTCATGATTCGTACCCCCTTGCGAATGTAGATAGAATTCTCAATATGTTGAGAGGTGCGAACTATATTTCGTCACTTGATTTGAGAAAATCGTTTTGGCAAGTCCTCTTAGTGAGTCATCTAAAGATAAGACTGCTTTCAGTGTTATTTCGCGAGGACAATATAGATTTACCTGCATGCCATTTGGGTTGAAGAATGCTGCGCAGACGCAACAGCGTTTAGTAGACGCGATTTTTGGTCCACGTTTTGAACCTCATGTGTTTTGCTATTTGGACGACATAATACTATGTTCGTCATCTTTTGAAGAACATCTGAAGTTATTGTTAGAGGTTAAGCAACGTCTAAAAGAAGCTAACCTTACTATAAATATAAGCAAATGTGAATTTTTTAAAAAAACACTTAAATTTTTGGGTTATATAGTAGGTTCAAATTCACTTCGTACAGATCCCGATAAGGTATCGGCGATGGTTAACTTTCCTCGACCGAAAACCACAACGGAGAATAAGAGGTTTATAGGAATGTGCAGCTGGTACCGTCGCTTTATAAAGAATTTTTCGTCATTAGCTTCGCCTATCAATGATCTCACTAAGAGAAAGAAAAAGGTCAAACTGTAAATTGGAGCACGGAAGCAGAAAATTCGTTTGTGCTGATCAAGCAAGCATTAGTTTCAGCACCTCTTCTTTCGCAGCCAGACTACTCGGCACCCTTTATTGTTGAGTGTGACGCAAGCAACACTGGGTTAGGGGCTGTTTTGATTCAAAATATAAAAGGAGAAGAGCGTGTAATTTCGTACGCAAGTAAAACCCTGAGCCGTACAGAGCGCAATTATTCCACCACAGAAAGAGAGTGTTTATCGGTTATTTTTGCAATTGAGAAATTTCGTCCGTGGGTGGAAGGAGTTCGCTTCACAGTTGTCACTGATCATTTTTTGTTACTTTGGTTGAGTAATCTTCAGAATCCAACTGGAAAACTTGCCAGATGGTCAGTTCGATTAAGGCAACATTCATTTGATTTGGTGCATAGGAAAGGAAAATTTAATATAGTCCCAGATTGTCTTAGTCGTGGCGTTCCTTTAGAAAATCCGAAGTTAATTTAGTAGAGATTAAACTTGATAGCGTAGACTTGTGGTATGAATCTTTGAGAAAGAAAATTTTGTTGTCACCCAAGAGCTACCCACAATGGAAAGTGGAAGATGGGTTCATTTTTAAGTTTATACCTTCCCAATTACCGCATTCGGCGAATGTTGTAGAGTGGAAGTACTTAGTGCCAAGATCTCAGCGTAAAGATGTCATTAAATCATGTCATGACCCCCCTACAGCAGGACATTTTGGTTCTTTGAAAACTTTGTCTCGTGTCCAAGAATTATATTATTGGCCAAAGATGATCTTTGATGTACGTAAATTTTGTAGGAAGTGTTTGATTTGTGGTGCTCAAAAACCACCCAATAAAGGTCCCCTTGGCATGATGGGAAAGGAAAAGAGGTTGGACTTCCGTTCCAAACCATTGCTTTAGATTTGATGGGTCCGTTCCCTCGTTCCAAACGCGGACATAAATGGCTTTTAGTTGTCGGTGACTGGTTCTCGAAGTATTCGATTTTACAACCTTTGCGTAGTGCCACGGCACATTTGATTGAGAAGTTTTTGGAGGAAAAAGTATTTCTTGTCTACGGAGTACCACAATTTGTTATTTGTGATAATGGTCCACAATTAATTGGACGTATTTTTAAAGCTTTGTGTGCAAAGTACGAAATCCAAAAGATTTGGTACAATGCTGTTTATGCTCCTCAATGCAATTTTGTGGAAAGAATTAATAAGACAGTTGGTACTGCAATTCGTTCATACGTAGAAGAACATGATACGTGGGATAGTGAAATATCAAAAATTCAGTACGCAATTAATTCAGCAAAACATGAGTCCACCAACTATTCTCCAAATTTTTTAGTCTTTGGTCGTCAGGTACCCTTAAGTGGAAAGGCTTATAGTGATAATTGTAAACCTGGTGAGGATATTGATGTCGTTTCCAGTAGTAGACCTTCTTATGTTTTGGATCGTCAACTTTTGTTTGATATTTTTGGAAATGTCCATGAAAATTTGCATGTAGCTTATCAACGTTCGAGTAAACGCTACAATCTTAGAAGAAGAGACATTTCGTTCCAAGTCGGAGAAAGTGTTTGGAGAGCTAATAAGGTACTCTCGAGTGCTGGTGATAAATTCTCCGCTAAGTTAGCTCCAAAGTTCGTTTTGAGTAAAGTTCGAAAAAAAACATTCCAATTTAGTGTATGAATTAGAGAATGAAGATGGGACAAGAGCCGGAAAATGGCACGTAAAGGATTTGAAACCCATTGAAGCATCGTATCTAAATGAAAATGATGATCCTGACGATTAGTTCCGGTCTGGTCATCTCTTTGATGTTAAGCAATAAAGTAGTGGTTTGCTTTGTTTTGTTCCGATTTTTGATTTAGTGTCGTTTCGTTAATTTTGAGTATTTTGTTTGATAATTGGAACAAGTGGTTAAGGAGTTTGGTAGTAGATTTGAGGTGTGCATTGGTGTGCACGCTGGTCGTTTTGTTCGCGCGTTATTCGGAGATGTGTTTAGAAGATGTCTTTGAAAGATATCTTTACGATGTAGAAGTAGGTGGGCTATTTAACCTGTTAGTCCTGATTTCTACATATCTAGGTAGAGAGAATATTGATTTATTCTTTCTCTTGTTGTTGACCGTTAAATTTTTTTTGTTTGAGTAGGTCAAAAGTTTGCATGGTGAACCTCACCATTTGATCCATCACTGGTGGGATGTGTTGTTTAGAAATTAGTGATAGGATAATCAGTAGGGTGTAGGAGATTACAGCCCTATCTGGTTCAATTTTGTATTTGAATTCGATAAGTGACCTTATGGTTAGGTTACCTTAGTTTTGATTATCTCTTTGCAATAAAGTGATAATATTTTGTATTTGAATTTGATAAGTAACCTTATGGTTAGGTTACCTTGGTTTTGATTATCTCTTTGCAATAAAGTGATAATGTTTTGTATTTGAAATTCGTATGCAACCTGTAATAGTGATTTAAATTTAGACCTATTAGTAGGGTCTTCCTTTTGATTGTCACTTTATAGTGATAATATTTTGAATAGTTATGCTATTTTGATTTTGTGGCGTTCTTTTTTTTGTAGATAGAGCTAATTGAGCTCCAGGAAGTGAAGTTTTTTTTGTGGAAGTTGTGATAATTTATAAGAACCTCTAGTTAAAGGAATATTTTGAATTTGGATTTTGATTAATTTTTTTGTCCCGTGGAGTGTTTGACTTTCTAATTTGACCCCTCCCAATTTTGACTTATACCGATTGTGACTCCCCGATTTTGTCTCCCGATGGACGTCAGGTACACGTAGTTACCAACACACTCGAATTTGTAAATATTTGTCTCCCTCGCTTTAATAAATTCATAACAATTTGTAGTGATAGTTAGGAAGGTAGAAGAGGCTAGTATATTTAAAAAAAAAAAGATTTTTTTTTGTATTTGTTATACTTAAAGTTTATTCCGTGAAAAAATTTTTTTTCTTCTTTTAGGAAAGGGGTAGTGTAACAGTTTTATTTTCGAGTTGATAAACCTCTTCATTAAAGGTACAAAAATAATAATACACATTTATTAAGTAAAGTCGTAATACGTTTAACAATTAAATTATTACATTGAAACTGCATCTTGATTCGTTAGTCTATTTGTTTTGGATGTCGGTGTATTCCACAGCCAGTCGCAAAGACGCTTAGAGGTGTGACAACCTCCCCCCTTGGACCCTCCGATCGTCCGAGAGCGCGTGATAAGCACTCGGCCATAGGTAGAAGAAAGAGCAGGATGTATACGAGGACGATGGCCAGTGACCTGCGGGTCGGTTTGAATGAGTGAGCACATTCTTAGAATAACACGCAACAAAATTTAGGCGATGAGAATCTAAACGACATGAATGTAGGCAACAAAATTTAGGCGATAAGAATTTAATTTACAATTTACGATGCAGTTAGTACTTTGAATACGAGAATCGACGTTAAGAAAACCACTTCATTTTACCATGTGTATTTAGAGGATGGAATGCTGATCTAATTAATAGAAGATCGTTTGTTGCTCCGAGCCGAGATGCTACGTTGATAGAATGTAAGCAGTAAATGCCGCATGGCGATGCACTTCCTAATCCAGTCTTGGAAAGCAGTTTTGTTTGGTTCGTAGTAGCTTTAAGAAATTCTTTTGTGTTTCATTCAGGAAGCACGCTATTTTGTTTCGATGTGTAGAAGTGCGTATTTGTTATTTGCTTCAACTATTGCTAAGCTGGAATTCCCAGTATTAAATTTAAAATTTCACTCACTTGATTTTGTAAGAATATAATCTGTTAGTTACAATAACAGGTGTAATTACATCATTTGTTTGTTTGAAATATGTTGTTGACACATGTATCCGTGATGGCAGATGCTTAACACTGCGTCACTACCGACTTTGAAAACAAGAATATTTTTGTGAACATTTTCATTTTAAACTGAAATTAGTACTTCGAACTTAAAGAGAAAAATTTGTATTTTAATTTCTATAATGTAATTGACCTAAACAGATCTGAGTGGGTTAGAAAATATTGGTGTAACAAGTTACACTTTGTTGTAATGTATTTGATCATGAATAGGGTTGATAAACCTTACGTTAAATTTACAAAGTAATTCAAGTAATTTTTTTAATTTTGTTGCAATGAATTTTATTTAAAGATAAACAAATTCTTTCGAGTAAATTATTAATCCAAGCTTAAAGTTTTTTATTTTGATCAAGTGTGATCAAACCTAACCACCGAAATTTAATATCTTTAAGAGTTGTATTTTGATACCACCCTTATATAAAAAATATTTTTTTTATATTTCTTTAGGTATTTTTGCGGGACACAAATAGTGTTCCAATATTCTATGTTGACTTAATTATTATTCTTTCTTACAGGAACTGCGTCTTATTCTGTTAAGACAGGTCTTTGTCAGCGAAGGCGATCTTTTTTTCTTTGGGTCTCCATGTCCGCCCTTAGAAATATGCCATGCCATTAACGTGAATCAATCCGGACTTGGTGGCGCCTATTTGTTTTAGTTTGAGTATGATCCCCCAACAGATTTCGACTTACCCCCCCATTGCTCATAGCTCTACCCAAGGAATAGACCCTAGTTACGTCGGAAGACTTTGTTTTGCTGACCCCAACTTCTAGAGTCAGATATAGGTATTAAGAAGAGAACGCTAGTTAAGACCAAATAAGAAAATTCGTTACACTGGCTCACAACGTGGGACTGGTGCTTTTAGTGCATCAAAAGAAAAAATGTAACAATATTATTGTGCAAGGGATTTTAGAACAGCGTCAAATATTAAGAAATATATACCCATTAAATTTTAAACGTAAATTTTGTTGTTAGTCTTTGGTATTCGTTGTAGCATTAAATATAAGTATTTTGAATCGACAATGAAAGCATAAAAGGAAAAGTTGGCGTTTAACGGTTTTCTATATTGTTATTAAGTGCATTTCCAAAAAATTGGAATTTATAATCTCATATAATTTAATATGAAAAACTTAAAAATATTGAAGTGATAGTAATATTAATGGATTAAATTTAATCTTCTATGTTTTAAGATTTCTTTAAGTGAGGTTAAGAACGTTGAACGTTGCAATTATTTTATGTTAACAAAAGTTAGTGTAGGTTGAATTTTATTTGGATTTATTCAGGAAATAGGATAAAATGTAGTTTATTGCAAAAGGAAATTCAGCCAACTCAGTAATGAAATCTTATTTGGGATCTTAATTTCGAGAATTTTATTTTTCAGTTTTATTTAATGCGACCAAAAATTGAATAACTGTTTATAAGGTAGTGTAGAGAAGGGTATTGTACAATGTGATAAAATTTAAGAAGCTGGAGCCAAGGAAAACTATGCGGAACGACCGTCCTTCGTGTAGGTATAATATCGAAAAAGTTGCTGGGACAGACGGTTTGGTTCCCTTAATTATGACGAGAGAAAACGCCTTTCGGGATAAGTAATTCATGTAACGCAGTTGTTGTATTTCAATCATTTTTTTGTTTATTTTTATTATTTCGAATTTAATTATTTTCACAATTTCTTCCATAGGCACCCACTCCCACACCACCGTGGTTAGCCAAAGCATTCTTATATTGGTACGACTCCACGCTCCTTCAGTACAAATCAAAATTTATTAATAACGCTTATTTTACCCGTAACAAAACTTTGTACTTTCAAATAAGATACTGTATAAATTTTCACATATTTAGGAAATCTGTTCTTTCTTCTTTGTAAAAATACCACAATTGTCATAATTATTATCAGTTTTTAAAATAAATACCAAGTTTTATCGAAATGATACGAAAAAAGATACTTACTCTGACAAAGTGGGAGTTAAAGAATCATAAGTTGTACACGTCAAATTACGTAATTAACAAAACAGATACTTAAATTAGTTCAATAAAATATTTGTTTTAAGTGAAAAGGATAGGAATGACATCTTTTTGCTGAAACGATAACGTACAAAACAACTTAAAAGAAATGTAGATTTATGTTTCACAAGGAACCTCTATCAAAAGCTTAATTAGAAAAAAGTACGCAAGTATTTGTGATTTCAGCAGTATTGATCGCAATAAGGAACCCAGCATAAAAAGATATGCTACATAATGTAATTAAAGTTTCGGAAATAACACAAAATAGTTTTTCTCTTCCACAAGAAAAATTTTGCCTACAACGGGCATTTTAAAAACTAGTGTTCATACACTTACTAAGAAATGTACTAAAATTGAATTCTTATCGAATTCAAAATTATCAAGGGTTAAAGGAAATTAGTTTTTCAGAACGAGTACAACCTTGTTTAATAACGCCTAATCTATTGTGGTTTGTTTTGTATTTTTTTTAATTTTTTTTTAAACCACTCAGTTTTTAAAATGGTCTTTATTTACGTTTCGATCCATGACCTAGGATTATTGTCAAAATTAAGAAAAAATTCCTAATTTACTTAAAGGGGTTGAGTATTTTCTTGATAATGTAAGCATATCAGACGATTCAACATTTTATGCAAATGGTAAGGTATATATGCATAATTCTTGAATTGGGTATCCGAAAATTACACACACTCACGCACTAACTCTCAAAAAAATTATAGTTTGGTGTGCGATATCCCAAAAAGATGAACCGTGATTATATTCAACGACTCCACTGTAAATTCTCCATGATATTTGGATATAGTGCTGAATAATCTATAATTGAACGATATAAAGTGATTAGGCGAACAATGGTACGATTGACAGCTAGAAAGATGTATTTAGATAACCAATATACAGCATACAAATGTAAAAATTTAGAATGATCACATAATTTCTGGTAATATATGGAAACTTTACAATTTGGTATATAAACCGTACGACCACGCAGGGAATTCAGTTTAGGTAGAAGTATCTATCCACAAGTACTATGAACTAAATTGTTATTCAAGTAGTCAGAATAATCACGTTTAAAGTCTAAATAAATTAAAATAGGACAGTGAGTGCCCATGTAAATAAATTAACGGTGTTTAGATAAATTAGGTAGTCGAATATATACCCTATTCACTTTAAAAATGCGATGACGTCATAATTCAATTAAATGCTGCATTGTCATGGTTGTTATTTTATGTGTATTTCCTGATCAGAGTAACCTTTTCTTGTGCACGCGAATCCAAATGTTTAGGCATCTTAAATGTCAAATACTCGAAACTTGCAATGTATAAAGTGTTTTAGTAGTGAAAAAAACTGTTTTATTTAGCAAATATAAAGTACAAACGATTTACTACAAAACTAAACAATGACAATAAAATGAGAAATGTCAAGGTAATAGAAAGTAAAAAAAATTGTTGCAACACCGAACAGAACTGCAAACTGCTACACACTAAATTCTAACATCATTAAACCTACGTTCTTAGTTACGTTCACATTTTACAATCGCTAGCACTTTATTACTGTTTATGACGTCATCCCATATTTAACGTGAATAGGGTATAGTAATAAATCTAGTTAGTCGTCGTATTAAGATATAAATTAGTTTGGTATGATTGTAGTAACTGTAATCAGTGATGTATGTAGCGGTATCCCCGTAAATTAAGATTTGTCTGTAAATAATTGTCAATAATCTCTCTTATATTGGTCCTTGGTCCTAATAAACAACCTTAAACTAAAGATAGTTACAATATACTGAGACGCATAATAAGGATTTATCTTTTTGCAACAGTTACACGCCACTCTTTCAATCATATTTACAATTAGTAATCGTAGAAAACTATTCACATAGAGAAATAAATCAATGTACAACTGAGCTTAGGCGCGTAATAATCTTACGTTTATTGTAAATAAACGACCGATTCATCAATTATCATTTTGTGCTTTATAAGTTGAATTGAAATACAAAATTGTTTGAAATAAACCGCTACTTATATCCTTCATACACAAAAGATTGTTTTAAAACTGCATCATTATCGAATTAAATTAATGTATATCAGACTACTTACATATAAATAAATGAAAGTAGACAACTATATACACGATATCCTTATCCAAAGAGCCGATCGGTAACCATATTTGCAATGGCAAAATTCGTGTTTCTGCAAAAAACGGAACTGATGCTAGATTCTGACGGTTAAGGTTGGCAGATTAGGGGCTTTGGTTTCGTAATTACAAAGTCTACTAGCAATAAGTTCTTTTGTAGTTGCGGTAAGATTTCTTTAAAACTTTAATTCCTTTTAATTATTAATATAATTAAGGATTAGCCATAATTATGTGAAATCTCGCATATCAGCTGAGATTTAAGACTTGCCTGTACTAGTAATTTCATACATTTAGACGTATACTTTTAGTGAGTTTAGTACGATGTAATATTCGTTAACAGCAAGAAAATGCTGCAAGTTTAATTTTAAAATTTTCAAAGAAATTTAGTTTTTCAACTGAAACATTTTCTATGAACGTTCGGACAAACCTTCAAAAACTTTCTTTTCTGATTATTTGATTTTTTGTTGCCTACTACTGCAATTGCTTTTTTTTTTGAAGTTGTGTATAGGAATTAATCACATTTACTATGAAAACTATTTTGTCACTAAACTATATATGCAGTCATCAGTGGCGTTCATGCTGTAGCATAGAAAGGCATTACGTACCCTAGGACAAAAACAACATTATATGTAGGTATATTATTAATTTTAACAATTGAAACAGGTTTCTTCGTACATAAGTAGAGGAGAAAGCCGGTGCGAGGACAGCACCGCCACCACCGCCGCCGCTGCCATTGGCACCCGACACCTCTCTAATGTCTGACGTCACAAGTGTCACGGGGATAATTTTTGATGACCTCAAATTTCTTCGACTCAGCTTTATATAAATTTTTCAACACCTTCTTAAACCAGTTGTATACAGGATTTTTGAACCATAAAATTTTTGCGTTGAAAACAAAAGGTTATGAATATATAAAATAAAATTTATTGATAAAATAATGCGTGTTGTTGGCCAACTAAATATTTTGTTGCTCAACGAGCACTACGAGAAGGTCATGCACTCTTTGGTTACTTGGGTAAAAAAGTGTAAAGAATAAAAGCGGAAAGGTGCCAAAGAAACCTATAACTAATATACTGGGTGTTCCAAAAGTATGGAAACGGCAAGATATTTCGCTTAGAACGCTTTTACGGAAAAAACCTCTTGAACAAAAGTTGTATAATTTTTGACGCTTGATTGAGTGGTGACCATGAATTCGACCTTGACCGTGTCCTTCAATGTCATTTCAAGGTCAACTGTTTTTTTTTAAAGAAGAATCTCTATTTTTTATTGCGGATTTGGAAAGAGCAGAAAATTTTACATTTAAGTGTGACCTAGACTATGACTCACGTCATTCATTCCAAGGTCAAATTTGTTTTTGCAACTTTGACTTAAATTTTTTGAAAAATGATATGGACAAATGTTATACGATTTTCCCTTGACTATTCAATGGTGACTTTGAATTTGACCTTGACCTTGTCCTACAAGGTCATTTCAAGGTGTACTATGTTTTATCAAATGGAACCACTTAGCTTTCGGTACAGGGGGGTTTTTCCGGCTACGTACATTGACGTAACCTATAAAAGAACCAAAAAAAGGAACAAAGAAAGAAGTATGACCGGGCTCAATCGTCGAGTGGGAGGGGTTTTATACATACACCAAGAAAATTAAGGGAGACCTGAAATAAATAAAGGAAAATTTACACTTACGCATTCTTACTAATCACAAAATATACCAAAAAAGGAAACCTATAATTTAAAAAAATATGTACAATAGCACATGAGTATCCAAACAAAAATTAGCAATCCCTACGTAAAAGTTACTCGTATATATACACCATGAACAGAAAACAGTTTTGAAATAGCGAGCTGTCGTTTTTAAGTTATTCAACAACCCACAAAGAAAAAAACCCCAACGCAACCCTAAAAACCACAGCTCTAAATGGTTATAACTATAAAATCAGTTATGCCACATTGGCAGTACAATGTCTTAATCTAATAAAAATTTAGAACACAAAAAAACCCACGGTAAACCCACAGTTATAAATTACGATTACATACAAATTCCGCAAAAACAACATTAATAACTATTATTCCAATCTAACTAATGATCAACCCCATCACACGCATAAAGATCATCTTTCTACCATTATTAAATTTAGTCCACCAATAAAGCGGAAAGGTACTGGTTTGACCCGTCCCGAGGGCTCATAAAAATAAAAAATATGAAACTACCATTCGCCCTCGTAATTGTTGCCGTCTTTAATAACGGAGCAGAGAAGAGATATGCGTGATCCCGCCTTGGGGTGGTTCTCGCATCCGAACAAAGGACGACCATTCATTACAGCTTTAAAGCCGCCGGAAGAAAGTTAAAACAATTACAAATAGAATTAATTCGTGGTAGTCGGAAGCTTAGGCGGCTCCATGGCGTAGTGGTATGTGGGTGACTGCTACGCCCAAGGTCCCGGGTTCGAATCCCGACACGGTCCGCTTGAAAAATGTCAGGCGAGCATTTTTCACAAAAATACACCCTCGTTCGGATGAAAGGTAAAATGGAGGTCCCGTGTGTGAGTGTTGTCACGCACGTTAAAGATCCATACCTTGCTTGGAACAGCAAGGGTTCGGCAAAATTACAAATTTTTCAGGTAAAAAAACTCGCTTGCTGGCCAATGTAGTACCTTCGGGTGGAGCATTGGAAAATCACATGTAAGGTAAGGTAGTCGGAAGCTATAATTTTATAAAAACCCTAAATAAGTACCACGCTATAATGCGTGCCAGAAATTCGCCTTAACTAAAACGGAAACAACCAAACATTCTATACGTGTTTACTTGTGTAGATTACAAAGCAAAATGAGTATTAATTTTGTTTAACTAAGAACCAAAGCTCACAGTAATAGCGTTGTTAAGGCTTCAAAACTAAAAACCCGACTTCATTGCAATAATTTCGCCGAATTCTTTCAAAAGGGAAAACACACCAGCATTAATTATAGGATACTTAGAAAGACGTTCTCGCCTATCTAATTATGCCGTAAATTCTACGTTAAGGAACTCTTAAAAAGGATATTAATTTTTTTAACGAGCAGAAAGATTTATCAAGTAAAACATATAGGATATTTATTATTAATTGCAATACAATTTTAAACACGCGAAAGGGACTTGAGTTAAAAATTATTGTACATGAACTAACCAATTATTTCCGAAAATGAACGTAACAGGTTGCTGATTGAGATTCTGCACTCAATTTTTGGAAATTCAAAGTCGAGGATGGCGGATCTAAGATGACGAACGAGATTTTCAAAAACTCAACCAATTTACGCCAAATTTGGTAGAGGGGATTTTTTCGGTTGCCAATTGAGATTCTGCACTCAGTTTTTGGAAATTCAGAGTCAAAAATGGCGGATCCAAGATGGCGGACGTAATATCTTAACGGGCTCAAGTGAATCAAATGAAAAATTGTATAATTTTGAAGATCAATACAGAACATACTTACATCAACAAATTAATGAAAATAATCATGACGGGGAAATTGAATTTTGTCAAAATATGTGTAGTGTAACCGACCTGAAGGCTGACCTAAACGCCCTCTATAAACGGTACACCGGGCTCCGTGATCTTACTTCTAGTGGCAGTGGCTCGACGACACCTACGTTGTGTTGTTATTATATAACCCAAATTTACACTGGGAAGATGGCGTTAAGGTGGGAAGGTTTGAAATAAAACTACAAAATTTACTTAACTTGACTTTCAATCGAAACAATAATCACTAAATAGGTCATTGGCACAAAAGCATAGAAAAATGACATTTAAAGCAAAAAGTGCCGTACTCAACCTGGGCGAATAGGAAAAGAGCACGGCAGAGAAAACCCCAAACTCCCCTCATACTTCCAACTGCAACATCTCGACAAGGACGGGTAACGTTCAAGTATCCAGATTACCAAAACTGAAATTGACGGGATGTCAACTGTTACCCAGACGTACCACACATGACAACTGAAAAAACATTAGTGTAGGTCAGCTAGTCTTTTATGACAGGTACTGAGGTTGGATAACCAATACTACCCAGCTAAAGTTGAAAGAGGGGGAACAGCAGGAAGGTAAAATCTGCTTTGACTACCAATATTCCTCCCCGCACGGCCATAAAATGTTAGTAATATTCAACAAGGCTCGATCACACGTGCCCGTATACATACATTAACAGTTTCTAGCCCGTGTTACAAAATATTTCACAAAGGCTTGCCGACTTCTTACTATTTGCAAAAAGGTACCACTACAAATACATTGACAAGACGACATAATCGCTTAAATGAACATATGGTATGATTGCGCATAGTGAAAAAGGCGCTTATTATTTAATAGACTATTTTTAACATAGTCATAAATGCAAACGCAAAAAGGCACGAAGATGATCGGTCATACCAGAAGTTCAATTTAATTACATCACAACAATTATCACAAACGTTAAATACTAGTTATTATATAGGAACATCGGCTAGATGATAGAATAAACGAAACAACAAATATATCATTAAGTTAAACCCAGATGTGAGCAGTGCAGTTCTATATGTGATTAATATGCTGAAATAAAACAATTACACATAAAATAAAAATGTCAAATGCATCACAATCAAACAATATAAAACATGTCGGCAGCATATATATCAAAATTTTATAGCACAAATACAAGCCCAGATTCAGGCACTATATCTTTATATAAATGCATGTTAATTAAATATATTAACTCTAGTAAGTAAATGGTAAAAATTATTCATTATGATTGCATCGGTTAAAACGTACTTTTAAAAATTAAACACATCGTGGCATTACAAATTACAAACAAAAAATATACACAACAACGCGGTGGTTAATTCAATTACGATCTTAAAACCAAAACAAATATAACATAGATATATAATATTGTTCATATTCAAACTTGCCTAATAATTTGATTTAATATGATGATTTAATATTATGTCAGTACTTTGCATTGTTTGTTGTAAAATTACAGTAATGGTACTTCTACTATTGATTCTGCTATAAGTGCATTGCAGTTGTAGTTCCAACTCTGCATTAAATACAAAATCAACATTATTTCAAATAAATAAATATTAGTTTTACTCTGATTTAGATATTAAACAAGCAACTTAAATAAATAAATATTAGTTTTCGATTGTTAAACCAAACAACACTGCTTTATACATAAAACATATTCAATAACATAGTAAATTTACTTGAAATTACGTATATTAAACTATCCACATCAAATTCTAAGTCAAAAGCAACAGGTAATACATAAGTATTTCCTTCAATGATTAAATAACTAACAGTTTTACAAGAAGTACCAACATAACATTCAAAACAACGCTCTGATTACAAGATGTAATCAGATTACCTTAAGTAACCACTACTTTATAAACTTAAAACATTACCTTCAATAAAACACCGACCAGTGAAATGTTTCAACTTTCCATCTTGACATCTCAAAACAAAGTCGTTTAAGCCTTGTCGACTAGATCGATCGCTTCTACACATGCGCCCTTATAACATAAATTCTGACATAACGAAATGCGTAACAGAAGCCTGAAAGTGGTTACCGAGCTATTCTAATAAATGTCTTCAAATATCGAGATGTACACAATAATATTTTCAATAATGATCATCCAATGAAACATCGACTTAGAAACACTACGGGTCACTTCACATGATGAAAAAAATTGTTCAGTATTTTAATTTTGAGTTACTATTTATTCAAACAAATTGATATTTCAAGTCAATCGCTGCAGAAGGAAATAGTCTTAATGATTCATGAAATAGCTGTTAAAGTTGGCGTTAAGGTGGGAAGGTTTGAAATAAAACTACAGAATTTCAAATTAATAACTATTGGATGGAACGGAGAGTAACTATTCAGCAGCTAGCTAAGATCCCTCATTCAACTCTACTTATTTTTTTCTTTTACGGCTACTTAAAAATAATCATGCACGTTAATAAACCAAAAGATATGGAGTACCTGAGACAAAGAAAAGACAATGGTTGTGCTAATATTATACTCAATACTTTAGGAGCGCCATTGAAAATTTTGATGTCCGTGTGCTAAGATTTTGATGGAGAACATTTTGAACCAAGATTGTTAGCCCTGCCTTAACTGGCCGGGTTTCCTCTCCTTGCCGTAACTGGCCAGGAACCTTCGCCTAACCTTGACTGGCTTTTCGTTAAATAGCCGTGATATCTGATTGCTTTTATTCGCCAGTATTTTCGCTTTAGGTTTAGGGGTTTCATTTGAAAAAATAAAGTTAAACTTGAAATGACCTTGAAGGACAAGGTCAAGGACAAATCCAAGGTTACCATTGAATAGCCAGGGAAAAATCCTAAAACGTTTATTCTTATCATTTTTCAAAAAATTAAATTTCCTTAAAGTTATTTAGTGTTCCCCTTGCAAAAACAAATTTGATCTTGGGATGACGTTGAGGGTTATCGTGAAGGTCATATTTGAATATACAATTTTCTGCTATTTTCAAATCCGCAATAAAAACTAGAGGTTCCCATATGAAAAACATACTTGACCTTCAAATGATCTTGAAAGACAAGGTCAAGGTCGAATTCAAAGTTACCATTCAATCGAGCGTCAAAAATCCTACAGGTTCTGTTCAAGACATTTTTCTGAAAAGGCGTTCCATGCGAAATATCTTACCGTTTGCGTACATTTGGAACACCCGGTACATAAAAACTCCTCTATATAAAAATCTTAAAACTACTATATACACATAACTTAAAACTAGGGGAAATAAAAATCGTCTATTTTTTGTGTCCCCAGGCGTACGGGTACGTATTGGAAGTTCTGTGGTTAATAAAACGCTCGTCGTAATCCCCGGATATGCTAAACTTATTTATAAGCTTGGTGCATAACTAGTGCTTCGCACTTCTAATCGTGGCCATTGTATGCCTGAGGACACTATTGTTTCTTTCAGTATTTGTAAAACTATCAACACTGATGGTTTTGACTACACTGTGGTTAACACCCTTAATTTTTTAACTAGTTAATACAGTACGATTTGGTTAGAGTACCTATAAACTTTAGAACCAAATTCACGTTGAACTCATACCTACCACTTCCTCATTACCTAAAGGAATAGTGTGTTTATTGTCTATAGGATAATCACTGGTATAAAAAAAATTCGATCTGATAACAAATATCTAAATATAAGTTTTCTGTTAGTTCACTACAAACCAAATAGTCCTTGTCCCTGTAAAAGAGTTGAAATCGCATATATGAATATGCGTCGCATAACACTATAATGGAAGTTATACATTAAAGTCTTGAAGGGTTCAGTATCGAAAATCTTGCGAAATGGATTTATCATACTTTACTTTCACTTGATCCATTTGTACGATGACCAAACTCTTATTTAGCACTGTATAGCTATTAAAGTTTAAACGGGCAATTAAATTACTAGCGCACAATTTGTTCCCCTCGGACTCCCACCGAGTGACAATCTCGACATCGACGCGTTTCTCGACATTCTCCTTGGTCTTACCGAAAATTGCATTGTTCATCAACTTAAAAAAATATTTTTCGAACGCATATCACAATACGCACATGTGTGTGCCCCTTCCTACTAGTAACCAAATTACTTAAATAATCGATTGCAATCAATTCAAGGGGTTTTGTACCTGTATACTTGATTTGTATGATTTTTATACTTTCCTAACGTACATAGATGACACGTATTTATTACCAATTTGACTATGTTGATGTCCTTAACAGAAAAAAATGTTTCCCTAAAAATTAACCATAATTTCCTGATTCCAATGTGAATATTTGGTATGTAGATCCTGAACAATAGTCCTGGCCGGCTCCCGGTCCACTACGTATACCTCTTGATTATGGATTCGCTTACACAAAAAACCATTTATCATTACATAATTCTTGAATCCCGGTTCACTCCCTAACCTCCTCTTAATGACCTTCAACTCTTTACTCTGCTCCTGGTTTCTCAAGATCTCTTCTTGGCCGAAGACTGATCCATCTTGTAACAAATTATTGGTCGCTATCAATATGTCGGACAGCTTTTTGTGTTTATTCTCTCTATTGCGACTAAAAGCATCTGGTACAAAATTGTTCTCCCCTTCGATATACCTAATTTCAAAGTCAAATTCTTGCAATAACAAACCCCATCTATACACTTGGTTATTTGAAAATCTGGTGTTCATTAGCGCACATAACGCGGAATGATCAGTTTCGATTACGAAATGTCTGCCTACCAAATAAAATTTCAACTTACTAACTCCAAAAACTACGGCAGCCATTTCCTTTTCACTTATAGTGTAGTTAAGTGCGTGTTGCTTTAATGTCCGAAAAACAAATGATATAGGCGCTTCTTCCCCATCTTGAATCTTATACAGTTCCGCCGCCCAGGCACAATCCGACGCATCCGTGCGTAGTATGAAACCTAAATCAAACCTAGGTACCTAGGATGCCTTAAAACCAGCTACTCATGAAATTGTTCCAACTGGATCAAATATGCCGCCTCCTGGCTTTTGGACCATTTCCATTTTACTCCCTTTTTCAAAAGCTTGAATAACGGAACAGCCTTCTCCGAAAATGCTGGTACAAACTTTTTGTAAAAGTTAAGAACACCCAAAAATGGCCTTAACTTTCTAATATAATTCGGCCTAGGATATTTAAGAATCTCAGCTAACCTCTCCTTGTCGATGCACATACCCTGATTATTTACTACATAACCTATAAATTTAACTGTTTCAGAGAAAAACTGCCAGTTTAAGCTTTAATAAATCCTTTCCAAGTGAAAATAATGTTGTTCTGTTTCACTAAAAATCAAAATGTCGTCAACGTAATGTATACAAAATTCTTCATATGCCCATAAAATCGCTTGCATGGCCTTAATTAATGCTGTACTTGATGTAGACAAACCATACGCTACAACCTTAAAATTATATACTTTTTCCTCTACGGAAAACTCTGTGTACCTTCTAGAATCTTTATGTGAAAGAATTAACCAGAACGAATTTCTTCAATCGAGTTTGCTAAAAACAAGTTTGCCATTTAACCTCGTTAAAAGTGTGCCCATAAACGTTGGACGATGAAATTGCGGTCTAGTCCGTTGATTGTTCTTCCTCGCATCTAAACATAAACGAATACTTTCATCCTTCTTTTTTAACTACAGCCAACGGATTCAGAAAATGTGTGTTTGAAAATTCATTTATGCCATCATTTAACATTTTTGTTAGTTTCTGGTTTACCTGATCTCTGTATGCTGCGGGTATGGGATAGATTTTTGTATTGAATGGTTCCGAGTTATCGACCTCCAACACATGCTCGTAACTTAATGCTGAGCTCGCCTGTACTACTACCAGCTCTGAATGTTTTCTTAACAACGCTTGAACCTATTCGAATTTTCCTTCTGGACATTTAAAATTATGTAATCCACTAATCTCTTCTTCATCTACCTCCATTACTTACGTTCAAACCTGTGTCATCTTCAGTGACATTATAAAATCTCTTCCAGGGCAATACTACGTCTTTAACTTTCACTAATCTCCTCACCAAATCAATCACTACACCTATCTTCAACATGCAATCAACCACTAAAAACTTTTAAATTTAAGTCTAGGAACGATAATAAATTCCTGCTCACAGCTTACCAATCCTATTTCTACCCTCAATATTACTACACTATTTACCACAGCAAACCTTTTTTATTGGGAGTTATCAAATGATTCTTCTTGATTGGCATATTCCGATCATAAATTTCAGCTTGGATCTCTTTAACGCCTCTGCTTCTGAATCGAGCAACGATCCTACACAATGATCCAAGATTTTGATTTCTACCACCGGCAAACAAATATTCTCTACTTCCCGCAAACTTCCCTTTGTATTTCTCTGTGATCAAATTGTCTCTCACTTGATCCTGTTTATAATCTCTCGAATAGTGTTTTAGGAATTTCTCCTCAAAATTTAAATATGATGTTATATACTTCCCTACTAAATTATACCAGGCCTCTGCGCTATTCTTTAATAAGACTTTTACCACATTTGATTTAGCCTGTTCATCATACAAGTTGCAAACTAAGGTTCTAATATTGTTTATAAAAATCTGCGGGTTCACCCGATTATCTCCATAGAATTTCATTTGTTGTTCTAAAGACATATTCCCAGTAAAAATTCTTGGACTATCGCCCGCTAAAGCAGTATTATTTTGTTTTATCCCCGTGACTTCTCTTTCAAACCTTCCTAACTGATCTCTACATGAATCACTCACCTCTGTCATTTTTCCATTTATTTCCTCTTTACAGAAAATCCTAACTTCCGTATTTAATTGCCCTATTTCCTGCCTAATATTAGTTATATCCCTTTCATTTCTCTCTACTCTCATTTCAGCTTCCCCCATTCTTACTGTTAAACTATTTTTTAAATCCGTAAATTCTTTTAGATGATCTCTCATCTTCTCACCTAATTGCTCAAATTTTCCATTCGAGTTTTCCCTAACTCCGCTTAATGATTCGTTCATCTGATCAAACTTCGGGTTTGATTCCTCCCTACCTAGTCGCATTTTCTCCAACATTTTTATTATAAACTCATCCCCATGTTCTCCCGATTTTGTCCTTGATTGATCCCTACTACTTCCGGCTTCCTCCATTTCTTGTGCTGGTTTCTCAAACAAAACGACTTTTGTCCATTTCAATCTCCACTACTTCACACCTTAATTACTCTTTTCTTAACATTTGTTCACAACACACCGCGCATACGCCCACTAATTCCAACACAAAAATAAAAAATATTTACAAGACAATTAACCTTTCAATCTCTAATCGCCAATTTCTTAAATAAACTTTTCTTTATTTGGAATAGAGTCTCTTACGTTTGGTTCACCATTATTTTGTAGAGTCTTCCTGTATGATTCGCAGAGTCACTAATTCCAGCCCCACAAATTGGGTGCTATATTACTGTAAAATCGTAACTTAAAAAAATGTGCTGGATCCCTAATTCGAGCCCATCGCTTGTGAAGCCATAATTTTGTGAAGTCCTCTGGGTGAATCGCTCTGATTACTTGTAGTTCAGTTCGTGTCCCACACTTTGGGCATCATTATATTGTGAAGTTTACCTTTGGAAATAGCCCCAGCGTTGGGCGTCATAATTTATTGTGAAGTTACCTCGGCTTCTCCGCTCTTGCCCTAAAATTTGTCTGTATTTTTCAAAGAAACTTATCTGGACTGCTGAAAATCGAACTTCACCTAACTGCCACTAAGCTATAATCTAAAAAATATTTCCCTACAATCCTATCAAAAAACGCAACTACCAAAATACATCACACTCCATTTACACAAATAAAAAAAATTACTTTCCAAAGCTTTGTCCATTACAACAGTTAAAACATAATAATGATACATATTTTTGTGAAGATAATAATTCATTTTTAAAATGTGTTTGGATTAAATGTTTTTTACTATACATATAACCTGTTTAAAGTAGGGTGAGCTAACCTCATACCTGACTTTAACCCTTGTTTTAATATGAGCTCACAGTAAAACCCTTTTAAACCTGTGTGCAAAATTATAGCACTCCAATAACAAAAGTTTCCTTTATTTTGTACATAAACAGCCTTTGTATCATTATATTAATGATCATTTTCTACATAAACATATTTTCATTTAAATATAAAGTTCAGTAAAATTTTAAGTCCATAGAATTCATAAAATAAGCACCCAAAAAGCACAAAGTGTCAAAACACGTCAAATAACTCAACAACAATCTTTTAAAAAAAATAGTTACCTGGTAACCACTACACAGTCTGCATCTGCCATTCAGTTCTCGTTGATGTTGCCGTCTATGATGCCTCGGAGCTTTGGAACCGCTCCCAAGTTGAGTCACACCATTCCAGTCAGCACGCAGCTATCCAAATCTCACCTACCAACCGTTGATAGTGCATCCAAATTTCCCCTATTCTTCTACTATTTCATGTACCATCAGCTAATCACTCCTCGATGCATTCACACTTCCAAATCCAACGTAGGACGCCTTGCAATCCTCAACAACCAAAATAATTGTAGTCTGCACTTACATGACTTACAGGAGCTTCGTTTTTATGTGTATATATATTTCAAGATCTTTCAAACCACAAGTGCTACAGCACACCCACTTGTGTGTAATAACAACTTTTGAAAAGCACTGAATAATATTTACTACTATTAGAATGCCCGTCGATGACATACCAAGAAAGGAAGAGAGCTTCTCACCCCCTTACAGCTGGTTATATAGACCACAAACACCGGCCCACCTTGTTGTTTAAGTTTCCATCACACATAAACAAACTTTCTTGGTACCACCGTAATCGTTGGCACACTTCTCAAAACACAAACTCCTAACCGACACAAAATTCTACATAATTTTTCCACCAAACATCAACGGTCTTAATTGTCCCTGAATTTTAAGCACGCACTCCACAAAATACCACGAAAATCGTTTCTACCCGTGTAACGGCTGATCCGCTTCGCCGAAATTAGCCTTAACTGAAAATCAATTCCTTATTAGATTCACGCCCCACATGTAAGACGAACCTAGCTCTTTCTTCCTTTATCTCATATACAACCATTTGCTCTCTTATGCTTTGTTATTCAAATCCCACTCAGATATGTATCCACTCTAAATCTTAGACAGCCATGCGTCCCCTTCTAGCTGTAACGTCCAAATGCATTTCTTAATTTCTCTCCCTATTTAAAATCGACATCTTGTACAGATATCTTCCACTTTTCTCTTTTATATGCTATAACCTGTCTGTCTTTGTTTTCCTATCGATCCGTGCCTGCCTTAACGTCTATTTGCATTCGTTGAAAATTTTGATTTTCTGATGAGGTTGTTGACAACATGCGCCCGTACATGTAAATAATCGTTACCTGTTGTAACCGTCGAGTCCCTGATTTTCTTTCCTATTCCTTTCCAACAAGCTAGTTTGCATTGTGCGAATTTCAACCAAGCAAAATAATGGGCCAAATCTTAAGCTAAATGATATTGAAATGTTTCTACTTCGCTACAATTATACCCGTAAATTCTTAATCTCAATGAAATTAAAGTAAAAAAGCCGTTTATTCTATAATAAAAGCTGCATTCTTATCCTGTTCACTAACGAATTGATTTGTTTGATAGTCGCTTAACATTTATTGACTCTGCTACCTAAATATTGAAATTTCCTTGCAAATAAGCGCAAATCTGAAACTAAAATGACATTAACCCTAAAATTCCTACCGTAAATTACTTAATTGTTACATCAGATTTCTAAGATACCTATTTAACTTTTTAATACGCGGTATTTACACACGCTAGCCTACCCTAAACTGGCCTATCTATTTACTTCTAACCTACAAATTACATAGTAATATATATTGCTGTGAATCCTACAAAAATCCGAGAACTACGGTTTTCGAATCGAGCCCCACTAATTGGGCGTCAAGAATGCTGTGAAACCACCAAAAAGCTCTTCATTACCTTAACTGTGTTGGTCCATTGACTTTCTTCTGTTAATCGCCTCGGCTGCTCCTCTAGATAACTTTCATCCTCATACATAAAAAAAACAAACACATTCCTACCACAAACATCAACGTTAACTCTATTTACATCAATATTCACAATACATTAAAATTTCAAAATTATTCAGCATAAATTTTAATATCAGAAAATTTCAAAATTAAATTTATTATCATTTTAATGTACATCCAGAATTAAAGTCCTTGTAGGATGCCTACTAATTACTATAACAATATATGCAGACCGGAGTCTGAGTACAAAGGGAGCATCTACCACCCCTTTACGTTAATTAACCAGGTTCGTCTAATTGAGCTCAAAGACATACCCAAATTTTCATCATAATCCAGAACATCAATACTAAATACCCCTTTCTACTTAAACAAGCAAATTTCACCTTAAAATTAAAATATTATTGTTAGTACAATTTCACTACTGTCCATTTTAAGTAAATCAATTATAAAGTTATTCAACACACACCAAAATATCAAAGTTCGAACAAAATAGTATAATTTACCTGAAGGTTACTGCACTCGTAGCTTCAATGTACATCGTCCCTTTGTTAATTACACCCTTCCAACTGGGTTATATTTACGGCTTCTGATTCTCAACGCTTTTAAAATTTTCTCCATCACCATTTATTTAAAGTTGTTTCAGGGCTTTTCCGGAACTCATCTGTGTATATCTGAACCTTGTTTTGTGGATCCAGACACGTTTATGCACCATTTAATTATTAATACCCCGAAAAATAGCAAAGAAATTCATACTTCTTTCACCAATATACGCCAAAACTGCCTACTTTTGTGTATTCATTTGTCGTTGTAAATTTTACTAATTGGTACAGTGATACTAACTTTATTACCTTGTATCTTCTTTTCTAAGTGCACTAAAGTACATTTATTGTAGCACGTAAAGAACAAGCTGTTTTACATCACAAAAATATTCGAGCAAACTGTTTAAAATTATTTAATCAAAACCGGAAAACTAAAAAGCACTGTTTAACGCGTTGAATCAAGTCGAAGATCTAAGAGAGCTTGTTCATATTCACCTGGGTATATATAGAGGTTAGCCTGTCTGTCGGTCTAGTCCCCAAAACGGACAATTCTAAAGAATTTCGCATGCTATGTTCCCATTCCGCAGCCCGGCATGCGATTTTTACGAAATTTGCACTCGCACCAGTTAAAATCTCAGAAATTCTCACACGGCACGCAAACATGTCCGAGAATAACTAATTAAATTTTGTACAGAAATTGTTGTTTCTACCTCTCATATGTGCATCTTATTTTCAACCAATCGTGACCCTCGTGACGTTGCTCATATCACGCCTTTAATTATTAGTGTCTTTATCTTACGCACATTATCTTTCCTTCTCTAACATGTTCTTAGTGGTGCAAATTGATATTCCTTACTATCGATTGTTTCAGTCCACATGGACTGTTATCTGGGTTAAATAACCCCGTATCCAACCTTCCCGTTAATATAAGCGACGGTTTCTCCAACATTCTCTGAAACCATTTGTTATCTGCACAATTTACGCAGAATGAGCCTTTTAAAAATACGCAGGTGTTCAAACATACTATTAATTCTCAGAGCTTTATTTCATGGTATTTTATTGGGTTTTTACAAGTTTTTATAGATATTATCTGTTACTAACGGTTCAATTAACTCCAATTAAAATAATACCCTTTAATTTTTAGTGACTCTTAATCAAATATTAATTATTATCTGTACATTTTGTTTAATACCGGTTACTTAAAATAGAGTTAATTAATATAAATTTTGCAGGTAATTTCTCTTTGTTTCTTTACTAGGAATAATTAAATTACACGCAGAGCTTTTTAATACTGCTTCCTTTTTTTATAGCAAGCGTCTTGTAGATGATTTAAATCTCTTATTTTTAATGAAACGAATGAAATTTTATGCTCCACGGTTTTTTAATAAAGCGTACTTTTTCCCAAAGCTTCTACACGATGATTAAAATTATTTGATGTGAATATTTAATTTTCTACCCTGGTCTAAATATTAGTAATATATATATATATATATATATATATATATATTGCTGTAATTATAGCATTAATTTAGGGATAGGTTAAGTCATAGGGGTCGTAGAATGAACAAAAGAAAATCCCAAGTAACAAAAGCACATAATTACAGATATTAGAAGAGTAAATAGGTCATTATGAATATTGTTAGTTGAGAGCACACTGTATATAACGCATATCCAAGAGTAGCTACGGGCAAAGATAAGAATTTAAAAATGTAACGAATGCATCGCAATTAAATCAAAAGAAAACCTGTATGAATTGGCTAGATAAATATTCAACAAGTGCGTTTATAATTCATCATGTACGCAGGCAGAAATTATGTATTATTTGAAAAACGTACGTGACAGAAAAGTATTACATTTGTTCAAAAATCCAATTTAACTAGGAAATAAACAAACAAATTTATTTCTATTTAGATTAATATAAAGCAAACAACAATAATACGAGATTTGATGAACACAGGTTCCTGGGATTCCTGAATTAAATGTGATCTATATGATGAATTACGTGACAAATTGAGCGTTCTTTCATGCAATTAAACTACACAATTGGTAAAGTTTTTAAAATAACACAAGAGATAGCACAATTGGTGTCGCCCAGCACATGGAATCAACGAATCGCAAACAAAAGGGGCCAGGCTATAAATATGATAACAATTGAACAACGAGTTAGTATACATTTGAAACTGGGCAGTCACTATACTCAAAAGTGCTGAGATATTCACGCGAATAGTTAATTAAAAGTAAAGTGAAATCATTTTAATAAGAGTGTAAAAATTGTGTAAGCGAGCCGTACTGCTACAGACGTAAGTACACCAGATTTAATGAAATTATACAATTTCTAAAAATACATAAAACAGGGTCTTAGATACGGTCTTAGATATGGTCTTAGATACGGTCTTAGATACGGTCTTAGATACGGTTTTAGATACGGTCTTAGATACGGTCTTAGCTACGATTTTAGATACGGTCTTAGATACGGTCTTAGATACGGTCTTAGATACGGTCTTGGGTACGATCTTGGATACGAGTCAGGGAGACTCTGGAGATTACCGCCTCTTAATTTAATTTGGGAATCTCTGACAATGGTAAATATTCTATTACTGTTTCGTTAACTACGGAGATGAAAAACATTTATGGGAATAAACTCACTAATAACGATTTGGATAGTATTTTGGTTGGATGTCGATTTACAAACTCGACTCAAAACATACAGGCTGGACACGAAAACTCTTGGGGACGCAGAAAAGCTACTGAACCACTCCAGGTTAGATATTTTGATATGATTTATTTCTATAAACTGTTTTATTTCAATAATAATTCAAAAATGTAAGAGTCGACAAAACAGGGGTTTCTTAGATAAATTTATGAAAGGCAATAGACATCTTGAAACGTTTCAAAAGGTCTCTAAATGTAACAATAAAAAGCTCGTTTTGCTGGCTTCATTTTCTCAAAATATGACAGATGTAAATAATTTAAAAAAAGGAGATATTTAAAAAGGTTGTAAATATTTAATCATTATACTGTGTATTGTAGAACTGCTTTATTTAATTGAATCAGCTAGTCGAGGAAAAGAGATTTATAAATTAACATTTTTACAAGTGCTTGATTAATATAAAGAAGATATCACAGCATTTTTTGCACGACCCAATCGTAGGGGCACGATTAACACAGCATTTTATTACGCCCAAATCGTGGAGCTAAATATTAATAGAATAACAAACGTATATAATTATTCCTACAGGAAGATAACACGACATTTAGGACATGCCCTACCATGGGGCCTAATATAAGGGTATATCACAGCAATATATATATATATATATATATATATATATATATATATAGAAGTGTTTTTATTGCGGGTTTTAGGTCTGCTGGTAAGTAGGTATATAAACTCTTTCTTTAACTGCCTAAATTTTCGGATCACAGGCTTTCTATAATCATATAATTTTAATACTTTTACAAATTATACAATTTTACAACTTCAAAAAGCAATAAAATCCAAAACTTTTATGTACAAAATCCATTCATTTAGAAGCCAATTTTATTTTCTCAATTTGTAAGTTATATTTATTTTATGTAAACTTTAGCCTAGTTAACATTATTTTAGAAAAGCCTGTGATCAAGAATAAAATATAGATCCGAAAATTTAGGCATTTAAAAAGAGTTTACTTTTAAATCCTACCAGCTGACCTTAAACCCATCATTGAAGAATATTAATTATATATATATATATATATATATATATATATATATACATATATGTATATTGTATATTGATATGATAACGCTGCCCGCCAATGTAATAAACGGCCAGTTTCCTGCTGTCCGCTACCGCTCTGTCTCTCTTTAATATTCTAATTTTAATTATACTACGGCTAGTCCAGTTTAATTTACACAGAGCGCACAGCGTTATAATGATTAATTTAGTTTACCCCTTTAACTCTTACCTGTTTGAATTGATAAAACGAAGTCAATTAATATTCGTATAATGAAAGGAAATGATATTTACATTTCACAATTTTTGTAATCCTTTAAACAAACCCTTCAATCTATTAATATTATTTGAATCATTTTTCCCAAAATTTATATCCTTTCAATTTAATTCTAAAGTCACCAAAAACGACACCTTTTACTAAAAAAATCTGGAACGTTCAAGACCCTTTTATGCTTATCACGTAAATTTCAATGTATTCAATATTTTTGTTGACTTCTTACAAACTTGAGAAAAAATTAATATATTCAGTGTTTAAATTTAAATTTGAAAAGATTTCTTAAACTAGTTAGTCCTGACCTGTGATATTCTGATGAGTTGTTGCGTGTTGTGGATCAACACCTCCTTATTATCTCCAATCAAAAACCAATGCTCTGCTTTGTACACCTTAACGTACGTTTGAACCAATAGTTTTGTTAGTCCTTACTTCCAAAATTCACCTCGAGCTTTACTTTGTATTTTTCTGGATACGCCTTAGACCTCTCCACAGACTTAGAATTCGTAGTTTTTTTAGAATCGTGAATTAGAAGTGAATTTCTTATGGTCGTGAATTAGAATTGGATTTCTTATAGTCGTGAATTAGAATTATTCCACTTATAGTCGTGAATTCGAAGCCCTACATTATTATAAACATTTAATTTAAATTAGTTAAACATTTTCTACTCACGTTTTCTGCAAAACGGCAAAAGTTTTTTATATATTTTTAACGCAATTTGTCATCAACTATTGTTATTACACAAAACTACTTTTCACAATAATATAATATAAAATTTATTTATTTGACGCGCAAATATTTGATTAAGAGTATTGCAGGTTTGACGTGCTTCAAATTGAGACTGACCCTTTCTTATAAACTCATGGACGTTATATAGCTTTTGCTATCTACATTTGGATTGGTTTTCTAAATAGCCTTACAAAGTGTTGCAACCAACCATATTTGTTTTGGACATTCCTAGTATTTTTCAAGCTGATTTCTGACGAAACTATACTGAATTTCCGTATCATGCTGTTATTTTCTATTGTTTTCCAATCTTTAATCGCTTGTCTTCTTATCGTTGTTGGACTTTACTTTAGCTTATGTCTGATGTTTTGTGTAGATAAAGCTTTTGGAGAATTGTACAAAATAAATGATGTAACATGAGTGATGTTTTCGTGTATCTATTTAAAACTCATCTTTGAAAGCGCGTTTTCTTATCAAAGCGTTTATTGTTTCTTCTTTCTTACAAGCGTAATTGTATGAATGATTTACTGGGTTTTATCTTATCTTCTGCGTATCTGGTTTATAAACTTGTTTAACGCTTCTTGGCGTATTTTAATTACATGTATGATTATTTCTCTGCTGAATACGCGTTCTATTATTGGAAGATCTGCTTACTGGCATTGATTAAAGTTAATTGCGGTCCATATACAGGGTGTTAAATGTTTGCTATTTACATAATGTGCGAATTATTTATTTTCCTGCTAAATAAATGCAGTTTTCTGACTCCCATTGCTATTTACAGTTACTACACGACCCTTACTACTCAATACACCTCTAAACAACTCCTTATCACAGCATTATATATATATATATATATATATATCATACATATATATGGATGATATAATACCAGCTACTCATAACTAAGGATACACGGAAATTTCTGTACTATGTTGTGTTTGGTGATATTGAAGACATTAAAATAGCATCATTACCAGATAAGCCTGCCATTGAAATATTCTTAAAATGCTCTTGGAGGCAAATGCTGAACACCTTGCTCAACCATATGGTTGGATTTCCTTTGTTAAGGTTTGATATATTAAGATGGATTTTGCTCCGCTGGGACCGTCGGAATGGACCTACGGCGACCACTATTATTGAGGGAGTATTTATTAATAATAGATTCACACTGACTTTATAAAATGTTTCTCCTGTACTTTTTTTAGGGTTGCTCTTCTGTTCGGAATATATTTTATTCGAGAAATTTATGTAGAAACAATTGACAAATGACGACGACCGCTTTTATTGTTATGGTTTAGATGTACTTTTTTACATTATTTTTTTCAGCTTTAGCTCAAATGCATTACAGCTGGTAGCAACTTTAATTGCTGTTTCCACTATTATATTAATGTTTTTTTCTTTTAAAAAGACGTGAACACCGAGTAAGTACTTAGTTTATATAGCTCCTTTGTTAGGAAATATTTAAATACTGTAGTAATTAACGGACCGAAAACGGTCCACTATATATTTGCAATATTTTAGTTCGACGATTAAATTATTTTAGGGAAGATGTATGTAAATCCTCAAGAATATTTTGGATAAATGTTTTCTCCGCAGGCTGATTTTCCTTTTTATAACTTTTTGTTCTTTTTTTAATTTTTGTAAATAAAAACATTCTATTTTGAGATGTTCTTTTTCTTTCTGAGTGATCCACCCCACTCTACGACGTTTTTAGCTAGCGCAGCATTAATTGTTTCGATCCCTCTTGTTTTTGTTGCGATACTCGGTGCGGACTTATTGTTATTTTACTTATTGTACTTTATTTTTCCCTTGTCCGCACGGATTACCGAAACACGCTTGAATCTGCACTTAAATTAAAAGGTCCTAGTATTAGAAATGTTAAAAAGTGTTTTTCAGCATTTCCGGGGTTTTAAATTCCACCGGACCCATAGAAGAGAGCTTTAAGTAACTCCAACGACGGACATGTATGTAAATAAAAATAAACGAAGTTAGAAAATTTGGCAAGTCTAAAATTGTCAACCAAGGAGAAGGACCCATTTTTGAATATGTCTATTCTTTTACTTAGCATGTAGTATCCGAAAGAAGTTACCCGTTTTCCAATACTGTAAACAATTTGTTGGATCCATATGCGTTTAAAGCCAGTAGCATCAACAGTGGTAAAGTTCTTGACTGGGTGTAGGTTAAATATATTTCAAAACTTTTTACTATAAACGTAGAAATTGGATCATACTGATTGGTTATGGTTCTTTTTAAAAATTGTTGCTACTAGAAGTCAGTTTTCAATGTTAACCTGATCTTTTACCAATTATATTAAATGAAACAAATAATTTTACTCAGATATTTTTATCTTGTAATCTACTTTCAATAAAATAACCGTAAAAGGTTGTCAACATTCACGTAACTTTAATAACAGGTGTTTCCGTTACTAAAGGTGTTTGTTTATTATGTAGGTAATATTTCAAGGCAGATCTCTATTGTAAAAGTATATTTAACACCTTTGTACAATAATTTATTTTCTTTCTTGTCTGCTAAATTTAAAATAATATTATGTCACAACCTTGACTAAAAATAGTTGAAGAAATGTATACTGAAATTTGAATCATTTGGAAGAATCCCTTAGAAGTTTCTATATTCAAAAGGTGGCATAAATTAGAAAATATTCAATTTTAAGAAACGTATCTAAAAATATCATTTTGAAAATAATCTGCATACCGTTTTTTTATCAATGTTTAAGTATTTTATATAACCGCTCCATACATAGCAAAAGCTTCGTTAAATTGATGTAATGATTCTTTTCATAATTTCTGTATTAAATAAACTAAAAGTAGTGGTGCTAACAGGGATGACCATAAGATTAATTAGTAGTCTGCGAATTTAGTAAATACATCATTGCAGGTCTAAAAATATTTTGTAGGGGTCTAAACCAATCATTTTTAAAGACGTCTTTGAATACCTGAACCAGTCTTTAAAAATAAAGAAATATTTCAGTCGAAAATTTTAGCGTGTTATAAATCCTTACCCGCGTTTAATTTATTTTCTTTTTTTTGATTATAGTACCATTAAACGCGATTTTAAGTTATTCAGACACCCAGATAATACCATAGAAGGTTGCACTCGGACAAATTACATTCAATATTTTACCTGACTACGTATACAAACAACTGACGTTTTTCAAGAGTACCAGCAAAAAAAATTTTCTCACTTTTTAAACAGTATTAGATTACAATCTCAAAACGATCACATAATCATCGCTTTTTTATTGCTTTAATTTTCAACAATCGCAGAGAATCTCATCATTGTATCATATCGAATGTCTTGAATTCCTTACATGTGATTTTCCAGTGCTCCACCCGAAGGTACTACATTGGCCAGGAAGCGAGTTTTTTTTTACCTGGAAAATTTGGAATTTTGCCAAATCTTTGCTGTTCCAAGCAAGGTAGAGATCTTTAACGTGCGTGACAACACACCATTTTACCTCTCATCCTAACGAGGGTGCATTTTTGTGAAAAATGCTCGCCTAACATTTTTCAAGCGGACCGTGTCGGGGTTCGAACCCGGGATCTTGGACGTAGTAGTCACACACATACCAACTACGCCACGGAGTCGTCCATTTCTTAAATTCGCAAGGATCGCGTCCGTCATAGTTCAGAGGAGATATACATCAATGACTAAATATTTTATTCAATTACCCTTTCAAAAGTAACCTTGACTTATCATAAACGATTCCAGTCTAATTTAATCTTCGGATTTTGAATCTTTTTTAATACTATAAACTCCATACACACATGCACACATATCCATGACGTTATTGAAGATTTAGGCAAACTTTGCGAAACCTTTTTCTTATTTTGCACAACTTTTGACTCTCTTCACCATCTCTTTCCATATGTTCGTTCATGTTACTTGCCTCGCGTCATTAACATTAGACTATCCCTATTTATTTTATTCTTCCCAATTGCTCAATTTGCTAGTTTTTTTTTATTTACCAATTTTCGTATTACCACTCGTATATTCTTCAGCGTCCCATTTTGTTTATTTTTTCAGAATAACTTGCATATGTAATACCCAACGTTAGTTTAATTTTAAAATTAAAAACCTTTTAGGATTTTTAACTCCCAAATTTCTTGACACTATTCACACTAACGCTCTTCCTGCAATCGTAAAAACTGATAGGTATACAATGGCAAACAAATAATTGCTGTAGGATTAAAGAGGCGGCTCCGTGGCGTAGTGGTATGTGTGTGACTACTACGCCCTAGGTCCCGGGTTCAAATCCCGACACGGTCCGCTTGAAAAATGTTAGGCGAGCATTTTTCACAAAAAAACACTCTCGTTCGGATGAGAGGTAAAATGGAGGTCCGTGTGTGAATGTTGTCACGCACGTTAAACATCCCTACCTTGCTTGGAACAGCAAGGGTCCGGCAAAATTCAAAATTTTCTAGGTAAAAAAAAACTCGCTTCCTGGCCAGTGTAGTACCTTCGGGTGGAGCATTGGAAAATCACATGTAATGTAGGATTAAAGCAAGTGGCTGTGACAGAAAACAGCATTTCTATCACTGAAGTACCGGTACTTTTCATTCAAATTGCATATTCCTTTTAATAGTTTTGCTTCATAACCTAATATATTTTAAGCATATTTTTTTCATTTTGTAATGACGACCGTGCCAGTATGAAAAGAACGAAATCAATAACGGAATGCTCACTCAACTTTCGGTAACAAAGAAAGGAAAATATATAAAATGAATACCTAGTTAACATAGTCGGATATTGGGGGCGTTAAAGAACGAAACGACAGAACACAACCCAATTCACCATAAAAAATGATTAGTATATGTATAATATATACAAGCAAACAGAAAACTCCATATAATACAACACCAGATTAATAATACAGAAAAATGAACAGAATAATTATGGGATTTATTATTACGGCATTTTTGCACATATTTATACACCGTACCGCGTAATAAATATCAATAAAAAATCTCATATAAATTCAAATAGAAATACCACATATAATTATAAATATAAATATGACTAGAATCTTTTACCTACTTATTTGCTACCCAAATAAATCCACTAAAACCTAAGTAACAAAGTGTATATTTACAATACTGACCTTAGGCGCAATGAACAATCCCGAACCAATAACTAATGGTATAGCATGGTAAATTATCAAGTCTATATATAATTTCCAAACCAATTCACTCGGTTATGCATCAATATAAAAGCAATATTACTCAAATCTAAGAATGTAGTTGGTGTCCAGGCTAAGGATGTAGGTTAAACTACGGAGAATATGGGTTTTAATCCGAGCTGAAAATGTTAAAATTTCTATTAAAGGAACATTATAATTTAACTACCTACCAGTCAAATAAAAAGAAGCAAGTTTTTTACCATAAAGATTTTGTAACTGCTAATTTAAGCTATTAATATTTACCACAAGATAACTTACGCAAACCAACACTCGAAAAATAACAAACTCAAGAAACGTATTATAACATGGTTTTCTGAAGAGTACTTTATAGAAAGCCCGTTATAAAATAGCAACAATTTTTGAGCAAATTTCTAGAATTTGAAGATAACACTGTTTATTCTAACGACCATTCAACTAGATTGTTTAATCACAGTTAGTATTGAATACTACATAACATAGGCGACTCGTATAATCGAGCAATAATCAAAAGTGAAAGCTGTAAGGTTATAACGCACTGGTCAGATAGAAACAGAACAGACAATATACTAAGGACCCGCACGAATCACGGTCACGTATAAGAAGATAAAGGAAATTTAGAAAAACCGGCCTAACTACAAATGCGGAAAGTGGGGTTTTTGACAATAAAAGTAAAAATTTATATTTAAACAAACAACAAAAATTATATTATAAAAGACAATATTATGATTTAGAAATAAAGTGCGCATTTCGTATGGTTACAAGTTAAAAATGAATTGGTAATGAATAAAAAAGGTCATGCTTATGCTTTCTGTGTAACAGTCATTCTATGACCGCTACAAAATTAATTCCATTTCTGTATATAATTCTGTATATAAAGTTGTAAATGTCTAGTAATAAAGAAATTTATTTATTTGATTGGTGTAACGTTGAGGAACGCACTGTATTGTCAAAAGGAAGAAAGTTATTTTAAGGAAATTTAACCATTGTTTAAACTATATCTTAATGTTTGAAGGCGTAGTATCGCATCAATGTGTTGTATATAGAGTCGGGATATCAGTACTTGTTTGTTAACATGATAGCAGATTGCGCGGGCATAATTATTGATTTTACGAACAGAAGAACGTTAGGTCGCACTTAAACACGCTTGGTGGCTTACTAAATTAAAAGGGTTTTCAGAGTTGAAACTACCCGAACTTACGTTGTGAGGATTTGTAGGAAATGGTAAGCACACCTAAATTTACTAAACGGATTTTTCTAGTTGTTGGTATAAATTAAAATTCCACATCTGTTCGGACCGCTTATCGGAAAGATAGTTTGGCGTGAAGCGTCCATCTTTTATATTAGCACTTCTGTCTATATTTCAACAGAGCAAGACTTTATTGGTATTGTATAAGAACCCTTTTTAACAAAGGTAAAGAGAGGTTATAATTAACAGGTTGTTAATTGTATTATTGCGGGGTTTTTAGGTTGTCCTGAATTATTAGTTGTTGGCGCATTTGTGAGTTTTGTGAATGTCTTTCTGCGTTTGGTTCTGGAATTGGTAGCAGAGTTGAAGAAGAGGCTTGATCGCTAGTTGGTACTGCTGACGTTGGATATTGGATCGGCTGTTCCGGAATCCAATTCATCGGTACAGGTTCATGTCCAAGGGGTGGTCGTGAGTAGCCCTAGAAAATAGTTTACTTGTGGTGCGGAGTAGTAAAGTTATTTCTTTCTAACTAGAATAAAATATTGGTTGGTCTTAAATTTTTCATAATTGAGAATAATTATTTAAGGGTGAAGGGATTTATATGTGACAATTAACTATCGATAAAAATGTAAAGATTATAAAAGAATATTGCTATTTTCAAGCCTAATTGTGAACACAATTTGCGCACATTGTGGGATATAAATATTTGGTAACTTATATTCACAACACTCAATTTTAAATTTTAATACGAGCCTAGGGGCTTTTGCTTAAGTTACTCAGTGTCATGATTACATTGCCACTGGTTCACATTATCTTATATTGCTTAGAATCTGTCTGGTTACTTTATTTATAAATATTAAAGAGATTGTGCAAGTGTGTACGACACAAAGCTTTTATTACTTGGAAATCAGGAGCTGTTAAGATCATTACTGCGGGGGAATTCTAACCTGGATTACATAGTCTTTCTAATCGGGTTGGGTGTGATTGACTTTTTGCTTGAGTTGTTTCCTGGGCGGAACCTAGCCCTGGCGCCCATATTTACTTATCTCTTATGTAGCACTCCTACGACCCTTGTGTGCTCTTTGACTAGCCGTGGAACAGGAAGCAACAAATTAATCTCTCCGAGTTCGAGCCACTTTCATCGGTTCGAGCACAGCGTTGCTACAATTTACTCCTAGTACGCCTTCAGCGGGGCCTTATACTTTACCCCTCGCATTTAGGTGTGACATCTGCTACACAAGTCTTTTAAGTAAGACATAGTATCTACATTTAGAATAATTCCTAGAAACCTAATTGACGGAATAAGAATGACTAGTAAAGCTAGTTTTTAAGTTGGTTTTACAAACGCGTTTTTTTTGTCAGCAGAATGCGACTTGGGTTTATCCCTCGGCATGTAAAAAAAAGAAACAAATCGCATACCTTAACGTACCGGGATGCTTATCTTCCATCTATCTTACACCTGCATCGGTGGAGATGAATCAATAAAGCATCGTGACTTTCTCACTGAGGGGTAGTTTTTAAGGTAGTCAGGACCATTAAACTGCGCCCATACTTGTAATCGTGGACCGAGTATTTGGGTCTACGTAATAAAAAAAAGCCATTGACCTACGTGGAGGGACAATTGGACCTACGTGGAAGAACACTTATGTCGAGGTAGAGGAGTACTGTCCACGTAGAAAGCACGATCTACGTAGAAAATCAATGCATAGGAGATATAGCCTGTCCCAGAAAGCGTGCATTGCTCTTGAAGTAACAGAATTCGTCGTTCATAACGTACTTGCTAGCGGGGAGAGCAGGTTCAGAGTCAAAGTTAAATTGGAAAACGAGCTGATAATAGATTTGAATATTTGAGAAACACATGTCAAAAGAACACTTCTAAAGTCATTGTATTGCATCAATAGATAACTAAAACCGGCAAATTCCACTACAATTGTAAAAAATGTATGTTATTTAAACGTCATTACTACTTGTAAATAAAGCAAATATATACTTTCAGAAAACAAGAATTGTAGATAACTGAGTATATTTGCTGTGTTATCTCAAACAGTAAAGATAGATTGGAGTACTTTTAATCAAACTAAATACGCTACTAATATTCTACAGTGTTGAACAAATACCTGTTTCAATTGCATTATGAGTTTTACAGGAACAAATCGATTTATTAGATTATAAATCATAATCAAGGGCTTCTCTCATAACACGTAGTTACACAAGATATCAGAATGGAAGCATGGAATATTTAAAAAGAAACCTAAATTGAGTGGAAATATTTAATAAGGTATCGAGAGTGGAAAATGCAAAAATTATTCAAACTACGAAATGAAACGTAACAATTTATACAGATTGCTCTAATGGTTACAGCAAGATATCTATGTAAGGTTGTGTAATTTCTACTCCCCCTTTGTTTTTTACGGAGGAACACCAGTATTGATTTAAGATTTCTTAAAAGTTTTAGCTACCAAACTGTCTTATTCTTTAAGGTCTAATAGATAAGCGACTCACTGCCAATATTAATTATATTTACGCAAATTCTAGTAGAAGATTAACAACCTTATTCCTACGGAGAAAAGCACGTAGTAGCAAGGATGAACAGAAGCGGTGTTCCCATTATGAGAAACTAAAAACTTAAGCCGAACTATGGAATAGAAGTACGCTACAAATTTGACTCAATTAAAATGACTTTAGTGAACGACTTTTACGTCCAAAATTGAAAATTCTAAGTCAAATTAAACTGAGTCATTCAGAAACCGAGACGCGCATATTTTTATGGCAGTTCAAAGTAACAAATTTTGCAAAGAAAAATAAAACAAACTGTTTTCCTACAAGATTAATCTAAATTTTGAAGACACTCCGAGCAAACCGTGTATTAACTAATGGTTCGATCGTCATACAGTTTGTAATATTTAAAGTGTAATAAGCCTGAATGCCGATGTCTTGTGTTTTACGATTTACCAATCACTTTTACCCAACCCCACCCAACTACAACTACATAAGGATGTTACCAAGGAAAGTTTCCACAAACTGTTGTCATAATAAGTGATACCTAGCAAGTTTCTGAGTATAAATAGTATGATGAACCGCATTATTTGAACACTGTTAAGAATATTCACTTTGTACACTTTTGGGCATCGAAAAATTGTGTGATTTAGAGCTGCGTTAATCCCCTTTGAAGTTTGGTAACCTTTCAGTACCTGGTGTTGATTATGAAGCGTCTTGTTATTAGACTCAATGTGAATAACAACAATATCAAGATTACTTTTAATATAAATGCCATCAGATCATCAAAAGAAGGAAGTTACAAAAGTGGAGCTAAAATTTGAAAATATTTAACATTTAATTATCTTTTTATGAAGTTCAAGGGTAAGTTGAGTTATTTGCTCTATCATGAATGAGAAAGTGTTTAAAAAATCAAATGTTGTTACATGTTAAATTGACGCTACTAATTTTTTAAGTTTTTTGACCACGGAAATGTAACTGAACAATTATTCCAGCTAGATACAGTGGTGAGGAGTGGATTCTATAAAAACAACAAGAATTGTTTTAAGAGTATACAATTCTAACACGTGCACCTACCTAGACAGGTCTGTGAACTCCCAGTCCAATAAAAATGCGAGGCGCCAGCTCACCTGACACTAATCTTATCTCGTAGATGGTGATTAGTCTCCGAGGTGATACTAAAATAATTAAGTTCTTGCAAATCAGGTTGGTAGAGTCTTGTATACACTTGTTTTTCTCCTGTAACTGTTAACTTAGAATCTACAAATAAAAGCTCCAAGCTGCTGTTTTAACCTATATTATAACACAAGAATACCATCGTAATGAAACAACTTTATTAACTTAGCTATCTTTAATTGGCCAAATCTACGTGAAAAATAAATAAATTTGTTAAATATAAGTATCAAGTCAAGCTATTTAGCGGTTCCTGAAACTACAATGTTGGTGATTTCGGTTTTAAATTCCTTTCATTCAAGCAAGCGCCCACGTGAAAGTTTGCTTAATAAGAAATGGCTATATACATTCAAATATTGAAAAACACAGTTTAAAATATGCAGCAGGTGGAAATAATTCAACGACTTACAGTGTTTTCCTTTAAGGGTCGAACAACCTCATGCAAAACAACAATGAAATAATTCTTTGAATTCAACAAATGTTGATGAAAGCGTTTACGAACGAATCACTTTGACTACGTACTAATATATTATTTACTTCCGCGATTGCAAACGCGTCCCAAAGCTTTTCACCAGCATACTCAAACTTATCAAGTTACCGCAGTTTAGATTACTTACAAACTTGTTATCACTCGGCGGTGGTGGTTGTTAATCGATTCTGTTATAACCGCTTGAAAAGCATGACGGGTCGACTGTGTTTGAATGAATTGCCTCTATTATGATTTGACAGTATATGTAAGTTAAAATGTCCCCGGGATTGACGTTATGCACTAATTCACAGGGTTCGCGGGAAAACTCTTTTGAAGTCGAAGTCAAGAGCTTTCTCATTGTATGGGGAAATATGTGTAATGGTTTCTTCACACGGTCTATTTATAACCACATATGCGCCAGGGTTAAATTTTATGACATTTTAAAGATGCTGTCTATTTAAATAATTTACAATTATTTCGGTTGTTGTCAATATTGAGAATATCGTCACATCTAAGTTTGTAGGATGATTAGTCATGAAAAATATGTTGGTATTTAGTATGTTTATAGCGCAGTCCCGATTTTCAATTGCTGATTGTAAAAGAATGCATGATATACTTTATTATTTATTTCTGTACTTCACTATAACAATATGATAGTAATTTTAAGGCACACCACTTCTATAAAGTTGTTTATATGTTCTCTCACTACGGTTTCTAGGCCAGCTAAAATTTGCAAATGTTTTTCTATATACCAATTTATGCGTAATTAATGCGATAACGTTACAATGTTAAACGACTTTATAAAATAAAACACAAAGTCATATATGACTACATAATAGGAAGCTTGCGAACCTTACAAAACAAGTTGCTAAAAAAAGTTCTCTGAAGAACCTACTTCAGTCTAAAATTTAGCTTTTCGCCAAACAAAAAAAAAGAAAAATTCTTAGAGCGAGTTATGAAATAGTAAACATTATCTCTCGGTAGTAGGGGTCGTTTCTCAGTTGGATGTTCACCAAAAAGGACATTCTCGCAGCTGCTGAGGAAATTGTCTTAGAATAGCGATCGATTTTTAATAAAATCACTTTGTAGGTATATAATTTCCTGTTTTTGTTCGTGTAAATTAGAACATACGCTTTTAAAATTCATCTCATTCAGTTATGTATTGCAATTCTTGGAGTGCATGCAAAAGAATTTATCTCCCGAAGACAGATTTATACTATTTTTGTGGCGGATGTGTGCTTTATACATAGGAGAGGTTTTTATAGTTATTCAAAAAATCATGGTTTTTAGCGATAAAAGCAACAATGAGGCTTTGTTATAAATTGGTGTAGGCAATAAGAACTGTGTAGAACAAATTTTCTCTTAAATCTTACGCATAAATATATTACAATCTACCATTTTGGGTGGATATACTTTAAGAACAATATCTAGTATATCACTCTAAAGCTATTTTTATATTTGAGTTAAGGCTAAATAATAAATGGCAACTATACAATAAAAACTAACGGCGCTCCACGTCAGTGTAAAACATTCGGGACAGGTAATTGTGATGTCAAATTAAATTTGACATAGATGCATTGAAATTCTTGACAATTGATACAGGTAGAACAAATTTTTGATCATATTGAAATAAAATATATGCGCACAATATCAGGCTGCGTTTAAGCGCGTCTTTTACTGTTAGACGTATCTGTTGCTGTTTAGACGTTGTAATACAGCAAATAACGAGTAAGCTTTCCGCAAAATCTAAAAAGAAAACATATTAGTACTACTATTAAAATTTATAGTTGCTGAATAAACCGTGCTGAAAGTTTCTAAGGATAAATCAAAAAGTTGTGCAGCTTTAACCATTAGTGGTTTCTTAGCTCTTTCCATGAGTATACTCAGAGCTTTTTTTGATTTTGGTCCATATATATACCACTTGCTTATATAAATGGCATCCACTAAGCCAGCACTCTGTAATTAAAATTAATTTTTAGTAACTAAATCCAAATATAATTTTTTATGTATTATCGCCTTATATGAGAGTCAGTCAAATGAAAAAGAGACACTTGGAAAAGAAGTAAGTAAACTGTTTATTATTTTAAAAGCAATCGCCATAACTGCTAATACATTTATTTCACTCTGGAACAAGACAATTAATTCTTTCATGCCAAAAATGTTTGCGGTTGCCTACGGAACCATGATTGTACCTAGACGTACGTACACCTCTTCGTCCGAAGCAAATCGAATATCTTTCTTCAGGGCTCTAAAAATCGCGTCAGTATCCACCGCAACAATGACAGAAGGGGTAATGACGCTATAAGTCTCCTCGACTGCTATTTTTTAATGACACTCTCACCTTCTCGATATCGTTTATTTCACTCAAACACGCGCGAACATGACATACTGTTTTACTCCATACACAGCAAATATTTCGGACATGAATTATACTTTCTGACACTCCTTCCGCAGTCAAAAAAGGCACTACAGCACACTGTTCCTCATTCCCGGCCTTCCTAGGACGCAGACACGAGTAGCTGATCTATCTCACTTCGAGCACGTATAACAGACACATGATACAGCGGTTAACCTTCACGGTGTTCTTTCCTGATTCCCAATAGTGGGTGCTTTTATACACAAACCTACCTGCGTTACCAACTTTTGCACCATGTTCGTTATATAGTTTGTCTTGTCTTTATTTAACTGCTCCTTATAGATACACTAACGATTTAAATGGTTTTAAAAGAAAACTAATAACGAATATGTAATATAGGGTTTACGTATAACTATCTGCTATAACAATCGTTTATTAAAGCCAATACTTAAACTTTTATCATTCATAGTAAAAATCAAAGAAAATTGGCTAGAAAAACCCAGGATAATTTACTCCTAAAGTATAGTTAACCCCTCCACTTTTTAGTCTGTTACGCACGTAATCATTTCAGTACTCCGTTAGTATCTCCGAATAATGTTAGAAGCAGGCGATTACTTCAAATAAATGTTTGAACTGAGGTTTCTTGTTACCTTGGCAATGCAAAATTTTTGGCCGACGGTCTAGTAATGAAAATGGTAAAACCATTAGGTAAATAATGGATTGATCGACAGCTACAAGGGTGTATTTGAACCACTGCTATAACGCGATCAAAAAAGGTACTTTATGTATGATCTAGTAGAACCTTGATAAATCCTGTAACGTCTGGAATAATTATAGTTTAATATATAAACCGTACAAACTAGCAGGGAGTTTAAGTGACCGCGATTCCGACTAAATTGTCATTTCTAATATCGACGTGTTTTATTAAAAGAATCTATGCAAAATAGGCGGAAATAATTAGCAAAGGATTCATTACGCCATAGTGTTTTAGTTATTACGTTATTTATTAGAAGGAAAGTTCTAAATATTTTGTGTCATTCTGATCAAGATGAAGAACTACATTTATGCAAATTCAAATAAAGATGCCATAGCGTCTATCATATAGCAAATTTAACATTAATATTCCACAATACAATTCTTTAGTATTTTAGATGGTTCGCAATTACGTCAAAAAGGCAGCACAACAGAATTGGAGGAAAAGCGGTCTTCGGTCTCTAGGTCGCTTTTATGGAACAATGTGGCGAAAACAGTGTTCAAATGTGATTCAGGCAAATTAATAACTCACTACGAACTTGGCTGATTGTTTGATAGTGATTTTTGGGAAATGCTTCAATGTCTGTTGCAGTATAGGCATTCTTTCATACTAGAATGTGCTTATAATGACAATTTACCGACGTCAACGTGACGTTTCAAGTAATTATCAGTTAGTTGTATATCAATACATGTTACACCGCTTTTTAGTTAATAAATACACAAATGGAGCCGGCCAAACAGCGGTTAAATCAGCAGGCTTACGCGAAAGAGAATAGTTTGCCTTGCCGACTAGCGCTGAAAGGTTAAATACTTTTCTACTACTGCACCCATAGCCAGTGTTAAATAGTTAGTACCTACCGCACCATGTCTATAGCCGGTGCTCCAAACCCACAGACGTCGTGCCCATAGCCGACGTCTACTCCCTTCTTTCGCTGCCCCCAAGGCCAGCTATAACCACTGCCGTGCCCTTAGCCGGCATTTAGCATCGTCCGGTGTCGTGCCCATTGTCGACGCCCATAACCCCGGTATAAAGTTTGCTGTGCCCACTGTCAGCGCTTCTATACCTTGCTTCACCTACCTTACTTTCCTATTGTCACTGAGCACCTAGACCTGCGCAACAGAGCCGGTAGGTCAAGCAACGGCTAGACCACTGTAATATCATACTGGATACTAGTTAGTGACCATTGTCCACTGTCACGCCGGTGACTTAGGACAGGGTCATAACATTGGTGACCCCGACGAAGACAGCCCTGACACTGGATCGTTACATTGGTGACCCCGACAAAGAAGAACGCGCACCTTGACGGTCACTACATTACATTGATGATGCCAACGAAGTAGAACACGCAACCAACGAGTCATGACATTGGTGACCCCGACGAAGAAGAACGCGCACCCAGACGGTCACTACACATTACATTGGTAACCCCGACGAGCGGAGAACACGAAAGAAAGAAAAAAAGACGCGCGGTCAATACATTGGCGACGAAGTAAAGCGCGCAACCCAACGGTCAACAAATTGATGATCCAGAGAGGGAACATAACACAAGGATAAATCCAACTTCGACGGAAAAGAACACACCATCACATTGGTGATCACGACCAAGTAGGTCACATAACCGAAGTCACCACGGGCACTACCTCAACGACCACGACAAAGGTTAGCAAATACCATTTAAACTCGGTCAACACATCGATCACCCCGACTAAGAAATACACATTGGTAACTACAGACCCGACACAAAAATAACAGCCACTACATTAATAAACCGACGAACATGAAAACTAACGAACAGCACGCTCCGTCGAAACAATCAAAAGCCAAATTGGATTAACGGAGTTCTGGAGGGCAACGCCGTAGCTATAAAAAAGCGAATGAGTACTTATGGTTAGATAAGAATCTAAAACGATAGATAGAGTAATAATACAAGTTTACATGTCCACTTCTAGCTACAGTGATGAAGCGGTAGAAGTAATGTACAGAGATATAGAACACATACTAATATTTGTATAAGAACAATTTATTAACTACAGAAAATTTTAATGCAGTGGTAGGTAAGGTTAGGGAAGGAGCGGTATTAGGTTTTTGATTTAGGCACATCAAACAATCAGGGAAATAGACTGGTGGAATTTTGCAACAAAAACGATTTAACCACCACAAATACATTATTCCAACATTATACTAGAAGACGATACTCGTGGAAGATGCCATGAGTCTACAGCAAGTTTATTTTTTTGTCCACATAGGGAGATATGAAATAGATTACATTCTGTTAAGACAACGGTATATGATTCAAGTAAAAGAATGTAGAAGCCACTCGGAGGCAGATACATACACTGACCACATTATTGTGATTATAAAAACCGTTCTTAGATTAAAAAATTTAAAAGAAGAAACGAAAAAGGGCCTTTTGACTATGAGAAATTAACAGATTAAAATACCTACAAAAGAGTTAAGAAAAGGCCAAAGGACTTGCTGAAAGTCATCAGGATAATTTATGATACTAATGAAATAGAGGCAGAATGGAATAATATTAAATCCTGCTTAGACAGTGCGGAGAGATATTCTAGAATAGAAACAAAAAGAAAATACGAAACCATGTGTAACAAAGGATATTTTGAATTTAATAGAAGCAGAGTAAAAATACAAAAACAGACCAAACAAAGCAGGGAAAGAGCAATTCAAAGCCATAAGATAAGCAATTATTCGCAAATACAGGAAAGCTAAAGAACAATAAATTGACAAAAAGTGCAAAGACCTACAAAGTAAGATGGAAATAGGAAACACAGATAAAGCAAACAAGCTAATTAACATAAATTTTATGAATATAAAGCCGTGTAATAGCAAAAATATAGAGGGCGCAGAAGGAGGCATCGTTATATAGAATGTAATAAAAGTGTATCGATGGCATAAGTATACAGACAATATATATGCAGGACCGGAATTAAAAGCATTAGAAAAGGAAACACGTTGACAAGGATAGCTTGGGATATCCTATACTTAGAGACGAGTTTGAACTACCACTAAAGATCCTAAAAAAATACTACGGCGCCAGTTACTAATTAAGCGTAAGCGGAATTTCTAAAAGCTGCTGGAAAAGCAGTAACAGAACATCTCTTTCTACTTGTTAGCTATATGTTTGAGACATACGAGATACCCACAGATTTCAAGCGTCAAACCATAGTCACTATTCAAAAAAGAAGAGGTGCGAGTAGATTTAAAGATCTTCGAACTGTGAGTTTAAATCTGCCCTATTTTCAACAGGAGTCTGGTAAACAATACTTTTTAATAAACCCCCACAAAAAGAAATCCAATGAGTTCATCTCCTGAGATCTGTCAGGCCAATGTTGAGGACAGTGGCACCCAACTCATAAATCAAATGTTTGGTTTAACCAACCAAGAACGCATCGACCAACGTGTGGTGGCGCACCATCGTGCATAAATTTAAGATTTGGTATTACTGCTAGGTGCAAATTGTCATACATTCGCTCCAAAAATTCTAAATAATTATTGGCGTTTAGCAGTTTGGACAAATAGTATGACCCAATTATCCGCATATTGATATTATCGATCCAAACATTTAGGGGAAAACGTTGTTGATGTCCGTGGGGTTTAATTGTAAGTGGATGTTCGATTGATTATTAATGCAAATTGTTGGGTAAGTTTACAACCGTGTTTCTAAAGAAATTACAGTTATTAGTCTATAACTTTTGTCATGCAAAATCAGGCTGAACATTAATTTGACTCGATAACCAATTGCAATATGCACGACGAACAACTTAGTCATTTCCCAACTATGATTGTACCTTGGTGTAATGGTATGGATTGTAGTTTTGGCGGCGCAAGATTTTGTGGACAGATACATGCTTGCCTTGCAACACTTCCGTTTCTTTGCTTTGGGTCATTGATTATGATGTTAGGGACATTTTCTTCTACATGAACTTCATGTCTTGGTCGTTCAGCATTATTATTTTGAGATACCAATCCACCAGGTTCTCTTGCTCATTGATCAAGCCGCCAAAACGTATTGACTAGGGATTGGTTCCGGTTTGGATATGTTAACTGGTATTTCCGTTTTGCTGCGTCCGCGTCTGTACTGAAGAATTCAAAAACGAGGTGCATGTCCGCGTATTGGTTGAACGTATACCCTATTTAGAAAATTAATAGAATTGAAAGCGAGAATTGTAAACACATTAAAAATTTACAAAGTTGACTGGTATCAGAGCCTACTTTATAATAGATTAGTTATTAAGTAAATCATTCATAAATTTTTGTTTTCATGCAATGTTATCAAGCTGATTTTATTAATAATAAAGCAGTCCTTGGGATATGCTTAATCCATCAATTTTAATTGTCAAACAAAAATATTCACATAGAAAATTTTACATACGAGTCCCTAATAATAAAAGTCGAGTGTTAAAATTTACTTACGTGAAAAGTAGTATCACTTATTTGCAAATAATTCAATTTTTTATTGGCCCTTATATTATATAATATACATTTATTAAAGTATTGTCTTTAAAATAATTCAAGAAAATCGTCACGTGAACGAAATGCGCCAAGCAACACCCTGTATAGTGATAAGAAATTACAAACTACATAAGTTACGTTTAGGGCCTTGGTAGCGGTCTTTCTAAAAACTTTTTCCAAAAACTTCGTGACAAAATTTATTTATTAAACAGATATTAATGTGTAATTTTGACAGACTTGATTAAAATTAAACTAACTCGAAAAATAATTAGTAATTGAACTAATATTGTGAGTAGCCTAAGCAAACTGCAATGTTAAAGCTTAAATACTGTAGACTGACTGTCTGTCTTGGGACTCCCGGGGTGTTTATGTTGTCCTTCCCCCTTACAAGTCTGTGGAAACTTGCAGAGCTCATGTCTGCTTATTTCTTAATTCTATTCATTATACAATGTAACAATCTTAATTTCGAAGTAATCGCAGTTTCTTAACCGTCTGTGACCTGCCACCTGCGCTATCACTATCGTCTGGAATACAATGTATTGCATCCGTTCTCACAACTGTTAATAACCTCTGCTTAATTATCCTTGAATTTACATTGTTGCATATACTTAAGTTTCTTTAACAATTTCTAATAATTCCTAATAAATTCTATTTTATTATAAATATATAGATTGGGGATACATAACTCACGTAAGCTCATAATTTGGTTAAATCAAAACCCTGATTCCTATTTAACAAAATAAAAGTAATATTGAGGATAAGATTAAATTTATTAGAAATGCTTATTATTTTATACTAAGAATGCTTTTAAGTTAAAAAATTGGACCTGTAATAAATTTACAGGAATTGATCAAAAGCTGTTTTCAGAATTTTTAAAGAACATTACCTAATGTCTTGCAATTTACTAAAATTCTAATCAAAAATTGATCAATGTCTCGAACTATCTGAATGTAAAGTTAATCGACTTTTTTCTTAGAATAAATCAACTGAGAACTATTGTTGCAGATAAAATTAAATTCTGCAACAATTTGCACAAAATATTACCTAAAGGACATTATACCACGTGAGGAAATTACCTCGTAAGTCATTACTGTGCTAAACCAGCAAAAAAGTAACAACTCCAAAAGCATGCAAATCAAATATATCAACATCCAGTAAAATTTAAAAGCCAATGGACTCATCTAAAACCAAAATTAAAGCAAGAAATCCTTGTAATTACTTAATACGTACAATACTTAATTCAAACGCTGTTGTGCAAATTATAAACGATCCTGCTAAAAACTGAGCAAGTGAGAATATGCTAAACGCAGATTCTATTTTAGACACAAACCTAAAACAGATGCAGCTAGAAATTTATATTCAGTGCGCAAAGCTACAAACGTAATAATTTCTTGATGGTGCTGAATAGATTTTGCAATGTTTCTATAAATAATGTTGTCGACTTCTTCAGGTGCGTGGTTCTCATACAGCTGCTTTGCACGAAATTCTATTTCGATGAAAGAATCTTTTAGGATTCGCAAGTGACCTGTTGTGTGTAGCATCAGTCCTGCTACCAAAGTACTTGTTGATACGTTTAAGATTGTACAACCTGCAACAGCTAAGTAACTATTAATTCTGATGTGCTTGCCTTGTCTGATACATTTCAGTTGTAAAATTATTAGCACAAACTAATGTAGCTATATTTTAATAATTTTTAGCAGATTTTTTACCATTTTTTTAATTCATTAGCAAAATAATCTTTTTCTATTCTAATTTGTGCTCCGTGAATAGTTTAAATATTAGTTTCCAATTGTGCTCATCACATACAAAATTTGGGGAGGTGCCGTATTTTCATTTTTTATTAAACATTTTGTTAATAAATAATGCACCAGCTAGCTTGGATTGTATAAAATTAAAAATACACATCTTTTTAGGGGCATACAAATTTCAACACTTTCATTTACACCTACTTGGAAAGGTCTTCGAACTATCTGTCTTATAAAAAGCCGTTGAGAGTTAACCTATTCGATTTCACTCTCGCCAGAAAATTGGTGTTCTAAGGGACGATTTCTGCAATATAGAGTGATGGAACATGTAGGCTTTTTCTCACATACTAATTTAAAATAAACACAAATAATAAGAAAACTTCAAGCTGTTCATTTAACCAATATTATCCGAACATGAATATAAGAGTATTTAACAAATACAACAAAACAAAAACTAAACTGTATCCCTCATTCCTAAAATATACGTGCGTATAAAAGAAAAAGAACACCTTAAATTTAACAATTATAATAATCCAACCAAATCAATTGGTACGTATCAATTAATACAAATACAATTGTAGTACTTTTCAATATAAAAATTTTCTGTTTCAATACTCTTCTAAACTAAGCGTGTACTAACGTAAAAGTTTTCTTTATAAAAATAAGTTTAATAAACCAATTATTAAATGTACATCAGCATGAAATATGTAGCAGGTAGAAAACAGAAATTCAGTGACCTACAGAATTGTTGTGCAGGGCAAAAAGGGGTAAGTAATCCATTGATCTATCTAACTTTGTGTCAAAGTAAACTATCGATCCAAGAAACAACTTTCATCTGTAACAACAAATTTTAAGTTTGCGTTTACGTTCGCATTTAGGATCTGGTTCACTATTAATCAAGAGTTTTTAACTACCGTCACTTGAATTATTCAACATTTAACCCTTTGAGTGATGCTTGCATGTCAATCGAATAACTGAAGATCAAAAGCTTGAATGAATGATTCATTTATTAGGATCCGTTACAATGTTACAGGGGGGTTACCCGACTTGCCTTGTTTACATGGATAGTGCATCTAAAGCTATCCAACTTTTGAGTTCAGTGTTATTCTGTTTAAGCCCACGGTCATCTGCTTCTCACTCATATGAAAACGGCGTGGTTGTTTGTGCTTGCAACGAAATTTTTACGACTGTAAATTTACAAACTTGGTTCTATTGGGGTAATTTACTTTGGTTCGGTTTCTTTAAACTTGTGTGGATGTTTAAGAATACATTTTCCTGATTGGCATTTTACTAAAATATGTCGGTATTGTTCTAAATTAATACAAAGAATGTAAAATCTCAATCTTTACTGCTTGTTGTATTTAATAGACATTAGATGTTTCCTTGTTTATTTCTGTATCTTACTTTAACATTATAATGAAATAGCCATGTTATTATTAATTATTTTATTTATATTTAATATATATATATATATATATATATATATATATTGCTGTGATAAGGGGTTGCTTAAGGGTGCACGTTATAGTAAAGGTCGTTCGGGAATGAGTAATTAGAATAGTCAGCAGAAAACTACACTTATTTAAGGAGATAATTAAGAAATAGACATAGTTTGTAGATAGTAAGTAGTCAACACCCTGTATATAGAGTAGAGATAGTTTTGGGCGACGCAGGTAAACATAGGAAGACGCATAGTTGGAGTAGGAATGAGAAGTACATGTATTAAGTAGATAGTAAATATTAAATACCCTGTAGATAAAGTTTAGTTAATTTAGGTAAAACAAATAAGGATATTTTTCAGTGGAGGCACGCGTATATTGGGAAATGAATGATAAAGTGTAATTAGACACGCATTTAGAAGAAGAGTTCCAGACGATTAAATCAATACGGATATAGAAATAGAGTTTCAGGTAGTTAATATAAATGCGTACAAAGATCTAACCATTTTGATAAGAGAAATGATTAAAAATTGCGTGAATCACATGTAAACATGGAAATTTAAAGTCGGGTTGCATCAGTTGTTTATAGAAAAGCAAGTAATCTATCAAAATACAGCATGTTGATAATAAAAGACAGCTGCGGGCAGGTTGTGATTATGGGAAAACGTGGAGCATTACATCAGAAACTGCTCTAAATAAAATTATTTGATTGGTCAGAGACAAGCGACGAGTTCTAGACCAAACCAACGGATGGAGTGGGAATTCGAGATTATATTAGCAAGCACCTTGATAAGAAAGTCAGTTCTGAACTCAATGAAGGCCGAAGTGCATTGCCATTAAACAAAGTATTACGTAATAAGTATAAAAGTGAAAAATAAAATCAGTGCCAATATGAAGATTACAATTACCGTTTAAACGTAAGTACGTTTTTAATGAATTTATTGTAAACTAAGACATAAAAATAATAGGGTTTCGAGGTCTGAGGGAAATAGACTAGGATTCTGATGTTAAGAAATACAGTATTGCAATTTAAATGTCAAGGAGAAAAGAAGAATAATGCAATCTTGAAGTACAGGGGTGAAACAAACTACAATTTTAAGTCTGGGGCAAGAATGATGAAAGTCTAAGTTTGAAGAATTGAAATAAATTGGGGTATATAATTTGATAATGGTGGTCCATAGTGTAATGGCAATAATTTGAGTGGAATCCAGAATTGGGGAAGATCATTTTTATTGGAAGCGTCGATGTGAAAAAGATAAAACCAGGTCAGATTTTTAGTTATAAGACATTTGTTTTTCTATATGAATTTTTACTTTATTTTTAATATTGAATTTGCTAAATATGATATGCTTGTGAAGAAGTCAACAAAAGAGGTTGCATACGTATTGAATGAGTAATATGAAAACAGGTTTAGAATATTCTACACTTTGTTGGTAAAGGTAATAAATTTTCTTTGGTGACTTTGGGTTTTTTGAGTACATACTAAATGGTTGTTAATAAATGAAATTTATAAGAAATGTATTACAAATAATTTCAAAAGCTGTACATAACATATTGGTTTCATTATATAGAATCTAAATTTACTGAATTTTATAATTGCAAATAAATGCTAGCCGAGGTCATAAGATTTAAATAGTACAAAGGCGGAGCCACAAGTTGAATAGGAAAGTGATAACCCGCAAGGCGGTAACGTATCGAATTTTGCCATTGGTAGATAGAGTTGTTTAAAGATAAAGTCCAGTTGATAGCAACATTAAGAAAACAGCTGGAGGAGGAGATAATTACACTTAATCGTGAATATTAAAATGGTGGTCCAATAATTTAGAATTCATAGCAAAATAAATAACAACAGCTCAACGTAGGGGCATGATAATTCTTCGAATACCATAGCAATATATATATATATATATATATATATATATTATTATATATATATATTATATATATATATATATATATATATATATATATATATATATATATATATATATATATATATATTATATTATATTATATATATATTATTATAGAATTAATAAATTATTTTCTATTAACTAATGTTTGCTTATTTAACTCACTAGCGTTACAACTTGTTTATTTATTACACCGTCTGGGTTAATTATATATTTTTGCGGTTATCATATGTACAATATACAATTGGTGCAATATACTTCAGTCAAACGGTAAAACAAACATATATAATATATTCAAGTTAAACTAAAAATAAGCAACATATAGCCCAAATTTATGAAAATGACGGATTGAGACACCAAATCCCGCTCACAGTTAAATTATTTAACAATGATAGTCTTTTTTTGACATTAACAAATTTTTCGTTAAAGTAGAATGTACTTGTTAACAAGAAAAATTACGATGGATTTAAAATGGGGTATAAAATTTTCATGCAGTTGTCCCAGTATCTACCTAGGTACACTACTCACGTCGAAAAATTTATGGTTTAGAATCTCTATATCTAGCCTACTTACATTACTCTCAAATTATACATCTTTTAATTATTCTGCATTTTATGCATACGCTTCAGTCTTAAATCGTTCACTATGAATAACTTCTTAACTTATTTTCACAATCCGTAGCAATTATTAACTCTCTATCTTCCAATTTATAAGATTCCTCTTTTAACAACGATTCTGTTTCATTTATAACTCATCATTATTTAATATTTTACTACCTTTATTTATTCCATATTTAAGAGCTGCATTCACAGAAAGTTCCTTTATCTCCTCTTCAACACCTAAAATTATACTATATTGATCAGTTTCATCTATTATCTTCGTCTCTTCATCATCTTCTTCTGCATTTTTCAATAGTTCTGTCTTTTCCTCTAAAAACGCTACAACTTCACTTCTAACTTCACCAGGTCACTTAATAATGAAACTCTTATCTTCTTTCCCTTTTATCTGCTTCTCAAATTGATTCAAATTTATACAATCTCGTTGTACCTCTATATGGACTTCTTCGTCCCATTTAATTCTTTCATTTCCCATAATTATCACCGTATTCTCGGTATCTGTTATACCTTTCATCTTACTTATAAAATCCATTTTCAGAATGGCATCAACTCTTAATCCTGGCACTATCAGAAACTCTTGCTCAACTTTGATCTTTCCCAACTTAACTTTCAGAATAATGATACTATTGATAACTGCAAACTTCTTATTATAAGGCGATACTAAATTATTTTTTCTAATAGGAATAACTTTCTGCATTAATTTCTCTGAATTATCTTTAATAAAACCTTCACTTACTAATGTTGCTTCATCTCCTGTATCTACCAGTAACTTTATCTCTTTTCCCTCTGCTTGTAATTTTATTATAGGTAGTAAATTATTTTTTTTATTTTTTCATCATTTTTCAACTCAAATTTTATACATTCACGCGCATGTTCATATTTATTAATTTCTATATTTTCGTCGCTTGATTTGTCTGCATATAAAAAATCCTGCCTATCCCTGCATATGTCCTTCTATTTTCGTTGCTACTATTCAAGCTATTTCGCTGTGCGTTTGTCATATTTTCCCGTCCTTGTGTAACGGTTCTATTGTCAATGGTCCGGGATTCATTATTCTCCTTCCCCCCATCAGTTCTAATAGCATTCCTTCTATTCCAATTATTTCTTTGGCTATTCCCCATTTCACATGGTCTGCTTTGATATCTCTCTGGTCCACTATTCCGCTGGAAACCTAAATGTATTCATGGGCAGACTCCTAGGCCTGGTCTCCATCCTCCTTGGTAGACTCGTATCATCATATCGTGGAAGATATTTTAAAAACACATCTCAATCAACAATATTTTGTAAGGCTACGCATTGCCTTACTTCTGTTTTGAAATGACCTGTTAAATTCTTTATAATTTGCTTGCCCTTTAAGGGAGGATCAAGTAGTTTGGCAACGCTAAATTTCTTGATCGCATACACCTCCCTTGTCATGCTTGAATCGCCATTATATTTGCCCATTAATAAATTATCTCTAATTTTAAATTGCTTGTTGTCTTCCCAGAAATGCTTTAAAAATTTAATTTCGAAGTCTTTAAACGAATTCAACTCACTTTCAATCAGTCCAAACCAAATTTTGGCACTACCCTTCAACATAGTTGTCACAATATTTAACTTTGTGATATTGTCGGAGACTTTCACGGCCGGAGTCATTATAAATATTAATGGTTCCGGGTAGGGACTGTGTCATTTTATAAATTAAGGTTACTTCGCCACAAGACACCTTTTGGCTTTGAATGGGCTAGTGAGTCTGCTAGTTCAGGAGTAACTCTTCTCTTTACACTTTAACTTGTCTACTTAATATTATCATTCTTATCTTTATTATTTTTTGTTTTTTATTTTATTACTTATTTTATTTTCTTGTCCTGATGAAGCCCCTTACAAAAGTGGGCGAAACGTCGACCTTAATTTATAAAATGACACGGTCCCAATCCGGAACAATAAATATTTATAATATTTAACTTTATTTGCTTATCCCAGCTACTTCGTATTAAAGCTTTTAAGTTATTTAAAAATATTTTAGGGTTCAGTTTATTAGCCCCATAAAATTTTGAGTGTTGTTCCAACGGAACACTAGTTGGACTCCATCTCATCGGTTCCCCAACATGAATATTTTTAACTTTATCTTCTAAAGTTTCAAATTTATTACCTATGTCTGTTTTAAGTTTGCCCAAATCATTTCTAAATGTTTTAAAACCCGCTTGACCGATTTCCTCAATTTCATTTACTTATTTCTCTAAAATTTTAATCTTTTCATTAGTTTCTTTTTCACATGCTTCCTGATTCGACTTTATTTGAACAATTTCTTCTTTATCCATATCCATATCCATATCCTCTAAAATATGTACTACTTTTTTCTCTAACTTCAAATTTCATTTCTTCAGTAGTTTTGTTAGTTTCCCCTAAACCCAAAGTTATTTTTTCACTAATCTCTTTAAATTTCCTATCATTCTTATCACTTTCTAATTTTAAACTTTCCCCAATTTTGCAATGTTCTCTTCAAATTCTGCTCGTTACTCCTGAGAATTTTTATCAGATCTTTTACTCATTGCTTTTATATTCTCTTTCACTTCTTGCATGCTTTTCTCATTTTTTCATTAGGTTCTTTCATGTCTTTCTCATTTTTTTCACTCATTTCTTTCATATTTTGATTTAGACTTAATAAAAGAGCAACCATTTTTGATTTTTGGGTCTCTCCTACACTCTTGGCCTCTGGATACTCCTTTTTCGCTTCTTCTACATAAACGCTTTCCTGAGAACCAATTTCTACTCCCTCAGCTCTCAAGCTTTCACGTATTTCTTTCATTCTATCAGTCATACTGGAAAATTAATCAGATATTACAAAAGAACAAAACAACTCCAAAAACAAATCCTACGAGCAAGAAACTCTAATTTACAGACGAATTACTCGAGCCACGCTAAAAGGTGTGCTGCGACACGGCCTCGCGTTGGGAGCCACTAAAAGAGTAGTGTGGTAGTGCCCCGTGTTGGAAGCGTTACTAAAAGAGTGCAGTGATAAGATATCGCAATTTGTAGAATTGGAATTATTCAGTTACTTTCTTTTTTCACTTTACCTGGCTAGCTCAACGAATTTTATGGAGTTTTTAAAATGAAATAAAACGCATCACTGTCACAAAGCATTTACATAATATGAAATATCTTCTTTCATACAAAAGCATTTACAGTATGGTTCCTTTAAACATAAAATTATTTTTAAGAAGTAAAAATATTGTTTCTTACCTTATATTTACAGAATTAAACTTACTCTTTTTGAGGATAGTTTTACCTGGTTATAAATTATTTTCACGCTGGTAAGATTTGTTATGGCCAGAAAAAATTCTTGACATCTAATCTATTTAAGGTCAGAGTATTTCGAACTCTGAACACAAACTCCTCGTAAAAAAAATCCCTCACACAAAAAAAAATTATTAGGTCTATCTTAAACTCTATATCTAAATACTCTAGCATCAGTCAAAATTAAATCTAGAATAATACTTGCAAAATCTACAAAAATACTACATAATTAAAATTTTCTTATTTTAAATTAATGTCCAATCAGCTACAAGTTCTCTAAATTAAAATTCCTGACTTCCAACAGTAACTATAAAAGTACCTTTTTGGTTAACTTTTCTTTTCGATGATCTAATAAAATTATTAAAGTAGCGTTGTCTTGAAGAATTTTTCTTGTTCATTGTAATTTATAATTCCATTTTTGTATGTAATTTGCGTTTAAAAACATAGTTTTTTATTCATTGCAACCTCGCAACTATCAAACTACAATATGTTTACTACTTATTTCTAGTGCTATCTTAGCATAGCAATAGCTCACGCTTTTAATTAGAATAACATTTCGTGCTCTAATGGATAAAATCGAATTAATCTATTCGAATGAATGAATCCCTCTTTGATAAGCGCTTCTTTATATACAAATTGGTTCTGTCAAAAATTTACCACAATAATCTCGAACACTATGATGTACTCATTCCAGGAATGCCCAATTATCGTGTAAATTCTTCGAGCTTTACGGCCCTCTAATCTCGTTCTATATGTACTTGTCTTATCTATACACTATTGTTATGGGTCGCATGCTAATGCAAGAAGGTAATCGATTATTCCAGTTATTTTATTTTATTTGAGTTATTTTCAATGTTCAAGCTGCTTCTTGAAAAAAAATGTTTACTTATTAATGAGCTATACGAATTTGACGTATTACTAAATTCCGATGATTCATTTTTCAGAAAGTTCTTTTATAAAGAATCAGTTGCTGCAATCCACGGGTTAATTAATTTACTTTGATTGCTTCCCATGTTAGGATGAGTAGTGCAAAATTCGTACTCACGTACACCCCTTTGATTATGGAATAATAACCGGGCGTTGACGTGGTGAGCCACGAATTTTGGCAAAACACAAAACATATATTGAGACGGTTTGGTTTCCAACAAAGACAATTTGAAAATAAGCACCCGGTTGTCAGCTAATTTACCCTTGGTTACAAATGACTTTTTTAGTCACTTGAAGGTGTAACTGTAAGTCATACTTTCTTAGAATTAGAGGTTGTCTTTGATGACATTTATGTATGATGATTGTTATAAATTATTAAAATAAACGATAGTAGTATTGCAACTTTGACTGCAACTCATTGATATAAAATTATAAGGGTATGATTCATTCAGAATGAACTGATAATAAAATTTTCCCGTTATTTATTGTATGTATTTGTTAGGAATTTTCTCAGGTCATTGATGTGACTATTATTGTAAGTAAGTTCACAGAAATGATGACATAATATTAGTATAAAATAGATTTAGGTTACTAGTGAGTGAAGATTTGTTGTTTTATTTGTTCAGGCATACAGGTGGCATTTTGTAAGAGAACATTCATTTTACCAAGAGGGTAATGTAATTAAAATCTCTCGGATTGCTTGTCTTAAAGGGATTCTCACTTTACTGGATTAGATTAGTTGGCAACCATAAACTTGACCGATTAAAAGCCTTTCGAAGTAAGTGGTACCGGTAACGTAGGTTGAAATTGCACTTATGTAAATTTTTGATTGTTCAATTTTATTGTTTTTTCTTTCGTTTGTTCCTATAGAGATCCACCTGCACCACTGTAGTTATCCTCTACATCCTTATTTTGCTACGGTATTTCCGCCCATTTTGGGAAAATCCAAAAATGCTTCAAACTCCAGTAACAGTACTTTTAGTTAAGCCATCTTCAACATTCGCTATTGTTCGACTAGACGGCGTTTGAATATTTTCACATTAAAGTTTGACTTAAATTTTTGTTTTCGAGTAACATTCAAATGGTTACACGAGTAAGCTCTTCTTATTTTTCCGTAAAAGCTAAACGAACAATATAAAGTGCAAAATATTTATCACATTTTTTTCATTAGAAAACGAGAGTGATGGATGCTATATTAAGTGATACTAATAGTGACAACATTATATATGGTTCTTTGCTGATAATCAATTTATTAAAGTTGCTGGAATCGAATTCACTTATTCTAAATAAAATACTTACATAAAAATAAATGAGCATAAACAATTATGTACACAATATCCTTTTCCAAAGGATCGAACGGGTACCACACTTCCAATGGCAAAACTCGTTTTTCTGTAAAAAAGGGAACCGATGCCCAAGCAAAAAGAGCAACAGTGCAACAGATGATGTAAAATAAAAAAATTCTATATGCTGTGTTTGAAGCTTCGTTCAAAATTCCATGTCGATCATTAATATTTGTGTTATCTATTCCGTTTTGAACATTGTGAATAATATTCTTAATAAGCCTTTCGTGTTTATACCATTCAAACATGCGAAACATATATGCGGTTAATTCTGATATTAAATACGCACTATCTGCGACTTCAATAACTGCAACATTTTCCTTTTTAATAAAATACAGTATTGCAGCAATGGGCACCGGAAACACAAAAACAATAAAAAATGTTGTCATATAAACTGCGTATAATCTTGACCAATGTGAATTTATTGGTGACCAAAATCCTAGTAGCTTTACAGCTACTAAGTTTGCTGCTAATCTGTTTCTTAAATCTTTGTCCATAGTTAAACCAATTATAACAAATTTGGGCATTGGTATTAGTTTTATACCTTTACAAGCCAAAAGCTATGGCGCTTAGGACTGTAAATTAAAGGTTAAGATTTAGATAATTACAAAGGTAGTTGTATGTTCTTTTGTAGTTGAAAATACACAGAGTATGGTAAAACTCTTTGAAATTTTCGTAGTGTCCTAATTAAAAGTAACAGCGTTTAACCATTAATTACATGACATCTAACATTTCGACAATGATTTGTGTAGTTATTATTAAGTACAGACACGTTTTCAAGGTGGTTTTTCTTAACGCCTTATGTTTTAGTGTATTATTAATAAAGTGATAGTTGTTTTGATTTGTTAGAAAGAAATTAAAATTGTAAGATTGAATAACTTGAGAAACACATTTTCTATATCTCTCGAGACAATTTCGACAAATTTTTATTCCAAAGTGACCGGCCCTTCTGCCGTTTAATCCGTTAGAATACGTGACATTTTTGAAGGATAGGTAGGAACTGCAGAAATGCACCATCTTCAATGACTTTGTTTGAAAAAAAGATATAATCTCCCAAGCTACACAGAAATCAATTCCAAATATGGTGGTTGGACATACAAAAACCTTTCTATTTACAAGAAATAAATTTATGAAACTTTTAATTGTTGCTGTTGGAATCTATACCCTTGGCGAGTCGTGAGAAGAAAGACCTGAATGCAAATAAATAATTATCTAAAACTTGGACAATATACTGAATGCGCGTCAGCAAAGATGACAAAATGTACTTAAGAAACAAGTTCGTGATCGCTTAATTTCTATCACTAAATAAGCTGACGTATAAACTTTATTCTGTGGGTTTGTGAATCGCACCTAAACAAACATGAGGCTTACTAGCTATAGAGAGAGGTGTTCAACACCACAAGGAATAATAAACGCAACATGCGAAAACGAATAAGTATTCGAATGCACTACTCGGAAACATTTAAAATTATAATGTAACAAAATATAAGCAGATGAAACACGAGTGAGTGGACCTAAAGAATAAAAACAAGAGCTGTATTTTTAGTATTTAACAGCTATGAGAGATGGTATCAAAGGCAATCTACCGCTTACAATTAATAAAATTAAATACTTTTACAAATACAAAGGCAAGTAAAATTTCTACCTAAATTTTTACTGAATTGTGTGTTAATTGTTTTTGTGCATGAAACAGCTACATTATAAGCCAATACAGGTGCGACAAATAAATGAACAGGCTAATAAGCATCATCATCATCATTAGGTCTTCAGTCCTGGAACTGGTTAGACGCGTACCTCAATTGTTTCTTATTCTGAGCTAATCTACACATTTCGCCGAATTTCCCACACTCTACATGCTTCACTATCTGGGTGCAATAGTTTGATCTGAGTCTACCTCTATCATTCTTTTTTTCTATTTCTGCTTGTAATATATCCCACGCTATTCTACAAATGTCCTGTCCATCTATTTCTCCTATTTTTTTTTTGTATTCTACAGATATCTTTCTTTCCGTACTTTGTCTGTCAATGCTATCATCATCATACATCTAATGCACGGCATTCCAAAAGGCTTCTACCTTTTTTCCTGTATGCTTCACCTACTGTCCCTATTTCATAACCGTTCAACACATAAAGTTGTTTATAATAATCATCAGGTTTAAGTACAATTATTATTTTTCGTCACTAGGTTTTCCGTCTTGGAACTGGTTGGACACGTACCTCTATGATTTTTATTTTGAGTTAGCCTACACAATTTTCTGAAATTCCTATATCCTACATCTTTGACTATCTGTGTGCAATAGTCTAACCTAGGTCTACCTTTCTTTTTTCCTATTTCTGCTTCTAATATATTCCACACTATTTTCTTATGCCTTAGTATGTAACAAAAATTATCTTTCCTATTTTTTACTGTTATCCACATATTTATCTTTTCCCATACCATTTCTAAAATCTCTGTTATTAACTTTGTCTGTCCATAAGATCTTCATCATACGTCTATAGCACCACACTTCAAAGACTTCTATTTTTTTTCTGTCGCTTCTCTTACTGTTCAAGTTTCACAGCTGTACAGTGCTGTACTCCACACATGCTTTCAGAAATGTTTTCCCTGTTTCTATGATTGTTGTCTTTGAACACAGTAGTTAGTTTATCTTGTTAAATGTAGCACGACCTTGTTTTATACCTTCTGCTCTTTTTTTCATCTTGTGTTATTTGGCTTTCTTAACCTGTTGTAAGTTATCGTTTCCTATTTGTATTGGAGTTGTTCATTTATTTTCCCCTCCTTTACTCACTAGTACTTTAGTTTTATATTTGTTATTTTTATACCCTACCTGTCTGTTAGAATTCTTTCCATTTCACTAAGAGTTGCTTCTAACTCTTTCTTGCTAGATGCTAATACCGGTATATAATCTGCAAATCTAAACATAACAATCCTTTGTCCCTGCATAATAATTTCAAAAGGCTTCCTGTATTTGACAGCATTATTGCCTCTTCGATGTACAAGTTAAAAATTAACTTACCTGTCTCGCCCTTTCCTAATATTTACTTCTCTGCACTCGTGTTCTAATTCTATTACCGCTGTTTGCTCTTTGTATAAGCTATGTACTATTCATCTATCACTAAAACTTATTCCAATATTTTTGAGTACTTTTGAGTACTTTACACTGTCGAATGCCTCTTCCAGATCTACAAACCCTGTATGCAAGCTTTCTCGTCTTTCCATTGTCTTCTCCGTTATCACCCTCTGAGCTTTCATAACCTCCCGTATCCCCTGTTTCGCCTAAACCTAAATCGATTTTCTCCTAGTATTTCTTCAGTCCGTTTTTCCATCCGTCTTTGTAGAATTGTAGTTAATATTTTTGTCACGTGTGCTGTCAAACTTATTATTCGAAAAATTTTACATCTATACGCGCCTCTTTTTTAGGTATAGTGACTATGATGTTGCTTTCAAAATATTTGGGTATTTCACACATATGGCCTACAAGTTGGAAGCGCGTTCTATTACTGCATGTCCAGTGGCATATGGAATTCTGCTTTCACCTTATCCGATGCCTTACTATTTTTCAGCCCTTTTAATGCTAATTCATGCAATTTGCAAATAATTTCTCATTTCATGGCTTTATAAATCTGTACCCTGCTTCGTCTGGTCTGTTTCTGTATTTTCGTCAGGATATTGTTTGTTCTCAATGGTTTCTTATTTTCTTTTTGTGTATACCCAAAACTATCTCTGGCCGCCATATCTAAGTTGGATTTAATGTAATTTCGTTGTGTTTCTACTTCCCTAGTATCAAAATTTTCCAGATGTATTTAAGTAATTCGTTTGACTTTTTCTCAAATCTTTTGTGGATATCTTTATCTTTCAGTTTCTCAAAGTCAAAGTATCTTTTTCCGATTCTTTTTTTCAAATTTTATAATTTAAGCACGGCTTCCATAACTACAATGTTGTGGTCAGTATCTATATTTGTTTCTGGGGAACCTTCATGGTCTTTTACTTGATTACTAAACCGTTGTCTAACAATAATGTAATCTATTTGATATCTTCCACGTATATCGTCTTCTTGCATGATGTTGAAATAATGTATTTCTGATGGTTAAATTATTTTTGTCACAAAATTCTACTGGCCCATTTCTCCTTTGGTTTCTCGTGCCTAAATCATATAAACCTACTACCACTTCTTCCCTGCCCTCACCTACCAATACATTAAAATTCCCAGTAATTATTAAATTTTCTTGTCCTTTTACGTATCTTAGTATGTCTTTGATATCTTTGTAGATCTTTTGCGTCTTCCTCACTGTAGCTGGAGATGGGCATGTATACTTGTATTATTACTGTATTTTACCGGTTTAGATTTTAATCTAACCATGAGTACTATTTCGTTATTTTGTATATAATTATCCACACAATGTTTTTTTTCGCGTGACTATCCCTACACTCGAATCTCCTTTCTCTGACCCTGTGTGAATTATCTTAAGGTCTTTGCTCCAAAAATCATCCGTCTCTGGCCACCGAACTTTGCAAATACTTATTATGTCTAATTCTAACCTATCCATTTCAATTTTCAAGTTTCCCAGCTTACATCCTTGCTTCATACTTCTCACGTTCCACGCTCCGTCTCGCAGAATGTCCCTGACTCCTTTCCTAAACTTTCCGATCACATCCTTCGAAGTAATCCCCTCCCGGAGATTTGAATGGGGGACTATTTTAAGTGACGGCTCCATGGCATAGTTGGTATGCGTGTGACTTCTACTCCCAAAATCACGAGTTTGAATCCCGACACAGTCCGCTTGAAAAATGTTAGGCGAGTATTTTTCACAAAAATACGCTCTCGTTCGGATGAGAGGGAAAATGGAGGTCCCGTGTGTGAGTGTTGTCACGCACGTTAAAGATCCCTACCTTGCTTGGAACAGCAAGGGTTCGGTAAAATTCAAATTCCGTAATAACTTCACTACATTCATTAAAATAAATAGTTGCGGAAGCAATTCAATCATCTTAGAACATTTGAAAATATTCCTGGGCTCGGAACAAATACAGATTCAACATATTCAAAAAAGAACAACCGCAAAATGAAATTTCTTTCAATCCAAACGCGTTTGAGTAAAGAAGTTAATAAATACGTGCAACTTTGAACGTACATAAAATACAATATTTAATAAAACCAGCATATTTAAATGAAGTATGGATATTAAAGGCGACGGTAATACGTGCGATTTTGAACGTACATAAAGTACCATTTTCCAAATCCCTCTAGAAAGTTCCGATGTACGTGCAATTTAGAACGTATATAAAAACAATATTTAACAAAACCCAACAGGTTGCAGATATACCCCATTCTTGAAACGCCTTTTCTAGGTACAAACAACTGATAGCGTTCTGCCAACCAATGAGAACGCATGGTATATTCGAGAAGGAATTTGATTCTGTAAAACTAACGTAACCAATAAAGGAGGATCATTTTATAATTCACCCGCCGACTGTGTTACTTTAAAAGAAAATTGTTACGTGAATAGAATTTAGTGAAAGTTAAAAATTTTAAAAGTTGAAACAACAAAAATTTATAATTTCAATTAATATAAACAGTAGAGCGCGCGTGCTTAATAAATCTATATAGAATTTTGCCGTTGATATAAACTTAAGTATAGAAATAATTCATTTAAACAAAAAATTTTGCAATTTTATTAATTTAGGTCACTAAGTAATTATCTAAGCTGCTGATTAACACTCAAAGATACTGAATAAATAATCTACGTTGCTGCTTAACAATCTAAGTCACTTGATAATATTCTAAATTACGGAATAAACGACTCCAAGTTACTGGACAACAATCAAGAGCGATTTCTGGACCAGGAAACTCCAACAAAAAAAAACAGCAGAACACTAAGGTCGGAACTATTTATCCAATTTATAGCATGTTGCATTTGTAATTTTAAATAATTTATGTATTTAAAAAAGAGCCTAAAATTTGCAGGTGATAAAATACAGTGTGTAAAAGGTCAACAAAAATTTGATTGGTACGTAGAATTATGTTTGTTACGTCAATTTTTGGCTAAATTAAAATCTACACCCTTTTGCTCCATTATTCATGTACGTAGATTCTGCTAGGATCCGCCAACAACACCCGCTATATTAGACCTTCCTACAATAAAATTCGCTTTCAGTAATTTTCAATTTCAGATCTATTTGTTTTAAAATGGAAAGTATATTCTATAAATTAAATAGTCAATACCCTGTTTTAGGTATCCGAAAACTCGCTTTGCATGTAGATGGCGTAAGGTTGCTTTCTTTATTGTTTCAATCGGAAACTCGTTGAAGTGAGGTATTGAACTATCCGATAAAACCGTCTTTCAAGTTTCCTAATCACGTTTGATAACAACAATATTACTTTGAGCTCTGCTTATTAGTTAAACAAAAATAATATTCACTTTCTTTTTGATATACACAACAAAAACATTTGTTGTATTTTTGTTTGTTTTCGTTTTTCTTTGTGAGAGTTTCGCGCACGCCCTTCAGGGTGGTAAGTAATGAAGATTTTATAAACCTATTCTTTTCGGCGATAATAAACTAATTTGCCTGAAATTATTCTAGCTTCTTCTTTCGGGGGACTTAGCGACCCGTTAGACTGCCGCTCCTTTTTGGTATAGGGGGACACGCGCATGGCGTGATCCCGAGCTTTCCTTGGAGACGGTGTGACTAGCTTACGCCTTGGACATGCTGGTGAGTGTTTCTTCCATGCTTATGTTGAGACTATATCTATGTGGACTTGGCATTTTAAGCTCAGGCATTCACAAGATTAATTTTCATATTCGAAAACTATGGAACTATTTTGCTATTTATGGCCCTGCTATGAATGCAGTACTATTTATTTTAAATAACTGAAAAAAATTATGCTATTTATTAATGTGTAAACGGTTTAAAACGATTACTTTCATGGGAGATGCTCTTTGTTAAAAATATTGTGTTTATTGCGACAATTTTATGTAATGAATTTGGTATTTACAATGATGATGTGGGGCTGTGGTTTTAGAGTTGTAATTGGGTAATTTTTCTTTTAGTAATTCATATGGGGAGGGACCTAAAAACTGCAGCTCTCCATTTTTAAGAAATAATTTTTTGTTGTTACTCTTGATATATGTGTATTGCGGTTATTGATTTTGTTTCTTGTTTTTTTTTTGGTATACTACGCTGCTATGTCTAGCCAGAATGTTATTTAGAATAATTATAATTAGTACTAAATCGTGTTAATTTCTTTTCTTTATTTTAGGCTCTCCTTTAGGTATTTTTTTTGAATGTGTAATACCCCGCCTTCTCACCGACGGAGCCCTGGGAATTTTTTTTTGTTTTTCCTTGTTTGTCTTTTAGGCTACGTAAATGTACGTAGCATGTTTAAAGAAGGGAATATTTCTTTGAACGTTCAACGCAACTATTCGTGGTAAGATACATTTTTTTGCTAGCTTTAATTGATTTAAAAAGATGTAAAAGTTTATAATCTTCGTAAAAAGCTAATTCGATAAGAATATTTATTTTAATTTTGATTTAAAAGTTTTATAAAAAGTAAATAATATTAAAAAGGGCGTAGATTTGTAAATTGTAATATAACAAAATTTTTATTTAGTACATTATGCAATCTTTAGTGAATTTCGTTTGTCTTATTCAGATATTAAGTGTTGGAGACGAATGAGGAAAAATTATTCGTTATCATATCGTCACTCTGTGCGTGGTATCAATGGGCTAGTCGAGGCATAGATTTAATTGTGTTAATTTTAAATTTTTTTAAAGGCACAGAGAGGTGGCGATCAGCAGGCAATTGATCGTTGTACATTTGACGAAGGGCAATATCGTAGCAATATATATATATATATATATATATATATATATATTCTCTCGTATATAAAATAGTCTTATATATTTAGTGAACTTTAATTAAATATAGCTCCTTAGTATGCTCTAATGTGTGCCTATGTGTAATTAATTTAGAGTTTTTGTCCTTTTTCTTAGCTAGAAGTATGCTTAGGTTAAAATCAATATCTCCTATCGTAAGAATCCTTTTGATTAATATTGCTTGAGATATTTTTTGTATTCGACATTGAAAAATTTAATATGGTAATATGTGTAATTTAGCGAAACAAAAATACTGCATTTATTCTTATGGTATGTCAATCATATCAGACGGTGTCAAATTTTTGACTTTATGCCAGATATAGAGAGGATGGAACATTCAAGTTGATAGTTAAAGTTAAATACTAGGTAGTCGCAAAAGAAAAGTCTATTTACGATATTATTTAATACAATTAATGAATAACTAACTACTTTTTATGTAAAGTCTAACTAATCATTTCAATTCGAGCTAGGCATGGAAAAACACAAAATTTTAAGCCTACAATCTTCCAAGACTGGTAATTCAATTTAAAAAAATTATTGATTTAAGTCGCATTCGTACGTATTGTATCAACCTAAATCTTATTTCGTTTGGCATTCTTTTCAATCATATATCATGGCATAAAGTTTTTTGGTGTTGTATCAGGCATGAACATGTAGCAACCCTCAAATTCATGAGTAACTATTAATTAGCACATATAAAGTAGAAACGCAAGGCAGTTGATTTTAAAAATTTCGGTACTAGTTAATATTATGAAATTAAGAATACAAATTAAGCTTATATGTAAAATCAATTTTTCTTAATCTTCTTTGGGAATTAAACCACTCGTAGTTTTTAAAATCATTTAATTCCCGAAGAAGATTAAGAAAAATGTTAAACAAACCACAACAAACATACAGGAAGTATTTATGTAAAATCGAAATGATCGAGCCGATAATTAAAGGAAGAAAAATATAAGGTCGCGTTGAGGATTTGAACCGGTATTCATCCGCTATTACTAACTGAGATACCAAATTTGTAATTTAATTTGAAAGATGGACAAAGTTGTGTCCGTTTCAATTGTAATAATTTAATTTTTAATCAAGTTTATCAATTACATCTGCCTAACTGGTATAACATCAAGAACTACAAACTGTCAACTATGAATGAGAACAATGCCAAATGTAATTTGTTAGTATAGTTGATATAATAGTGGCGAGCACAATTTAAATTGTTCATCTTTCTAAATGAATTACCAGTCTGATAGCTCATTTAATAAGGACATCTATTTATAAATCGGAGGTTTACTAATTCAAATTCTCTCCGAAAATATATTTTCCTACTTTCAATTACTAACTCAATGTATAACGATCGTTTAGACTTTGAGCAACGGCCTAAGTTATAATTTCATTTTATTAACAAATATTTACATAAACGTTAATTAGTCATGAAAATTATATTTAAATTGCTTCGTATTTCATCAAGAAGAACACTAATTCGTATTATTCTAATTATTTTGTCTTTGCTATAAAGTCATTTTAATATCGCCGAACTACTCCAAAATTTCATTGAGAAAACAAATTGATTAATCCATTTAGCCCTTCCTTTTGGATATTAACTGCTTGCTGAGGCGTTGCCATTTACTAAATTTTAGCGAAATTAAAATTACTAACCGTAAGTTTCTTTTAATTATACACTTATAAATCTAAATTTTACAAGCATTTAATAGTGAGTTTTGGCAAGAGTATTTTTATAACGTATAAAATAGAAGTTTTAGGGAAAAAATGTTTTTGTGGTTACGTTATCCAGCAAAAATTCAACATAAAAGCGTGATTATATACCAGAATAATTCATAACTGTTGCGTAGTGTTTACCAGAAACTTAGATAATCTTACAGAGTCTAACGTATTGGAATGTTTTATTTACCACTTAGAGACTTAGATTTTTGTTGCTTTCCCTTTACCCTTAATAAGGAACCCATGGAGCTGCCTGAATTACTAAAATTGATTGCTAACTGTGAGTGGTAGTAAGGAAGATTCCAAGGCATCAGAAACAATAAGTCAAAGACTTGGTCCACCAATGTCATTCTTCACAACAATAGGGAAAATTCATTCATCAGTGGCAGTACTATGATGCATTAGTCTTAATTAACATTAGTCTGCAATAGAGGCAAAATATAAAGATATGTATCTGTAGGAGGAATACAGGCATCTTGGCGCCACATTTTCCTCCAGCATCCACATTTTCCTCATACATCTGGACCAATTTACATGTAAAAACCCACTATAAAGTCTTATTTTAAGTGACTCCCTCCTTACTCCCTCTTTGCTCTCCTCCTTGCTTAGACACCCCTATATCAACCATTTTGATTACGTCACACCGGCATTCTTTCCACCCGCGAGATAAATCTTTCTCCACATTTCCACTAACGAGATAAATCTATCTTGTTTGGTATCAATTAATATTAGATTTTTCTCAGCTACCCGAATCTTTATAAATTTTTAGATTGCATCATCCCCCAGAGAACTACCCCAATTTTAAGATTTTTTACCAGCAGCGATTTCTGACCGTCCTTATAAATTTTTTAGTCACGCAATACATTAAATTAGTCTAGAATTTTATGGTGAATCCAAATCTGCAAACAGATTTAAAATCGGCTCACCCTCTGCAAAGTTATACCCCTTTAAAGTCCTGAACCTCTAAATTTTACTCTTTGCTCTATAACCTAACAAATAGTTTTCTCCGACTAGCCATCGCATCTTTCGAGATAAACCGATCTTGTTTGGTATCAGTTAATATTAGAATTTTCTCAGCTACCCAAATTTTTAGGAGTTTGTTAGATTGCATCATCCCCCGGGGAGCTAGCCTTATTTAAAAAATTTTCGTTGCTAGCGATTTTTGGCCGTCCTTATAAATTTTTTAGTCACGCAATACATCAAATTGTCTAGAATTTTACGGAAAATCCGAATCCGCAAACAGATTTAAAATCGGACCACCCCCTACAAAGTTATACCCCTTTAAAGTCCTAAACCTCTAAATTTTGCTTTTTGCTCTATAACCTAACAAATAGTTTTCTTCGACTAGCCATTGCATCTTTCGAGATAAACCTATCTTGTTTGGTATCGATTAATATTAAATTATTCTTCTCCCCCAGGGAGCTACACTCATTATAAGATTTTTTTGCTGATAGTGATTTCTAACTGTTCTTATAATTTTTTACACATCAAATTAGTCTAGAATTTTATGCAGAATTTGAATCTGCAAATAGATTTAAAATCCAACTACCCCTTACAAAGTTACACATATACCCTCTACGAGATAAATCTTTCTCCACATTCCGCCCACGAGATAAATGTACTTTGTTTCGTATCAATTAATATTAGATTTTTTTCAGCTACCCGAATCTCTAGGAATTTTTAAGATAGCATCATCTCCCCAGGAAACTACCCCAATTTTAAGATTTTTTTTATCAATGTCAATTTCTAATCATCTATCCTTTTTAATATCTAGAATCCTTTAACCAAACACTTAGCGGTATTAACACAAAGAAATTAAGCACGCAAAAGTTTAATAATTTATTTTATCCGATTTACAGTTTAATAAACTAATTGAATGCAATATTTACAAAGTATAACATTATCTTCTTAGTGTAGCCGAATCCAAGCAGGTTAAAGTAACTTGTAACAAAAAAGACATTAATGTGTTTAAAAATACCTATAACAAAAAAGAGATTAATGTGCTGTTTAAAAAAGAGAGGAAACGTGTTTCGGTCAATAAGACATATTGTCCTTAATCTAACAATATGAGAATAATGTAAAACATTCTAATGTAATGTGTTTTTAATATGTAAATGGGAAGGTCAAGCCTAACGTCATCATCGCCCCGAATTACATGTGAAAGCGGTGTATAATAAATTTTTACTAATACAGTTTAAATTTTGTAAACCACATTTCTAAATACATATTCACAATTTTTTATTCTTAACCTAAGCCTACCTCTTCCTCGGTTCGGGCACTCCATGGTTGATACTAGCGTTCTTTATAAGATAGCTAGCTTTTATATCTTTATGCCTCCATGCGTAGGTTGCTGTACTATTAGGAATGATGTACCTTTTGTCATCTTCGCTCGATAAACTAATTTTATTAATAAGCTGCGTGTTTTTTACTCCGGATACATACACCGACAAGTACTCCATACCACCCAAAATAAAGAATTAGATGCTTGGTGACTGTTAACTTCTGCTTCCCTTGTGTACGCCCAGACACATATCAGTCCATGCGCACCCCTGCGCGCGCACCCAATGCCCATGCGCACCCCTGCCTGTTTGCACCCCTGCCCATGCGTACCTCTACCCATGCGCACTCCTCTCTGTGCGACTGCTATTTCGTGGTGACGTCATAACCTTTTATAAATAAAGAACAATGTAATACTATTCTAAAATGTTTATTCTGACATTATACATAACAAAATTTAAAAATATTTAATACCAAGCATGGAGTCATTTAAACTTAATTTTAATACAAAGTTATACACAGAAAACAATCCTCTCTTTATGTTTGTTTGGAGTGATTTTAATTTTATCTAATTTTATTCGCAGCTTAAAATTTAAATCAACACCCAAGTCTTCTATCTCCTTTTCTAGTCAATAGTTTGATACATAGAGACCGTTTAGGTTTATGAATTGTAAAATGTGCCGAAGTTTGCCTCTATATATAAAGTCTTTGATTTCACCGACAACCAGATCCATTCCTTCGTGTAATTCTTGCAACTTGTAACAATCTTTTAGTCGCGGCTCTCCCACTATATCCTGCATACGTATCTTGTTAGCTTGATCGACTTCTTCTTGTCGGTATTGGAGGAAATCCTTATTCTCCCACTCACTGTTGCATAGTTGCATGTCCACCACTTTTGGAAATGTATAGTCGTTATAGGTTGTAGGACCCTCGGTTTTAAATGATCCGAAAGGTTCTTTACTAGCCAAATATACAATGTTTAGCGAAACCCCTTTACGTGTGGTGTACGCAAAGGTTACGAAACCCGCATTCCTTAGGTCGTCTATGTTATCTGCCATTTCGATAAATACGTTTTTATAATAACCTTTTAAAAAATATACGGATTTAGTACCATCCTTTTCCGCAAGGACGCCTACATAACTAAACGAGTCTAACCACAAATGCATACAACTTGTAGAAACCAGATGTATTTAAGTCAGTCCATCGGCACATAAAATAACTTTTTAATTCTTTCTCATTTTCTCTAATAAGATGTTCTTTGTCTAACACATTTTCGTATTGTTCGCGTATTGTCGCAGTGTTTTCCATGTAGTCCAACTTTCGCTTTTTTGCATCTATTTCCTCTAATTTCAGTTGTCTTTTTCTTCCACTTACAACGTATGGCGTGCATAATGGGGCAATTTCCTTTAGCGTAAACGGATAGAGTTTACTGCCAATATTTACGCGTTGTCGTACAACCTCTGGACGAATGTTAGGCGTATCTATCAACCCCAATTCCGAAATGACTATTTCTTTTGGAATTGTAGAATATGGTGTTGCAGATTGTGTAAAATATGTACTGCCTGCTTTAATGTAGCACTTGTGTAAGATTTTTATTTTATCTTGGCTATCTTCCTCCTCTAATATCTCCAAATAATTTACAGGTAAATAGTTAAAATTAAAAGCCGAAAGCACATACTTTATCAATTTTTCCTTTTCCTTTGGTTTTTCGGACAACTAATTTGCAACCCCGTCAATTTCTTCGTATTGCCATTCCCCCAATACACGTACTGTAGTAGGTTATTATACACTAAACAGCAGCTATTTTGTAGCTTGTCCGATAGCTTACTCCACAATTTGGCAAGTGGTACCGAGTACATTGGCCTCTTTAGGAAGTATAACTTACTATTTTCCAATAAGGTTAAACAGTCTTTTAAGGGTTTATACACCCGTTTCGCACTGACATAGCTTCCAATTGTATAGTTGTATATTGTCGCTTCCATTCGCGTAATACCAATGTTCTTTGGCCAAAGTAGACGCAAATGTTTCCCTTAAACGTACATCTGGACAACGTAAAAAATCTAGTATATGATTGCCAAGTTGTTTATTAACACCAGGACTTGTTATCTGATACACAAATTTGTTGTATATCTTAATTCTTGCATTGGTTGTTAGCCATGTTAAACAATCAATTCCCGCAGTAGTACACTTTTCTTCGTATTTTCCCTTATAGCATAAGTTATGGTTGTAGTTAAATAATTACACATCTCCATCTTGCTAAATATGCCAGCAAAATCTTGGGTTACATCCATGTCAGAAAGATAGAAATAATCTTTTTCGAGTTCGTCTAATATATCTGGTAGTGCCTCCAATAAAGTTTCCAACTTAACATCTGCTGGTTCCACTTTGTATGGAACACATATAGGATTTTGGAATTTTTTATTAATGCATTCGAGGTCTTCTTTTCCGATAATTTCTTTTACTTTCTGGCCCATCTTGTTAGTGCTTTCCAGAGAAAACGGAAGCTTAGCTTTAACACCATGCCTAGCGGAAACAAATCGGTCGAACTTTCTTCGTAGATAGCTGATAAATGCACCACAAATTTCTTTTTTAGGTTAAACACCCTTTTGTGTGCAGATGTTTGTTCGGCGTCAGAATGGTCGCAAATTTTAACCAACATTATATTGTCGCAAAATAGTTCTGTAATTGGTGTGTGTAGTCCGCCAGTCAGCATATGTTCGCCTTCGACATAACAAATATTACTAATATCTGTCACCAGATTATTGTTGCACATATTTTCTGCCAGCAGCCATAATCCAAATCGCTCATTTGTCGGTTTCACTTTATTTCCAAGAAGTTGAGAAACGTTAATCACCTTGGAGACGCTCATGTTTACCGTTCTAGCTACTGTCGAATACTAAATTGAATACAAAAAAATTGTCCCCTTATGTATCCTACAGAGTGGGGGCTTATATTGCCGAAGATAGTCGAATATGTCGGACACAACGCCATACCGCTTACATTCTCTGGTTTAGGAACTATTTGGTTATCCGACCTAGGTCGGCAGGGATGCGCATCGACATATGTCCGGATATATGTAAGATGTTAGGTTAGGGTGAAATTTCCCCATAGTGTGAAATTGCCCCATAGGGTGAAATTGCCCCATAGGGTGAAATTGCCTCTGACCTAGGTTGGATGTGGACTTGTCAGAAGTTAGGTTAGCTAGTGTTGTCCGGAGTTAGGTTAGGTTAGTTGGACTTGTGTGGACTTAGGTTAGATAAAAGGAAAAATTGACAGGTTAGGTCAGCGCCGCCGCGCTACGAGTTTGGTTAATGGATTCTAGATATTAAAAAAGATAGATGATTAGAAATCGACATTGATAAAAAAATTTTAAAATTGGGGTAGTTCCGCGGGGAGATGAAGCTATCTAAAAAATTCATAGAGATTTGGGTAGCTGAGAAAAATTTAATATTAATTGATACCAAACAAGTAACATTTATCTCGTGGGCAGAAATGTGGAGAAATATTTATCTCGCAGAGGGTATATGTGTAACTTTGTAAGGGGGGTTGGATTTTAAATCTATTTGTAGATTCAAATTCTGCATAAAATTCTAGACTAATTTAATGTGTGCCACGGTAAAAATTCGATAACTAATCGATATAATGGGTTCCTTAACGTTACGATGACAAATAGTGCTCCGGAATAGCTCAGAAAAGACTCATCAGGGCGGTGGGTAAAGAATCGCATTCATGGACCATAAGGAACCACTAGAAAGGTCCAATAAGTCAAAACTAACTATTTTATTAATGGGCGCCAGGAACAGGAGCGAGCAGAATCAACGAGAAATGTTCCACTATTCTCGGGCGAAACCCAAGGTAACTCACTATATCAATAAATTAACAGGGCACAGAATTAAGCCTGAATTTATTGAAGTAACTACAATGCCAAACATGAAATCAAACATATAAATATAAATTTCACTAGAACAAATAATTCTACAAACTAATCATACATACAAGATTCAAACCTAAATGACGCAAGAGAAAATTAACCAAGCTAAGTGCTCACAACAAGCAAATATATGTTTACTCCAGGTGATTGTATAAATAATATTTAACAGTAATAACGCAAGGGTGTTAATAATATCCGGGCACGAGCCCGTACGCAAAAATAATTCGTACTAAGTAAAAATTGGATACGCAGACTTGGTGGCCACTAAGTAAGCTGTAACAGCATAACTCAAGCGAGTAATAATTTAACCAAGGGTCTAAGCTCGTGACTAGATTTACAATCAATATGTATAAATCACTGGAACGCATTAACGAGTGGTTAGCATTATTCATAAAAAACCTAGCACTTACTAAGGAAGCATTCAACCATTAGTACCTTAATAATTTTATCATAAATACAGATTTTACGTTAATTATCGCAACCCACCCTACACACAGGTGTAAGTATGGTTGCATGCAAAGCAAAATATAAGCGGGTGAACATAAGGTTTCATACACAAAAAGTATTAGTCCAATAATCTCAACAGAACATAAACACAACACACTTAAATAAGGAAGTATACGACCTCAAGAAGTAATTCCAATGCACCAGTAGCAGTCAAGGATTCCAAATCCAACTTAACAGGATTACACCACTTAAAGGTAGTCACACAAAATCGCTTCAGGTGTAATATTCATCCACAGATAACTCCAACAGGTTACGATTAATATTTCGGTAGTCCAGCAGATGGAACTGATGGTATCAATAATTAATTCTTCGTCGGGAGCTTTAATACCATCTATTTCAGTAAGTTGTCGAGGTTGGGTAATCGTAATACCACCAGAACGATTACTTAAACGAATCTTCACAAATGTGCATCTACTTAAATTGGAACTGCTAAACCTAAAGTATGTAATTACTCTTGGACTCGCACGCAGACGTAAATTTAAATTTGAAGTTAATTTTGAAGTTAAATTTGAACCTAGATTTGAAGTTACATTTAAACCCTAAAATTTATGTAATACATAGAACAAGAAGTACTACAAAGCTATTACTTACCACATAACCATGTGGGTAGCATATAACAAATATCACAAAAATGTGCTTCTCTAACTGAGCGAAGGTATTAATCAAAACGACGTGAAATCCGCCAAAGGCGTAATAATTAACTTTCTTACTCACAAACACCAGAAAGATTAATTTTATCCAAGGTAGTAAGCTAGAATCCGCTAAAATAAGCGATATAAATTTTGCTAACATACCATGTTCGTCGTTTCGATTCAAAGGCTGGATCAAGAAGAACGACGAGCCACCACATGGGCTCGTTATCGCCCTTAGGTGAGATAACATTTTCCCACAATTAAACCACTTTTTATTAACAAAAACAAATTAATGTGCATTACAATAATACAGTTTTACAAACAACTTGACAAATGTCAATTCAGTGAAATATCTAACCAAAGGAGAGATTCAAAGGCTTCTAACCACAGAGCATTATGTTAAAAAGATTCTAAAAATTGCAATAATTATAAAACTTAGAACGGGGCGTTCCATGTGTCGTATATCTAAAAAATTTATAAGGACAGTTAAAAATCGCTATCAGCATAAAAATTTTAAATTAGGATAGCTCCCTGGAGGATGATGCAATCTAAAAAATTCCTAGAAATTCGGATAGCTGAGAAACATCTAATATTAATTGATACCAAACAAGATAGGTTTATCTCGAAAAATGCAATGGCTAGTCGAAGAAAACTATTTGTTAGGTTATAGAGCAAAGAGCAAAATTTAAAGGTTTAGGACTTTAAAGCGGCATAGTTTTGTAGGGGGTGGTCCGATTTTAAATCTGTTTGCGGATTTGGATTCTCCGTAAAATTCTAGACTAATTTGATGTATTGCATGTCTAAAAAATTTATAAGGATGGTCAGAAATCGCTACCAGCAAAAATCTTAAAATGAGGGTAGCTCCCCAGGGGATGATGCAATCTAAGAAATTCCTAAAGACTCGGGTAGCTGAGAAAAATCTAATATTATTTGATACCAAACAAGATAGGTTTATCTCGAAAGATGCAATGGCTAGTCGGAGAAAACTATTTGTTAGGTTTGAGCAAAGAGCAAAATTTAGAAGTTTAGGAATTTAAAGGGGTATAACTTTGCAGGGGGTGATCCTATTGCAAATCTGTTTGCAGACTCGGATTCTGCATAAAATTCTAGACTAATTTGATGTATTGCGTGACTAAAAAAATTATAAGGGCGGTCAGAAATCGCTGCTGGTAAAAAATCTTAAGATTGGGGTAGCTCTCTGGGGGATGATGCAATCTAAAAAATTCCTAGGGATTCGGGTAGCTGAGAAAAATCTAATATTAATTGATACCAAACAAGATAGATTTATCTCGTTGGTGGAAATGTGGAGAAAGATTTATCTCGCGGGTGGAAAGAATGCGGGTGTGACGTAATCAAAGTGGTTGATATGGGGGTGTCCGAGCAAGGAGGAGAACAAGGAGGGAGAAAGGAGGGACTCCCTTAAAATAAGACGTTATAGTGGGTTTTTACATGTAAATTGGTCCAGATGTGTGAGTAAAATGTGGATACTGGAGGAAAATGTAGCGCCAGGATGCCTGTTTTCCTCCTACTTGTATCACCCAAAAACAGCATTTTTAGGACATTATTTACGAGGAATTAATTAGTTTAAATATAACCATAACTACTAATTAATCGTTAACTAAATGTGCATAATAGTAAAAGTTTGTTTTGTTAGGTTATAATTAAGTTTTTTCTCCTTTTTTTATCTGTTACCACAATTGTTGGCACTTAGATATCGTTATTTGGCGGTGGCCATGAGAGAAAGGTGTATTTTTTTACGTTGGTAATCACTATCATACAGAGGTTTCCTGAATATGACGATAGCCCTGGGTGAATTTGATTTCTAGGTAGCTAAGAGAAAAAGGAAACTCCTATTCAGGTAAACTGCTAACTTTGAGCATTACTTCATAGCTCTGGCATGAGACGGCGTTGTGGATCGATTTTGTTTCGTCACTCAAAACACTAAAAGAGACGGCGCCACGGTGTTAACGTTATAACGGCACGGAAGCAAGAGTCCTGGGTAAAACGCAGAAGCCCTTTTGACTTTTAAATGAAATCTCAACACTGAAAAGCAACTATTTTATCAACTATTTATACTCTATGCCTGAAAAGAAAATAATTAATTAAACCAAGATCACGATTTGTGGTTCTCCACGTAGACATAAATAAATAAAATAACACTTTACTAGAGGGTAAATGGTTCACCAGTACTTTAATTTTGAGGTATTAATTTTAGGGTGAAAGACTATTCTTAAATATGCAACTTCTTTTTAAATCCATGTTTAAATCTATTGGTAAATTTCCATAATTATCGTATTTACAAAAAAGTGACAACACAAAGCAAGTTCGAGCAAATATCCCCTAAAGAACGGTTTGAGCATTAACAATAATCAAGTATAAAGTTCTTGTTCGTCATAAATTTGTTGTTTACAGATAATCAAATTCGGGCAAGATCAAAGAAATCTGGTATTATAAGATGTTTTATTTCAGTCAAATCTGATTGGCTTCGCATCTACTACATCATCAAGTTAAGAAATGTATTAGAATATTAAACAAAGGATCTAACGACTAAGAGTTAGTATATTTTTAAGTAAAATTAATAATTCTATGTTCATAGTTACTCAAGAAATTTTATATTCACAGTTTACAACAAAAATGAAAAATTGTTTCTTTTAATCTATAAAAATTTAACGTATCACGTTAAGAAATATGTAACTTTTTACTATTATGATTAGCTTCAAGAAGCGGATAGTATTTTCTTAATTTAGGATAACATAGCAAATAAATCACTTACCCTTTTCCATACATACAAAATAGAACGGAACCAGACCACTCAAAAGGGAACGGTCGGCAACACCTGCCACTGTTCCGGGAGGGTTGACCTTATAAGCAATACTAATCTCCAAGCAGGTGTCTATCCATGTAAACTTATTTTAGAACAACGCAAAGTTATTTTCCATTCAACCCAATCATAAAATCTCCTTAGTTTCGACCTTTTAATTAGGAAAAATTGTTTTTTTATTTGAATGAAATACATGGCATTAGGTTATCCAAACCCTAAATTGTTGCACTTTTTTACTCGAGGAGCTAAGTTTTCGTTTACAAAAAATCTTACCTCTTCAACAAATCAAGTGGACGTGACCCGCCTAGACGATTCGCTTAAGAGCAATCATACAAAAAGGCATTCAAGTCGCAGGTGCAACCAACACGATTCTAAACGAGTTATTCTTTCAGTAGCTAGTTGGATAAACTCAACAAATTTCGTTTGAAAATATGTCAAATTATCACGCATGACTTGATATTTTTAAAACGTACTTTTATTAAAAATACAAACACGCAAATTCTACAATTTTTAATAATAAAACTTGCTATTCTGAAATAAATACAGGATGATACTAAATTATGCTAAATTACGTTTCTTAAAAATTTATTTGATTTACAAGGTGGATGCAACACGAGATAAAAAATGGATAATTTATTTGTAACATTAAAGAAAACAAAAGTCATCAAAAATAAAACTGGCAAAGGAGCCACTCGCTTTCAATTTTTTGAAAGATCAGGTGAATTATTGAGTGACAAACCCAGTAATTGCAGTCTACACAGTAGATGTTGCAAATCTAAGCCGTATAAAAAAATTTAGAGATCATGTAGCTGCTATAAATAATTCACAATTGGAACATAGTCCTGGTCCATTGACAACTGCAAGAATATCGCACAAAGAATTAGAATTGTGTAAACGAAAACTGGCATTGGACGAACGTTAAGTTAGAGATTAAGAAAATTTGGTAAAAAAGCATACAAGTACAACTATTTAATTTAGTACAACAACAATTATGGTAAATAAAATAACTTTATGCAAAATATACATATATTGTTAGCCGTCAGGTTGTTTAACCTCCTTTGACGTTTCATTGAATATCGGTAAAATAGGATGTAGTTTTTAGAAAACGATAGAAACGGAAAAGTACAAAACACTGTATTTAACAAGAAAAAGAAGCTGCTATGTTTGAAGACAACAAATATTGAAACCAGGAAAGATTGCTTAATACATATGTGTAGAGCACAGCGATGAACGACTGTGAAACTTCGACTGTAGGAGAAGCGCCCAGGAAAAATATAGAAACCTTCGAAATGTGGTGCTATAGACGTCTGATGAAGATATTATGGACAGAAAGAGTTAAGAATAAAGATGTACTCGAAAAAAGAAGAAATATGTGGAAAACTGTATAAAAATAGAGACAGGATGATAGGACACACATATTAAGGCATTAAGAAATATTGCGGCTTATATTAGCAAAAATAGAGGTAGAGGTATCCTAGATTAAACTATTGCACACAGATGGTGAAAGATTTAAGCTGTAGGAATTTCAAGAAAATATGTAGGTTAGCTCAGAAAACAGTGGAGGTACACGCCCAACCATTCTAATTAAATTAATAAATAAAATCAACTCATGTTGGTGTACATCATTGGTTGTTGTATGTTTAAGCAAATAATGGCGTATATTATGCACCGTGCAGTTCTAGTTGTTGTTTATATCTGTGTTTCTAGTGACCGCGCATACATAAACGTCAGATCGTGGAACGAGACATTTACAAGTCATTCCACCAAGGCGTAAGCATGTGTTATCAATTTTGTAGGGCTATTTGTTATTTCAGCATTTCTGTGATCAAATAAGTATAAAACACTTCTAAATGTACTTATATTAATATTCGCCAAGATTCGGCATAATTCAAAATTTCCAGGTAAAAAGACTCGCTTTCTGGCTATGGTTGTACCTTCGGATGGAGCATTTGGAAATCAAATGTAGGGTCAATCGCGTGAACTTTCATTTATTATTTCGTAATAAAATGGGTTCTTACGACAAATCAAACTGTTTTCTGTTTAGCCCCATATGTTTGTGTTGGTGATTTGTAAGTAATTGAATTATTTAGTTCCTGCGGCAGTCTAGCGAGACTTTTATCCCTACGTTTTCCGTTGTAGAGAGGTATCCCATTAATGTACTTAACACGTTAAACAGTCATGACTGTCATGGTTTTTTATAATTAGCAACATGCAATTCTAATATAAATACACACATTTTACTGTTAATTATGCCTGGTTGACAATTTAATCCCTGTGGGGTTATTTACTCATCGGTTTTCTCTTTCTATTAAACAGCATGTTATGGTAGTCCTTGCGGACAAGAGGAAAGTAAAATATGGTAAGCAAAGAAACAGTAGGTCCGCAATGTGCACCGGAACAAAGCCAAGGAGAATCCAAGGAAGACCGTGCTAGCTGGAAAGTCGTAAAGTGGAATGGGTCACACAGAAGAAAGAAAAAGAAACCTCAAGAAAAGAATTTTATTTACAAAACCTGAGGATAACAACATGTTATAAAAATTAAACCAACTTAAAAAAACATTTATCTAGAACATCCCATAAGATTTATACTGTACACCAAAATCTACGCAAAATATTAGTACACTCAACTACCTCAATTTAATTTTTAACCTTAAATAAGAATTAGTAAAAACATTAGAAGTTGTTCTCAGCCGCTTGGTTGCTAACATTTTATTTTCTTTAAAAATTAATAGGACAAAAAGTAATTACTTACATAATTACAACAATGAATAAGAGCTGTATACCGGGTGAAATGAATCCGTTCCTGTATCTGAAAAAAATATTACTAGAAATATACATCACACCTAAACAATGGTGTTACTTTAAATTTATGTAAACAAAATTTATAGGACAATCTATGTAGAACTGGTAAAGCGATCCAGAGAAGAAACAGCAAACGTTACAATTTATTATGACGTTCCTGTCTCAAGCTTATCACAGCGTGATCTTGAAAGTTCTGATGTCACGGTTGGGTCACAACTTTTTGTAATCGACATTTGTTGGAACACATGGCACGTCGTACTGTTAATTCGAATTTATAGGATTATCCACATGACTGAATAGAACAATATCAACACGTGCATTTATTGATTTGCAGCCAAAAAGTGTCAAGCATCCATTTCTAGGTATTAGACCTGCCTAGTTCAAAGTATAATAATTTTGAATTGTAAACAACAATGAGGAACTATATAAATTTAGAATACCAATAACATCTGTCAAGGGTGTTGCAGGAAAAACGCAACCAATGGTCCCATGATTTTTACTATTTTACGTTATTGTTTCACTAAACCCTACACAAATTATACTCTTCCTTATAGAGGAGGTAGGATATTTCTACTTTTCCACATACAAACTAACTGTTCCGCGATCATTCGTACAACTGACTTATGGTTTCATTCTGACAAACAGAACTTTTGCTAACATTCAAAAAATCTGGTTAACGCCTCTTCAGGAGAACCGATCGTAACGATGAACAACACGACAAAAGTGGTCTAACTTTTCGCATAAAATTCTATAAAGTGCAACATCTCAATAATACCGTGAAAAGATACGCAAAGCTGAAAATTTAATGGATCGAAATTGTTAATAAATTTTCAAATAACCGTAAAAAGAAACAAGAAATGTAAGATTTAATTAAGTAAGAATAAAAGTATTCACGTGCAGTTACTGAACGTAACAAATTCCCTCCCTAGCAAAATTAAAAGGTCAGGGTAGGAAGCAGAAGCAACGTACAAAACATTACACCAACAGGGCACTACAAGAAAATGTTTCAGAAAACAAAAGAAAAACAAAATAGAAGAAAAATGTGCATCCGGCTCGAAGAACCAATATACCGGACTAAGCGGAAAAGGTAGCGGTTATAAGAAAGAGGAAAGGATATGGTAGAACTCAACCAGGGATTAAAACTGCAAAAGTCGTTGAAGGACGCATATCTCTAGTCAAGAAATAGTAAAGCTTTCAAACTTCAAAAAGAATTAGTTTCTCGCGAGAAACCAACAAGTGAAAATAGAAACGAGGAAGAATACCTGCAGAATCCAACTGTAAAGCTTCAAGATATGCTAGGGAACATGAAGGATGCTGGATAGGAAAAATTGGAGTTCTTGCTGTGGTAAGAAAGTATTTGTATCAAACGAATAACGGAAGAAAAAAATCGCCAACTAGGCCGAAAAGTCAGCTAAGTCGTGGTTTCCGAAAAAAAGAACAAAGGTCTAGCAAGCACAAATCACAGGAACTGAATCGAAACATTTAGGCAAGTCATTTTAATGACTTGTAATATTATTTTAAAATGTTTACTAATAAACAGATTAATTGATTAATTAAATTTCATTAACTTGCATAACTTATAGGAAAAATTCCATAGTAAATTACTTTTATATTTTAGTTAGCATCCCTCATAATACAGACCAGGTTTAGAAATAGCTTTAGGCTTAAATATTATAAAGTCCAGCGGCAGTCATAATAATTTAATGGTCCTACCTTGCAAATCCGAATACAATAAGCCTTTTAAAGCTTATGTCGATTATAGATTGACAAATCTGATAAAATTAAATGGCATAGTACCTTTTAACGTAAACAAAGAAAAGCAATTTTCAGTGGTAAAACTTAATCTTCTTAATATTTTCGTTGATTGACAGCGGGTTATAGAAAAATAAACATTATAAATAGCCAAACTATTTCCAATTTGATTTGTTAAAAGTTTGCAAGTAATTTTAAGTAGTCTGGAGACATCTATTATATTTAAAATCAATTTTGGCTCAAGTGGGTTAACCGGTCTTTTGTTAATGGCAGACCACTGTCACCAACAGGTATGGTCCACAATTCAGTAATTAAAAATTCCAAGAAGATACAACATAGTTATACCATAAGAAAAATAATTGCTATCCGTGACCCTCATTTTGAAAGGGGTTGGATTTGGTTTCTGAAATCTTATTTTTGGGAGGTTCTGTTAAGTTATTGGATAACAGAAATATGACGTAGATAATGGTTAAAGTAGGGATTAATATATAACTTAAGGTTTTAGCCAAGAGAAGAAAGATTCCAATGGGGTTGTTTGTTGTAAAAAGGTAGAAAGTCAGTGAAGTTCGCAGGTAGCGTTCTCCGGCATCACAGATATGATATTGCACTTAGTATCACGATAGTGAAATTGGAAAGGAGTAATTAACTCGTCCAGTTCGCGAGAGTTACGCCCGTATGTTCGCGGATTTATAGTGATATAAAGTAAAAAATAAAAAGCTTGTATACGTGTGACGCACAAGTTAAGTTAAATTATTAACAAGATGCTGTCGGGTTCGTGTGCCATTCAATTATTTTATAATTGCAAGAAACAAGAGCAACAAGCGAGATTCTCTCTCCCAATTTAAGAGCTGTTCTGCGTGGGAGGCAAACCATCAAACAATGGACGATTTTTAGGAAGTAAGTTTTTATAGTTAAGTTAGCAAGACCAATTTTTAGTTAATTTATTTGTTAGGACGTTTTGGCCATAAACCGTAAGATTAATTTAGTGTAAAATTTATAAGATAAGTTGCTTCCATTTAAAGTGTTTGGGAATTACTTATGTACACAAAATTAGCATAATTCCATATCAACCATTTAATCTAAATTTCTAAATTAAAATCAATGAATTTCCGAATGTAAGAGATTTACGTTTATTGCTCTGTTAATTAAATAGTTTTGTTTGTCGTTGATTAAGTCAATATATTTTTTATTTTTGATCATGAAAGTTGCATAAGTAGTCAAAAAGTTAGGAATTGATTAAAAGAAACAATTGTCCTCCTTGGGATGACAAGTTTATCAAGGTTTTGCATGAACATTTGGACATTCTCGACTTGTCTGGCGCCCTTGGTAATTGTCATTAAGCCACAATATTTATGAAAGGTAAGTGCCAAATTCTTTTGTAGTATACTATATATTAATTTAGCCCTTTCTGCAAAATTTTAACCTTCTATATGATCCACGACCTTCCGCTAGCTAGTGCCGGTGACCCCTCGTTAATTTTTGTTTTACAGGCCGCCCCCATTTTATAATTTTACTGAAAAATATATACTTAGTAGCTTTTCCGCCTGTAACAGACTGACAGTAAGAAAACTAGCCAAAGAAAGAGAAAGGATTGAGGAATAAATGAAACGAAGAAGTAAAACTAAAACCGAAAACACTAAGAAACAACACACGATCTGAAAAAGGAAAACTGGTGTTTTAGGGAACTCATTACACGAGTTACGTTTCGGGCCTTGGGGGCAGTCTTTTTAAAAATTTCTTACAAAACTTGTAACAAATTTTATTATTTAAACAGCTATTAAATATGGAATTTTGACAAACTGGATTAACTATTCTAAGTCGAAATAAAATAATAATTGAATTAATAATAAGGCGAGTAGCCTAAGTAAACGGCAATGTTAAAGCTGAAATACTGTAGACTGACTGATTGATCTGGGGCTCCCCTCACATGTCTGTGGGAACTTGCAGAGCTCATGTCTGCTTATTTTTTAAATCTATTCATTATACAACGTAACAATCTTAATTTCTAAGTAATTGCGGTTTTTTAACCGTCGGTGACCTGCACCTGCAGTCTGGAATACAATGTATTACATCTGTTCCCACAACTTGCTTGTGAATTTTTAATAACCTTTATTTAATTATCCTTGAGATACAATGTTGCATCTAACTTAATAATTCTTTATAATTTTTACTAAATTCTAATAATTTCTATCTCCTTTAATAAGGCAGAGTGTAAGTTGTGTAATGGTTAGTGAGACACGGAAGTAAAATCGTAAAAGTCATGGGACTATTGCCTCCGTTTTCCTGCTGCACCCTTGACAAATGTCATTTGTATTCCAAATTTAAATAGTTACTCATTTTTGCTTACAATTCAGAAGTATTATACTTTTAACTAGGCAATTCTACTACCGTGTGTTAATATATTCCTATTCAGCCAAGCGGATATTTTTATGTAGTCAAATTAATAGTATAACGTGCCAAATGTATAACAGGTGTCGATTCCAAAAAGTTACTGTGAACCGATCGAGACTTACCCGAACACTCAAAATCACGCTGTAGTAAGCTTTAGGCAGAAATGTCATAAACTGTGACTTGCTGTTTCTTATTTGAATCCTTCTCTTCGTCGAAAATGTTACGGTGACAGCTGGTAGTGGTCGAATATTTACCAGATAACAGTTTAGCATTACGAGTCTTACAAATTTTACTTGTATAAAATTAGTGTTACAGCATAATTTAGGTGGGACATTTTTTCCTAAACGTAGTTTGTTTCATATATAGGCAAGAAAGCATTCTACCCTGTACACAGTTATTATTGATTGCCGTAGGATGTAAATAATTTTTGTGTAGTATTAATTTTAAAGAGAAAAATTACATTGAACTAGTGTATTAATTGTTTTGTGTAGATTTTGGTATATTGTCAGAAAACGTAAAAGAAACAGAAGGAAAAGAATTTATTATATCTTGTATACAGTGTATTATAAAATATAATTAAAGTGTCTATGAGGTACTTTGTATTTGCAACCATGTAACATTAAATTAAATTTATTTAACTAAAATTTCGAAAAGCTCATATTTCGAACTGATAAATTAATAATTTACCGTTTACTTAATTTTAAAGCTTTCTTAAAACGACATACTACCACTGTAGATGTTTAAAGTTAAAATATTTTGTTTGCATTTTGGTGGTTTAAAACAATTTACGATTCGATTCCCTATACTTTCTATTTAACAGAAATAAAATGTTTATTTTTGTGTTTTTTAGGATTATGATTTAAAATGAATTACCAATTTTATTAGAAGGGCACTTCTGTACATGAAATTGAAATTATACAGAGTGCTTTGATAATAAGTTACTCATTTTAAATTACTTTTTCCTCCTTTTTCATCTGATTTTTATTTCCCATAACGCCAAAACGTTATATTTTTTAGGGAATAAGAGGAATAAAAGCGTGTTTATTGAAGTTCCATACAATAATTTCGTTTGGAAAACACATTTTCAGTACATTTTAAAACGCTTCAATGCATGGATTTTAAGGGCTGATATTTGGTTTGAAAGCTTATATAGAGGTAATTGTCTGCTAGTTCTTACTTCAATTTTTGGAGCTTGCGAAGTTTTTTTGAGCGAGTACGATGGATACGGCAAATGCTTTTGTGTGCGCTACTAGAATCATGTACAGAATATAACTACCAAGTCGTTACACCCAAAAGTAGCAATTAGAACTCTTAAAACAAACAACTTTTATTAGTTCGAACTTTTTATTGGGTGCCTGAGTTTGAAGCTATTTTTTTGTTTTCGAAACATCGTCTTAACTTCCCTATTTGAAGAATTATTTAAAAAAATCAACGTTTTTCATAATTAGCATTTGATTCCCTAAAATATTTGTATTGTAATTATTAGTAACTAAAATAACTAAAGTAATTGATTCAAAACTTTGTAGTGATAAATTAAAAACTATTTTTAATGCGAGTGTTGTAGGAGAGAATTTAAGGATTCTATAAATGTTTGACATTCAAATATCGATGGAGTAGTTGTCAAAACTCATGTATTGAAATTCTTGATCAATCGCCATTTTGTAATTTGGAAAACGGAAAGTGATTGTAAATATAAGTGTTTTAGGGAATCAAATGCTAATTATGAAAATCTTAAATTTTTTCAATAGTTCTTCAAATCAGGATGATGATTTTTCGAAAAATAAAGAATTTCAATAACTTAGACCCCAGCCACCAAATAAAAAATTGGAACTGAAATTGGGTGTAGAGACTTAGTATTTACACACTGTATATCTGATTTTGTTATAACGTTAATAATAAAATGTACAAAGGTTAAATTTGCAAATTATTAGTTTTTTAAGGTGAAGGTTACTACCGAAATAAAATAATTAATGTGTTTATTTTTTACAGATCAAACTATATTTGTCAGAAGGTGAATTACAAAGTTGGTACAATGATTTTATTGTATACTCAAACTTAATTGTATTCAACAGCTCGAAAAAATTCACAATCATTCCACTTCTCAAACAACTCTTCAAATTTGAGAATGCAGAAATTTACTTTATGTGAATGACCGAAGGATGTTGGTTGCAAATCTTTCTTGACCTTTCCATTTATCAGCTGCAAATTTTTTGTTTAAAAATTAATTGGTTGAATGACTTGTTCCACCCATACTATTATACCTAAGATTTTTTTTAACTTGAGATGTAAGACATCAAACAACTTAAGATATACGATTCTTTGCCGGATAATTTTTTGTGTGTGGTGAGAATACAATCATATAATTATAAGCAGATATAGCCTCTAGTATGTATAAAACCATCACGATATTTCTTAGGTCCCTAAACTTTAGGTGAATAATTTTGTACGGATATCATTTCATTCAAAAAGTTTTTTTTTCAATTCGTCAAAAAAGTTCTATCTCGGCGCAATTTGCAGGATAGTCTTTGTATGTGTCTTTGCTCTGTCCGATCTATACCGAGATTAAATTTTGCAGAGCCTTCTTATGATTGCGTTTAAAATTGTGCCGACATATATTTCGCTTTCTGGTATTAAAAATACGGTACAAAAATTTTTATAAAAGATGAAACCTATAGGAGAAAAAAGTGCAACATTTATTGAACATATTACAAAAATAAAACTTTGTTATAACAATTTATTCATGCTTATAGCTATGTTGCAGTTTATACAATTATAAAACCTTAGCAAAACTTTACTTAAAAAGCCAACGGTATTACAGCTGTTTATTATATTTTTTCGGTGGCAATATCGATACCATTAGAGAATTTTCCCTTTGATTAATTCCTCTCTCAGTATTTTTCCTCGATGTCTATATTACTTGTACATGACTTATCTTAATTTGGTAACTTTTAACGATTTTGATTCGCAATGCTTTCTTAAGACAATTAAATCTGTTCCAGAGTTAACGAATATTGTCATAGAAAATGGTCGTACCCAATGCATTTGGCAAATTAAAAATTTTTGCAACTAATTGGAGTATTTTGCACAACATTGTAAGGAAAAGATTATTTTACTTTGAGGAAAATCGAAGAACCCTCTTTATCTATCACTTGCTAGGTCAAAAGCGAACTACCTACCACAAAAGAAAACTTAGGTGGCAGATTGTAAACGGCTTTAGAAGAAAGTGAAGCGCAACACGGCATAGCTTGGGCACGACCTCTGCAGTAGGCGCGAGAGTGGTCGTAGGTTTATTGTTTACATGGTTAGCTAACAAGTGTAAGGGGAAAGCGCCACTCCCTCTAATACTCCTACATATTAGATAGAACAACGCACAACCGAAGAGGTAGAAACCCCTATACTTAGAGCAAAAAAGGAACATTCGTTCATTTAATTTAATTATTAACAAAAAGGAGGCACGAATCGTTTGTAGGAGCTCCATTAGCTTTCAGATCTGAATATTTTACAAGTGGTTATTAAAATTTTAAAATCTTTCAGGTCAACATAAACCGTTAATAAATTATTTGCATTGATTTTTTGGTATATACCTGGTAACAAATGTAATCATTTCAAACATACGTAAATAATCTGACTTATTTTTAACTCAAATTAATATTTATTGGAACAAACAATTTAGTTATCTATCTTAAAACAATTTTTTGATAACAATAGCTGGTTCTACATAATATGATTCTTTCCACAAAAGGAAAATTTTTCAACGATTAACAATATAATTCTTTAAATAACTGTTAATCAATTTATATTTCTAAATAAAATTTCTGTGTTTTCCCACAAATTTATTTTTAAGAATATGCTTCGTTACTCTTTTGGTAACATTTTTAATTTTAAATGTCGGTAATATAAAAATGGTGGAACAAATAAAACTTAAAATTTACTTTTCTTATTATGAATATTTGATTGACATTGACAAAACTAAATGAAATGACACATTGCTGATATTGGGCGATAAATGTTGCTATGTAGTAAATTTAAAATTGTTCAAAGGTTAAGTTATAGAAAAGTAGTTCTTTATTAAATTCTTTGTTTTATTAAAACACCAAAAATTGTTCCTTGAAGTAATTTCAGAAATTTCTAAAAAATTTAAAAGGTTGTTTTTTTGACATGTAAAATTTCAATTGAAAACTACTTTTTTAACCTAGCTTTTAAACAATTCTAAATTTACTACATAGCAGTACCAACTTATATCTGTAATTTGTTATTTAATTAACCAAGCTTTGTCCTGTTAATCAAATATTCATGAAAAGAAAAGTAAGTTTCATTTAATTTTTGTTTGTTACACCATTCTTATATTTATTTTGCAAATATTACCAGTAGAGTAATGGAACATGTCGCTAAAAATTAATTTGTTGAAAAACACAGATATTCTGTTTAGGAATATATATTAATTCACATCCATTTTGAGGAGAAACGACTTCACATTATTTTAATAATCAACTCTGTATAAAATTTCAAGACATTGCAAATTTAATTTTTGTACCAAAAACTTTATTTACTATTCAACATATGTAAAACAATTTAGATCAGTACCAAATATTTCTAGACATACAAAATATCACTTACTTTATTAATCGAAATAAGCGATGAGCGTTGTAGTTACTTTACCAGACCATACTGATAAAAAATCAATCTTAAATACATAGTGATAGTTGATGTTTACTACTAACATCTCCCGGATCTCATTTAATTGAAATTCCACGTATATTCTCGAACACCATTACTCGCAACTACTGGTTCAATATTTACTAATCAATTTATTATCTTCCAAACTTAGCGCTGCAAATAAATTGTTTTCTTAATAATTAAAGACAAACTTCTTTACAAGCATTAACCAAAAGATCGATTTTAAAACTAATTAAATAAATACTCCCTGTATGTTTGTTGTGGTTTGTTTGGCATTTTTGTTAATCTTCGTTGGGAATTAAACCACTCATAGTTTTTAAAATCATATTTATTTACGTTTTCGATCCATCACCTTCTTATTGCAATTCTTAAATTGTATGCCCTTCGTAAGCACTTGATCATCCTTTCTGGATTTAAAAAGGTTTTCGTTTCTAGAATACGTTAATTTTAGACACAAGTGTAAAAAGGTACCTCTTCCACTGTATTTATAACAGCACACAAATGTTTATGATAAGAAATTTTAGCGCCTGCATATTACAGAACCTGCAATACGGGCAAGTATAGCTTTAAACTTTGTAATCTATCTCTGCTTATAATAGGAGCTTCGAAGATTTGAAGTAATTAAATACTATAATTAATTCAAAACTATTGCAATTAGAGAGTGCAGTGAATAAACTTGCTACAACGTGTACATCCTATTATTTGTCTGAAATCATTCCCGCTGAAGCATTTGAAGAAAACGAGAAATTTTTCAAAATTTTCGGAGCGATATGCAATATATTTTTCATAATGGCATTGTTTGTATCAAATGGTCTTGGCTTTTTGTTTTACTTATCTAAATTCCAAATCTATTATGCCATTAAAATTTGATTGGTAGAGTCCATCACGATAACGCGCACAAGAATCACTAAATATTAGGGCAACCTAAAAAATGAAAACACAAATATCTCTGTAGTTTTAAAAATTACAAATTTAAACGTACATTATTCGTTAAATCGTTATACTTTAGGGTACAGGTTTGGTTATTCACTTACGTGAACAGAGGTCACAATATAATACACATAAATTACAAACATTAAAATAATTGTTTGGGCTAAAAACAATATTGATGTGGATGGTTTAGGCTTTATTCTTGAACAAATAAAAAAGTACCGTAGATAATGCGCTGGAGTTTCTTCTTTGATCCTTAGAATACAAAGCTCAACAAAGATGCTTTAAAACAATTTATTCTTCACATTTGCAATAAGAACCATAATATGCTGGGTAAACTTTGTGTTTTTAGTTAAAAATGTCCGATTTGTTTATATACCTACTTAATTCTCGTACATAAAGGTATTGGATAATATCATATACATAATATTTCAATTTTATTAACACAACTATGAAGATGAGAAACAAATTGTGTTTCAAATTCACAATGTAAATTCATTATTAACAATGCTTACCTTCTAATTGTATGCTTATCAGCAGGGTGTGTATCAGATACGATATTTATAAATCAATCAGAGTTCATCATGCATACGATTTGCCGCTCTAGCTCACATTTTTGTAATGGTGTTCGCTGGTTTTCTTTCCTAAAACCTGAGACGCCAGCAAAGGTACAATATTAAATCGGGATTGGTAAGGAATCGATAAATAAAACTTCACTACATTCTATAATGTACGCCCGTACAAATGTTGTGATTACGTCAAAATGCCATTATGGCGGTGCTTTCAATAACTTGAAAACCCATCGCCGTCTGTATGTTACGCATTCTCATTTATCGAAAAACTTCATGTCACGTTGCAGGACCAGCGAGAATCATTGCTACCACGAAATCGTCCAATTATAAAAAAGCATTTCTTCTAAAAAATTGCCAGGAAGCACATATACCGTAATTTCTATGCGTATTACCCTAAATAATATTTATACAACAATTATGGAGTAGTGTTTGGCGCGTAAGAATACAGATATGGCCTGTTGCTTATCTAATAAAAAACTCGCTTTCTGTTATCTCTGGTTTATAGCTATTACCTTAACATTTCAGGAAAGCAATTAATTTTAATATTTTTATATATTACTTTCTTTCTTTGTAGCAAACGCGAAATAACTTGATGCTAACGTAATTTTTTATATAATTTGGAAAAGTATGTATATAATAATCTCGGATGGAGATGTCGCATTTTTCTCGCCAATAACCTAAGAAATGTTTGTAGATAAATCTACATCTTTTTTTAGCTTTATTTAATTGTAAATTTTAAGTCGCAATTTTGCGGCTCTAATATGTCCAATATATCTAGTGGTGCTCCGAAAAATAGACAATATCATCCCAGTCCACTTTAAATAATTTTGGATATTTTTAACACACCCTTAGGGGAATTATATGAAATAAAAACTGAAACAAAACTATAGTTCGTGCCCTCGGAAATTTTTAAGTGGGATAAAGTTGTTTATATATAATTTTTAATTAAAGAACATTAATTTGATATTCATTTGCTAAAGTATGATTAATAGTAAATTTTTATATTTGACAAGATTGCATATTTCTTTGTGAAATTAAATATATTTATAAGTAATTTCGTACGTGAAACACAAATTGATTTGTATATAATCTAAAAATGCCTGATAATATAAATTTATGTTAATTACATTTATAAATCATTATTAATTTTTTAACACTAAGGCTTTTTATCGCCAACTCCTCTGGCATATGGATGATTCTTTGGAAGACGAGCTTTTCAATGGAATTCTAATTTGCTCGGTCTCTTGGCGGAACGAAGTTCTTTTTACAATCAGTTTATATTTTTAATAAAACAAAGACGCCTTCTTTTCATACGATACCTGTGTGTATTGAAATACAAGCATCATAACATTATTCCTGTTTTCAGGTACACATACAAAATTTTAAAATTTCGTAGATCAATCTCAACCATTTTAAATTAAATTTTAATATCCAGGTTTGTATATCTAATTAAATTAGCAGTATATCCTAAAGTGATGCCAAACGCCATCTAATTTGTTACGTTTATTTTTCAACATAAATTAAATACCCTTTTTTCCCTGGTTCAGTCATTACCCGCTCGAATAAATTCCATTTCTATTCTTAAATTCTTCAACAAAACCCTATATAGTGTACCTGTCCAGAATAATCCCGCTTTAACATAATTTTAACTCGAATCCATTTTGCTTGTAAAACGAAAATTTATTCGATAAATTAAATAGTCAATACCTTGTTTTAGGTACCTGGTTCGGCGACTTATAGTTGATTTATAAGTGCCTTAGTTCGCGCCAAAAGTATCGTTGTGTATTCGAAGTAAACACTGATAGTGCGCGATAGATAGAACCACATTTATCTTGGAACTAACACCTGATCCGAAAGAGTGCATTAATATAGAAAACGTGGATCGTGTGTGACCGCAGAGTACTTAAGAAGTGCCTAAACTTTTGTTTTACCGCTTATAAATATAACATAAACCGCAACTGTGTGTTAACCGTAGATTGTGCGTGCCGAAATCACCTATAGCACCGAATGCCAAGAAGTTCTGGTGAGTTTTTGACTTTGTTTTATATGAATTTGTGCACTTAATTAACATTAAACATTTATACTGTAACTTGTACAAGACAGCCAGATTACAACCGCCTTATCGCTTCCAATTTAGTCCCGCAATATTGTATCCTGATAATTTCTTTGCACTAAATTGTTTAATCCACCCGCTTATTTAATTAATTACGTGGAGGAAGTTACGCCCCTCCAGTACCTGTTAATTTGCTAAACATTCCGATAACGTATAATTGCTTTCTCTTGTGTTTCCCATCTAAAGACTTGTCAAAATAATGTATCCTACTATTATTTGATAGCGTATTTTTCAGTTTGCTAATCGCGCTTTGATAAAGCGAGGATTGCAGTTCGAACTCGTGTTATTTGAACCAATTTTTAATTTGATTCTGCAGCTTGTGCAGTGAAATATTTTCTACATTACTCGTTCCTTCAAGAGCGATGCACGTTTTTTGTTCGACAAGTAGGAGGTATCTTGCGTGTATCGATGAGCTTTCCGCGCTTACACATCCTAATCAAATTCTCTTTTTAGCACTTAGTTGGAGGCCAAATTGGTTATTTTTTATGTAGGCCCAACTGTTCTTTGCCACAGATCAACTGCCGTTGCCTGTAGATCGCTAGTGCCGTTATGGTAACAGGGGAAATAGATCCCGACTACCGTGGCGATGCGGTGCTAATTCACTCTCGATGGCGTGCAAGCTAAGTATCCCGACACATACAGGTAGTTACGTGATAAGAAACATGACACTGTAGGACTATTGTTTGTTGCTGCGAATCGATGTTATCGCTTGACAAAAGCTCTCACGTGGTTATTTCTACTGACTAGTTTTATTTTGTGTAAAATACGAGATACGTACTTTGTATCTAAAGTACTAAATTGTTCGTATCACCTATGTTTGCTTTGAAATAGTAATGTTATTCCTTTTGCTTGTTTTGTACAGAATTTTTTATTTATTCTTATTGTTAATAGATAATCGTAAGCGACGGTTTTTATTTTGTTTTTCTTTTGGTATGCAAGTGAATTCCCTTACTTTCCGCGTCTGGTAGTTACGTTTCTTTCCGGCTACGTCTAGGTACGTAGCAAATTAACAGTTAACCAGTTTTAACTCCCATTAGCTAATTTTATAGCCCATGAGGTTTTTTCAGCTAAACAATCAACGTTTCCTTCCCGTCAGAGACTCGCGAGTAAATAATTAATTGCTTCCACCCGCTGTCTATCTCTCGTTCTTTTCCCCACTTCCATGCCTTCATGGGGTATATTATTGCATTCCTAAGAGATCACGTGAAAATGCGTGATTGCAAGTGGTTCGATACGTGATTATTGTTATTTAGTTATTTAACGCTCTTGCAACTGTGTATTTGTAACATTTAACAATGTACTGTATTACTATGTCTGATTAGAGCATTCGTAACATGATATTTGTAAATTTCACTAAATCATCGTCTGTTTCTAAGTGATTAAACTACAATGTAGTTGTAGTGATATCTTGTCTGGGATTAATTTGTGTTGTACCATTAAATTTTACTTATATTTACTGAAAGTGTAATAAACTCTCCTATCTAGAGAATATATATTATACGAACCAGAAATATTAACAATCCCCTTTTTATTTACTCTTTTAATTATTCTAAAAGCTTTCTTAAAGTTACACACCACGCTAGAAAAATTTACTACTGCAATTAGTCTGTTTACTAAAACTAATACGTTAATTACCCTTTCATGCATATTTGTTTTGAAATTCGTAACATATTACATTGAAACAGTTTTCATTTTTGCAATTTTGAAACAAGTTATTGGCTTGAGTTACATTCACTATGTATTGTACAAAAATATAACTATTGTTTTGAGCTTTAAGTTTATTGCCTGGATTTCCTTTAACAGATCTAAAAAGTGCTGAAACGTCATGTTCAATTAACACCACCATTCCTGAAATCATATACAGGATACATACATATTTATTCTTCCCGCTTAAAACTATTATTTCTCTTTCCTATCTGGTTTCTATATAATGTAACGCGAACGTTTTACATATTTGTTTAATTGCGATTTTAAAAAACATCTTGTAATAAAAGCACATTTCAATGCTTGTTGACTTTAGATAACACCTCTGAAAAAAATTCACAATGTCGTCCAGGAATGTGCTTTCTAGGTATATAATATACTACTTCTTCCGATCATAATGGAGTAACGATTGAATACTTTAGTTTGAGTTACCCTTGCTTGACAAGTGGCAATAAGAATACTGGAAGAGCGTTGTCAATTAAGTCAACAATTTTTTTTAAATGTGTAAGTGAGACGCGCGATTGTTCATATTTTAGTTATTTACAATATGATTTGAAATATTATCAGAATAATGCGGTCTAGATAATTTTCAATTTGAAATACTTGGATCGGGCAAAAAATAATGTGCACATCTCAATTAAATATTACTTTCTGGATTCCGCTTGTTCTCGGCAAAATATATGACCATTTAAAAGTTCTTGACGTTTCCACCTAGATATATAAAATGGAAGTTGAATCTTTATGTCACATGTACAAACTCATCAATGCAAGAAGGTTTTCAGCTCACAATTCAATTATTTGTTGGAGAAATTAACCATTATATTTACAACGGAAGCTTGATAATTTACAAATATAGGTTCAGCGTTTGATTTCAAAATTGTGGAGTAGTTAACGTTACAATATATCATTTATTGTGTATGAATAAATTGCTGGTCATTTTATGCGGGTTTTTTTAACAAATAAATCAAATACAAATACGGACAAAGCGTTCAACCGCAACAAAGGGTCATCATAAGTAGCCTGAAACATTATTAAATATGTACATGATAAAAATAGTTTGATTACAATTTTTATTTAACTTTAGTGGCTGTTGGATATTAGCTTATTAACAGATATTTCATTGGATTTATATTTCATTAAATTTGAAATCGATCAATTATACCTGACAAGAAGGCTTGATTGACATGTTTGGCAGATAGAGCCGTCTACTTGATTAAAAACGCTTGTAAAGAGTAATTCAATTTTTGTATAGAATTATTTTAGTGCTAAAAATGTGAGAATTGTATTTCTTAAAAAATCGTAGACTAAGTTATGTTGTTAGGGATATAGAGCGAGGGTGTCAAAATTTGCACCCATAAAACTACATGAACAATGGTAGAAATTTGCACCCATTTAAAATACATGGCGATTTTCTCTACATAGAAGAGAAGCAGGTGTATAACTTTTAATTTATCATGATTATTGAACGAATGAACTTAAAGGGTAATCGGTAATCTTGTATATGAAATAGAACAACTTTTTACTTCACAAAATATTCTCACAAGAGACTTAACAAATGATGATACCTTATTTGTTATTTTTAAAGAAACTTTAGTAAACTTCCGGTCTAACTCAGAATTTCAACTTATTCTAACTTATCGGAGGTGGTTAGTTAAAACGAATATGCCAGGCGTTAGTACACCTTTAGATTTGAAAACAAGAAAATACTTCAAGAAAAGTGTAGATACCTCTTAGTGAATAATAACGTTAGTGACATGAAAGTTCTGCTACAATTAAACAACTCACTTTGAAGAAAATTCATATTTAAATATAATACAAGATATCACTGTTTGTGTTTCTAAAATAAAAATACATCAATATAATAAATATTTAAATAAGGATGACGGTGACAGTAAACTTGGGCACACTGGAGCTAAACGTTTTTGTTTATTTTTTTATCATAGCAAATTGTCAGACTTGAATTCACACTTACAATAAATGCTGTGTTATGGTATTCCATGCGGACTAGAAAAAAAAAATAAAATAAGCAAAAAAATAGCCTGCACCGAGTACCGCAACAAAAAAAGAATCCAAAGAACGCCGTGTAGCTAAAAGGTCGCAAAGTAGGGTGGATCACAAAGAAAAAAAGAATACGTCAAGAAAGAAGTTCTATTTACACACTTCTAATTAATAAAAAGACAAGTTACAAAAGGAAGAAAAACCAACCCCCGAAGAAAACAATGTTCATCCAACATATTCCAGAGAATTTACACAGTACAAAAATCCACGCAAAAAATTATTTATACTCTTCTTTAATTATCTATAACTAATTTTCTACTTCAATTTTAACATGTAGTTCACCATCATCTGCATAAAACAAAAATATGTATAGTGGACTGTTTTCAGTCCTGTGGTTACCTCGATTTTTAAATCTTTATATATGTTATGTAAAGTATTCATTAGGAAAAGTATATACTAACATTAGTAAGCTACAGCATTACAAAGGAAGACCCGTCTACAGACCAAAATGCATTTTGTTGCAAGCGATGTACTTATATCAAACCTAAGCAATAGGCTGCCTCTAAAAAAGTTTATATAAACAAATTTATATGACAGTCAATGCCGATCTATTATCTAATAAATATTCAACCGCTAACCCTGTAGCGATTGGAGCGAAGTAAGTTTCATTTCGAACCCCGTACCATTTTTCAGGTGCGCAATGAATAACCTGAGAACTTGACCAAGAACATCCAAACCAAATTTATTTTACTGGTTGAAGTCATCAAACGATGCAGAGGGAAAAACCAGCAAGTTTTACAGCTTGGCATGACCTTCCGGCTGAAATTTTTCACAGCGTGATCTCGTAAGTTCTGCTAATTCATTGTTAGGGCACAACTTTTTGTAGTCGACATCTGATGGAACGTATGGCATCTCATACTTGCATTTATGTTACTACGATTATCCAGGATTATTCTATTCAGTATTAAAATACGCCAACATAAGTGCCTTATCATTTTCAAAAACCAGTCAGTTGCTCTAGTGTTAGATATTCGGTATTCGTTGTTTACACAAAACACTTTATTTTACACTACGGTAGATTTAATTTCTATGACATAACTGGAATTATGCTAACATTTAATAGCGTATTTATTAGTTTACGCTATTTCCTACTAAGAAAAAGACAAACACCACTGTCTTATGCCATTTCTGAATAACATATTTCTACGCAACAATCGTCTATAATAACAGTTAGAGAATGATCACCTGAATCGCAGCGTTAAACAATTTGTGCTCGAAAAAGATGATCACAATCGAAGAAATGAATTTTACTCGTATTCCAACCCATCATATCACTTCAACAAAACGAGGCTCTACAATCGATAAATGGAAAAACAACGTTTACCTCATGCTTATGAACCGGTTGTAAATGTTCTAAGCAACACGAAAGTACATCTGATTCAAGGACTTATAAACGACGTGTAAAGAGAAAACAACTTCCTGATAACCAAATACCACGTTCACAAACTTATTATAATCTTTAAAAAGGCGCATATGGCTAATAATAAAATACCAGTTTTTAATGCTATATTGAAATAGAATAGAATGCAGCATTTAAATTTATATCTAATAAAAATTCTACCGGGTGATGAATAAGCATTCGTTTATAAATACGCAAATGACAATTGTGTAATGAATATGAAATTTCAATTAAGTACGACCGAAAATATTAACATGCAGAAAATTAGAGCAAACACCAGACTTTGAATTATCTAGTTAATTTTAGGGCATGTATAAGATCGCAGATGAGTGTACATCAGTTTGTAACAAAAATTTTCCTTCGCGAATATCAGATAGCAAATTGGACCTCCATAAAGCATAAACGACTATCTTACCTGATATCACAAGGTCGAGAATTTCTTATTAATGAAGGAAGCCCAAGGTAAAGTTGGATGGAAAACGGCTTGAGGAAAAGAAAAACTCTTTAGAGATAAACGGCTAGTAGAGTGTTACCTCTGGGTAGATCATGAGCTTGGGTCATGGGTTGTCTGTCGACCAAAAATATAGATAAAGAGCGGCATCGTATTTTTCAGTACAAGAACATACGATGATACATGTACTTTGTATTAGGGGAATGCGGAAACCTTAAATCTACACCGCTTATATAGCCACAAAACCTGTATATCACCCTTGCAAAGCACTTACCAAAATCTCAATTACCAGATGTCTTACAGATGTCTCGACTTAACCTGTGAACAAACAAATGCACAACATGGACACCGTTTGTGTCCTTAAAAATATTCACCAAAAATAATATAATTGAATTTAAGTTCCATAAATATATACACCCAGGGTATTTGTTATCATTAGACACAGTTAACTTTTTGCTTATTAAGAACCTTTAAATTTCACTTGAATTTTTAATAATAAAAAGTTAAGCAAAAATAAAGTCTATTCAATTAAATTGTCTTAGCTTGTTTAAGCATTAACTTTTTGAACAAGAAATTACATAAAAAGAAACTAGTATGTTTCTGTCTATAAAAAAAAAAACACAAAGATCTTTAAATTTAATACTTCTACATAAGTTTACTATAAGGTTTATGCTTTCTTAAAAACTCATATTTTAAATTTTAATTATAGTCATCTGTAGTACTACCGTCGACTTTACAAGTGAGAAATTAGATTATTTTACGTCTTATAAAAATGTATCATTCAAACAAAGAGTTAGCTTTACTTTATATCTTATAAAAAAATTCATCATGTTCTTTAAGATTAAATTACATGACCTCAAAATAACCAAAGATATTTTTAAAGTAACGCAAAATGACAAGTGGTATTTATGTTGAATAACTAGATATTTTTGACATCATATGTCAATAACAACTATTTTAGTGTAGCCACTACTGTCTGCTTGTGAAACAAATACGATAGGCAAACTACGTAGCAATCCTTAAAATTTTGTTAAGTTACAAGAATAGTGCGGGATCTTTCTTTTTCTAAATGAATTTTTTAAGATAACTAAATCAAAGTAGAATTTCAACTTACGATCATTCGTAAAACATTTAAATAAATATAACTGGAATTAAAGGTTAAATGTCACTCACGTGCCGAAGTACATACAGTTCAATCAAAAAAATAACTGAAGCTTTTAGACTCGAACCAAATAACACCAGATGTGGACTATTCCATATACATATGCAATGCACGCAACAAGAAAACATACCATTATGACTGAATTTTACGCTGGAATTATAAAAGATCTTCCGAACAAAATATTATTTAACCAAAACAAATTTCCATTAAGTATGTCCTATAATTTTCTTGTATTCTAAATTTCAAACTAAATTTTAATTTCAGTGGTAATGCACTACAAAGAAAGCATTAATAAAATTTATCTAATTAATTATACCAACTGTTTTAATGATAGGGGCATCTATCCTCTTCGGTCTGCAGAAATCAACTAACTTTGCTGAAGGTGGAATACAGAATAAAGCCATCACCCAAAAGCTGTCAGGAACCACATTCAGACACGAAGGTTGAACTTGTAACATGTTTAATTTAAGCAATAATTATTTGCATTGAATTACGAGGATAATGCGCTAAGCGTGCCTTATTCTTTATGAATCTTCTTATATTAAAATATCTGTCTGGCATAAAGTTACTTAGTCAAGCATCTCTAGCTGTTTCTTTCGTATTTCCCCACCTCTAACGTCGCTATCATTCGGTATTCGCTTTGCCGGATTAGTCGCCCGCTAGCAACAGCCTTATCAAGATGTATTCCGGGCTAGAGACATGCGACCTTCGGCTAAATTACTTATGTAAGCGGGTCAGGTCGTGCTAGACCTGAAACCTCTTTGATAACTTCTACTAACGGTTGGTAAATTATACATTTTACGAACTAATTTAATTTGGTTTTCATTTATTTAGCGCGTCAACGAAGAATTCGTCAACGAGGAATTCGCCATCGAAGAATGATAGATAAAGAACGAATAAAGATGTTGGTTTTGATTGTAGTCGTCCCAAGTTAGAAATGGCTTGTAACATTGTTTGGAGTTTTTGAATTTCTGTCCAGATTTGTCTTGGAGAACAGAGGCAGTTCGGTTCGTTATTAGATATAAGAAATTTTTGCATGTGTTTTGAATGTCGTAAAAATTTGATAAACATACTATCATATAAAAAGCACGAAAAGTTGCTATTATGTTTACGAGCATAGAATCTGTTAATTCTCTATTATTGTTGAACTGGTTTTACAAGCCTTAGAACGAAATTTTGTCAAATTTTGTCAAGCTTTGTTCCATTTGAACCTCAGATAGATCTCAAGGTATATTTTCGAAGTCATACTTTTTTGTGTTGTAGCACAGTTGACAGATGTTGCCGTGAAAGCAGATGCTTCGTGCAGCTGTCATAAAATTTAAATTAAACATTCCTCAATCTTGTAATTAGCTTTTATTTACAGATAAATTATAAAATCTAAATATGAAAATTTAAACACACGCTGCGTAATAATTTAGAAACTGTAATCTACCTGAAAAGATCTGCCCAGGTTAGAAGCGTTAATTCAGTGTATTGTGATTACAAATTATTTTAATCAAATGTTTAAAGCAAGTTTATGTTTGAAGAGCAGTCTTTTGCTTTAAAAAGCCAAATTCTTGACTTTGTTATAGATGTTAATGATGAATTTTTTTTACCTGTTAAAAAGTTTTGAAATTTTCAAAGAGAGTTTTTTTTAGTAAACAATTAGTTAAACTTTGAGACTTTTATTTTGGTCGAATGCGATCAAATTTTGTTACGGGCCTATTTGACACTACGACACCAGGGGACAAAAGGATTGTTATCCTTAAGTTGACTAGCTCTAGTCGGCGAGGGGTGGGTCTAACACAAGTCGTAGTTTGGGTGTCTAACAGCCCAAATCCGTAGTAAGCGGTAAACAGTATAGATTAGAGATAGGTTTTAACGATAACAAAATCGGATGGGCACCACCAGTAATGACACAATGCTAGCTATAATCATAAGAATCTCGTTACTGGTCGAGAAAGCTTCTTAGCACTTGGTAGTAATAATAAAGGAAAAATAAAGACAAACTCACGGTGTAGAATGCTCTGATTTGCCCTACTTGCACACGCAATCTTAAGTGAAATGATACACCTTATCTTCGGTTGCTGGCTCTATTTCTACACATAGCTGTAAGGATTACATTAATTGACACAGATATATATATATACATTTGAACAAACATACGGCGCCTACTAGTACGCCTTAAATGCAACAAATATAAACAATAACTTACTATTAAATCGACGTTCGCACTGGCCAGAGCTATCAAAATAAACTCTTATGCACAACTTATATTTTTAAACAAAGTAGGGATGGATGCAACTGGATCTTGCGCTGATGCGGCTAATCAATTTGACGACGTAGGGTATGAACTGAAACCCAAAGTATCATGCATTTTGATCCGGGTGCATGCAAAACCTGCTGTATCTAGGTGGATACTAAACGTAGGACTAGTTGAATAGGTTTGCTTTACACATATTATGAACTTGCGTCCACGGAACAAATTACACCACGGCTATATTACCTTGAAAGGCTCGTAGCTTTACAGTTATAAATGCTAACAGTGTGCACACATCGATTTCTATCCCACGTGGCCGACGTGCAGCGAGGATAGAGTGAATATACGACAAAGCGCACTTTTCTAATGTTGGCTCCACTGACACAGATTGTCAACAACAACTTATAGTTTTGGGGAACAAAATAGCTCAGTGCCAACGTGCGGAACTAGTCTGATCACTAAATAAAAATAGTAACAGTTCAACGCTTACCTTGTGGGGTAAATCAAACCACTGTACATAGTGAGGAGTCGTTTACGTTTTAACAAACTACCAACAAGCGTCATTACGGGGTGTGTGCTGTCCCCAAATAGATTGGACAATTACGGCTTACGGCATACGTAATTAAAAGGTTCTTTCTTTCTCGTCCAAATTAGAAATTCCCAATATGGATTTGTATTCTATATTCTAGATATAGATACCGGCAAATTAAAGTGGACAATGAGTAGACCTGCAACAAATAGATTAACACACCCGCACCACAAAATAACACAAAAACTCTGACGTTACTTAATGTCAATTACTCGCCTGCTTTAAAATTAATATTCGAAGTGCGTCATTTACTACGCTTGCTATACGATTATAATATAATGAATGGTCATACAAACGGAATGTTACACCTCCCCCACTCGAAGACGAAAATCCCATTTTCGACTTAAGAAAACGAAACATAAACCTAAAGAAAACGAAATTAACTAAACAACACAAGAAAGACAAAAAAAAAATCAAAACACATTAACAACTAATCGGGGTGGTGTTTGAGATCTTTGGCGTGCCATACACCTTTAGACATGCCAGTCGAATCGGACAACTCGTAAGTCGAATAAGACACCTTTTTTACGAATAATAAAGGGCCCAACAAATTTAGGGGCTAATTTCGCGGTAAAATGCTTCGACGCGTCAGACAAAACATAATTCCTTCTCCACACGGAATCACCAACCTCAAAATCTGCGGGACGCCTTCGTAAATCATATTTGATTTTAGCGCGATCATATGCCACTTTAAGTCTCTTGACAATATCATCATAAATTTTCTGCATCGCAACAGAACGCGATAGGAGATCTTTTCGATCAGCAAAATCAACACCATTTAAATCACGAGAATTATCGGGCACATCGGGACTTCCTTCAAGACTCATCTCACGACCAAAATTAGCAAAATATGGTGACATACCGATAACTTCATGAATAGCAGTACGTACGGCGCAAGCTACTTTAGGTAAATAACGATCCCAATCTTTGTGATGATCTTTCACATACGACGACAACATGGTCTTCAAAATTCTATGTACTCTCTCAACCGGATTCGCTTGAGGATGATAATAAGCATTAAATATTATCTGAATTTTATACGAGGATGCCAACTTGCTGAATTCCTTAGAACGAAACTGAACACCATTATCGGTAAGTAAATATTGCGGAACACCAAACACTAATATAACATTTTCTTCCAGACGTTGCACCACAGCTGAAGCTGTAGCAGAACGTAACGGGAAAAACAATGAAAATTTCGTAAAACAATCGGTAACTGACAAAATATAGCAATAACCTCTAGAAGAACGCGGTAACGGACCTATAATATCACAAGATACCATCTGCCAAGGTTTCTTAACAATTGCGTGTCTGGACATCAGACCTGCAGGTTTCTTCTGCTCAGGCTTTTGCTCTAAACACACTTTACAATGGTTCACATAACGAGTAACATCAGCTTTCATTTTCGGCCAATAATGTAAACGAGAAATACGACTAAAAGTCTTAAAAATACCTAGATGACCTGCAGTAGGCTCATCATGAAACTTTACTAAAAGTTCTTTACGGCGAAATTTCGGGACAACTTCTCTCCAACAATCATCTTCTTCAGAAACATCCGGATAATCAACTTTCATCCGCTTATACAGAGTATCACCAACCATTTTCCAATTATTATAGACAATCGGTCTAGTCTGCACAAGCTTACACATACGATTATACCAGCGATCAATTTTCGAATTTACAGGAGGCCCCACCTCTTCACGCTCTCCCACAACCACATTGACAACATTAGCCTCAGGCACGGAACGAGATAACGCATCAGGTACATGATGGTCTTTACCTTTCCTATGTAGAATCTCAAAATCATGCTGCTGTAACCTAATAGCCCATCTGGCCAATCTACCTGATGGTTCTTTCAAATTATTTAACCACACTAGGGAATGATGGTCCGTAATAACGGTAAACCTAGCGCCTTCAAGATACGGACGTAACCTTTCAATAGCCCAAATCACGGCTAAACATTCACGCTCGGTAACGGAAAAATTTTTTTCAGCTTTAGTAAGAGAACGACTAGTATAACATACGACATATTCTTGACCATCCTTAGTTTGAGTTAGGACTGCGCCTAAGCCATAACCAGAAGCATCTGTTTGTACACAAAACGGTAAGTCAAAATCAGGACATCTAACGATAGGGGCGGAAATCAAATGGTTCTTAATAGTAGTAAACGCAACATTACAAATTTCGGACCAATCAAATTTACAATTCTTTCTTAACAAAGCCGTTAACGGGGCGACAATTGACGAAAAATTCGGAATAAAACGTCTATACCACGAAGCCATACCTACAATTCTCCTAACTTCGCTAACAGACTTCGGTGGCGGTATGTTCAGAATAGCGGTAATTTTTTCAGGATCAGGGAGTAACCCCTTACTATTAACAACATATCCAAGATACTTAAGTTCAGGTTTGCAAAAATGACACTTCTCACGACCTTACGTCAGACCAGCAGTACTCAAACGGGTAAATACTTCTTGTAGCATTTCGATATGTCTCTTAAAATCAGGTGTACATAGGATTATATCGTCCAAATAAACGAAAACGTAGGGTTCCAACTCGGGACCCAACACAGTATCTATTAAACGTTGCCACGTAGCCGGAGCATTATGTAATCCGAACGGCAAACGACAAAATTCAAATAAACCACGGTTTCGAACCGTAAAAGCTGTATACTGACGGGATTCCTTAGCAACAGGGACCTGCCAATACGCTGACTTAATATCTAACGAAGTAATATACTTTGCATTACGAAGACGATCTAAAATAGACGAAACATATGGCAAAGGATACGCGTCCTTCTCCGTAACTTTATTAACTTGACGAAAATCTACACAAAATCGAAACGTATTATCCCGCTTCTTCACCAACAAAATCGGACTAGACCAAGCGCTGTTCGATCGCTCCACCACACCTAACTTTAACATCTTCTCCAATTCGTCATCAATATGTTTTTGCATAACCGGCGACACCGGATAATATCTTTGCTTAATCGGTTCTGAAGAGGTCTTAATTTCGTGCTCAACTAAATTCGTGCAACCTAGAGATTCACCACAATGTTTAGCAAAATGTTCATCTACCAACCGCTCTAATTTCATACGCTGCTCAAAAGACAAATCATGGGTAGACTGTAGAACAGAATTACTTAACGCATCCTCAATAGACAAAACATCGGGGTTAGTAAACTGCCATTGGCCTTTCATGATATCCGGGACTAATCCTATAGACAACCAAAAATCAATTCCTAAAATTAACGGATGCTTGAAGTCAGGCATAACTAATACTTCAACAGTAACAGTTCTTTCCTTCAAAGTAATCGGTAACATAATTGTCCCCGAACTATTAATTTTTTCACCATTCGCTACGGTACAGGCGGGACGAGAATCTTTTCTTATCGGTAACTTCAACAAACGTAATAAATCCCAACCTGTCGAACCTAAAATTGTTCTACTAGCACCAGAGTCTAAAAGTCCAAGTAACTTATAACCCAAAATATCAACAGTAACATGAGGTCGTGCATCGGGTGCAGAATTCTCAAAAACATAATCCAGAATAACTTTATTCTTAACGAAATCGGCATTCTTGACCTTAACTAAATTTTGTACATAAAAAGTCGAGTTAGTAAACGTACGGGACAAAATTGCTCGACCATTCAATTGCCCCTCGGGCCGTTTCCCGAATATCTACGACACTTATTGCAAGTATTCACTGTAAAACCAGGATTTCCACAACGGTAGCAATATTGACGACGGCGCGGTACATCACATTGACTGGCTCTGTGATCACTTTTATCACAATTCCAACAACGGAGTGTTTTCTGACGGATTTCGTCTCCAAACCTTCGACCTGCAGTTGTAGCAACTTCGGTAGTGCATAAATCACTAGAAGAACCCATATAAGCTAAATCAGCTTTCAAATCTGTGCGACGACGAGAAGGCGATACACAAGTATCAATAGAGAAACGTCTCTCTTCCATCTTCCTACCATACGACAATAGTTCCTTTACAGAACGCACTTCAACAAGCGCTAACTGATTTTGATAAAAGGGAGCAATATTACGCATCAAAATTTCAAGTTGGTCTGGTTCCGAAACAATCTCACTTAACCTACTAAACATGTTCAGCATAACTGCAATATAAATCCCCATAGTCTCTTCGGAGCCTTGGGTGCGACGCTTAATTTCCTCCATCAAGCGCTCATCATAATTAATTGGCTGAAATTCTAAACGTATCAGACGAACTAATTCTTCCCAATTACTTACGGAACATTTATTTGCTCGGTACCATAACAACGCTCTACCGGTAAAAAGATCAACCGACTCTGAAAATAACTGAACAAAATTAACATTACGAGCTACCCTCAGCTCATCTACACGTTCAAGAAACGCACCTAGCGACATGGTTCGAGGCTCGCCCGAAAATTGAATACCCCATTTTGCAACTGGGACTGATTTTGTCAAATAATTTTGACACATTGGCACTTGCCTAGCTGAATTAGTATCATCAGCAGTATCTTCAATACAACTAGTACCTTCAATTATTTCTTCCTCAGAATTAACCTTAAATGACAACAATTGGTAACGGGACAACAGCAATGATACTTTCAATAGAAGTTTTTCTTTCACCTGATTCTTTTCACTAGTAGGGCAACTATTATTTGCACGATCTAGATAATGCGATAATTTGGTCTCAATGGATAACGCGGATTCTTTGGATGGCGTACATTCATACGCATCAATCAATTTTTCTAAAATAGAACACCCTTTCTCGACAGCTTCAACATCGACAGAGAATTCTGGAATCTTAACAGCAGTTACCTCGCCGCTCTCTTTCTCTTCTTTAAGAACCTTACGTAAATTAGTCCGTAGCTCTTTAACTAAACCTTCCGTTTTACAACCTCTAATACCAAGTGTATACTGCAACTCCTCTTTACTCAAACGTTCAACCATCATTCGTAACCCCATACACACAAATCTTTAGACAACAATACCAAGAAAAAGAAAATAGTCTTCAAACGTCAAAAAAAAGTATTTTCTACAACTTATAGGAACACCAATCGGGCCACACGCATTGGGCGCCAAATTTATCTTGTTACGGGCCTATTTGACACTACGACACCAGGGGACAAAAGGATTGTTATCCTTAAGTTGACTAGCTCTAGTCGGCGAGGGGTGGGTCTAACACAAGTCGTAGTTTGGGTGTCTAACAGCCCAAATCCGTAGTAAGCGGTAAACAGTATAGATTAGAGATAGGTTTTAACGATAACAAAATCGGGTGGGCACCACCAGTAATGACACAATGCTAGCTATAATCATAAGAATCTCGTTACTGGTCGAGAAAGCTTCTTAGCACTTGGTAGTAATAATAAAGGAAAAATAAAGACAAACTCACGGTGTAGAATGCTCTGATTTGCCCTACTTGCACATGCAATCTTAGGTGAAATGATACACCTTATCTTCGGTTGCTGGCTCTATTTCTACACATAGCTGTAAGGATTACATTAATTGACACAGGTATATATATACATTTGAACAAACATACGGCGCCTACTAGTACGCCTTAAATGCAACAAATATAAACAATAACTTACTATTAAATCGACGTTCGCACTGGCCAGAGCTATCAAAATAAACTCTTATGCACAACTTATATTTTTAAACAAAGTAGGGATGGATGCAACTGGATCTTGCGCTGATGCGGCTAATCAATTTGACGACGTAGGGTATGAACTGAAACCCAAAGTATCATGCATTTTGATCCGGGTGCATGCAAAACCTGCTGTATCTAGGTGGATACTAAACGTAGGACTAGTTGAATAGGTTTGCTTTACACATATTATGAACTTGCGTCCACGGAACAAATTACACCACGGCTATATTACCTTGAAAGGCTCGTAGCTTTACAGTTATAAATGCTAACAGTGTGCACATCGATTTCTATCCCACGTGGCCGACGTGCAGCGAGGATAGAGTGAATATACGACAAAGCGCACTTTTCTAATGTTGGCTCCACTGACACAGATTGTCAACAACAACTTATAGTTTTGGGGAACAAAATAGCTCAGTGCCAACGTGCGGAACTAGTCTGATCACTAAATATAAATAGTAACAGTTCAACGCTTACCTTGTGGAGTAAATCAAACCACTGTACATAGTGAGGAGTCGTTTACGTTTTAACAAACTACCAACAAGCGTCATTACGGGTGTGTGCTGTTCCCAAATAGATTGGACAATTACGGCTTACGGCATACGTAATTAAAAGGTTCTTTCTTTCTCGTCCAAATTAGAAATTCCCAATATGGATTTGTATTCTATATTCTAGATATAGATACCGGCAAATTAAAGTGGACAATGAGTAGACCTGCAACAAATAGATTAACACACCCGCACCACAAAATAACACAAAAACTCTGACGTTACTTAATGTCAATTCCTCGCCTGCTTTAAAATTAATATTCGAAGTGCGTCATTTACTACGCTTGCTATACGATTATAATATAATGAATGGTCATACAAACGGAATGTTACAATTTGATAACATAAAGGTAGAATATTTGAGTAATAATTTTGTGCCAATATCATATTGGATATATTTTTTTTATTTTTCATACTTTTATAGGACACAAATGGTGTTCTACATTTTTATTTATTTAATCTTTGTAATTTCTTACAGGAGCTGTGTCTTATTTTCATAAGACAGGTTTTTGTTAACAAAGGCGATCGTTTTATCTTTGGGTTTCCACGTCCGCCCTTAGAATTGTGCTTTGCTATTATCGTGATTATCTCAGGACTTGGTGGCGCCTATTTAACTTAGTTTAGCTTTGGTTTGCAAACAAAATTCGACTTACCCCCACTTCTTATTGCTCTACCCAGGAATAGACCACTAGCTATGTCGGAAGATTTTTGTTTACTGGTGCCCATTAAGAAAAATAAGTTTCACTAGCGCCCACCATAATAAAAACTACAAAATTCGTATCACTGACATCCAACGTGGGGCTAGCAAGATAAAAAATTTGTATCAAACTAATTAAACTTTCTTACGAACTCTATTGCAGGCCACGTGCCTGATCATATTGACCTCTACGTTGCGACGAGCAGCTTACTTGTTCAAGCGCTGATAGAAAAGTGACACGAAATGACAGAAAAATGATTTGTATTGTAGAAACTTAGACATCAAAAGCGAAGGAGCGCGTAATCCATTATATACTTTATGAATTATTTTAAGTGATCAGACATTTATAAATTATATTTTTATTTTATTGAAACATTATACTAGATTAATAATGAAAGTGTAACTGAGTAAAAAAATACGTTACAAGTTAGTCTATATCCAAATGTCGAATATAAATCATATCGTGTATATTTAGTTGGTCATTAAGTTTTCAAGGTCCTATAGTAAATATAAATTTGTGTTATGTGAACGTGCATATTGTACCGCCAGCTTGTACATAAATAAACAAAAGGTAATACATAAATTATAGTAGTGTTAATGTTGTTAAGAAGTGCATATTGTACCGCCAGCTTGTACATAAATAAACAAAAAGGTAATACATAAATTATAGTAGTGTTAATGTTGTTAAGAAGACTTGTGGTTAAGGATTTAGTTTAAAAAGATATTAGTGTTTGTCAATAGCATTAATGTGATAGTGCTTCATTGTTAATTAGACTGAAAACATCTATAAATAAGACATATACTGTTAATTAAACTTGTGAATAGCGAATAATAAAGACTTTTGTTACAGCTTGTTCTAAGTTGGTAAACGCGTTATCAGTCTAAAGACATTTGAATAGTTTGTATACGCCTGTTACAAGATGTCAAGTAAAATGGACGCAGAAACTTTAATGAATTTTCTTAAGGATTTTAAATCCGGTATGGACGAGAGGTCAGCTAAACTAAAAGTGTCAGTGAAAGTGCTGCGAAAATGGAAGAAAAGTCGAATGTAAATACCGCCACGCTAGTACAAAGATCAATGGAAGGCTCGATTGCATTGAAAGAAGATTTCACTGAACAGGTAAAACCAATTAAGCAAAAGTTGGACAGTAAATTGGGAAAATGGAAGAAGATGTGATGAAGAAAAACAAATGATATCACTAACTACGCGGCCACTTGAATTAGCAAACCAAGTTGTAAATCAGAACATCCCTGAAATAAGAAGCATGGAAGAAGGCTAGTCAATACCGTAAAAATTTAAACTAAAACTACCCACATTTGATGGTAAAACACCTTGGCCGACATATTTGAAATAATTTGAAGCTGCTGCAATAGCCAAAAATAGTGGCCTTTACTGGGAGAAGCTCTTAACACCTTGCAAAAGATTCCCGATCACCAACAGAATGATTACGGCTTATTAACATCGAAGCTTGAAAACACAAACACACACACCATTATAGCACACCGGCACGACAAAATACACACCAAAACACGCATATACACGCACGCAAACGTACACGCAAGCACACGCATACGCATAAACACATATACATACACACCAGAGACTGTACGTGGTCCCCCTGGTTTCCGGCTGTCGACGGTCAGGACACGTACAGGAATGCAAACTTTTCGGTTTCTGATTTTCGGCTGCCGACGGTCGGAAACTGGGAAGGAAAACAGTCCCAAGGACATTACCACAGACAGAAATACACACTCACGCACACACACGCGCGCACAGACACAGACACACACACATACACACACACACACACACACACACATACACATATACATACACACCAGGAACTGTACGTGGTCCCTCTGGTTTCTGGCTGCCGACGGCCTGGACACGTACATTAATGCGAACTTCTCGGTTTCTGATTTCCGGCTGCCGACGGTCGGAAGCTGGTAAGGAAAGGAGTCTCAAAGATATTACCACAAACAGAAACACACACACTCACGCACCCACACGCGCGCACAGACACAGACACACACACACACACACACACACAAGAGTATTTCCAAACGCAAATAATATAAGACTAACCAATATAACTTAAGGTAGCAAATAATTTCGTTAGATTTTTAAAGAGTAACAGGTTTGCTGTAATTTTTAGGTAGCAGACTAATTGTAACGTGAGAATAAATAAAAAGAAATAAAATAAGATACGGAGACGCTCACCTTTAACAGGTTTACCATGCACAAGTTAAGAACCACTCGCAGAAGATAAATGAAAGCCTACAAGAATTCAAAGCTGACATTGCCAGATTAGTTTGATTGGCATACCCAACGGCACCAGATAGCTTCCTCAAACAACTGGCTGTTCAAACATTTGTGGATGGCGTTAAAGATGGCGAAATGGAGCAAGCGCTAAGATTGACACGATCAAAAATGTTAGATGACGCACTGGCTCATGCGCTTGAATTTGAAGCGGCTAAGCAGACATCACACAGGGTAAGTCACAAATTTCAGTCTGCCATAGAAGAACCTGGTCAATCGCAGAACAGAATAAAAAAAAATCAATTGTGTGTTTGAAAACAAATGGCGGAAAACTGGAAAGACAACGACCGCAGAGATGGGGTCTGCGATGCTGGAACTACTGTGAAGTTGGTCATATACAGAAACATCGACAGCACAACGTAGTACCCCGGGGATTATCATTCGTGCTGTATTGTCGATGGCAAGTCTGGACAGCATTTATATTGATGGCAGAAATAATGTTAGGGTTGTCCAATTGCTCGTGAATGCGTGGATACAGGAGCGACAAGGACCATTGTGAGACCAGATTTGGTTGGTCGTGGAAAAATAGTACCTGCATCGGTATGTCTTCGAACGACATGTGGTGATAAAATTTCTACTCATGGAGAGACTGCCGTAACGGTGGGAATTGGAGACAAACTAATTAGTCATCGGGTGTTGGCAACGGAAATTACAGAAGAAGTTATCTTGAGAATGGATCTCATGAGAGAATATGGATTTCATATGAACATGAAAAAAAAAGTACTTCGGATAGATGAATATGAGATTTCATTTCAAGGGACGGGTAACCAGACGATGAAAGTTCGAATGATTTGTGATATGAAATTACCCCAGAAGAAGGAAATGATCGTGATGGGACGCCCGGATCGTACTCTTCGGGAAGGACAAGTATGCATAATGAAAGCAACTGAATCGGGAATGGGTAAGGAGAGATTACTGATTAGAAGAACACTAGTAAAGTCTCAAAATATGATACCAATAAGGGTGCTAAACATTATTCCGCACACGGTGACTTTGAAGGAAGACATGATTGTGGAAAGTTGTATTCCAGTATGCCATATTAAACTTGATTGTGGGAATTTGCATTCCAGAATGCCATATTAAACTTTGTGTAGACGACACAAATGATAGACCAGCCAACGGTTGCTCACAGAAATTGCTGGATATGTTGATACCTTCGTGTCAAGGATTAAACGACTTTCAACTGGGCTAGGTAAAAGAACTGGTCGGACGATATCGAGGTGTGTTTGCACTGAATAATAGAGAGAAAGGAAAGACGAATGTGGTGCAACACAAGATCAATACTGGTGATGCACAACCGCTACAACATAGTCCCAGGCGGCTTTCTTTGGCAAAACGTGAGAAAGCCAAGCAAATTATCACAGACATGAAGAAACAAGTAGTGATTAAACCCTAAAATAGTTCATGGTCATCTCCCGCAGTGCTTGTCAAGAAAAAGAATGGGTCCACAAGTTTTGTGTAGACTACCGGCGGCTAAACATTGTCACAAAGAAAGATGGCTATTCTTTGCCCAAAATTGATGACACCTTGGATACTCTGTCCGGATCTAAATGGTTTTCGGCCGTGGACTTGAAAAGCGGATACTAACATTTAGGCTGGTAGCCAAACACTAAAGCGAAAACTACGTTTACAATTGGAACTGGATTAGGGCAGTTCAAGGTCATGCCCATTGGATTATGCAATGCTCCTGCTACTGTTGAACGTTTGATAAAGTCGATTCTGCGTGGACAGTCCTGAAAAACATGTCTGGTGTACCTAGACGATGTAATAGTGTTAAGCGGGTCTTTTGAAAAACATCTTAAGAATCTAGAGGAGATATTCCAAGAATTACGCGGTGCAAACCTTACCTTGAGTCCTCAGAAATGCACCTATTTGGAAAAGGGGTGAAATATCTAGGACATGTCGTTTCGGAGACCGGAATAAAAGCCGACAGTGACAAGATAAAAATGGTGCAAGAGTGGCCTACACCAGCAGATATTCACTGTTTACGCAGTTTTCTGGGATTGTGTACGTATTACCGCCGTTTTATAGTAGGGTTTGCGAACATTGCCAAACCGTTGACGAAATTAACCGAAGATGGACAAGAATATAATTGGAATAATGACTGCCACAGCGAATTTGAACAACTGAAACGGCTACTAGTTACAGCACCGATTCTAAGTTATCCACGGATTGAGGGGAAATTTGTGTTGGATACCGATGCCAGCAATACAGCTATAGGAAGCGTTATTTTTCAGGTGCAGGACGGACAAGAAAAAGTTATTGGGTATTTCAGCAAGGTGAATTGTGTGACAAGAAGGGAGCTGTTGGCCGTCGTCAAATCCGTAGAGTACTTTTATAAGTACTTATACGGCCGTAAATTCCCGTTAAGAACGGACTTGCTGCACTAAAATGCTTACTGCAGTTTCGAAGTTCTGAAGGGCAAGTTGCAAGGTGGATAGAACGACTGCAGGAATATGACTTTGACACAGAACATCGTGTATGAACTAGCCTTTGGAATGCAGACGCTCTGTCAAGAAGATCGTGTCCGATAGACTGCAATCGTTGCTCCAAGTTGGAAGAGAATATAAGTGTCATTCATAGAATGACGGTAATTGATGAAACTTGGCAACCCGAAAGAATACGAGAACATCAGGAGAATGACACCGAATTGGGAGGTAATATTGAGTGGAAAAGTAGTGGACGACGACTAGCTTGGGAAGAAATTAGTATTTCAAGTAGGAGCCTGAAGGTATACTGGACACAGTGGGACTCCTTGGTGATTGAAAATAGAATTTTGAAACGACGCCAGTTATGTATCTCCCAATTATCTATATGTATTGAATATATTCAATCTAATAGGAATAATTAGAAATTGTTAAATAAAGTATAAGTTCATTGCAACAATGTAATACAAGGATAACCCAGAGAGGTTATCGACAGTTCATGAGAACGGATATGCAACTTTGCATCCGAGAGGGCAGTGATACTGCAGGTGGCAGGTCACAGGCGGTTAACATACCGCAATTACTTAGAAATAAGATTGTTACAATGTAATAAAGTGTACAATTAAGAGAAAAGCAGACATGAGATCTGCAAGTTCCCACAGCAGTGTGAGGGGCAGGTTATTATAAAAAGCCCGGGAGCTCAAGGCCCGGCAGTCAGTCTTCGAACTCCATACTTCGTTGTTCAAGCTACTCAATCGAGTCAGTCTGAGTAGTACAGCTTTTGCATTGTTGTCTACCTAGACTACTCGCCTTAGTACAATTAATATTATTTTTGATTAAAGTTATTGTATTTTACAATTATTCAAAATTCCATTGTAATTTCTGTTTAAGAATCAATAAAGAATTGTTAAGAGTTTTCGGAATTGTTTTTAAAAACACCGCTCCAAAGGCCCGAACCTTAACTCGCCTAGAGTCTGAAGATGTCACTGAGAGACGACTTCAAGTGATAGTGCCTAGAAGCAGAGGCCGGAGATAGTGTGTTATTGCTCCTCTTAAATGTGTTCTACCATAATTAATGTTATTAAAGGTTTTGCAGTATCTTAAAAGCTAAGAATATCCAGCTCATGTAATGTTTATATTATTAGTAACGTTTTTACTTACTTTGTATTTCCTAAGGCTTAAATGCTATTAATACAGCGTATAATATAAATGTAAATATCAAAATGAACAGTATATTTTGTGTAGATTGTTTATTTACGCGTTAGATTCTTGAGATGGATTCACCTTTTTCAATTTATAGCACACTTTCATGTAGGTTATATGTTAAACATTCTTCAGATATTATAATTGTAATATGTTTTGAATAAGCTTCACAACCTATAGCACAGATCAGAAGGTGTTTTACCGCTATTGTTAAAATGTGTTCCGCTATAAATAAAGTAATTAAAAGTTTTGCAGTGTGTTTAATGATAAATATATACAAAAGGGCTTCGTGGCTTAGTTGATTCACGTGTGACTACTAATGCCAAGGTTCCGGAATGGAATTCCGAAACGGACCGCTTGACCAACATTAGACGATCCTTTTTCACAAAAATACGCCTTCGTTCGGATGAGAGGTAAAATGTAGATCCCGTACGTGAGTGTTGTCACGCACGTTAAAGATCCCTACCTTGCCTGAAACGGCAAGGGTTTGGTTTAATTCAAAACATTTCTATGTAAAAATATTCGCTTCCTGGCCAATTTGCATATTCAGGTACAGCAGAGACAAGAAAGGTTATTGACAAAAGAAGGAACAGTGAAGGCGTCAAAGTTTTCGTATTGACTCAGCTCCCTCAGTGCCTGCCGGATCCGAATCACAAGGAGAAGATATTAAACAAATATTTCGTGTAATTAAGAAAAAACTGGAAGAACTATCAAAAGTAATGTTTGATTTAACTAAGAAAATAAAAAAATTCTGACTCACCTATAGAATGGATTAAAGGAGGAAGCAATGTCGCTAAAATGTATTCTGAACTTACAAAAAGTATTTCTAAGTTGATAGAGGAAAACAGAAGCGAGAACAACAAATCCTTGAACTTGAATCACGAAAAAATAATACGGAACAACAAAGTAGAAACGTCAATTTAGAAATTTATGGTTCAGAAATGAATCCGAATGAAGGGAGGATGGTTTGAAAAAACCGTAATGAAAATGACCAAGTGTCTACAAGTTAGGGTGGATATTGTGGATATGCAGGTGGTTCATCATATGCCAACACGTAGACAGAATGCAGTGCCTCCGATTATAGTTAGATGCTCATCGCAAGAAATTAGAGACCAAATTTTGAGCAAAAAGTGGGTGTCTGTTAGTAATGACATTGTTTTGAATAAAAATATTTAACAAAAACTGATTCTTTATGAAAACTTAACCCAGTGTAATAAGAATCTGTTATGGCAAACCAAAAGTAAAGCAAAAGGCGTGAGCTGGCGTTATTTTTGGACTAAATATGGAAAAATACCTACAAGGAAATCAAATGACATGCCCAGAGTGATTGAATTGATAATGTAAGCGAATTAAATAAAATAGAGCGATAAGGAAACAACATACAATTCAAACTAATTGTTTAATGCAACTATGGGTAAATAATGTTTTAATTTAGCAACATTCAATGCGATAAAAGATTGTGAATATGTAAATCAACCTGTTGTTTATCAATCGTTCAATGCTATAGAAGACTGGAGTAATGAGCGGCATGCATTTGATAGTACCAATAATTTTGGTGGGTGTAACAAAACTGGTTTATCACTAGTTTGCCTTAACATTAACGGTATCAAAAGCCACTTCGATGAACTCTTAATTTATTTATCTAGAACATTCTTGTTATTATTGTTTTAATTAATATTTCCGTTCACGATTGTGAGGTATGCAATTTTGCTATTGAAGGTTATAAACAATTATTCAAACCTTTGTCGGACAAATAGAGATGGTAGTATTCTTTTGTACATTCAAGAAAATTTTACATTTTACGAGTGTAATTTTAATTCTATTACAATTTAGATGGAACAATTATAGTTTACAAGTAAACGTTATAAAATCAATTTTTGTATATAGACCGCCTAGTAATAGTATGAATGACTCCTTGCAAGAATTTCAGATCCAACTGAAAAATGAAAAATGTAATATTTGGGGGTGGCTTTAATATTAACTTAAACCAGCATAATCGCGTGACTACGAATATGAAATAATATTACATACCGAAGACTTTTACAAGTGTATTATGGGAAATACTAGAGAGGAAATAGATCCTTTGTTTTTACCTGGTTTATTCAGAAATGTGTTTGCTGGAGTAATACAAACAAAAATATGTATTCATTATATGATTGCTGTAAAAACTAATGTTTATGAAACGGAGTGCCATCATAAAGGGTCTAGATGAAAAACATATTAGATATCGTTTGAATAATCTGAAATTTCGTGATTTTAATGACGTACGTGTCACAGAAGTTTTATGTAATAGAATTTTTAAGACATTTGACAAAATTTATTAGAATTAGTTGTAGTATAAAATATAAAAACAACAACAATAATAGTAGTATATTGCAGATATTTAAGAAAGAATGGATGGCAAACTTCTTAATATTATCAAAATTAGAAAAAAGTTGTATAGAAAATGATGAAGCTCATGAATAGAATTTCACAGGGAAGAATACAAAAGATATCTGCATTAGGTCAACATACCGAAAAAAAAGAAAATTACTATAAGAAAGGTTTGCTAAAAGTGAAAATAATACTAAAGAGACATGATCAATTCTAAATAAACTATTGAAAGATAAAAAGAAAGTCAATTTTGATTCAATGGGTTATGCAGGTTATGCCAGGTTGTACTGAGAAACAAATAGCTAATAAGTGTGCAATATCCTTTATAATTGTGTTAAACCAATAAGGCATGATTGCAAGGAAAATTTATTAGAGACTAATACAATTAATTCAATTAACTGTAGTTTTCATTTACGAAAAAAATGAACTATATAAAGTAGGCCGAGTTAAATAGCATAAGACTACAAGATATTTTGTCTCTAAAACAAGAAATGAATGATTTGATTGCAAAATTGATAAATTGAATTATAAAAAAATCTTTTGCTATAAAACTAAAAGTAGCTATTATTAGTCTTATTCACAAAATGGACAGATATGTAGAACTGGGTAATTGTAAACCAGTATCAATATTACCGATTGTAAAAACTATTCGAAAAGCATACGTCGGATCGGATTATAATTTTTTTTCAGGAATATTCAATTCTTCGTAAAAAACAATAGGGCTTCGTATAAGTACTTGGACCTAAACGATGTTTTTGAACTTTTCTTTGTACATTTATGACAAACTGAGCAATTTATTGCTTATTCTATGGCATTTGATATAGTCGCTCAGGATATTTTACTAGAAAAATTGGAAAAATTAGGATTCAAGATCAATCACTTCAATTTTTTTAAAATTACGTACAATATAAAAAACTTTGTAGTTGAAATTAATGGTGCTTACAGTAAAAAAACAATCATTGAATTATAATTATTTATGGTTCCGGGTTGGGACCGTGTCATTTTATAAATTAAAGTCGAGGTTTCGCCCACTTTTGTAAGGGGCTTCTTCAGGACAATAAAATAAAATAAAAATAATAAAGATAAGAATGATAATATTAAATAGACAAGTTAATATGTAAAGAGAAGAGTTACTCCTAAACTAGCAGACTCACTAGCCCATTCATAGCCAAAAGGTGTCTTGTGGGAAAGTAACTGGTGAAAGTAGCGTAAGTGGAGGTTTATATAGGTTTGTATAGGTTTATATAGGGCATTGAATGTTGATGTAGTTCAGAGACCATTTCTGGGATTGCTGTTGTTTATAATGCATGTTAATGATATGCCAAATGATGTACTGAGATATATAATTTTTATATTCACAGATGATACACTGCTGGTAGCAGTACATAAAAATTTGAAGGCGACTGAGAAGTATATGCTACTTGACAAAAATAATATGGTAAAATAGTCACCACCGATGTGGAAATGTTCAGTTTACGAAGTCTCGAACTTCTAACCTCCAATGCCGTGGTGCACCATGCTGTTGGAAGATAGCATTTGGCTAAAGCGGTTACTGTTTGCTTCTTCAGTGCACACACACATTTACCTTTTTACTGTCTCGGACATTTTCCCTGAAACTGTGGGAGAGTGTTACAAACTCCAGATATGAACGTTGTGCCAATTACCCTTCCTACTTGTAGGGAAGGTTGCTTTGTAAGAGAGAACAACACTGTTTAGATGGGTTTTGGTCAATTCGGTTCAACATCTCTGTAGCGAAACTGCGACGAAGTTGAAAGTCCTATGGCTGAAGGGCTTGCACAATTTGAACTATGTAAGCGTGCAAACAAAGTCATTTATGCAGAACCTTGTGAACTATTGATCAAGGGATTCTTAACTCTTGTAATGCTCGACAAATTGAGCATCTTTGGAAGCTTTTCTGATCTCTTTCACACTTTTGCACCTGATGTGCGTTTTCTACCAGAACCGGACTGGACTGTTTGTTTACACTTCCTGTGGGTAGGAACTTATTATAATCGTCGTAACGTCTGGTGATTCCCGATGGAAATTACGCCAGAAATTTTGTTGAACAACATAAGTGGCTTCTTTACCGCATACTACACCACGCATTGGGCTCTCTCTTACGTTGTTATCATTTTTTGGTAATTATTCAGCTCCTAAAACAAAAAAGGAATCATTTAGAAAAGCATACACAAAACATTTCGAGTTGCGTTACATAATGCCACATACCGCAAGTTTCTATGTATTATAATTTTTAAAATTGCATTTTTAAGTCGGGGAAGTTTTATATAGATACCCAGTTACTATAAATGTGTAAATTTAGTAGTTCAAGCTTGCAAAGCTTTTTTTTGGGATTTTGTACATGGAAATTTATTAACTGCGGTAGAAAAAATATTATAGGCGGCTCCGTGGCGTAGTTGGTATGCGTATGACTACTACGTCCAAGGACCCGGGTTCGAATCCCGACACGGTCCGCTTGAAAAATGTTAGGCGAGCATTTTTCACAAAAATGCGCCCTCGTTCGGATGAGAGGTAAAATGGAGGTCCCGTGTGAGTGTTGTCACGCACGTCTAAGATTCTTACCTTGCTTGGAATACCAAGGGTTCGGCAAAATTGAAAATTTTTCAGATAAATAAAAACTCGCTTCCTAGCCAATGTAGTACCTTCGGATAAAGCATTGGAAAATCGCATGTAAGGTAGAAAATATTTGAACTAAAGATTGAATGAGGAGAAAAACCCTTCACTTATATAGTTAGTGATTATGCATGTTTAATACGACTAGTAGTGCGACAGGGTAATTTTAATATAATAATGTATGGTGGGTTTAGAATTATGTTATGCTTATTAGGTTTAAAGGAATTATAGTTATTTTAGTAATATATTTAAAAAAGAAGTGTGCAGCAAACACAAGAAAACATACAATTTTTTATATAGTGTCTGACAAGCGACGTTAGTTAGCTAGGTGTATTGTAAATATTATGAAATTAAAGAATGCCTGAATTGAATTGAATTATTATTATTATAATTATTATTAATTTTATTATTATTATTATTATTATTATTTGTTCTTTCTTCTCAGATAGCTTTATCTGGTATTAGTAGATAAGCATGTGGACTGTTGTCAAATGTGCTTTCTCTTTATCTGTAACCTATATTATGCATTTAGAAATTTTTTAGTTATTGTACATGTGTTGAGTATGACTGATTTTTGTAGATGTGTGAACGTGTTTGGATTTATTTGTAGTTTTTGGATGTTTGGTGTAGGTTGTTTGGTATGACTCCTGTACATAATAATATGCTGGGAATATTACTACATTATTTTGGTGCCACATGTCCTTCATTTCTTTAGCTAGTTGTATGTATTTTTCTATTTCTTCTCCTGTTTTCTTCTATTTTGGTGTATTTGGGATAAATACTTCTAATTAGTTGTGCAATTTTCTTTGGTTTGAGGATAAGTGTAATGCATTGTTTTTTGTGTGTTGTTTTGTCGGTTAATATGCTGTTGTTCCAGTATAGCTTGTGTTCTGTGTTTTCAATTATGCTTTGCGTTGTGTATTTGTATATTGGTTCATCTTCTTTTTGAGTTTGTGCTGTAGGACTAGTTGTTGGTGTATTATTTTTGCGGCGTTGTCAAGTCATTTGATGTATTCTGTGTTAGCTAGTATTGGGCATGCGCTTGTGATGTGCTCTATTGTTTGTACGTGTTGTTTACATAATCTACATTTGTTTATTGTTGTGTTGGGGTCTTTGATGATGTGTTTACTGTAATAGTATGTTGATTGTGTGGTCTTGTATCGCTATCATGAATCTCTTTGTTTCACTAAATATGTTGCCTTTCTTGAGCCATGTGTTTGGTGCTTCTTGGTCGGTTTGTGGTTGTGTAAGGTAGTGGGGATGTTTCCAGTGTAGCGGTTTTTCTTCCAGTTTTTGTTTTCTGTGTGTTGTGACTTCTTCTTGTATGAGGTTGAAAGTGCTGTTGTTAAGTTGTAATGAAGTGGCTGATGTGCTTGCGTGTATGATTGTTTTGTGTACGTTACTCGTTTCTGCTGTTTTTATGAAGTAATTTCTTAGGTTATCTATTTGTTTGAGGCTTATGCTTCTTATATCGATAGTTTTTTTCTCCATTTTTTTTATTGAGCATGAATCTTTCTATAGCTGTGTGGATGGGGTGTATTCTGCATTTATGGCATTGTGATCGTGTGTGTTGAGTTCTTCTCGGTCAGTATTACTCCATCTTATTATGCCGAAGGAGTAGGTTAGAATGGGTATTGTATATGTATTTATTGCTGTGCGTTCTTTTATGAGTTTTTCAGCGAGTCTGTTTGTATTTCTGTTTCAGTGCTTCTTTCATTTGTGTATGTACTATTTCTAGTCTTTGTTTATATCCTAGATATGTGTATGTGCCTGTGGTGTCCATTTCTTGTATGTGATCTTTGTTGTTGTTTAGCATGTACTTATCTTGTTTACCTTTTATTATATTGTTTTTCTTAATTAGTCTGTTCCAAAGGTTATGTTTATGCTGTTTTGCATATTTCTGTTATTTGAAGTAGGTGATTGAGTTACGAGCTTTGTTGGTGCTATTAGTTTGAGGTTGTGGATATATAGAAGGTGAGTTATATTGTGTGGGTGTGACCGTCGTTGGGCGCCGATAAAACATACTATAAACTGCCCGAATAGAAGATATTTGATATGAAAATTTCAAATTTTCCAGCTGTCTAATTATTTTTGGCTAGCTCTCTTCAACTAAAACCACTAGAGTCATGCATCAAATTTATAATGATACAAAATATTATTTTACAGACAATCTTTCAAGTACTATTTACTGCATTTACGACATCTTTTATCTTACAAACAATATCTTAAATATAACATCTATATAAAACCACTTTCTCAACACAAACCTCAAATATTGAAAATAGAGGCCAAAACTGTCGTAACAGCTTGGCCTAGCGAACAGTATCTTAAATATAACATGAAAGAGATGTATAACTTCTGGATAATCACTCACGTATACTAAAATAGAGTTCAAAGGTATCTCTTCTTGTAATTAGGATGAACACTCACAAATCTTAATCCCTTACTTTTCTTTCACAAATAACTTCCTACTTAAATCTATTATGTACAAAATTTATCAAGATAAGTCGGATAATTTAACCTCTCCTTGAAAATCGTATTTATGCATATCTGATCAGTGAGACTTAATTATTTTCCTATATACTGGCAAAACCTGTACCGAGGGCCTGCCACCCTTCAAATTAAATTATCGACTGGTACACATCCTCAACTCTAAATTCAAATACTATTACATAAAAAATGTCCTAACTAACTACTCCGTCACAATAAATCTTTTTCTAAATTAAAACAAGATTTATTTACCGTTATAAATCTGCTGGTTGTTGCCTTTATCTAGAGCGTAATTATCCATCCATATCATAAAAATCGTTCAAATCGTTTTGAAATACCATTAAATATAAAAAATCTCTCCAATCATACATACTTTATTTTGCGATAGTCTAATTATTTTCACTTATTAATTCTCCATTTTGAAATCATGTAAGTCCTTCCAGTAATCTTACACATTTCTGAGCATTCAAAACATTTTTCCGTCGCTATTTCAATAAAATCGTCTATTAAACCATAATAAAAAACTCCACTTTTAAAACTGTAGTACTTTTACGTCTTGTAATCAGATTATTGCATTATGACGTTTGGATGAGGACTGCCCCCGTTCTTAACATTCATTGGGTTATATAAGAACGAATCTCTGTGATGTCAAGATCTAAATCCTTCTGTGCTCTTTCTCAAATCTTCTATATGATTGTTCTCGAAGACATGTGATGCAACATTTGTAAATTTATCGCTATAACGGCTTGGGCTATGTCATAATTGATGCTCTTTCGGTATCTAATTAGTATTCAAGATTTTATTGCTTAGTTTATCGCTTTTCGAATTCTATCGTCACTCCCCAGCTATTTCATCATTCACTTATGTTTTATTTTAGTGACTGATAGTTTTAGAAAATAGGTCAATAAAGCACGTTACTAGATGTTTTTCAATTGAAATACAAACGAACTTCTTTGAATATGCGACTGATATTAAATGAATACGCTTTCATCGAAATACCAACGTTTATTTGTTATTAAAAGGAAATGAATTTACAATATTATACACGTGGTTTTCCGGAAAATGAAAATCTTTTATAAAATGCCCACACATTTACGCGTAACTTATACACAATTAAGTACTGTGTTAACAAAATGCGCATGAGACTTTTTTGACTACTTAATTAAATTTCTATTAATGCACTAGTTTACGCATATTGAGTATCGTTGAACGTATACATCTTATTAAATTATCTAATTAAGAATGGAAACTCTTTAAAAAACACATTCCTACGTGGACATTTTTTTTATTTTCTCGGGTTTACAGCGTTGGATGTTTACGGGATGATGCCATATGACCTCTTAATGATTATAATCACACACACACACAACACACACACACACACATATATATATATATAGTTTCAATCTTGGGTGCATATTTGGGCGCAAGCACTTAAGACTTTTTGTGTGTGAACTCAATATTCAATTCCAGTATCAAACCCGCATGGGTTTTGATACCAATTATTTCTGCCCGATTTAATAGTTGTGTCAAATAAAATGCTGGTTATGATTTATACTAGTAATCAAAATTATTCAGGTAATCGTGATTACTCAAAATAGTCGACGATACCTAATAAAATTATGTTTACATCTAGTAATGATGAGCACATATTGATTACATTTTGAAATAATTCCTAAAATGGCTACAAATTTCTACAGAATTGTAATGGGAAAGCCAGTTACTGATACAGCGAGTAATGTGCTATTGGTTGTGTCGCGTTAAACTTCCATACCCACAGATGGTGTAGATAGTGGACGTGTAAATGTGAGCAAAGTTTATAAAAGCGGAACCTTCAAGTACCTACCAGTAATACTTCAAATTTAAGCGGAAACGTTAGAACGAGGAACTATCAACCTTGGTGGAACTCATACGTTAATATTTTTATAACACGATAGCTACGCTTACACCAGTCTTATCATAACTGTCGCGACACACTACTTCACAAAGTACTTGAAGGCCAATCGCGATAAAAACCATAGATTATATTATATACACGACCTAGGGAATTGACCTGCAAGTCACATCTTATGTGATAATTAAAGTTAATTTTAACTATAATTGCAAACGGTGTAACGGTAAAACGCACGGGACAGACAGAAACAGAAAGGAAAGCAAAGTAAAAGCTCGCACGAATCACGGTCACGTATAAAAAAATGAAGGAAATTTAGAAATATCGGGCTAACTACAAATTCGGAGAGTGGGATGGTTCACATAGACAAGAAAAAGTACATCGCCATCGAATTTTTATTGCCAATTAACAAAAAATTTCTACTTTTAAAAATTAAAAAAAATGGTTATATTCTACGGACAATTTTTATAATTCCGATACGGAGTACGCATTTCATATGGTTATCTGTAAAATTTATCAATCATAAACAAAAAGTAGTATAAATGCTTTCATTTAGACAAACCTTTTTAAGTTGAACATAGTAAGGTAATTAAAGTACACAAAAAACAATAGTGAAGCTAATTTTTAAACGGGTTTTGGCGCAGTGCAACCTGAATTTATTCGCGGTTCATCTGCTACTTACAGCAAAAAGTGGACAAACAAGTGAAATATAAAAGATCGGCACATACCTTCTCGTGTCTTGTATCTAAATCCGTTGAGGTAAAACAGCTAAACATCGTGCTCTCGCCTCATCTTGCTCGCTTAATTATTCGCGGAGGTGTACCAGCAAGACATCGTGACTTCCTTCACTGAAGGGTTGTCTTTGCGGTAGTCAGGGCCATAGCTGAAACAGCGGGCTTACGCAAAAAATTAATTGTGCCTACGTAAAAGAGCTAAAAAAGAGTGCCCTACGGGTATTAAGAAGCACGTAAAAAACTTACCGATGCACCAGGGATATTAGCTTCTCGTGAAAGACGTGCATCGCTCTTGGAGTAATGGAATTAGCCACGCAGAAAGCACATGCTAGAACGAAAGGCAGGATCGAAGTGAACTCAGTTGGAAATGATATGATAAGCGATTGAAATATTAGTGTGCCACATGTTAAAAGAACGCGTCTCAAATTTTTTAATGCAGAAATAGATAAAGAAAACCGGCAAATGCGAATCCAATCGCCTTTCTTAGTCACACATGTAGAAAAGTTGTTTTGTTTAAACCTAAATTACCACTTTTAAATAAACCAAACGTATTCTTTCGAAAAGCAAAGATTGTAGATAATCGAGTTGTATCAACCAATAAAGTTAGATTGGGGTATTTTGACTTAAACTAAATACACTAATAACATTTTAGAGGGTGTTGAATAAGCAATTATTTCAATTGTATTAGGATGGCATTTATAGGAACATATCGACTTATTAAATTATAAAGCGTGATCAGGGGAATCTTTTGTAACAGGTAGTTACAAAGAAGTCAAAGTGGAAGCGTGGGAATATTTAAACACAATCATAAATCAATGAAAATATTTAGCAGAGTACAATTGAATGGAACAGGTTTTTTACGGAAAATATTACCAATTACTGTACTGATTACTATTGTAATTTAGAAAACGACGATACCGTGTCTTAATACAACATTTTGAAAAAACCAATTTGACCGTATTGACTCTAACCGCATTCATAGACAAACTAGAGAGTAGAGACAGATATTATGCTAAACTGTAGTTTAAAGTGTCTGCATAAATGTGAGCATAGGCCGATTACCCTGTTATACATGATGGATAAAACGACCTCTGTACAAAAATTGCTGATTTTCAATTAAATGAGAGTGAAAATCATGTTTTTTTAGTTTTTAGTTTTGAATCGGTTTAATAAGTATCTTATTTCGAACAAATGACTTACTGTCTCGAACGTGCATCAATTTAACATACCTAAAATGTCAACCCGAACGTGTAAAAATGTACAATTGGATTTGTATTTAATTTGAAGAGTATGACGCATCTTCAGATTTTTGTAAACGTGGTTTTTAATTTAAACTGATGGTTTACAACCTTAGTTTGTTATTAAATTGCATGCTCAATTACTTGAATTACCCAAAAATATAAACAAGTATTACCCCTAGTCCGTTTATTATTATTGGGGGTAATAAAAACATAGTGGTAAAAGCCGCGATGCTATTTTTGGTCATCCATTAATTGTTTTATTATACACATGAATATTCGGTTTAGGGGTTTAACCCAACCATAACTTTAAGAACGTCTTTCAAAATTTGAATCGTAGAGTATAATAATAGGATGATATTGGAATTATAAGATAAATTACAATAATGTATAAGCTTTATTTTTACAAAGTTTGAAACTCAAAACCTACTTTAAAGACCCAGAGAAAAACAACAAGTGATATTCATGTTAGTTTCTAATTTCTAGAAGTCATATTTTTTCTCAGGCACACTTGTCGCGAGCAAATGTTAATATAACAAAAGGATACTTACGTTTCAACAAGGTAATTCTCTTGTTAACTCACTACTTTTCTCAGAAACTTAATAAATTATTTTATCAGTATTTATTATTTGAAGCATCTTCTTTTGCCACAATTAACAAACACGAAATGGAGTCGAACCCGACCTGGAAAAGGTTAGGGCAGTGCAGGAATGGTCGATGTCCAAAGGCAGACATCAACTCCACAGCTTCTCTAGGGATGTGCACGTACCATAGAAGATTTGTTTGTAGACTTTCGAATATTGCCAAGCGCTTGACCTAGTTAACCGAAGAAGAACGGATATGGGTGCATATGGGATGACGATCATAAAGATGCATTCCAACGGCTAATGCAATGTATTGACGTAGGTCTTTGGGATTGCGCATCTACTGTAAGGAGATTTGTTTGTGAAAATGTAAATATTGCAAATCCTTGACTAAGTTGACCGAAGTACACCGTGAGTACGTACGGGATGACAATTGTCAGAATGCATTCCAACAGCTAAGGCAATGTATTGACCTAGATTTCTGGGGGTTGTGCACGTAATATAAAAGATTTATTTATGAAATGCAAATATTGCCAAGCCCTTGACTAGATTGATTGAAAAAAGACGTGGACACGTATGGGATGACGATAGTCAAAATGTATTCTAGCAACTAAGGAATTTATTGACGGCAGCTATGACCTTAAGGTATCCACAGCCGGAAGGAAATTGGTATTAGAGTATCGAATACGAACGCAAGAAATTTTGCCATCAGAAGTGTGCTATCAGATGCACAATGGACCAAACAAGGTGATTGGTTACTCCAGTAAGGTGCTTTTGAAACAAAAATCTGATTCTTGCGCTACAAGGAGGGAACTGTTGGTTGTAATAAAATTATTAGAATTTGGGTAAAAGTTTCACCTGAGAACAAACCACGCGACGTTGAAATGGCTTCTGCAGTTTAATAGCCTCAAAATAGAAATCTCCAGATTATAACTCTGTAGAAGTACGACTTCGACATAGAACATCGAAATAGTCCTAGTCATCGTAAGGCAGATGCACTCTCGAGACGACGTTGCCCCGCAAATTGTAACCACTGCTCACGGTCAGAAGTAAAATGTTATCTTCTGTCGGACTGCCGCTATCAATAACGAGTAGCAGCCTCCACAGCTGCAAACCGAACAGAAGAATCACAAAGGTCTAAACATCGTTCTGGATTCTGTTACTGTGCAGAGTGGTATTCTTTGAATCTTGGTGCGATTTCTGAAAGATAAAGATAAATTTGCAAGTACGCTTCTGGTGGTGGTTCTCAAAAGCCGAATGTTAGAGGTTTTAGAACATCTGCATAATAGGACCTAGGAGAGGGCGAAGGCATATTGCAGTTAAGAAGAGCTTGAAAAAAGTCGAAAAAAGGTTCTACTAAATGGACTGCAAGGATGACGTTAAACAGTGGTATCGCAAATATCATCTGTGTGCGCTGCTGAGGAACTGGAACTCAAAAATGAGGCAATAAACTTAAGAAGTCCCTTTGAGAGTCGATATTACCGGTTCGACTACAGTAATAAGTATATTTTGGTGATCATGAACTATTTTATGTAACGTGCCAAAGCCTGCGTATACAATACCCAACAAAGAAGCTGCAATCGTCACTGACGTATTGGTCAAAGAACTTTTGTACTGCTTCAAAGTAATTTTAGGACTGCGTATTGAATAGGGTAGCAATTTTGCAGCACTATTCAGAATGTGCCGGTTGTTAGCTCTGAAAAATCATTGCACCCTCAATCAGTTGATGTGCTAAAACACATTAACTACATCTTGAGTGAGTATTCTTAAAAGGAAACCTCCCATCTACAGAGAGAGACTGGGACCAATATCTACACATATTTTCATTGACCTATGAGAGTACAGGCAAACTTGTACTTAATGTCTGGAACGAGAGTTAAGTCTACTATAGGTCCTTGCGTATGGTTGTATACCCGGATAAAACGCCGTAAAAAAAGTTTGAAAACTCAAGCGGCAGATGCAGGACATGGAGATGTTAAGAAGAATAGTCAGTTTACTAGCGAACGGATGAAGATAATATATGACATCAAGACGCAACAGTCTGGTCTTAAACACGCGATCGCGTGTGGATATAAAATCCTAGACGGAGACGTGGACTGTCGCCAAAATTACAGAGATTTTGAGAGGGTTCGAACTAAATGATAAAAGGACGAACTCTGTAGTGCATCGAATTTGTAATCTCCCAAAATGCAGAACAGTGGTGATTCACGTTAATCAATTACCACCTTACGACAGTAATGAGATCAATAGTGCAGGGGCAAGAAATGAGACGAACAAACTTCCTTGCCCACTTTATCATATGATATATAAGGCGTTCGACTCGGCAGTTTGACAGTCTAAGAATTAATCCGCGAACAATATGAGCTAGCGTTATTGGGGTGGTTAAAATATATACGTTTTTAATGTCCATATATAGCGCAATATTTTAGTACATTAAGAATTCTGTCCGTAATTTTGAATAATCAGACTTACCTTGAACCGAATAAAGAACAATAAATTCAAGTTTACTACAATAAGTTTTGTGTTCAAGCGTTTACGACTTTTTCAATTAATCCTGCCTCGTCGATCGGGTACCTTTTAAACTACAATGTTTTTCACAGTTACCTTGGACTTAAAAGTAACCTTAACAACAAAATAAAATCATCAACAAAATTTAAAAGTAATTAATATTATGGTATTGTATAATGTTAAAATATTATTTTTATCGTATTGCTCTTTTCGGACCAAGCATTCATCAAAAAGTAAAATTACAAATGCTAATACAACCGATTAATAAACATTAAAACCAAGTTGTAACCAGCTAAAGTAAAGGTTCTTCATTCATACGTAATTTTAATGAGACATTTTTTACATTCTTACATGTTAACACCTTAGTTTATGTAGATAAGGTAAAATGTTACTTGCCCACTGTTTTAATATATTTATTTGGTTCACAAGACGACATTTTGTTAGAATATTCGGCGGTTTCCTACACAATGGAATCGCATGATACACAGAATTAGATTTATTAGTGAACGTAATATGAGTAGCACAAAACTAACGGTTCCTACGAGCATTATACAGATATGTGAATAACATAATATAAGTAATCAGATTAGTGTCTGCATTTAATACACAAAACATAGGAGCATCGTAACAACACGTCTATCGCTAAGCGCGCACTATCGAACACTGGTCAAGGGCAGGTAGAACGTGTGTCGCATACCACACTTCATTGTCGTCTCGTAAAACGGGGTTCACTTCAACACTTCCCTTGAGGCACACGCTACCGACACTAAACAATTGGATAAACCCAACAACTTGACGCATTCTTCAAACTTTCGACGTGGTAGTGCCTTCGTGAGCAAATCAGCAAGCATTTCGTTGGTTGAAATATGTCGCAAATCGAATTGACCATTATACAAAGCTTCGCGTACAAAGTGGTAACGCACGTCAATGTGCTTACTTCGAGCATGGAATACGGGGTTTTCCGCTAATTTTATAGCACTCATGCTATCACAATGTACAGTTAGTCGCGAAAGACACTCGGAATCCAACTCGCACAAAATCTACGAAGGTAAATAGCCTCTTTCGATACTTCCGATAGCCCCATATATTCCGCCTCAGTGGACGAAAGAGCCACCGTTCGCTGCTTTTACATTCCCAAGTAACGGGACAACCAGACAATATGAACGAAAATCCGGTAAAGGATCTTCTGTCTACAGGACATCCAGCCCAATCAGCGTCAACAAAACCCTTAAGTGTTTCTTTATTCGACGTGTATATTAACCCAAGGTTCATAGTTCCCTTAAGGTATCTCAGGACTCGTTTCCCCGCTTCCCAATGACATTTTCGAAAACAGTTATTGAACTGACTAAGATAGCTGACGGCAAAACTTATATCGGGTCGAGTCGCTGCGGATAAGTAAGTCAAAGAGCCTATTAGTTCCCTGTATGGTAGCTTTTCTCTTCTTCGGATGGCGGTTCGGTCGGCTGTGACAATTTCACGTTCGGATCAATCGGGTGCTGACAGGATTACAATCAGTCATACCGAATCTGTCCAGACATTCAATTATATGATTTCTTTGATTTAACGAAACTTTACCGTCGGAACAAGAGAATTCAATTCCTAAACAGTAATTTATGCCTCCCATATCCTTTATTTCAAACTTTTAGCTAACTTACGTTTCAGTTTTCTACAGATTCAGAATTTTTCGAAGCAATAATTATGTCGTCTACATAAAATGCAACAAGTAATAAGTCTTCCCTTCACCACTGCGGTATAAACAAGGGTCGGAATTAGTGGGTTTTATTCCGCATTCCACTAAAACTTTCGATAATTTTGAGTACCAGGTTCTGCCAGCCTGTTTCAAGCCGTATAAGGCCTTATTGAGTAGACATACTTTGTCACCTTTCCGTAATTCATTTAGCATGTCAGCTGCAGCTTCCTCAAGTGAGGTTTTCCTTGTGAACATATGATTTCCAGTACCTTATTTAACTGTTTTGGTGGTTCCATGTAAATGGTTTCCTCAAGTTCACCGTTTAAATAGGCACAGGCAACATCTAATTGATGTAATTGCATGCCTCGATGTGCGGCAATTGCTGAAAGCAATCTTACCGAACCTAATCTCGCAACTGGTGCAAACGTATGGTTAAAGTGTATTCCGGGTTGCTGATCAAAGCCTTGGGCGACCAATCTAGCCTTTCTACGATCAAGCGCACCGTCACTTTTAAATTTATTTCGCAGAACAATTCTACTTCCAATTACACGTTCGTTGCTAGGTCTATCAACTAAATTCCAAGTTTTACTTTTAATTATTGATGATATCTCGTCCGCCATTGCTCTGTACCAATCCTCAGAATCGGCTGAATTCAGAGCTTGTTTTATGCATATTTCGGAGTTTAACGACTGTTCGAATAACACTGAGTTTGAATTCGCCTCGGGAACCATGTGGTACAACTTTGCAGGTCGTCCTCTGAGTCCCGTTCGTTCTAGTCTGGGTCTTCCCGGACCTCTTACTAAAATCTGATTTTCAACTTCCGCAATAGGAGTGTCGTTTTCCTCAATAGGGTCATCCCAATGATAAAACAAAGGGGGCTCGTCTCTGAGTTGTGTTTCAGAGTCGTTGTCCTCAATTTTAGGAAAAACATTAGTTGGCTCACGCCTACCTTCCTCACTATTCGATTCGACGAACTTTATATCACGAGTCAGTTCAGTCTTTTGTTCAACTGGTAGCCATACTCTATATGCTTTTGATTCTTCGGAATAACCTAAGAAAATACCTTCTTTTGCCCTTTTATCAAATTTTCCACGATTCGGGTTTCTATTCAGACAAAAACTTTACGTCCGAACTCTCTAAAGTAACTGACATCTGGGGTTTTCCGGTGTATAATTCGTATGGAGTTTTCCCATTCAGACTACTGGTTGGTACACGGTTGCGTATATAATTAGCGGTATTAATCGCTTCAGCCCAAAAAGTATCGGGTAGGCCTGACTCCGTGAGCAGACAACGTGCGGTATCTAGTAGAGTGCGGTTTTCCTCTCCGCTGTTCCGTTTTGCTCCGGATTGTAGGGTATCGTCAAGCGCCTAACAATTCCGCGTTTATTCAACATAGAGTCGAATTCGTTATTATTAAATTCGGTACCATTGTCAGATTGAAAACATTTCACTCGTTTGTCTTTTGGTTTTCTACTGTATTAATATATTGTTCAGTTATTTTCACTATTTCTGACTTTGAACTAGCAAATCGGACTTCACACCATCGTGAATAATCGTCCGTGTAGGTTACAAAATACTTTGCTTTTCCATTAGATAAAACACGCATTGGTCCACAAACGTCTGTGTGAACTATTTGTAATAATTCCGTTTCTCTGTTCGATCGTTTGGGAAAAGGCGTTCTAGTCATTTTAGATACGGTACATGTGTCACAATTTGGGTGAACATTCCCGTCATCAAGTTTTAAGTTTACACCTGTTAAGATTCCTTTGTTTACAGAATCGATTAAGCTTTTAAAATGTAAGTGTCCTAAGCGGCGGTGCCACATTAAAAGACTTCGCGCGGATGCCGTCGTAAGTTCATTTGTCGCTATATTAGAAATATTGTTAACTTCGCGAGCATAATATAAATCACCAATACGATCGGCTATCAGAGCGACAGTTCCGTCTTTATGCGTAACTATTGCACAATCGCGTTCAAAAAGTACGTTAAATCCAGCGTCTGTGATTTTGCTAACAGACATAAGGTTTGTACGTAAGTCCGGTACATGCAATGCATTATTTAAAACAATATCTTTGGACTCACCTTTCACGTTCGTAGTAAACGTTGCAATACCTTTTGCAGCGATGCTTGTAGAGGTGTCGTTAGCCAGACTCAGGGAGCCATGTGAGTATTCCATGAGTTCCTTGAAGCTCTCAACATCCTTACATAGGTGCGACGTAGCGCCACTGTCCAAGCACCATTTCATGTCGTGGTTCGTAGCATTATTCGAAGCACTAGATTTACACATTTCAGACGATAGCAAACTCACTATTTTCTTAGCACTTTCACAATTATTTACTTTTGACTCACTGGCACTTCTGTTTTTATAGCATTCTGACGCCTTATGACCAACTTTTCTGCACTTGTGGCAACGAAATTTAAACGAATCTCTTGCAGTTAAATTTTCACTCTGAGAAACATTGCCGTTTTGCTTGTCATTTCCGTAAATTCTACTTTGATTACGTTGGTGATTAAATTTCTTGTTAACATACAGAGCGTTCTGCGAAGTACTATTATTTCTAGCATCGCTTTCCTCGATAATTTTAACTCGAAGTGTATCAGGGTTGGCAACTCATCCCTTGATTCGATAGCACATCTAAAATTTTCGAAGCTCGGCGGTAAGCTGTATAACAACATTATAGCAAGCAGATCAGCATTTATTTCAACGTTCATTTCCATTAATTTGTCGACAGCATCAAAAATTTGTTTGTGTGTTGACGTATGTCGGAGCCTTCATTCATGCGCTGTAGTGTAAGTTGTTTAAGTAACGTAGCTTTTCTGGCAGGACCTTTCGATTGATATATATTCTCAAGTTTAATCCATACATCTCTAGAAGTATTACACCCTTTGATTTGTTTCAGTTCAGAAGGACATATTGATAATATTATTTCTGACTTAGCCTTAGCGTCACCTTTAATCCAAGTTTCAATTTCACTTTTAGAGTTCACGACATCTTGTTCGTTCAGAACCGGTTTGGGGTTATCGCCGTTCACGTATAGCCAGGCATCATGTTTTGTTAGCAACGCTTCCATCTGTATCTTCCATGTGTCGTAATTGCCTTTGTTCAACATTTCAAGACGTGATGCGTTTGCGAGATTCATCTTGTTTATTGTTAATAACGAAAAGGAATTTCAATACTGCACACGTGCTTTATTACTTATCGGTTCGCGATGTAACTTAGCTGCCCGTAATTCAATTTAATTCTGGTTACCTGGACACATAACCTGTTAGAATATTCGGCGGTTTCCTACACAATGGAATCGCATGATACACAGAATTAGATTTATTAGTGAACGTAATATGAGTAGCACAAAACTAACGGTTCCTACGAGCATTATACAGATATGTGAATAACATAATATAAGTAATCAGATTAGTGTCTGCATTTAATACACAAAACATAGGAGCATCGTAACAACACGTCTATCGCTAAGCGCGCACTATCGAACACTGGTCAAGGGCAGGTAGAACGTGTGTCGCATACCACACTTCATTGTCGTCTCGTAAAACGGGGTTCACTTCAACACATTTCAATGCTAAATTACTAAGTTTGTTTCGTTGAACGCTTGTGCAATAGGAATAATCTTCACCTCCTTATCGAATGTAAAAAAATAGTTTTGACTCATCGAAATAAAATCTTAAGAAAATATGAAATTATGGTAATAATTTTATAAAGAAAATATATAGAATATTGGCGCATTCCAATTTTTGTCGGTATGACAGTTTTTGAAAAGCTTGCCATGCATAAAGCAAATATTTTATACTTTCAAAAAGAAAAACAAGGTTTTAAAAACCGAAATGACAAAAAAAAATTCGAACTGGCTTGCTAAGTTTGTAATTTAACATAAAAAATATTTTTATTATACGCAAACGAGTGATAAATGTGTTTTTTTTTATTTGACAATGTCACAGATGATTTAAGTAAAAATATGGATACATTAATCATTTAAAATGTTTTTCTTCATTAATTTTTCAAAGGTTACCTGGGCTTTTTTTTTATTAAATTAATTAATGTTTTCTGAATAACAGCTACTGTTGTTGTCGTAATTTACTGTACTATCACCCAATTTTACGATTCCGCAATTCTTTAATTATGATTTTTGTTTGGTCTACAGAGTATACCTCAATTTGAGGCGTTAGGGTAGCTAATGCTTAATATCTCAAATATGTTTATATAGATCTGTCAACTCTACCAATTTGCTGATTATAATAATTCTTGTTTTACCCCAAATATGTTAAATTAGATAAACAAATATTGTTACACTTCCTAGAAGCCCTCTAAGAATTCCTTTTAGAATTAGAGTGCTAAACTGTATTAAAAACCACGATTGGCAAGTGAGAGAATTTAAAGAGCATGATTGAGTGAACACAATAGAAAAACTCTAGCATATTCACGTAGATTTCAGAACTATGCAGAAGATACAGTGGTTAAATATAAAGAAACCGTAACAAGCCGAAGGAGCAGGGTATTTCACTTCCACCACTAGTGGATACGAAGTAAGCTATTTAATCGACCAAGTTGTTAAAATACATGTTCTAGTATCTACGCAAATTATGGGATATTTAATTAATTAGTGCTTATGGTATATAAATTAGTAACGCATGAGTGTATGCAGCGATTATTCTGGGTTTTAAGAAAGACAACTTGGTAGTTAATTATTGATCGTAAACTATTGTAGTAACTACTTGTTACGGCTGAAAGAATTGCCGAACTGTTAAATTTTGAATTGCCTAGAAGGGGAGGGATGTCGTAACAAATTGTGGATAAACCGGCTAACTATAGGGTGCGGGAGTAGGTCTATATGAACAAATAAAAAAATTTAAATTATCCCTAAATGCAAAGAGAAATGGTTGCAATTGCACGCTACGTTACCGATAACATTTATCTTGAAAGGTTTTTATATACTAAATTAATGAGTGTCAACTTGTCTAGTTTATGGATGATCCTCTTGAAGACAAGCTTTCTAAGAGGATTCTAATTGGGTCGGCCTCCTCCATTGGACCAGGACTGAATTTACTTTACGACGAGTAAACCATTTTCAACATCTGTTGGTTTGTAACCAGTCAGTTCAAAAATTTTCATCTGCGTGTCGGATCGTTATCGAATAATCCGCAGATCGCACCACGTATAACTTCTGTTGGTTAATATCATAGCACCAGGGGATTTCCTCGACCACCCTATGAACATTACCCTCTACATATATTCTCTCAGTAGTTCGTGAGTAATTAATTAGTTGTTTCCGTTCGCTGTCTACTTTCTGTTATTCTACTCTCCCATTTTTTCGAAAAGTATGTTATTGCATTACGATCTTCATATTAAGCTTTTCTTATATCACGTTAAAAATTCGTGACTCATATGGTTTAATACGTAACTAATGCTATTGTGTGTAGCCAGCGATCTGTAAATGAATTCATTGTAATATTTCTAACATTGTATTTTATTGCTATGTTTGGTTAGATTATGCGTATCATAATATCTGTAAATTTCACTAAGTCGTCCGGTGTACTTATATAATTAAACTACATTGTAATAACCAATCAACCAATCGCCAATTACGGTATTTACCTTTTGGGTAACCAAACCTAACACCTCTTTCTGGAGGGGATATGCAGGATATAGCACTAGACTAATACGCTTCTTTTACTCTCAGCACCATTCACAACCTTTCGCCACATCCCTTGGTCCTTACACATTTTATTTGCCTCTTCAACATTCATACAATATTTTAAGAATGCTCTTTTATTCTTCATACTTCTCACTTGTCGTTCTTTCAGAACCTCCTCTACTACATCCAACTATCTTTTACACGGTCTCCGCTTTGCAACTTTACCAGTCATCTTACTTGCACTTTTACCCTTGGTAAGTCTATTCTCATGCATTCCTTCCTCACGTCCAAACTATCTGAGTGTGCTTCGCTCGTTCAACTCCTTAGGGGTTACTTGGATCCCACGCCCCACTCTGACCCATTCGTTTGGCACTTTGTCTCTCAATCCTTTTCCATACACACTTCTTAGGAACCTCATTCCTGCAGCATTTGTACGACTAAATTGCTTTTTCTGCCAGAACCACGCTTCGCTTCCATACAGAACAGTAGGCACAAACACACTGTTATAAATGACCAGCTTTGCTTTTATACTCAATCGTTTATTCCAGACGCATTTCTTCCAGAATTTGCCTTTCTTTCTATTTCGCATCCAGCTTTCCATTACTCAACTTTTTTCCGAGGTACACGAACTCATTTACTTTCTAAATACAGATTCATCAATTGCGCTATCTCTGACAAAAACCATTACTTTCGTCTTATTTGCACTCATTTTCAATTGCATATTTTCACATGCTTCCGACACCCTGTCAAGCATTCGTTGCAAATCTTGTGACGATTCAGGCAACAATACTGCGTCATTCGCATACAAAAGCACGCTAACATTTGTTTCACCAATTTTCACTCTTTCCATTCTTTTTCAAGCCTGCCTGATACATTTATCTATAAATACCTTGAACAGCCATGGAGACATCACAACCCTGAGTTACACCTTCCACAATGTCAAAAGTATTGCCCCGCGTTACTATTCACTCGTATACATGCTCTACTTCCTTCCTACGTCACTCTGATGCATTTTATCAGGCACTTGCTTACACCGTATTCACTCTGCGACTTTCATAATTCACTTCTATTTACAGAGTCATGCACCTTTTCTAGATTTACAAATGCTCCATTTGTTTTCTTTCTGGCATTCATACATTTTTCGACAATTTGTTGCATTGCGAACATCTGATCTACACATCCTCTTCCAGGCATAAAACCATATTGAGCGTCCCATATTTTGCTCTGCGGTCTCGTGCGAACTCTCTCGATCACAATTTTTCCATACATTTTACTGGGTACACTCAACAAACTTATTCTACGATAATTTTTGCATTCATATTTGCTGCCTTTACCTCGGTGCAAGATGCGGGGACACGATTTTACTTGATCATTGAAAATTAAACCAACACCTTTCGCCGCGTACTTATTGCTCTCTACTCCAGATCACAAACATAACGTACCGTCATCTAATTCAACATCTTTCCCCCTTCCGCTTCGTTTCGTTTCATTTACACATCGCACATTCATGCGCCTTTCTTTCATTTTATTCATGATTTCATATTCTTTACCGTACATTCCCCTAACATTCCAAGTAGCAAATTTCCATTAAATGTATGCGGTCGTTACCTGATGGGCCAAATATTTTTCGTCTCAGTCGCCCACCATGACTTTGACGGTCCGAAGCTTCTGCAAAAACCTTGTTGGTAAGTCTTAATTAGGTTGAATTAGGTCGTCAGCCTAGATGGCAATGTGCTGTTCTCTACTAACGGTAACGACACTTTACCGCTCAGTGTTGGTATGTTAGCCTCTCTGCCACAGACATCTGTCGATTCTCTGTCCTCCGGGTGTGCCAAACGTCTTTCAATACAAGTTAAAACTTCCATTTCCAAGGCGGTTACTGTGTAAGTCTCAAAAAGTTGTCCGCACTACGACCACTAGGAGGTATATGCTGTGCACTGACACACCTCAAGTGTACATTGTAATAATATTACTTTTATCTTGTCCGGGGTTATTGTGTCTTATACCTTTTTAATTTTACTCATTTCTACTGAAAGTTGTAAAAAGAGCTCCTATTTATAGGGTCATATTGATAATATCAGTTTTCTGATTAGTTATTCTAAAAGCTTTCTTAAAGTAACACCATTACGTTATAAAATTTTACTGTTGCAATTGGCATGTTTTCAGTAACTAACTACGGTAATTACTCATACTTGGATCTTTGTATTCGGATTTGTAACGCGTAATATCAAAACCTGTTTTCTTTTCTGCGGTGTTGAAATAAGTTATTGACCAAAGTTACGTTCAACTGTGTATTGTACAAAAATATAAAAACGGTTTTTTGTTTAGGTTTGTTGTCTCAATTCCTTTAATAGAACCAAAAGAAATTGAAAATCATTTTTAATTAACGCTGCTATTCGTGAAATCATATTATGTACGGCAGGCACGTCTATATTAATTCTACGCCTTTGAATTTAATTTTTTTCTTTCCTATCTGGTTTCTATCTAAAGCAACGCATCGCGTTACATATTGTTGTGGAATTTCACTAATTTAAAAATTGTCTGTGTGAATATTTAAATCTGCATCAGACTGAAAAAAGGAGTTTACAATACAAAAGCAGAAAAGCAGTTTTGGTACCATATAGCAATACTAATCGCCTAAGGGATTTTAAAATTTTTTTGTGCTTTGTTCATAGAAATTTGATAAATATGTTTGTCAGTTATAAACTTATTACATTTACGTTATAGCTTTAAGTGCGGCTCAAATATATACGAATTTTTTCTTTAAATAAACTAGATTTTATAAAAACATCTACATTTTACAAATCGACTTTTTACATGATTTTCCACTTTTATGATACATTTGCGCAATAGTTTGGTAGTATTTCAATTCTTTTTTTGTAGGGTAAAGCTAGGAGGGTATCTAACTAATGGCACATAGCAGCTTCCACTTGATCGTTGCTCCCAAATCGTTCCCGTTCAAATGTTTTTGATTTGTTTAAACGCATACCAATCGCATAGCGATAAGTTTCGGCTGCAAGGTGGATGATCAAGCTTTTACCAGTGCATTGCTACCGTTTCTATTGCAATTGGAAAATACGACGTCGCATAGTTTATGGATCAGCATTCAGCAACTTTGAAACCCAACGAGATGAGATTCTTTTGAGGACCAATTGTTTTCAGATGTCTTTCGCAGACAACGCCAAGTCTTTTGAAATTTAAAGCACCGAGAACATGCATCCATTCAATAAGTCACGAACCCGAGTAATATTTTCATTAGTGCCATTCGAGCGAACCCGAAGGAGATGAGGTTGACTTGAAACTCGTTGCTTAAATTCTCCGCGTCAATCCTTCGCTATTAATCACGAAACAATATCCTTCCTGAACTAGATCTACAGGCTACGATAGATTTTGACTGGTAATACATTTTACCTTACATGTGATTTTCCAATGCTCAACCCGAAGGTACTACATTGGCCAGGAAGCGAGTTTTTTTTTTACCTGAAAAATTTTGAATTTTACCGAACCCTTGCTGTTCCAAGTAAGGTAGGGATCTTTAACGTGCGTGACAACTCTCACACACGGGACCTCCATTTTACTTCTCACCCGAACGCGGGCGTATTTTTTGTGAAAAATTCTCGTCTATTATTTTTCAAGCGGAACCTGTAGGGATTAGAACCCGGTACCTTGAGCGTAGTAGTCGCACGCATACCAACTACGCCACGGAGCCGCCAATTCATTTTACCTTACATACGATTTTCCAATGCTCCACCCGAAGGTACTACATTTGCCAGGAAGCGAGTTTTTTTTACCTGGAAAATTTGGAATTTTGTCGAACCCTTGCTATTCCAAGCAAAGTCGGAATCTTTAACGTGCGTGACAACACTCACACATGAGACCTCCATTTTACCTCTCATCCGAACGAGGGTGTATTTTTGTGAAAAATTCTCGTCTAATATTTTTCAAGCGGAACCTGTAGGGATTCGAACGCGGAACCTTGGGCATGGTATTCGCACGCATACCAACTACACCACGAAGTCGTCTATTTCAACATACCACTCAATTTCCTAGATGTTTGTTACTTAGGTTGAAATGACGAAATTGGATATTAAATAGAACCCTTTTTTATCTTATTTATTTTATTTAAAAACAGAATTGCTAGAGAAAAGTCAAGTTCAGGACAATACATTTTTTAAGAGTTGCATTTGAACATATGGTCGATACTATCATTTAAGACGATCTTTTTTAACTTTGCATTTCATACATTGAATGTAAATCTTTTCTACTGCTTACCTTTATATGTACTGAACTGTATTGCGAATACTAAAGCTCGTATTTTTCACGATTCACTTGAATGGGTTTACAATGCCCAACTTGCAGTTTGGATTATCTACACATCGGATAATTACGTCTAACTCCACATTACATTTCTCAATTAGATGATGTGGGCGTCTAAATGTTAGTTCGACATACAGAGAACCTATTCATGTAACCATTACAAGTACTAATTTACATGTTAATACAAATCAATTAGCTTAGAACTACGTGCTAGTGATTAACAACTGGAAGATTAAAGCGTTGAAAATAAAGTGCAATGTTAGCATCAGCTGGCGTTGATGCATTTGATTCAGTTGGGTTACCGCTAAAATCATTTGTATTTCAAAATTGAAGCACTTGATTCAAAAAGTTTCAATGCAAAAAGTACAGTTTCGACTATAACGACTGCGACTTTCTTTCTGAACACGTGGTACTTTTTTACGAGTGGAGCTATATTTACACGCATTTAAAATTGCTTTTTCTAAAATGTAGCACTAACTGTAGGAAATATAAAAGTATACAAAGTTTAAAATTAACACCCTTCTCCCATACGTTTTTGCAACCTAACATAATCATGAAAAAATCAAAAACGAATTATGAAACAAATTTGATTGTAGAAATAGAAATAATAATATACAAAAAAATGACATCGGATTTACGTCTACACAAGTAGTTAAATCGTTTAATCATTCTCTCATCTTAAATCCTTTCAGCTTTTAGATTGCGCCAAGACTAAGCTACTCGATGCTATAGTTTCCAAAAATCAAAACAATATATATATATAACTCAATATTCACCCCTTTAAAATATGATTTAAACATATTTGATCAGCTAAGTTTAGTTATTCTTTATATTCTGGCAAAACTTTACCGAAGACCGCCACTCTTCAAATCAAATTACCAACTTGTACATACATTTCTCACACAAAGACCTGTACACAAAACAGACACATCGTATAACCTAACCAAGTAATTCATGTCCTTTTAAAATGTTAAATAATATAATTTTATTCTATCGTAAAAATTCGCTTATTGTTTTTTTCAGATCGTAATTATCAATCACAGCTCCAAAATCGCTCAAATTGGTTTATAACGTATGCATTTCCATGCAAGTTGCTTCATATAATTTGTACCTATCATTCCATTTAGGAAGACAATTAATTTTCAACTCTTTATTTTCATTTTTAAAAGCATTGCAATTATCTACTTCCTTTAGAGTTGCAATGAACTTTTAAGGTCGTCAAGTAAAATATCAGATAAGCAGAGAGCCCTCGTGATGTCGTCATTGAGAGTTTTCTAGTTAGTTCGCGAATTGTAATTGTAATTGGTTCGTTTTGAAGGTGTGCTGCAACATTTGTAAATTTATAGTTTTCTAGCAACCTCGAGCTATGATATAATTGACAAATATTCAAAATTTATTGATGTAGTTAATTAGTTTTACAAATTCTATCGTCGCCGTCCAGCTATTTCATCATTTACCTTATGTTCCATTTTAGTATTCGATTATTCTAGAAGATCAATAAACACGTTTTTACGTTAGGAAATGTATTCTTTTAAACCTAATCAATACGTTTTCGTCCAAATATTACCGTGCTTATTTATTAAATGAAAATGAAATTAAATTATTGTGCACACGACCTTAAATAAGTTGAAAATCACGCTTAGGTTATACACATTGAGTAATTCAATAATAGGGTGTAGATGAAAAATCTATTGACTACTCAATTAAATTTTTTTCGTGCACTTGTTTACACATATTGAGTACCGTTGAATGTAAATATATTAAATTATCTAATTACGAATGAAGCTCTTTGAAAATCGTTCTCCTATGCGCGGAATATAGCGGAGCACCATTATTCTTATCTTAAAACATTATTCTTGGTCATTAAGTTTAAGTAATAACAATTAAAACCCTCGCTGAGCTAGCAAGAGAAAGCAAGCAAAATAACGTAAGAATCCACACAATATAAGTTTATCTTTCAATTAATTGTCATTGAATTGGTCACTGCGGCTGTACCCGAATATTCACAGCAACATACATTGATGTGATAAGAGGTCAAGTAGAAGTGATTGAAACTATATTTTGTACATAAGTAACCCAAAATCAGAGAAAATAAACAAATTCTAATACCTAATTCATGTGAAGAAAAACCCTTTACAATATTCTCGTGGTACGGTAGGCTTAGTATGAAAGCATTTTCTAGAACGTAAGTGATATCCGCAAAAATACAGCTTATTCCTTGATACTAAATCCTATTTTAGAGAACCCGTGTTATAAAATGAGTTTTAATATGTAAATATACGCCCTCCTCAAAAGTACTAAGTACAATTTAAAACACATTTTAAATAAGTACGCTCTTCACTGAAAAGTTTCAATAATAACGCGTTTTGCATATTGAACATTAAATTAGTTCTTTATTTTTGCAAAAAGCATGTATTGAATTTTGAATACTCCATTTATTTTTCTAGAAATTACTTTCCATTTTAATTAGAAACGTAAAATCCAATCGTTTTATTCGGTAGCGATGGTGAAAACCCAGAAATTATCGATGACACATAATTATCATTACAACATGAAGGAACACCCTAATTAGCGGAACTAATATGCAATAAGACGTTCAACAACGATAAATTAAATAAGAAACTCGACAATAAGCAAGAATTTCATTCTTTAAGCAGCACCAATTAACAAAGATAATAAAATTTTAACGATCCTTTAAATTAGTTATTTAGATAAGATAAACAACCTAATAAACGTGTAAAATAAACTGACTACATCGGCTTTATCATTCATATCAACGAGAAACGTATGAAAACTTTCGGAAGCTATTTATGTAGAAATTTATAAGATATAAAAGCCGGTAAATAATCGAAAAGAAATGAATGTTCGATTGTCCGTTTATCGGTCAACTACGAATTATAATTACGTTCCAGTTACTGATTCTAGACGTTTAAAAATGTTGGTTAAGAACAATATATTATAAAGTTATATAGTATAACGAAATACGTCTTAAGTAAAAATGTATTAAAATTTTAACGACTCAGATTGGAAGTAGAATACCCCAGTCACTTTTAATGAAGTATATGCCGATAAACTTAAATAGAAAAATACGACATTGAAGCATTGTATGGTTGTCAACACATTGATGGGAAAAAATTTTTAAAAATGGAATGACAGAAATTTAATCTACAGTTTTGACAAGAAACGCAAGTATATCTTTGTTTAAATTTTTAGAAAGATATTTGCGTGTTAGTTTTTTTAAGTAGGTTACATTTGTATAAGATTTTTCGGTATAGATGTCATTTGTAAATAGATAATTTTCAGATTTTTGAGTCAAATTTCGAGTTAATTAGATTATTATAAAAGGTTTTTTTAAGAGTCACTACATTTCTCAATCAGATTAAAACAGAGTATTTAAATTATTCGTACCCTTTTAGAAAAACAAATGTTTGCACATGGTGACCTACATAAGAGAAGTTTTGGGATAATTACAAACCAGGACTGGGTGAATCTTAGATAAAGTAATTATGAAATATTGTTGTTTTTAGACTTAAGCTCTAAATTTAATTTGTATGTTTTAATGCTTGTGTAAATAATTTTTTGAACGAGTGTTGAAGAAAGATGTTTGTGGATGTAGCTATTATCATTATTTTGTTTGTTAACGAATAATTGTTAAATTATAATTTTGATGTTGGAGTTTAATTGTTTTATTTCATCTGAGCTAGCAAGATAATACGGGCATCTTCAGAAGATAATTATAATCAGATCGTTCTTTTTTATATAAAGCAAGTTTTATTGGCTCCCAGTGTCTGGGTAACACATATACTTACAAATTCACAGCAACATATGTATATTATACACACAAACACAGACACACACACACACACACACACACACACACACACACACATATATATATATATATATATATATATATATATATAAATTAAAGTGATAAGTAGGTCGCAAGAGGTCATTAAGAACCACATTCTCTGAGATAACAGAACTGTGAAAGTAATATTTTCCAATATTTAATTTTTACCCTGTATAATATTCTTGTAAGATTCTCATACAAAATAACACGCTTTAAGTACATATAGTATTGTGACATGTCATTTAAAGTCCAATTTTAAAACAAGTATAATCCAGGAAAACACAAAGCATTCATTGATTAAAAATCCGTGTGTAAATATTTATTTTCTAGAAAAATATCTTTAAAACAAGTTTTATTGCATTTATGCAGACTAAATGTATCGCGAAACGAGTCTAAGGTAAAGATTTATCACCTTAAAATACTAAATAACTTAAAAGTGAAGTTTCTTCTTTAAAATATATCATTTAAAAACAGTTCTAGTCGGTAAAATAAAATTCCTCACTTTTCTAAAATGTAAATTCCATAAAGTATTCATTCTTTTTAAATATATCATTTAACATACGAAAAATACTGCATTAATTCGCATTCTTTCGAGAATGTTCTCAAACCAATAAATCATTTGTAAATAAGCAAAGAACGTCTAATTATTTCCCTTGAATAAATACACGGCGATTCTCGGAAAGCCACAACATCTGCGCTTGTCAATAGATAAGCGTTTCTTTTGGTTAGAGTGTATGAAAATCCATATATAAGTACCCGCGCCTAAGTGCGGCAATGGGTATAAGTTACTCACCGATTTGGAGAATTTTAAACAAAGAGAAGCTTCTTCCATACCACTTTACTTCGGTTTAGATTTTCTAACTCGCCTTCGTTTTACTCAATATTAATACTATTTATACTAATAAGGATTAAAGCATAACTTGAATTAAACGGTTGTTTCTTGAAAACAGATTGGAATATCAAAGAGAGACAAGAATACGTTTTTATGTAAAAAGGGATGCTCTTTCAGATTTCTAAGTCTGTTATATGCTAGATGTAGAGGATAAAAAGTTCATCATCATCACCATTAGGCCCTCAGTCCTAGAACTGGTTGGACGCGTACCCTCATTATTTCCTAGTCTGAACCAACCTTCATATTTCGCTGAAATTTGATCAGTCGGCATCTATTCCTATCTGTGTGCGAAAGTCTGATCTCGGTCTACCCCTACCTATCTTTTTCTATCTCTGCTTGTAATATATCCCGTACTATTCCCCAGAAATGCCTTAAACCGTATCCTCTCCTTCTATTTCTCCTATTTTTTTGTTTTCCACAGATATGTTTCTTTCTCTACTATTCCTAGAACCAATTTATTATTGATTTTGTCTGTCCATGCTACCATCCTCATACATCTGAAGCACATTCTACAAGGCTTCTATCTCGTTCTGTCTCCTTTTCCTACTACCCCTATTTCATAGATGTACTGTGCTGTGCTCCACACTATGCTAAGAAAAATTTTCTTCTTGTATCTATGTTCATTGTCTTTAAACATAGCTGCTGTTCTTTCTTGTTTGATGCAGTTCGGTCACCTTCTATTGTTCTACAGTTTATACCCTATTTCCCTGATATTCAATGGTATGTGAATGGGGGTAAGCAGCTTTTGGCTACCAAGTTCCCCCAGCACTTGTCCTTTGTCGAATTGATAATTTTTCCAATTTATTTTTTCGCACAATCAACATTAGTTGAAAATATTTCACAACCAACACCTGTAGTTGTTTATAATAATCATCAGATTTAAGAGCACTTATTTTTTCGTCATTGGGTTTTACGTCTTGAAACTGGTTGGACTTGTACCTCGGCTTATTTCTGTTCTGAACTAGCCTGCAATTCTCAGAACAGTTAATAGTTTTCCAGTAAACTTTTTCGCACAATTAACATTAGTTGAGAGTATTGCAAAACCAATATCTGTAGTTGTTTATAGTAATCACCATGTTTAAGTACAGTTATTATTTTTGTCATTAGTTTTTCCATGTTGCGACTGGTTGGAAGCGTAACTCCATTGATTTCTATTCAGAGCTAGCCTACACATTTCCCTGAAATTCTCACAGCCCACATCTTTCACTATCTGTGTGCAGTAGTCTAACCTAGGTCTACCTCTACTTCTCTTTTTTTCTATCTCTGCTTCTAATATATACCGCACTATTCCCTCATGTCTTAGTATGTGGCCTATCATCTTATCTCTCCTATTTTTTACTGTTCTCCACATACTTCTTTCTTCCCCTACCATTTCTAGTATCTCTTTGTTCTTAACTTTGCATGTCCATGATATCTTCATCATACGTCTGTAGCACCACATTTCAAAAGCTTCTACCTTCTTCTTATCTGCTTCTCCTACTGTCCAGGCTTTACAGCCATACAGTGCTGTGCTCGACGCATATGTTTTAAGTAATCTTTTCCTTGTTTCTATGTTTGTAGTCTTTGAACACAGTAGTTGCTTTTTCTTGTTAAATGTAGCACGATCTTGTGCCAATCTTTGTTTTATATCTTTTGTGCTTTTTCCGTCTTGCGTTATTTGACTTCCTAGGAAATCTTTAACCTCTTGTAAGTTCTCGTTGCCTATTTGTATTCTTGTTTTCGATTTATTTTCAACTCTTTTACATACTAGAACTTTAGTTTTATTTTTGTTAATTTTCATACCACATTTCTCCGTTAGAACCATTTCATTAAGAGCAGCTTCTAACTCTTCTTTGCTAGATGCTCATAGCGCTATATTATCTGCAAATCTAAGCATATCAATCTTTTGTCCGTGCATATTAATTCCAAATGTCTTCCCGCATTTGATAGTATTCATTGCCTCTTCTATGTACAAGTTAAAAATTAATGGGGATAAGGCACATCCTTGTCTCACCCCTTTCCTAATATTTACTTCTCTACTTTCTTGCTTTAATTCTATTACCGCCGTTTGCTCTTTGTATAAGCTATGTACTATCCGTCTGTCCTTAAAACTCATACCAATCTTTTCGAGTATTTCGAACATTTTTTTCCATTTTACATTGTCGAATGCTTTTTCCAGATCTACAAACCCTATATATTCGCTTTCCCTATTCTCTATTGTTTTCTCCATTATCACTTTCAGAGCTAAAATAGCCTCCCGTGTTCCCCTGTTGTGCCCGAACCCAAATTGGTCTTCTCCCAGTATCTCTTCAGCTCGTTTTTCCATTCGTCTGTGTACAATTCTAGTTAATATTTTTGAAATGTGTGCTGTCAAACTTATTGTTCAAAAATTTTCACATCTATCCGCGCCTCTTTTTTTTGGTATAGTTACTATGATGTTACGTTTGAAATCTTTGGGTATCTCGCCTGTCTCATATATACAGCTTACATGTCGGAAGAGACGTTCTGTTACTGCTTGTCCAGCGGCTTTTAGAGTTTCTGCTTGCACCTTATTTTTACCCGGCGCCTTACCATTTTTCAAACCCTTTAAGGCTAATTCAACCTCATCTCTAAGTATAGAACATTCCAGGTCATGTCTGATTCCTGTTCTAATGCTGATAGTTCCTCTCCTGCATATAAATTCCTATATATTCCTGCCATCTAGCTACTTTCTCTACATTTTCTATAATGACGTTTCTTTCCGCGTCCCTTATATTTTTGCTATATTATTTTATATCCCTAAAATTCCTTCTAACTAATTTGTATGCTTCGTCTGTCTTTCTTAATTCCATCTTAGTTTGTACCTCTTTGCACTTTTCATCAATCCATTGTTCTTTAGCTTTCCTGCATTTGCGAATAATTTTCCATTTTATAGCTTTGTATCTCTGTTTTCTTGTTTCGTCTGATCTATTTTTGTATTTTAGTCTTCTATTAAATTCAGGATATTTTTTGTTATCCATGGTTCCTTATTTTCTTTTTGTGTATACCCCAGAATATCTTTAGCCGCCATGTCTAAGCTCGATTTAATGTTATTCCATTCTGTTTCTACTTCCTTATTATCAGTAATTTTCCCGATATCTTTCAGCAATTCATTTGACTTTTTTTCAAATCTTTCGTGGATATGTTTATCTTTTAGCTTCTCAAAGTCAAAGTGCATTTTTTCGTTCCTCTTTTTCAGATTTTTAAATTTAAGTGCTGCCTTCATAATTACGATGGTGTGGTCAGTGTCTATATCTGCTTCCGGGTAGCTTCTACAGTCTTTTACTTGATTTCTAAACCGTTGCCTAACAATAATGTAATCTATTTGATGTCTTCCTATATCTCCTGGCATCTTCCACGTATATCGTCTTCTAGCATGATGTTAAAATAATGTATTTGTGATGGTTAAGTTGTTCTTGTAGCAAAATTCTACCTGCCTATTTTCCCTGTCATTTCTCGTGCCTAAACCAAATAAACCTACTATCGCCCCTTCCCTACCCTCACCTACCACTGCATTAAAATCTCCCGTGTTTATTAAATTTTCATGTACTTTTACGTATCTTAGTATGTCTTCGATATCTTTGTAGATCGCCTCTACCTCGTCCTCACTGTATACTTGTATTATTACTGTATTTACTGGTATAGATTCAAATCTAACCATAAGTACTCTTTCTTTCTTTTGTAAGTAGTTTTCTACACGTCGTCCTATTTTTTTTCGCATAACTATCCCCACACCCGAATTTCGTTTTTCTGATCCTTTATGAAGTACCCTAAAGTCACCACACCAAAAATCCCCGCCTCTGTCCAGCGGACTTCGCTGATTCCTACTATGTCTAGTGCTAACGTATCCATTTCGAGTTTCAGGTTTTCTAGCTTACCTTGCTACACTTCGTTTACAGTTTTACCTGGTCGGTAATGCAGTTAACAAAATGTTACGCTTAGATTCTGGTACATTGAAATGGCGATAGATGGCTCTTAAAAGCCGGTAATACAATTACCAAAGTTCATAAGATACACATGACGTCACTGATAATTTATATTGCGCCATAATTAAGAGAAGGTACATAAAATTTAAACAATAAAAATTAGATAATCTACTCACGTGAAGGATCAGCTAACCGGCAGGAAATCCGCCACGGTAACCTCGGCATCGCTGCTGGTAGAGTTGGACATCCAAATTATCTCGGGGTCATGGGATGCTCCAGGGTCATCTCCGTTCCTATATGCAGTGGAAGACGGGAATAGGAATTAAGGAAAGATACTCAAGATAAGGAAATCTACATAATAAGATAACACGACACCCGGCACGACTGTTCACTTCAAAGTTCGGCGTAAAAAGCCACGTTTCCGCGCGAGAACCGCGGAACTCCCTCCTCTTTGTAGCATTGCCTTACCCCTATGGGGATAATTCACACTTGCCAATTGCACTATTGTGACGTACCGGAAGCCCCGCCCAGTTCATTTAAAATGTTCGCGCGTCTTGCGTATTTAAAATTATGGCGGAAGCTTCCGCACATTAAAAACTACTTAACATAAAATGTTAAAGTGCAAATTCAGTTTGCACGTAACAATCGCGACAAAGCCACAAAAGAAAAACTTAAAAGAAAAAGTCTGTTAGCACAGTAACAGCTTAAAATCTAAGTCCTTACTACCCTACATAAACCCTAACTTAAAACCTACAAAATGTTTATATAAGGCGCCACCTGGTTTTTCGACCGATAGCACGTCTACCGAAGTACCAGGAAACGGAATAGGTAGCCCGATAGTCTTTGACTACACTACTTACCGACAGCACAAATTTGTCGGGGAGCATGAAACACTGCTTAAACTAACACGGGTGCGACAAGTCGCCTAACCTATCTAAACCTATCTAAACTTATCTAACTAAAGCTAACATAAAGTTCTTATATGCAAACACACATGAGTGTTGCATCAAACTATTCTTCTTTTTGGCAAGAAGTGCCCAAATTTAAAATGTTCATGAGAGTGCGTCACCTTGCACTCTGGCAAATTTTGTTTCTGGTACTTTGGTTTCTTCCGATGCACATTTAACTTGTCCATGACACAGTTGTGAATCCACAAATTTACCAAAAGTACCGCCTACTAAATCCTTATATGCTAACCTGACAAATTACATTTCTAAATCGGGTTAGCTTTTTCACTTAAATTTCAGAAAGATAATTCCCACGTCTGGTCATATATACCACACGTTAGGACGATAAAAGATAAGATAAGATCTCAAATTGATGTTAAAGATAATAGATAAGGTAAAGATATTAAGCTTAAGTTGTTATCCTCAAAGGTAATGAATAAGATAACGGTATTAAGCTTTAGTTATTATTTGAGATACTCGATAAGATAACACGATATTAAGTTAAAGTGATTATAAGAGATAGTAGGTAACATGAATTTAAACAGAAGTTATTGCTCAAGATAACCGGTAAGATAACGCGACATAACTCGAAGTTATTCCTAACGGTAGTCGGTAAGATAACGATAAATTAAACCAAAGTTATTACTAACGGTAATCGGTAAGATAACGATACTAAACTAAGGTTATTACCAAAGGTAATCAATAAGATAACGATATTAAACCTAAAGGTATTGTCAAAGATAATAAAGAAGACAAAGATATTGGCCTAGTTATTACCCAAGACAATGATAACAACAAAGAGTGGCTCCAGTAGAGCCGTTTAAATGGGATTGACCCTATAAAACACAGCGTAGTCTGAAGGACCACCTGCGATATTAATCCGACAAGATAAGATATACACATTTTAAAATTCACTAGACTCCTAAGAGAACTAGTACGATAATTTTCCTAACGAGTGCTTCAACTACGATAAGAAAATCAGACAAAAGTTGACACAACAACTTACAAGTATCATTACAGATACAAACACACAAAAACAACTGTTTTAAGGTAGTTTTTTAAAACGGTAGCACCCTAAACACACAAAAATGCCCAATTATAAGCAGTTAAATACAGATACACTGTCCCCATATGCTAAAACAACCGAGAATTTAATAAGATAACAATAAGAAGCGATAGCGTCTCACCACAAAGTTCAATAAAAATAACGAAAAAAGTTTATAAGTTATGTAGATTTAGTAGAAAAACAAATAAAGATATAGTGTAATGATGTAGTATAATGTGGGCGACTGCAGTAATTCAGAAGAAAACACATGGAATAGACAATCCTAGCCTTTGCAACTGCGAATATGAACTATTTCTTTCAATGGCATAGACTGCGCGTGTCCTATGTGAGCCCAAAGAAGAAAGCATTCACTCAACATCAGCCAAAACCAGTCATAAAATTCAATGGGTTATTTCAACCAAAGTTACGACAATTACCTTTCAATTAAACCATATAAGAGAAATACTAAAGACCGAACAATATGTAGTAGGAAAATTTCAAGGGTTAATTAAATGAAACGACAGAGCTATATTGGGGGTGTAGAGGATGAAGTGATATATGAGTAACGGTATGGTCGAGGAAAGTCAACGAAAAGAAAAGATAGCTAAATTAAGGTAAGTAAAGTTAAACGTGTAAGAAATTATATACTATATGAGAGAAGGAATAAGTAATTAAAGATACTAATTGATGACGAGAACAAAAAAATATTAGGTAGATGGTGAGGAGAATGGGACATGAAAAACTTAATTAGCATTTGGGTCAGCAGAGAATGGCTTAAGGTCTTTAATATGCCACCTGCCTTGGCGTTTTCCTTCAGTATCCTGAAGTTCGTAGATAAGGGGACTAATAACACGTGTGACTTTACAAAGAATGAATTTAGGGGCCAATTTTGAACAAAATTTCTTAGATGCATCCGATAAGACATAGTTCTTTTTCCAAACTTGTTCGCCCAAGGCAAAGGAAATATTTCGCTTACGCAAGTTATAATGGTCCTTACTCTTTTCGTAAGCTTTTAACAAATTTTTTCTAACGTCGTTAAAGATAGAAGGTAGTGACTGTTGGTCCTTGTCCCAACGTACTTTATCGTCAAATTCAATTACGTTAGTATCGTCAGGCACTAAACCATAGTAACTCCCATCGATTGGGGTATATCTTCCAAAAACAAGAAAAGACGGAGTGAATTGGGTTGCTTCGTGTTTAGATGTACGCAAAGCTTGAGCAATTTCAAAGATATGTTCATCCCATGTAGTATGGTCTGAATCAATATAAGACGAGATAGCGGTAATTAACACTCGATTTACTCTCTCGGTAGGGTTTACTTGGGGGTGATATTTTGCGTTAAACCAAATTTTTTGTACTTTGTAACTTTTAACGAAATTCTGAAAATCTTTAGAGATAAATTGTGCACCATTGTCACAAAGAATAATCTGGGGGACACCAAAGATAAGAAAGACATTCTGTTCTAGGAATTTAATTATTGCAGCGGAGGTAGCTTTACGTAAGGGTTGCACCATAACAAATTTAGAAAACCAATCGGTAACAACTAAAAGATATTGATTACCTCTTCTCGATCGAGGGAGAGGTCCTAATAAGTCAAGCGATATTAATTGAAAGGGATAAGATACACGCTTAAAGTTACCCATTAAACCAGGGCGAGCGTCTTGTGAACTCTTATGAGAACCACAAATTTTGCAGCTTTTAATGTAGCGACAAACAGATTGCTTAAGTGTGGGCCAGTAATACAATTCAGATATTTTCGCGAGAGTTTTGTAACACCAAGGTGTGCAGCTAAGGGATCGTCGTGACATAATTTGAGCACCTCACTGCGATTTGCAGTGGGCACAACGAGTTTCCATTCAGGTATATTCGATATTTTATGTGGGGACGAGGATACAAATTTATACAGTCTTTTATTAGTTACTCGAAAGGTAGGAAATTTGTCGGGATTATCGGAAACTTTTCTAATCATATTGAGGTACCAGGTATCCAGAATTAAATTTGGAAGGTTAAGAGAAAAAACATCTCGAGATAACGCATCAGGTACGATATTTAATTTGCCAGGCCTATGCCTAAAGTCAAAAGTAAATTGAGATATACGCAAGTTCCATCTTGCCAAACGACCTGCGGGTTGTTTAAAGTTATTAAGCCAAGTGAGTGCTGCACAATCAGTGATTACGGTAAAGTGTGTACCTTCGACATATCCTCTAAATTTCTCGATGCCAAAGATAACACCCAATAGTTCTCGTTCGGTAGCAGAGTATTTTGTTCGGCAGAAGTTAAGGCACGGCTCGCATAAGCGATTGGATGTTCTAAACCATTGTTTACCTGGAACAACATTGCACCTAACCCAGTAAGTGAGGCATCGGTTTGTATATAAAACTTATCATCGAAATTTGGAGAGATTAAGATAGGTGCTGAAGTGATTAGTGTTTTAATTTGTTCGAAAGCCTGTTGGGATTCTAAATTCCACTCGATAGTTTGGGATTTCTTTTATTTTTAATTAAAGCGGTAATGGGTGCAGATATAGTTGAAAGGTTAGGTAGAAAAATGCGATAGTAGCTAATCATTCCTATCAAACGTTTGATTTCGGTAACAGTTTTGGTGTTTTAAATTTAGTAATAGCATCAACTTTAGCAGGATCGGCTCGTAAGCCTGTCCCATCGACAATAAAACCAAGAAATGTAAGGGATGAACGACAAAATTGAGACTTTTCCCAGTTTATCTTAAAACCTGCTGCATTTAAACGTTCTGCAACTTCATCTAATGTGGCGATATGTTCATCGAAAGAACTTGATATAACTAAGATATCATCTAAAAATACAAAGGCACGTTCTTGATGTAAGATAGGACCTAACGTTTGATCCATAGTACGTTGTAAAGTTTGTGGAGCGTTACAGAGACCAAATGGCAAAAATTATATTCGAAAAGACCTCGGCCTGGGACACAAAAGCAGTTTTTGACGAGAAGATAAGTCAAGAGGTATCTGATAAAAAGCTTGTCTTAGGTCGATAGATGAGATAAATTTTGCGTTACGAAGCCTGCTCAAAATTGAGTCAGTTCTGGGTAGAGGGTAAGCGTCTGGAACAGTAACAGAATTTAGCTTCCTGCCATCAAAACAAACACGCCATTCGTCATTCTTTTTCCGAACTAGCAATACGGGAGAGGTCCACGGTGAATTTGAAGGAGAGATAACACCAGATACTAACATTTTGTCTATTTCCGCATGTAAATGCTTTTGTAAGGCAGGCGATAAGGGATATTGACGTTGCTTAAAGGGAAGGGCATCACCTGTGGAGATAACGTGTGTTGCCGTTGTAACACAACCAAGTTCAGAGGTATTAAGTTTGCGAAATTTGTCGATTGTAGCGTTAAGAGTTACATCTTGGGAGTCAGTAAGAGAGATTTTGTTAGATATTCCTGTAGATGCACAGGAGTTCGTTTTAATAGAGGTTTGCCATGAAAAATCCTGAAAGTAAAGTGACAGATTAAAAAGTTTACAGAAATCAACGCCCAGTAGAAAAGGATACGCTAATGCAGGGACAATCAAAAATAAAACATCACGTTCAAGAGACTCTACACGAATTTTTAACTTAAGGGAACCGGTTACATGTATTTGATTATCGTCAGCTAAATTTATGGAAGTTTTTTCAGGAATAATTTGAATTTTGATATTTTGTTGAGATAATTGATGTAAACCTTCGTTATTTATAAGAGAACATGAAGAACCTGTATCCAGTAAAGCAATTACATTTAAGGAACCAATTGAGATAGATAAGTGTGGACGGTTATCGAAGGGTTTTTTAACAAGTTGTGAAACAGCGGTAGTCTTTTTATGATAAAAGGAATTGACGGTTTGTAACCACTTAGACCACTCGGCTGGAGTAGTGTAGCATAATTCCTCTAATGAAGGTAAGGTATTTTGTACATTAATAGTAGCGGTATTATTATTAGATAAATTTAATGACGGTACAACGTTAGAAGTGGTTTTATAATTTAAATTTATTGGCGTCTGTGTCCGTTGAATGATTGGTGTTGAGGGCGATTTTGGTTTCTTGAGATATTCACACCCTGATTTGAAATATCTCGACGGGAGTTTCCCGATACGTTAGGATTACAGTTGGTGCAGTTAGATTTGTAGATATTTGAGCGACCACAGCCATAACAAAAATATTTCTAGGGTAAGTGCAGACAGTATAGTTATGTCCACTTCGCTTGCAGTTCCAACAGGTAAGTGCGTTATTAGTTACGGTAGAAGGAACGTTAAGTGTAGATACTTTACGGGAAGGTCGAACTTGGCAAGCTAGATCAGGTTCGAGAAGACCAGATAATTTCTCGGGTGGTGGTCGATATTTGTCAATCCTTGACCTCACTTCTTGAAGAGAACGACATAGGTCTTTAAAATGAGCTAGTGAAGATATGGTCTGTAATGCCAAACGTTCTGAGAAATAGGGTTCAAATTTCTAAGTAATTGATCGATAATTTCGGATTCGGAAGGTTTTTTGTCGAGTCTGCTATATAAAGCTTCTAATGAGGTAATAAAAGACACAACATTTTCGTCGGGACCTTGAGTTCGGTTACGAATTTCGTTCCAAAGATCGTTAATGTAGCCATAAGGTAGGAAGTCTCGTTTTAAACAGGCAACTAACTCATTCCAGGTAGAAATTTGGTGTCGTATGTTTCTATACCATATTAATGCTGAGCCTGCGAACAAATCACCAGCTGAGATAAATAGGTCCTGGTCGGTACACCGCGAGAAATTTTAAAATCGTTAATCCGGTCAAGAAAGGATGATAAAGAAACCTTCGAATCAAACCCTTCAAAGGTGAGACCCCATTTGTATACAGGTATAGGTTTTCGTAATGGTTTAGGTTCGGCAAGCGCAAGATTTGAAAAAGGTAACGATATATCTACGTCTGCGTTAGGATTAAGTCTTTCTAAAAGAATTCCTTCAAGCAATAACACCTCGGACAACAAACTTTGTTTAGCTTGAGTCACTTGGTCATCGTTATATAAAGATAATGATTCGATACGGTGTTTGACGTGAGTTATTCTTGAAGTCAATCTCCCTAATTCGATATTAGTAGCCGCAGGATCTGTTTTGTTTATTATACCCGATATATCATCTAAAGATAATTTAATTTCTGATACGTTGAGTGGCCAATCGCCAACAGGGTTTTTAAGATAGCAACGCCTTTGGTTTCCTGTGACAAAACAGCCCTAAGTTGAGATCGCCTATCATTCTGATTGGTCGCAGCTATGATACTTCTGCACTCCAGCTCGTAGATCAATTCCAGCGATTTTAAATGTGATACGTTCATTATGAATACAATATTCAAGACACGATATAAAAATATGCGATTTTGACGCAGGTTAGAAGGTAAAAACACGTTACAGCTACTTTAAGGTAATACGATACGATATTTAGAGGTAAGAACTTGTTAGAACGTCACCGATAACACCAAAGAAACACATTTAAGGTATATGGAAACGAAATCAATGTTCAGTTAAATACATATTTTATAGATAATGACAGACAAGCCTTCCAAAATGGAAAATGGGCGCAGAGGATATGTTATTTAACCTATAAGGCAACAACGTATAGTCAAACACTTCTTAAAAAGGTATACTAGCAATTTATTTCACTCAAGTGTTTTTAAACACTTAATTTTCATGTAAAGATAAACCATAATGCAATTTTAGAATGTAGCATAAAGATGTATTTAAGTTTCAAAAACGGCCTTTCAAAGTTAAGGAAAGCAACTAAAGATATTTTAATAGGTAATTCTATAATACTGTATTTAAAGACATAAGGTAAGGTAAATACTTACATGAATAAAAGTAAAGTTCTTTAAGTGAAGAAGCTATTAATGCATTGTATCCTTATAAAGGAAATTATTCTAACCTAAAAACAAAGAAGAAGCCCTGAAGTTCATAGCCTGAACAGGTTGAAGGCGCCATCTGCTACACTTCGTTTACAGTTTTACCTGGTCGGTAATGCAGTTAACAAAATGTTACGCTTAGATTCTGGTACATTGAAATGGCGATAGATGGCTCTTAAAAGCCGGTAATACAATTACCAAAGTTCATAAGATACACATGACGTCACTGATAATTTATATTGCGCCATAATTAAGAGAAGGTACATAAAATTTAAACAATAAAAATTAGATAATCTACTCACGTGAAGGATCAGCTAACCGGCAGGAAATCCGCCACGGTAACCTCGGCATCGCTGCTGGTAGAGTTGGACATCCAAATTATCTCGGGGTCATGGGATGCTCCAGGGTCATCTCCGTTCCTATATGCAGTGGAAGACGGGAATAGGGAATTAAGGAAAGATACTCAAGATAAGGAAATCTACATAATAAGATAACACGACACCCGGCACGACTGTTCACTTCAAAGTTCGGCGTAAAAGCCACGTTTCCGCGCGAGAACCGCGGAACTCCCTCCTCTTTGTAGCATTGCCTTACCCTATGGGGATAATTCACACTTGCCAATTGCACTATTGTGACGTACCGGAAGCCCCGCCCAGTTCATTTAAAATGTTCGCGCGTCTTGCGTATTTAAAATTATGGCGGGAAGCTTCCGCACATTAAAAACTACTTAACATAAAATGTTAAAGTGCAAATTCAGTTTGCACGTAACAACCTACTTGTTTCATACTTCTGACATTCCACGCTCCGACTCGCAGAATGTTGACGGATCTTTTTCTATACTTTTGGATCACATCCCCCGAAGTAGTCCCCTCCCGGAGATCCGAATGGGTGACTATTTTACCTTCGGAATTTTTTACCCCAGAGGATGTCATCATGTTTACTGATAATTTCTGTACGCAGTGTACTTGGGAAGTAATGTGGTCGCTTCCCGTTGCCTTCCATATCGCAGTAGTGTGTCTTAGAATGTCATACCGACCCCTATGGTCTCTGCCACTCTAAGTACCGAAAAAGCTGCTGCCCTCTTTCGGGGACTTGTCTTAGTCTGGTTCCTCACTAAAGACCCCGCTAATTTGGTTAAACCTATAGTTCGGCTCTTTAGCTCATTGAAACGCGCAAGCCATTCTACCTGTTCTAGTATTTTAGAACGTCATAAAGGTGCAGGTCCGTTCAGAATGGGATAAAAAGTTATGAATAATTAATTATAAGAAAAGGTTGTAAGTAGATCTCTCTATAATCAAAGTGTCATATTCTTTTTCGCTGTATCCAAAAACATAAAGATGCCATTTTTAAGTCGATACCCAAAAATTTTCAAAATAATACCAAAAAAATTGAAATAAAATTATAACGTTCAAATTCAAAACCCTGTACTTCGTAAAACATCAACATTCGGATAAGAAAAGTTTAGCTCAATGGTCATTATTTGATGAATAGTATCTCTAATTAACCATTGTCCCGTTGTTAGTGAAATACTCTCTATACAAATGATTTCTATTAGAAAATAGTTTGAATTAAACCTTTGCAAATAAAATATAGGATTTATTAAACTTCAAAAACTAATCGTTTTGATCAACTTGGCCATGCTTTATTTGTTTTAGTTTTGACGGATAATAAACATTCATTTTCTTGTCATTTGACATAATAATCATTTTTTAACAACTAAAAGAATGTTGTCTGCGTACGATGTTTGGGTATTTTTTATTTTTAAAGTTGAAATTGATGACAATGCTGTAGTGCTGGCGAATTTAATGAATCAGATATTTATGGACGTCCCATGCATCGTTGGTTCGCATATTTTTACAACGGAAATTTTACATTGGAAAATGTAAAACGTGGACGGCCAATTAACACCTTAAACAATGAAGAGTTACGGGAAGAACTTGAACGAACTGTTTCGGATTCGCCCAAAAACTTTGCAGATATTTGACCTGCCAATAAGTACTTTGTCATAATCTTTATTAGCTGGTAATAAAATTTCAAGAAATAGGTTCCAGGCGACTTAGCGCCTGGAAACAAATTGCGACAGCTACAAATGCCATCTTCATTGCTTTATTATAACGAAACTGTACCATTTCTCCGAGGCATTTTTTAACCTGCAATGAAATATAGATGCTTTACTAAACTGCAAATGTTCTAAAAAATGGTTGGATTATGCTAAAGCGCGAAGACATAAAGCGAGAGCAGGACTCCATCTAAGAAAGGTTATGGTGACAAGTGTGGTGGACTTGCGAAGGCGTAGTTCTTTATTCTTTAATGCAACACGGTAAAATCATAACAGCAAGATCATATGGCAAAGAATTACAGCAACCGTTTCCATTTAATCGACGTGCACCAATACTTTTCTTGCATGGTAACGCTAAACCACCACGTATCACAATTCACTGTGAGACAGCTATCTGAGTTGGGATGTGAAATTCTTGTTACCCACTATATTCTCTTGAGTTATCACCTACCGATTACGATTTTTTTCCGAAACCTCCCAAACTATTCGCAGAATTCTCGGTTTATTAGTCGATTCTCTGTAATTGAGGCATTTAAAGAATTTTTGGGCCATAAAGATACAAATTTCTACTAAAGAAATCAGATATTTTATATGCGGACCTGATATAAATATACGGATAAAGCAGTTTCCTATACATAATCGCACAGTACTCACATTATGTTTAACGTTTTTATGTGTATTTGATTGTTTAACACCTACAAGCGCTTTTCTATGCGAGTAGAATTTATCATAGATCTATTTTTACTTTTGTCGTTAAGAAATCAAAAGAACCAATGATCAAGCATTCACAACCTTTCGTTATTAATATTCATCTTATAGTTTCTCAAAAGTAATTTGCTTAAATTAGTTTCGCAGACCTAAGATTAGACAAAGTTCTTGCAGTCCGCATTCTTGGCAGCCAAATAAAAAAAGGTAAATTTATGAAGACTTGCAGGAGAACAAGTTTGAACCGATGACAATGAAACCTAACGCCTAATCACGTGGAGAAAACGTGAAGTTTTGTTTCCTCTTTATTTTACTCGGACCTTTATTTTGTTTCATCGTATTGCAGACAGACATCCGCTTACGAAGGCAACCGTGTGGTTTGTTAAATTATTACATGGCGAATAATTAATAATGGACAGTACTTTTCATTATAATAATTATGCCTTATTTATTTTTTACACAAATAAACCCTTTTACTAAGAGTTTAATAGTATATACTGAGGTTTAAGGACCGTTGCTTAAGTAAACACAAACCACTTAAAACACTTTATTTAAATTTGTTAATTAACGTCAACAGTTATTTATAGGCACCATATTTTGTTTGTAAGTAATAAACAATAATATTATACAGTCGAACACTACTTAATAATGGTATAGTTGTCGCAAGCAAATATGGGATCTGGAAAGGTGGTCGCACTGTGCAGTGGGAACAACTAGAGTAAAAAGTATTTCCAGCTTGGAATACTGTTAGGAAACGTACATCCTAAAAAATTTAAAATGAAGTGGGTCAAAGTTCCTGTTAACCGAAAAATTAAGTGTTTGATCTAGGAACTGGCTAGAGTAGACCACAAGTGCCACTATTGTAAATACGATCTAAGAAATTATTGCAAAGAATATAAACAAAAAAATATTAAAAACTATAATAAATTAATGCATTAACCCGTGAAATAATTTTTTCTTCTTCCTAGTCTTGCTTAATATTAAAATAATAATTTTTCCGTCACTATCATCCCAAAATGGCCAACCTGTAATTTAACATTGGCCAAAACTTAATATACAGTTTTTTGAATACTGCGTTTCATTGCAAATTCCCTTACTTCTTACCCCTTACTGATATTTTAGTACTCCCCTTTTTACTAACTGTTCACTTTTTTCAGACACTAAAAAAGCTGTTGCTCCCTAGCATAGAGGTTACTAATAACTTTAAATTTTCGAACAGTTAACATTGTATTAAACCTGAGCTTCTTACACTCAATAAGTTTTTCAATTTTGTAGTACCAGTGTAGTCGTGCAAGACAAAAGGACTAAACTTTACGGTCGTGTTTTTGAGGATGCATTAGTGCAGTTGGCTTTAAAAACTAGAAAAAGGATATTCGAAAGTTTGAAGTAAAACGAACACAGTTATTCATTTTCATATAAAACAAAAAAAGGAATAAATATAAGTTCAAGTGGTCTTGAAATCTGTAATGGGTTTATTAAGATACTTCGCTCTAACTGGTCAAGCTATACATGACATGACTTGACGAAAAGAAAGAAGATCTCGTTGAGTTCCTAGAAAAACGCCCGACAAGTGACTAAGTCATGATATTCAAAATGAAATACTAAAAATAATGGCGAATAATGTATAACGGGAATTCACTAAACGCATCAAAGAAAGTTTGTTTTTCTTAACAGATGAAGATTCAACGGGTACTTGCTACACCCTAAATAACCCCTTAACTCTTACATAATAAATTTTATGATTTAGGCACGCAAATTTTTTTACCAAGGTTATAACAGGTCTTTACTTACACTTTCGTTCTCCCGCGACGGAATCGAGTTCTCGGGGAGCCGCGGGCAGGGTTCTGGGCAGATTTTCGTCACAGGGATCTTCCCATTTCAGCAGTGCCTTAGAAGAATAAGGTAAAGGTCACTGCATTGAAAAATACGTAATAAACGGCACTCTGACCAAAACACAACCGCTTTAGTTGAGTCCCGGTACTAAAGTAAGTGTGTAATTCCTTGCAGAAATAGTTCTAGATACAATAGAGTTCCACATCACTTTCTCGAATGCAATAAAAAAAATCGTTGAGACGCTATCTTTGCGTATTTATCTGTTCTTCGCATTTTCTTAGGTTCTACTGACAAAACTCTAACCTGCGCTGAACGTCGTTAAGAAGAAGGTGGTGAATCTTTTGATTTTATAGTCTTTAACTTATTTTTTTGTAAAAATGAAGTTCTTGAAATTCCCCTTTCTTTTTTTATATTTCGATCGACTTGAATGGTTATGGATTTCTCCCAAACACTAATTTTTTTCCGTTTTCTGTCTCTGTTTCGCGCACTATTTAGATTATTCTGCAACCTTGCAAAAATATTTGGGCATGGCTGTTTTTCTTTCTGGGAATTGAAAAAGTAAGGTTACTCGCCATCTGTGCATCTTCATTGCATTCCCAAAAATACTTTGGCATAATACGCTTTTCAAAATGTTCAAACATGATTTTTTACGTCCACTTAACTGCGAATATCAATTATTAAACACATCGACAGCAACCCACATTTTTTTGTTTATTTGATTCAGATAATATTTGATTTTGATAAAAGCAGTAAAGTGAATTTCATCCACAGAACTTTGAATTCAATTTTAAAAATTAGTATTTTTGTCAAAAAGGTAATAAATATCACGTGCTTCTCGATTTTGTCACTTTAAAAAATCTCAAGATATAAAATGTAGTATATGGTTTCGTTGAGAAAAAAATGGTCACTTTAATAAGTTAAGAAAGAAGAAAAAAGTTTAGTCAATATTTTTAAAACAACACCCTGTAAAAAGAATTAGGTACGCCACTGAGTTCTACTCAAAAAGCCGATTCGAGAAAATTTTTACAAAATAAAAGTATATTACAAATAACAAAGTTATTGGCATGTTATAAATGGTACAAATATGAAAAACATCCTGTAGCTTGTCACGGAAAATTTCAGTTAAGTTAACGGCCACTAGAAAAGTGCTTAGGTAGCGGCTTTTGGGTTGGGGGTGGTGACAACTTTTGCTCCGGCTTAGTCAGGATGAGACTCTAATTCAGGGTATATCAGAAAATGTATTGCACAGATTATCTTAATAAAGGGGTAGAATTGAATCAGAGCCTGGACAGGGAATGCTAAGGCGCCAGGAACTGATGAAAATAGAGGAGCGTATGAAACCTAAAGTCCTAGTTCCAACAGACTTCGAAGGAACCCCCTTCCAGATCATAAATATAAAACACGCAACTTCACAAACTAACTATCTTTAATATCGCATCGTAACACAAAAACAATTAATGACAAAAATTTTAAACACCAGTTGAATTTCAATATTACATCAATTATGATTAACACAAGCATAGAAAATACAAAATTTGTAAATATTACCGTAAGGAACCCCGCACGAATGCATATCAGGGAAGAATATCTTTTAATTTTCCACTCACTTTAATGTTACTAATTACTCATGTACTCATATTCCCTTGGCCAAGAAAGCATATAGTAGTACGTAAAATGCACCATAAATTAAGTGCTCGGTGTTCTAACCTCAATTTCAAATAAGCACCTCTTGAGAGTAATCTCTAACACTAGTGTAAATATTAGATACCTTAACGTACTGTTAAAATATTTCCCTAATAATCTTAATAAATCACCCTAGGCAGTAAAGAGGGTGTCTAGAAATATACTAAAAATTTGTTTTAAATATTAAATTTTGTACATCAGTAAATTTTGAATGAAGTAGATGTACTTCTTATGAACAGCAATAGCTCAAATTATTAATATTAAGTACTAGTAAGAGAAAATAATATTACTACAATGACACAAAATCAGCACAAACACTAACGAACAATCAAACATGGAATAATCTTACTCAATGATTAGCTTCTGTACGTAGTTATATCTCACATCAAAAGTCGTCGAAGTCCTAGACTGCTGGAATGGTAACCCAGAGTAACGACAGCTGGTCGGCAACGCCAATAAATGAGAAATAATAAAGTTGATAGTGCGACAACGTTCTTGAGATAAAGGAGGCAGGAGCATAAACAGAATGAGGAGCATACACCGAACAAACACAATGACAAGGCGTAGGGAGAAAAAGAACCCTAAAATTTAATATTAGAAATCAAGTTGCAAACAAAAATTGGGATATGAATTACCACGTAAGTGGGTCAATTACATGTGCACTAGCTGATTTAGAGATAACAGGACGTTACAATATTGAGATTTCAATAGCGAACATCTGCACCTACAAAAATTGAAATAATAAAATTTAATCTATTTTAATTCATACCAATTATGAACGCTGATGATGAATTTAAATCCACTATAAGTGAAAATCGAAGCTTTCAAAAGGCATTCTAGAACCATAAAACCAAAATTGCCAAACTCCAATATTAATTTGTCGGTTCTACTTAAATCCGTAATTAATACGATTATATCGGCAGAAATCCAACCTTCACCAACAACGATCGAAAAAGAATGCCTCTTATCCACAAGGACAAAAGCAAAGTACGGCTTATTATCATTTTTGTAATTTTAAATACAGATAAATAACGTAAATTTAAGTACACGGCAATAACTTGTAATTATGAAGGTTAACACAAACGAAGTACAAAGGTATCAACGATTTAGATGGCAGGACAACGCTATCAACAGACAATTGAATTTAGAAATATTATATAAATAGAATGCTGACACAGAAGTGTCAACCGGAAGGTTACAAGCTCATAAACGATTAAAGATATCGAAGTGCGGTTTTTGGCATTAGAAATTTCACTACAATCGAGTCCATGACATGTCAGTTAGTTTTTGTCTGCCTCCTCTAAAAATTGGCATCAAAACTATCCAATTTGAACCACCCTATCTACTCCGGAATACAACCGTTCCTTTAACCAGACAGTTATTGATTTGCAAGTTTTGTGTCCAAAATATTTATTAGCCCTAGATCACATGTTTAATTTTAATTCTTTTTTGTTTTGTCTTATTAGTATTAATACAGTAACGATTTTTTTTTACTCTAGAGTGATTTATTTTATGACGAAAGTCAGTCTCTTCTGGGCTTGAGTGCTGTTTACCTTTCTATATTTTTTTAATTTTGTATTTTATTTTCTTTCAGGTGATACGTAAGGTCATTCAACTTCACATTGGGAGCGCGTGGCAGATGCTTTACTGTGATAGTCCCTGGAGCCTTCCGAGTAATAAGTTCTTATGGTTTCTTACTTCTTTACCCGCGTCATTCCACCACGAGTCTCGATTTTACAATCTTTGAATTTTTTTTTATAAATAGTATTTAAATGTAGCTGCCTTATAGCATTTGTTTGCTAATGGCCATATGAATCTAGAGTTTATTTCTTTTAAGTATCATTATAAAATTATACTGTGTTAGTTGAAACTTAAGTTTATCAAAGTTTCTGTTAATTGAAATTGACTGTCGCGTGTAGACGTGCATAAAGATAACGCGTGCGCACTTACAGAGAAAGCAACGTAAGAACGTACACCTATATTTGTAGCCATTTTTTTTTTAAAGTGCTGGGCATTATCAGCTAAAAATGGTTGATGAAACCGCAGCATGGGCGCAGAGGTTCGCCATTAAATATATATTATAAAGGTGCTCCCACACATGGAAGACATGTTTGCTTTCGTTACGCAAACAACGTGTATTTTTGTTTAAAGAAAACAACATCAATTCTTATTTGGGGAAAACAATATGCATTCTTGTTTGGAGAAAACGACGTTAATTTTTTTTCTAGAGAAGACTGCAATAGTTTTTATTTGTAGCAAAATTAGCTTAATGATGGATATTTGGATTTAACATGCTTAATCGTACTGTTAAAAGTTGGTCAAGTTTAATATGCAAAGATAAAACAAGTCTACAAAGCTCGAAGATTTTTATAAAATTTTGTAGTGTACTTTATTTGAAGATAAAATTTATTAAAAGTTGGATATTGTTTGCAGTTCACCTAGAATAAGTAGTAGAAGATATGATGATTCGTCTTCAAAATCGTTTTGCCGACTTTCGATAAGGTATCTAAACTTTTGTGGGTTAAACTAAACTTTTCAAAGTGAGTCAAAAAACTAAAATTTAAAGTGTATTTTTTGAAGGATTGGTCGTTAAAAATGATGGAAAATTAATACTTTTAAATATAATGAATGAATTGTTTAATAACCGTTATTTTTGCTATTTAACTGTAAAACTAAAATTTCAGCTTGCTGTCAATGGAAATTCTTTTGATAATGCAAACACATGATTCATTTTGAGTTGTCATAAATAAAAACAAATATGTTATTTGTTCAAAAACACACATACTAAATGTGTGCAATAGTCTAATCTAAGTCTATCTCTACCTTTCCTTTTTCCATCTCTGCTTTTAATATGTTCCGTACTACTCCCTCATGTCTTAGTATGTGTGTCCTATCATCGTCATCATCATCAGTAGGTCTTCAGTTCTGGAACGAGTTTGATGCGTACCTCCTATTCTGAGCTAATCTACAAATTTCCCTCAAATTCCCACAACCTACATCTTTCACTATCTGCGTGCAATAGTCTTATCTAGGTCTACCTCCACCTCTCTTTTATAATACCTCTGCTTGTAATGGTCTGTCGATGCTATCATCATCACACATCTAAGCACCATATTCCAAAGGTTTGTACCTACTTCCTGTCTGCTTCTCCTACTGTCCCCATTACATAAGTTCTGAGCTGCACACATATGCTTTCAACAATTTTTTCCTTGCTTTGTTTGCTGTTTTCGAACATAGCCGATGCTCTTTCTTTTTAGAAACTGCACATCTCCTCTTCTATTGTTTTCTAAATATATACCCTATTTCACAGATATAATGTTGTACGCGAAGGGGGTTAAGCAACCTGACGGCTACTAACATCTCCCTTACACATTTGCCGAATGTTGTTATTATTATCATTAATTTTTACGCCTTTATTAGTAATTATTGGGCGCTGAATCTGGATCCAACCATCACAAATATTTCATTTGACAATGGTTGGAAGTAAATTTGAAACGGCTGTTTCTTAATGGTGTCTCAAGTTAACCTAGCCTACTTCCATGGTATTTAATAGCTATTTAAATTTATTGTTAAAATTATTATTGATATTATTCATTAATAGTTTTCCAATTAATCCGTTCCCACAATTAACATTTGTTGAGAATATTGCAAATCAACAACTGTAGTTGTTTATTATAATCATCAGGGTTAAGTACAATTACTTTTTACTGGTTGAACGCGTACCTCCATTGATTTCTATTCTGAGCTAATCTATACATTTCCCTGAAATTCCCACAACTTACATCTTTCACTATCTGCGTGCAATAGTCGAACCTATGTCTATCTATATCTCTCTTTTTTTCTATCTCTGCTACTAATATATTTCGTAATGCTTCCTCATTCCTTAGTATGTGACCAATCATTCTATCTTTTTTTTACTATTTTCCACATGTTTCTTTCTGCTCCTATCATTTCTAGGACCTCTTTGTTCTTAAAATTGTCTGTCCATGATATATTTATCATACGTCTGCAGCACCTCATATCAGAAGCTTTTATCTTTTTTCCTATCCGTTTTTCCTACTGTCCAAGTTTCACAACCATACAGTTCTGTGCTCCACACATGTTTTGAGCAATCTTTTCCTCGTTTCTATGTTTGTTCTCTTTGAACGCAGTAGTTACTTTTTCTTGTTTAATGCAGCACGGACTTGTGCTAATCTCTATTTTATATCTTTTACTTTTCCCATCTTACGTTATTTGGCTTCTTAGCTAGCAGAAATCCTTAACCTGTTGTAAGTTTTCATTTTCTATTGGTATTCTGGGTTGTGACTTATTTTCCCCTCCTTTACATACTAGTATCTTAGTTTTGCTTTTGTTGATTTTCGTACCATATCTCTATGTCAGTAGTGTTTCCATTTTATTAAGGGCGGCTTCTAACTCTTCCCTGCTAGATGCTGATACAGCTATATCATCTGCAAATCTAAGGATATCAATCTTTTGTCCCTGCAATATAATTCTAAATGTCTTCCTAGATTTCACAGTATTTATTGCCTCCTCGATGTACAAGTCAAAAATCAGAGGGAATAGGGAACATATTGTTTCACCCCAATCCTAATATTTACTTCTCTACGTTCCTGCTCTAATTCTATTGGAACATTCTGTTTTTTGCATAAACTATGTACTATCTGTCCATCTCTATAACTAATTTAGTATTTTGAACATTTCTTTCTCCATTTTACATTGTCGAACGCTCTTTCCGGATCTAAAAACCCTATATATCTTGCTGTTTTCTCTATTGTCACGATTAAAGCTAAAATGGCCTCCGTGTTCTTCTGTTTCACCTAAACCCAAATTGATCTTTTCCTAGTATTTCTTCAGCTCGTTTTTTCATCCATCTTTGTACAATTCTAATTAATATTTTTGACACGTGTGCTGTCAAACTTATTCAAATTTATTCGAAAATTTTCACATTTATCCGTACGTTTCTTTTTTGCTCCAGTGACTATGGTGTTATGTTTGAAATCTTTGGGTATCACGTCTTATTTCCCATCTTACATATAAGTTACAAGTTGGAATGATGATGTTCTGTCACTGCTTGTCTAGCGGCTTGTAGAATTCTACTTGCAATTTATCTGTACCCAGGTGCCTTATTATGTCTCAGACCTCTTGATGCTAATTCAAACTTATATCTAAGTATTGGACATCACAAGTAATCTTTCTCAATATTTAATTCCTGTTTTAGTGCTTCTAGTTTCGTTGTCCTACATATAAATTCTTGCTAGTTAACCAGTTTCTTCCCATTTTATAATGATATCTTCTCTTGTGCCCTTATATTTTGCTATACGGGTTTATATCCTCAAATCGATTCTATATTATTTGTATATTTCGTCTGTTTTTGTCATTTCTATCTTAATTTGTACCTCTTTGCACATGTCATCAATCCATTGTTCTTTAACCTTTACCTACCACTGCATTAAAATCTCCATAATTATTAAATTTTCTTGTCCTTTTACGAATGTTAGTATGCTTTCGATACCTTTGTGGATCCTTCTACCTCTTCCTCACTGCAGCTAGAGGTGGGCATTATACTTGTGTATTATTACTGTATCTCCCCGTTTAAGTTCTATACTAACCATGAGTACTCTTTCATTCTTTTGTAAGTAGTTTTCTACACGGTGTCCTATCTTTTCTGTATAACTATCCCCACACCCGAATTTCCTTCCTTTAATCTTGTATAAATTCCCCTATAATTCCGCTCTAAAAATCTGCCGCCGTTGACAAACTGCGCTAATTCCTACTATGTCTAATGCTAACCTATCCATTTCAATTTTCAAATTCTCTAGCTTACCCACTTGCTTCATGCTTCTGACATATCTCGCTCCGACTCGTAGAATATTCCCGGCTTTTTTTCAAACTTTCCGATGACAAAATCTCTTAAGTAGTCCCTTCCTGGATATCCGAATTGGAGACTATTTTAATTGTGGAATCTTTTACTCTAGAGGATCCCACATTTTAAAAGCAATTTAAGTACTCGGTATACTAGGACGGTAATGTGGTGGTTTTTCGTTGCCTCGCATCGCAGTAATGTCTAATGCCATACCGACCCCTATGGTATCTGCCATTTTAAGTGCCGAAATAGCTGGTGCCCTCTTATAGGGACCTGTTTTAGTCTGGTTTTACTAAAGACCCTCTCATTTGGTTAAACCTATAGTTCGACTCTTTGGGTCGCTGAAACACAGGCCCTTCTATTGGTTCTAGTATTCTAAAACTTCTTCAAGGTTAGTATGACTATAATTTTGAAATTGGTTTTAAGTGAAAGTGAATTTTCAATAAATTTGGATCTAAGAATCAAGAAATGAATGATTAATTAAATTGTTAACTTGTAATTAAGAACTTTGACTTTATTATTATTATGTTTAATTGTATTGATCTTTTATATTTGAAAAGGCTATATGAAATATTTTCAGAAATTCAAAACGTAAGTAAAAAGATAACGACAATACGACTAAAGATTACCTTCTGTAGTTTGTGTTATATAAAATGTATTTGTAATTTATAACTTTTGGTATTTTTGAAAAAGTACAAATAGTATCTCCAAATATAAATTTAAATGTGACTTTCATTTCAGAGTCAACTGTAACAACAAGTTGTGGTTGGTGCGTAATCAGACTGATTTCGAAAATATTTGTGGTAAATTGTTGATAATTTATTGATAAATCTTGGGTTAATTGTTAGATGATTTCTGCATCCCTCCTCAATCAAATTAATTTTATTTATGCTTGAAGATGCAGTGACGCCCTCTGATCTTCTGAAATTTTGAGTTACCACATTCAACACATTCCCCAACTCATGCTCTCCGTGAATTGAGACTCTAGCAAGTCGTTAGTACATTAGTTGGGCATCCAATTTTGTTTCACTGGGTCCTGACGTGGAGCATCCATTCTAATTTTACGGACGTCCAACACCAGAACCCACCTAGTACATGTATATTAATTATAATATATAGTTTTAAAGTATTGTTCAATTTCTCAGTAGCTTCAATTAACTGTTTTTGTATCAGTTATTATTTATTTAAATAACTAGCTATTACGTTAATTACTATAATTATTTTTGTATAATAAAGATTTAAATGTATACGCTACTTAATTTCTGTGTCAAGATTTTATATAACGTGTACAAAGGAATTCAGAGAAAAAATTAAAGTTTGCTAATCTCTCAAAAATTCCTATACTGTTTTATCAAATGATCTAACTCGTTTTTATGCAAATGTTCCGGATACGATACCTTTACGATGATATAATTTTCGTTGGGTATGGATTTGTGACAAGAACACAACTTTTAATGCATTTTATCTGTTAAAAGTAAGTTAAGCTAATGACCCTCTAAAACTAGTCTTTACAAATTGAATATCGTCGGCAAAAAACGAATATAATTAGATGGTTGTTAAATGCCTCGGGTTGGTTGATTGATGATATAAAACATAATGAAAAGTTGTTTATGGTACGCAGGTTAATGGGCAGGTGAATGACCAATTTACCATAAACGTTAGAAAATAAAAGTGAAATTATCGGCGCACAAAATATATAAATAAATCATTTTCTTTCGTTAATAAAATACAAAAATTTTAAAAAACTACATTTTTAAATATAATGCCTATAATGGAATTACATAAGCCCTGATAATTGTTGACGCAATGTTGAATAGTACAATTCTATCTACTATAATTTTTAAATTGTTAGTTATTTTAGTAGGATGCTACAAATTAGATTCGCTGAAACGGTTTTGATTAAAAAATAGTATAATGACTACATATAATTTTGAAATACATATTTTTTAAAACGATATCTGGTGTTTACATTAACACTTCATTTAAAATGTGGGATAAGTGAAAATCGGTTTCATTCGAAGCCTACTGTTGTAATTGCTCGTAATATCAAGGCAAGTGTTTTTAAACGGTTTAATATCTCATAAATTAACAAACTTATAAGCTTTTGAAATTTTCATGGTGTTTAAAATTTAAAAATTTATGTAATTTTAAGAAATAATATAGAAACAAAGATTCCTCTCGCACTTCTAGTTCGAGGTCTGGAAAAACTTAACATATTCACCAATATCGTTAAGAGCAAGTTTCTGTTAGTTGAAATACGAAGGAACAATTAGAGCAGGTATTTTCTCATCTGTAAAGCTATTCCTAAATTTTCGCGATTCGAATTATGGTTGGCGCCTAATAATCCATCAATAATACAGGTTTTCTGTTTGCGTAAATAATTTGTTTGGATTATAATATGGCAAAATGTAACTTCAACATTAGATCTCAACAATCAACTTTATTTTCTAAGGAAGGTATTGCTATTCTAAAGTTTTGGAGTAATAAGCTTTTTAAAATTAACTTTAAAAGTTAAGTTACAAAGTTCACTTGCTGTTATTTTAGTTATACGACTCTCAACAGAATCCATTTGTATTTAAAAAAACATGTCGTTGGATAGCATTAATCGTTCTTTAAAATTGAATTATCAAAATATTATCATGATAGCACTTATGTATGAAAGGTAATTTTATATTAATTATTACATTTCAATTGAATAACAAGTCCAAAAATTTTTAATGATTTAGTAACTTGTTCACACATATTCGTCGCGAAATGTGACAACTTTAAAATGTGTATAATTAATGTTATTATAACTAGAATATTTCAAATTTGAAATTATTTTAACAGAGACTTTAGAATTTTTTCTATTTAAAATTTAATGTAAACTAATACATATGGTGAATTAACATACTTTTAATAAGTTGTATTATCATTAAAATAATGTAACCTCCTTGGATTAATTGCGAATAATTTATGAACCAAAAATGACATAACACTCAACATCCATGGTTGTTTGTAAATTTCCATGTTTATGTTTACAAGCGATAAGTAAATTATTACAGCAGTGTTACTTTGTGAAGCTATATACTATGTTATAATAGTTTTTAAAAAGGGTAGTGTGCCGTATCCCAAAACGTAACTAGATATTCTACAATATTCAATATAAGCAAAAAATTGCATCATGTTAAAGTAATGTTTATTAAAATATCTTAGTGGAACCATCGAGAAATAATACTAATACAAATTTGTTTCGGCAAACGACCTTGGCTATTATTAGAATGCACTATGTCTAACTTTGCTTGCTGTTCAACAAATTCGAATTCGCTGAAGGTCATTTACGACGAATAGTTACAGGAATGGAGCGAACTAATAAACCAGCATCGTTCACGTAGTCCTAGCAACTGGTATTTGCCTAACGTAGAAACGAACCACTAAACTTACTAAAGCTAATAATAAAGTAGATTCGTTTACCAAGTTATATATATATGTTTTCATCATTACATTTTAATCGTTAAAGCGTCATTGTTAACTCTTAACGTAATCTACATTACTTGGATTCTTTCACTAATTAACAACATACTTCTACATATAAGTTATATTGAATATCGTTTGGTAAACGTATGTCCTAGCGTATATTCACTAAAAATTGAATTTTTAAATAAACATGATTAACTGTGTTTAGTATTCTAATTTTTACATTATTAAAATTATTGACAATAATAGTTTAATTGGAATAACTATCATAAATTTAAATTTTAATTTTAAACAAATTATTATACATTAGTAAGCATTTGTAAACGATAAAACTTTACAAAAATGTTAATTGAAGCTCTGAAATTAATCAACTAATTATATCATTATTAATTATATGTTGTTTGAGTCCGTAAATAGAAGGATGTCCTCAGCTCAGTGAAACAAATTGGCCCATATGTATAAATAATGTCACTTGCGAGATATGGGGAAATGTTTGGTACTAAATCAGATGACAAGGGCGTACTCACTTCAGCATAAATAATTGATTGAGGGATGCAGAAATCACTAACAATTAACCCAAGTTTTAAAAATTATCAACAACCAAAATTTTTCGAAATCAGTCTGATTACGCACCAACCACAACTTTTACTGACTCTGAAATGATTTTAAATTTAATTAAGATACTATTTGTGCTAAAAAAATTTAAATTTATATTTATAACAAAAAACTTTATTTTTCTTTCTTATACTTTGAACGCTCTTTCCGGATCTAAAACCCTATATATCTTGCTGTTTTCTCTATTGTCACGATTAAAGCTAAAATGGCCTCCCGTGTTCTTCTGTTTCACCTAAACCCAAATTGATCTTTTCCTAGTATTTCTTCAGCTCGTTTTTTCATCCATCTTTGTACAATTCTAATTAATATTTTTGACACGTGTGCTGTCAAACTTATTCAAATTTATTCGAAAATTTTCACATTTATCCGTACGTTTCTTTTTTGCTCCAGTGACTATGGTGTTATGTTTGAAATCTTTGGGTATCACGTCTTACCCATACATATAAGTTACAAGTTGGAAGAGATGTTCTGTCACTGCTTGTCTAGCGGCTTGTAGAGATTCTACTTGCAATTTATCTGTACCCGGTGCCTTATTATGTCTCAGACCTCTTGATGCTAATTCAAACTTATATCTAAGTATTGGACATCACAAGTAATCTTTTCAATATTTAATTCCTGTTTTAGTGCTTCTAGTTTCGGTCCTACATATAAATTCTTGCTAGTTAACCAGTTTCTTCCCCATTTTTATAATGATATCTTCTCTTGTGCCCCTTATATTTTTGCTATACGGGTTTATATCCCTCAAATCGATTCTAATTATTTGTATATTTCGTCTGTTTTTTGTATTTCTATCTTAATTTGTACCTCTTTGCACATGTCATCAATCCATTGTTCTTTAACCTTTACCTACCACTGCATTAAAATCTCCCATAATTATTAAATTTTCTTGTCCTTTTACGAATGTTAGTATGCTTTCGATACCTTTGTGGATCGCTTCTACCTCTTCCTCACTGCAGCTAGAGGTGGGCATATATACTTGTGTATTATTACTGTATCTCCCCGTTTAAGTTCTATACTAACCATGAGTACTCTTTCATTCTTTTGTAAGTAGTTTTCTACACGGTGTCCTATCTTTTTCTGTATAACTATCCCCACACCCGAATTTCCTTCCTTTAATCTTGTATAAATTCCCCTATAATTCCGCTCTAAAAATCTGCCGCCGTTGACAAACTGCGCTAATTCCTACTATGTCTAATGCTAACCTATCCATTTCAATTTTCAAATTCTCTAGCTTACCCACTTGCTTCATGCTTCTGACATATCTCGATCCGACTCGTAGAATATTCCCGGCTTTTTTTCAAACTTTCCGATGACAAAATCTCTTAAGTAGTCCCTTCCTGGATATCCGAATTGGAGACTATTTTAATTGTGGAATCTTTTACTCTAGAGGATCCCACATTTTAAAAGCAATTTAAGTACTCGGTATACTTGGACGGTAATGTGGTGGTTTTTCGTTGCCTCGCATCGCAGTAATGTCTAATGCCATACCGACCCCTATGGTATCTGCCATTTTAAGTGCCGAAATAGCTGGTGCCCTCTTATAGGGACCTGTTTTAGTCTGGTTTTTACTAAAGACCCCTCTCATTTGGTTAAACCTATAGTTCGACTCTTTAGGTCGCTGAAACACGCAGGCCCTTCTATTGGTTCTAGTATTCTAGAACTTCTTCAAGGTTAGTATGACTATAATTTTGAAATTGGTTTTAAGTGAAAGTGAATTTTCAATAAATTTGGATCTAAGAATCAAGAAATGAATGATTAATTAAATTGTTAACTTGTAATTAAGAACTTTGACTTTATTATTATTATGTTTAATTGTATTGATCTTTTATATTTGAAAAGGCTATATGAAATATTTTCAGAAATTCAAAACGTAAGTAAAAAGATAACGACAATACGACTAAAGATTACCTTCTGTAGTTTGTGTTATATAAAATGTATTTGTAATTTATAACTTTTGGTATTTTTGAAAAAGCACAAATAGTATCTCCAAATATAAATTTAAATGTGACTTTCATTTCAGAGTCAACTGTAACAACAAGTTGTGGTTGGTGCGTAATCAGACTGATTTCGAAAATATTTGTGGTAAATTGTTGATAATTTATTGATAAATCTTGGGTTAATTGTTAGATGATTTCTGCATCCCTCCTCAATCAAATTAATTTTATTTATGCTTGAAGATGCAGTGACGCCCTCTGATCTTCTGAAATTTTGAGTTACCACATTCAACACATTCCCCAACTCATGCTCTCCCGTGAATTGAGACTCTAGCAAGTCGTTAGTACATTAGTTGGGCATCCAATTTTGTTTCACTGGAGTCCCTGACGTGGAGCATCCATTCTAATTTTACGGACGTCCAACACCAGAACCCACCTAGTACATGTATATTAATTATAATATATAGTTTTAAAGTATTGTTCAATTTCTCAGTAGCTTCAATTAACTGTTTTTTGTATCAGTTATTATTTATTTAAATAACTAGCTATTACGTTAATTACTATAATTATTTTTTGTATAATAAAGATTTAAATGTATACGCTACTTAATTTCTGTGTCAAGATTTTATATAACGTGTACAAAGGAATTCAGAGAAAAAATAAAAGTTTGCTAATCTCTCAAAAATTCCTATACTGTTTTATCAAATGATCTAACTCGTTTTTATGCAAATGTTCCGGATACGATACCTTTACGATGATATAATTTTCGTTGGGTATGGATTTGTGACAAGAACACAACTTTTAATGCATTTTATCTGTTAAAAGTAAGTTAAGCTAATGACCCTCTAAAACTAGTCTTTACAAATTGAATATCGTCGGCAAAAAACGAATATAATTAGATGGTTGTTAAATGCCTCGGGTTGGTTGATTGATGATATAAAACATAATGAAAAGTTGTTTATGGTACGCAGGTTAATGGGCAGGTGAATGACCAATTTACCATAAACGTTAGAAAATAAAAGTGAAATTATCGGCGCACAAAATATATAAATAAATCATTTTCTTTCGTTAATAAAATACAAAAATTTTAAAAAACTACATTTTTAAATATAATGCCTATAATGGAATTACATAAGCCCTGATAATTGTTGACGCAATGTTGAATAGTACAATTCTATCTACTATAATTTTTAAATTGTTAGTTATTTTAGTAGGATGCTACAAATTAGATTCGCTGAAACGGTTTTGATTAAAAAATAGTATAATGACTACATATAATTTTGAAATACATATTTTTTAAAACGATATCTGGTGTTTACATTAACACTTCATTTAAAATGTGGGATAAGTGAAAATCCGGTTTCATTCGAAGCCTACTGTTGTAATTGCTCGTAATATCAAGGCAAGTGTTTTTTAAACGGTTTAATATCTCATAAATTAACAAACTTATAAGCTTTTGAAATTTTCATGGTGTTTAAAATTTAAAAAATTTATGTAATTTTTAAGAAATAATATAGAAACAAAAGATTCCTCTCGCCCTTCTAGTTCGAGGTCTGGAAAAACTTCCAACATATTCACCATATCGTTAAGGAGCAAGTTTCTGGTGAAATAGAAAACATATTAGAGCAGGGTTTTATAGAGAAAGCTTCCACACATTTTGCGCGATCGGCTGTATGGTTGGCTGCCTAAAATCCATCAAAAACAGGTTATTCTGTTTGGTAAATAACTTTTGTTGGATTGAAAATATGCAAAATGTAACTTCACCATTAGACTCACAAAACTTTATACTTTCTAAGGAAGGTTTGCTTTTTTTCTAAAGTGGAGTAATAAGCAAGAATTAGCTGTTAAAAGTAATGTTAAAATTCACTTGCTTTATTTTAGTTACTACATCTCACAGAATCCATTTTGTATATAAAAAAAAGCATTCGTTGGATAGCATATAATCGTTCTGTTAAAAAAAATTTCAAAAATATTGATCATGATAGCCGTAGTGTACTGAATGGATTTTATTGAATTATTACATTAATTGTACGCCATTTTAATAGAAGTTGTTCACGACTTTCGCCGAAGATGGCACTGTTAATGATGTGTAGAATAAGGTTTAAACTAGAATATTTCAAATTGAATTATTTTGGACTTTGTTTTGTCGCATTGAAATGAAGTAAACTAATACTATATGGTGAATTACCTTTTAATAAGTGTAATATAATAATGATTGGATTAATTGCGAATATTTATGAAGCCAAAAATGACATAACCTCAACATCCATGGTTGTTTGTAAATTTCCATGTTTATGTTTACAAGCGATAAGTAAATTATTACAGCAGTGTTACTTTGTGAAGCTTATACTATGTTATAATAGTTTTTAAAAAAAGGGTAGTGTGCCGTATCCCAAAACGTAACTAGATATTCTACAATATTCAATATAAGCAAAAAATTGCATCATGTTAGCAAGAGTAATGTTTATTAAAATATCTTAGTGGAACCATCGCAGGGAAATAATACAATACAAATTTGTTTCGGCAAACGACCTTGGCTATTATTAGAATGCACTATGTACCTAACGCTTTGCTTGCTGTTCAACAAATTCGAATTCGCTGAAGGTCATTTACGACGAATAGTTACAGGAATGGAGGAAAATAAACCAGCATCGTTCCGTATCCTAGCAACCGGTATTTGCCTAACTTGGAAACGAACCACTAAACTACTAAAGCTAAAATAAAGTAGTTCCCTCTATCATGCGAAAGCTATACCACAAAAGTGGCTATTTTAAAATTAGTTCGTGTTATGAAAATAGAGGGATGCTATCGCGCCCTTATTTGATGGTGAAAAGGAAGAAAATTAAAATAATATTTTTTTTTATTTTCAAAATAAATTGGGGAGGGGAGGCAGAGCAAGTTAATCGCCATTAATTTGGTAAGTTAGGGCATATTAATTCATAATAATTCACAACAAAAGTTTGAAATTTTCTTTTCTTGAAAACACTAGGCATATAGATTTATATTATTTCAATGGATGGATATTTGATTGGCATTATTCGTTTAGTATCAAGTAAAACTTTCCAAAAACAAGGAATCGTCAATTTTTCTGAAAATTGCAATCATTATTATTCTAAAACGTTGCATGCATGTTGATACGTAATTTTAAGGGTTTATTATTCCATTCAATAAAATTAACATTTACAGTGATATGCCGCAGTATTGAAGTAAATATTTTATCTATAAGGAAACATTTGGATTTCAAAGTTGCTTATCTGAAGATAGTAGTCTGAATTGAGGGATTTTACATATTGTTGATAAAGTTGGTTCTCGCATGGATGGAGCGCTAAACAAATCAGGTACATTTTGTGTCAAAAAGCATTATTATTGCAGTTGTGTACGTAATTTTTAGCAGGATTAATATACTTGGAGAATAGTAAAATCCCTAAACGACCTTAGGTTGTTGTAATCTGGGGGTAAGTTATAACTACGAGTGTAGTCTCATGAAATATTATTCCTGATGTTCTGCAAACCAATGCCGTTATTAAAAGTGATGCAGTGATTAATAAAACTTAGTGCAATGTTTAGTATCTAAAATTATTATTAATTTTTCCCAATTTTAGAAAATTATAAATAGACCTACATATTTTAAATTAGTTTAAGTCAGAGTTAATTATTTGTAGAGCTTCTATTCCATTCTATTCTATTCCATTCTGTACTATTCTGTTCTTGCCTTCCACGGTATAGCGCTAGTGAAAGTCTAGTATAATTTAAGTCAAACAATTACATTGTAAAGCAGGTTCTAGTAGTAATTGATTTGAATAAAAGACCATTATTTATGGAGCATTGATATTTTTATTGTTTAGAGTTTAAAGTACTTGTTACCCGTAAGACATACGAGTCAGGAAGAAAAGAACGAAATCAGTAACGAAATTCTGGCCCGAATTACCGTAACAAAAAGAGGGAAAAACAGAAACTGAATGCCACGTTAACACATTCGGACATTGGAGGTTGTAAAGAACGAAACAAAGAATACACAACCCAATTTGCCTTAAAAAGCAATGATTAGTATACATACAACTTATACAAGCGGATAAAACAGTACTCTATCCAATACTATAAAATATAGCACTCGATTAATATCACAGAAAATGAACAGAATAATTATGGGATTTATTACAGCATTTTTAATACCTAGTAACTTATAGAAATAAAAAATATCACATATGACTGTAAATATATATAGAACTAGAATCTTACCTAATTAATTACTATGTTGGCGAAAACTAGCTCATTCAAAATAGAATCTACAAAAACCTAAGAAACAAAGTACATACTTACAATAGTACATTTAGGCGCAATCAATAAACCAGCACCAATAAATAATCAAGTATTACAGCCGATGTATCATTATCAAGTATGTATATTAGAAACTAATTCGCTCTGACGAGGTTTAAGAAAGCCGAAACCGGTCATTGGATTTTTTTTTTGTATATTTTTGTATATCAAATTTTTTAATCATGTAAGTTGACTAGTTTATTCATATATTGTTATTGTAAAAAATGTTTATTGTTATTATTTTTCAGAATTTATTGTTACGTGCCGAAAATTTCGGCACTAGACATTTTTAAATAAGTGTTAAAATTAAATTAAAATAAGTGTTAAAATAAATAAGTGCGGGAATTTTGCGCCATAAATTTAAAAGACTTGTTGCGCGTATTTCCGTCACTTCAGAAGTGCGTTGCGCGAATTTCGCGCCGACGCGTGTGGACGAAGGAGTAGTGGGAAATTTCCGAAAGACGCGTGGGGACTTGCCTTTGAAACGTGAATAAGAGTGGTTGGTCTGGTATCTTTTCGTATCTTTTTGTTATGTAGATCCCTTTTTTTCTCTTATTTTTGATTATTGTTCCTTATAAACCCGTTCCTGTCGATACCTCTGCATAGGAAGAAGATATTAATTTGGATGCAACCTGGTTCAAGATCCACGACCCGAGGAATAACGAATCCACGGAGCCCCGCAGCCGCCATTATGAAATAATCCTGAAGGAAGCCACGAACCGCCATCAGGAAGTAATTCTGAAGGAAGCTTTAATTGTTCACGTAAGTACCCCTTAGGGGTCATGTAAAATTTGCATGTATTAAAAATGTATTGTAATAATTTGCATATTATGTGATGTCATTGACAATTAACGCGTTAATTTCCACATTAGGTAATATCGTTACCAACTGTCATTTGTGTCGCATGTGCCGCGTTTACGGGACGGTAATAATATTCATGTGATCGTGGTTTATTAAACAAACGCGTCAGATATAGACAGGAAGCGACGCTCAAAATTATAGAAATAAGCCAGCTATTAAATATACATATTAGGTAATTGCACTAGGCAAGTTGATAAATACTAAGGTATTAGTTAATAAGATGAAATAATAACTTAGACTTTTATGCAAACCTCCAATTAGTGATTTCAATTCGAGCTAGTAATTGAAAGATGGAAAATATAAGGTCTTGGACAGGACTCGAACCCGTATCTTGGTTTTTCGCGGACCATGCGTTTTTTTAATTACGTCACCGAGACCGATGACGACCATTGGAAAATTTACAAATCTGAATCGTGTACACACATACATCAACCTAACTTTCAATTACGTTCAGCATTTTTGTCACTCATATCTGACATTGTCAAATTTTGACTTATGTCAGTTATGGATATGAAGCAACGCTCAAAATTACAGCTATAAGGCAAGTATTAAATATATAAATATATTAGGTAGTTAATTACACAATGTCAGATATGATTGACAAAAATGTCAAACATAATTAAAAGTTAAGTTGATGTATGGTTGTGTACACGATTCAGATTTGTAAATTTTTCAATTGTCGTTATCGGTCTCGGTGGCGTAATTGGAAAAACGCATGGTCCGCGAAAGACAAAGACACAGGTCCGAGTCCTCTCCAAGACCTTATATTTCCATCTTTCAATTATTAGATCGATTTGCATGAGTTTTGGAGGGACAGAATAAATATGGACGCACCTAAAAAGTAAGATTTTACGAACACTAAGCATTAATTAAGCACAAAATTTCAATATTTCAATATTTTCTATAAAGGTCATTCAAATAATAAGAATAGTTATTTATTATACAAGAGAAAATGGTACTAGATTTTAGCTGGAGGTGTGTTTGTGGCCGGACGCGAAGCGGAGGGAGACAAAACACCGAGAGTTAAAATCTTACATTTTTACCCGTGTATAATACACTATTTTTTTCTGTGACAGGCAAAACGATGATTTAATATTGAAAAAATATTACAATAAATTAAAGTCAAAAAATCAACCGGTGTCAAATTTGAAGTTTCAAACAAGTAGGTTGTTGTACTTATAGCGACACTTAGACTTGCATTGCTAAGGAAACCTTTAAAGTAATCAAATATCTGTCAAGTTAATTCTGCGAGTAGTTTCAAAAATTGCATACTTAAGTTGTTTATATCGGTTGTTTTGAACGCGACGAAGTTATGTTACGATGTTATGTTACACCTGAATGTTACAAGTGTGAGCCCGGCTTTAAATTAAATACTTCGTGTTCTTGCTTATTTGCGCATACCCGGAAAAAAGTACTAATTTTTTCCTGAAAGAAAAGTAAATTCATAAAAAGTGACATTTTGTTACCTGTCAGGAAACATTAAATGTCAAATTGTTTTCACGTCACAGAATAAAAATATTATTTCTTTTAAATACATTTCAACGTCATAATTCAGGACGATTACTTATTTTAATACCGCAAATGAAAACAAATCTAAATGTAACAAGACGCTACGTGTACGCTTTCCATAGAAAGATAATTATAAACAGACAGTTGTACAATAACCTTGTAGTCAGCGTAGATTAAAATGATACATTAATAGAATGGAACTTTGACTGTTGTTAGCATGCATTACAAGAAGAAAGCCTGAATGCGAAAAGAAGTAAAAAGTGACATAATTTTAGGATGTGAATATAGATTCCGCAGAGTAAAACACGCGGCGCACGACTCATTTCTTATTTTAACTACGCTTGCAAGTGCAGGGAATGTTTCAATCACGTGTTAGTAAATTTAACATTGTGACAACCGAGGAAATGTGTTATTAACGTGAGAGTTTACCCCACAAATATTTTAGATTTTGTTTTATATAAAGCAAGCTACTGTTTGAAGGAAAATAATAAAAGACTAATGTTTTTGGACACACTTAAATACTTCTATACTTAAATCGTAAATAAAATGTGTTTTTTGTTTATTAATTATAATTATGTGCTTGTGGAATTTTAAATGTACAGTGGTTTGTTCAATGTAGTGAGGAATTAACAGAATATGAAAATGATTATTTTATTGTACTATGTAATAGCGACCGAATTGGTTTTGTTTTGAAGTTAAGTATAATATTATCGTGAAATGAAGTTTGAACGTTTAGAAAAATTAAGAACTATTTGTGCATTAATTGTAAAGTATTTTTAACGGACAATTAAATGATGAAACAAAAACTTTGGTATTGCACAGGTTTTTTATGTATTGTTATTAAGATCATTTTCAGAAATGGATCTAGAATGCCATGTATATCAATATTGAAAATTCGAACAATGGTTTGGTAGTACTATTGATTAATTGAATGTTATTTCCTTAGGATTTCCCTTGAAAATTCATAATTGAAGTGAAGCTTTAATTCGGCAAGTTTGGTTATCATTTGATATAGCGTTTACATATTCCAAAAAAAAATTTGTCGTCTCTGACATCTTCGTTTGCCAACTGGCGTATTGCCACATAATAAAGTATGTGGTCTTCGGATTTGCGATCCTTTACAAATTAGGAGATGCAGCAAATACCGAATAAAATCACTTTGGGATCTTATGATTCAATAGTTATACGATCCTTGCGAAAGCTTTTATCTTTTCTCCCTTATCTTCCTAATTAAATTTACACAGTTGAAATGTTTCTTATAATAAATGGTGTAATGATATATCTTGAAAATTCTTAATTAAAGCAAAGCTTTAATTCGTCAAGTTTGGTTATCATTTGATATAGCGTTGCACATATGGTAAGTGGATTGATACTTCTTTATGAGGGGCAGCGTGTTTTTTGTTTGATATGGAAACCGCTTGCGATTGTCTGGATTCTTGTCAGCTGTCCCGTCAACCACTTAGCTGGTGATGTATAAATTACCCTTAAATCATATCTGGTTATTTAAATATTTCGGAATAAATGTATCATTCTAATTACCGTCAATGTCAACTTTATTGTAAATAATCGAAGTCAGTGTTGGCTCAAAAAATGTATCTGTAAATGTTATGGAATTTTTTAAATAGTTAAAAAAGTACTGTTATAAGATCTAACAGCGACATCGTTCACAATTTTTTATGTAACTACATCAATGTGCAGCATTAGATTTATATAAAGTTTATAAAGTACTGTCATAAAATTGTAACAGTTATATTTCACATATTTTTTATTAAGTGATTGTATTAAAAATATTGATATTTTTTTTCTATAAACTTTATTATGCGCTGTCATAAGATCTAACAGTCATATATTTATATTTTCATTATGAGACTGTATTAGAATTAGAGGTTTATATTTTTTGTATGGTTTAATACTCGCTGTCATAAGATCTAACAATAATATCTTTAGAATATTTTCATGCAACTGCATCAAAGTGTAACATTGTTTTTCATAAGTTTATTTAGTACTGTCGTAAAATCTAACAGTTATATTTTAATAAACACCTTTAAGAATTGCTTATATTATTTATGTTATATCTAGTTACAGTGCTTATCTAAATATGCTTCATGGCACTTTAATGTAACACATCCATAATAGATCTGTTACAGCTGTGGTCAAAACTAATGTAAACGTAATATTTTATTTAAACAAGAGAATATTTGTATGATTACTCTTTTATACAAAAAAGTAGATACCTTTGTTAATGCTCTGAAACAGAAAGAATTTATTTTAATAGTAACCTTTACAATTTATACGGTTATTATTTACACAAGGATACTATTTACTAAAATAAATTAAAACATTAAGAAGTTACTTATATAAAACCGGTTCAAACCGAGTCTGAGGTTGTGCTATAAAAGTTTGTTACAAATCTAATGCGACACGTTGCAGAGCTGTGTTCACTTGGTCAATCAGTTATATGTTTACAAAGTGTCTTATATTTTTATTGTGTTAGTCGTGCTGAGGTTTCTATACCCTCCTCTAAGAAATCAGTTGCATCTCAGTCACACGACAGGGTATAGTGGCGCCGTTAAAGTTATCTATCATTCATACATTTGACCCTACGAATAAATTTCCATTTTGTAATATATCAAAGATACCACCCCACTCTCATCACCTCCGCTGACTTAATAACTTTGCTGGCCGTTTTGTCTAATTAGGTTTTCTTATTCTTATTGGCTGTTTTATAACTCTCATAACCCTGGGCCACAGTTTTAAAAACAGGAAAGCTGAGCTACCTTTGTTTTCGTTATAGTTCGTTTATGGCCAAGTCTATAACTAATCAAAAGTAGACTAATAAAAACATTACAATACTTTATATAAATATATTTATATATCACTCACCCGGTGAAGTGGGGTAGCTCATCACAACATGTGTTTACAAACGACACGGCAATTGAAATGCACAAGAATATTGTTTGACCAAATCAAAAATACATATAGCTTGTATTAACAAATATTTGCGCTTCCATATTGGAAATGATAACTTTCCTGCGGCATAAGGAAATCGAATGAAACAACAACCATTTTCAAATTCTTAAACTGCATTATCCTCCGCAATTTAAAAACATATTCAATACACAAAAAATTAACTTAAGATGCTAATTACACAATTGATGAATTATAAATTCTAGGACCACTCTGGCTTCAACTGATAGGCTTCCATATCGATACCATCAGGAACATCATATCGTGGCCAACCTATACCTTTTGAAACCTTATTCGGAGTAACCAAGCAAAACTTCTCATCCGGAACATCTTGCTTAAACCATCTCGTACAATTGGCTTTCTTCAATCTCCATACATTAACTCATCAACTCGAAAAAGCGGAACCTAAAGGATCATGCGCTACACACCTGTTTGAACTTACAAATAACAACTGTAATACATATAGCTCTGCGCCTTGCGACATACAACCCAAAATACATAGTTAATGATATTCGAATTAACACACTTAACCTCATTAATTATTTCATTTATTAGTACCAGATCTTCAGAACAATTGCAGAACCTCAACAATTTAAGTTAAAGATAAATTCATCGATATATTAATTGTTAATAACTCTATAATAAAGAAATGAGTAGACTACATACATGCAAGTTTAAGTATTACTGGATCTATACTTGTATATGTTACAAGATGTCCAATGACAAACGCTTCGATTTGAAAGAGAATTTGGTGGCAACACCGTACAGAACTGGTAACTTTTATTGTGCAAAATGACAGTATCCTTCAAGAGCAATTCTAGGTATTCATTTGCGTTCAGTTGCTATCTCTTCGTTACTACATTTGACGTCAACCTAAAACTAAAACGAATGGACTTTGTGTTCGCACTAAATAAATTAAATATTTTAGGTTAATGTTACAGATGCGTACTACTAGATTTATGCAAATAACAGCATTAAAAAATGTGGTGGATGTCTTAGACTTAATCATCATGCACAATACTAACCACAAAATTTTATTATTTATTTCAGCACCTCTTTTGTGTTCCTCAGATCGTTTGTTGTTCAAAAACACTTCAATCATATCCACCCCACTTAATAAAATAGGACTTGATTACTTAATGATTTAAAAGCACTGATGCTTATATGAAATTTACAGATAGTTTCACACCAAAAAGCACGTACAATCAATTAAGGTTTTCATTATTGATGCTGTTAGTACAGCAAATAGCTATTTGAATATTGATTGAGAATATTAAATTGCATATTCAATTACACGCGCTCGAAAGCTTACACCACTACAATCAACGACCTTAAAGGTTTGTGGGAGCTACCAATTTGAATAGCAATTATGGTGGCCCAATTTTACCCAAGGGATCCCAATATCGTTTACTTTCGAGGAAGCTATTACAAAAATGATACTTGTATTTTGTAGGAAAATAAGTACAAGCTTTCATTAAGTATGAAAGCTCACGCGCAATGTGTCAACGAATTTGATGGATACTAAGATGACCTGTCAAAATACCATACAATTAAAATTTCCATATTTTCTTTATAGAGGTTAAGTGAATGTCCATCGACACATACGAGGTGTGACTATAAGGTAACGAGACTGATGCTGTAAAACTTCTTATTTTAAAATTATTTATACATATTTAATTATTATCCCCTTTAACAACCCCCTCCACAATCCCTACATCATTGCTTGCGAATTTTCATAGTTTAAAACAGAGCTGAAATTGTTTTTCTGTGAGCTCGTTATTGACACGCGCTCCTTTTTCTGCCAGAGTTTCAACGATCTTAAATCTTATCATTTTTCATGCAGAATTAGCCTGCGGGAACAGGTAAAAGTCACATGTGTGTATGTATGTAATAATAGTTTCTTTGACTTGCTTAAATTTTCTACTGACGACTATGTTGATCGGCCGGTCGGTGATATAGTCGAATTTTCTGTCTTGGGGAACCGCATGTTAGGAGTTAAAAGGTAAGTATAAGGACGGATTGTTGTTAAGAATCTCTTAGAGCAAGTCGTTTAAAGATAGTAGAAAATTAGAGACGAGGAAATGTAGGTCAGGTAGTGGGGAGAATGAGTCGAGTTTAGCATTTGTTTAAATTTGTTGCGGAGAAGGTTAGGGTTGAAAAATGGTGCAGTAGATGGTCGGGGGTTTCTAGAGAGGGAATTAAATTAAGGAAATGTAGTTTCTGTAGGAACTTTCTGTGGCCGGTTAGGAATTAAATAATTGTTGTGTTGAAGTGTTGGATATGATTGGGAATGTTGGTAATAGTAGGGAAAATTCGGAAGGTATATTTGCCGGTATTAGAATGGATCCAGAATGTTTGCCAGGCATAGAGTAGGGAATTGTATATACAAGGTAAAATTTCAGTAGTAGGAATAGTACGGAATGTAATGGAGTATTAGATTTCATTAAATGGATAGGGCGATGGAATTTGATGTTGCGAATCTGTAGAGCATAGTTTAGCTGGATTTCTGAAGGAGGTATATTAAGTACTATGTAGAGGGCAACAATGAAGGTGGTACACATATTGAAGGTACGGGCGCATTATGGAAATAAGGATCTTTCAAGAGGTGGGTGTGGTAAGTGGGAACCAGGAGTCAACGACGTAGCGGATATTGGGGATGATGACGTTATTTAGGATGGATTTTCTTGTGGTTTGGGTTAGTTGGATAGATCTTAACAGGGATTGTTGTATGTTATATAGAGATCGGCTCCGTAGCTTAGTTGGTATTCATATGACTACTAAGCCTAAGGTCTCTGGTTCGATTCCCGACATGGACCGCTTAAAAAATGTTATGCAAGCATTTTCTTCTACAAAAATATACCCTCGTTCGAATGAGAAGTCAAATGTAGGTCTCTTATGTGGGTGTTGTTACGCACCTGCCTTGCTTGGAACAGCAAGGGTTCTGCGAAATTCAATGTTTTTAGGTAAACAAAACTCGCTTGCTAGGCAATTTAGTACCTTTGGGTGAAGCATTAGGAAATCAAATATATTCTATATTGTATAGAATGAGTTTAGTGTTGATTGAATTTTTAGGTGAACCTGCATTTTAGACGGGTTTCTAAGTGGATTTCAAGGTAGGAAAGGAATTCGGAGAAAGTCAGGGGTGTTTTTACGATGTGAATTTTAGGAGTATCATTTTCGATTCAGTAGAATTACGCTTGAGAGATACTGTCATTTCGCACTATAAAGGTTACCAGTTCTGTACAGCGTTGCCACCAATTCCTCTTTCAAATACAAGCGTTTGTCATTGGACATCTTGTAAGATATACAAGTATAGATCCAGTAATACTTAGATAACTTCTATATGTGTAGTCTACCCATTTCTTTATTATAGAGTTACTAACAATTAATATATCGGTGAAATTATCTTTACCTCAAATTCTTGAGGTTCTGTAATTGTGTCACATGTTGTTCTGAAGATTTGGTATTAATAAATGAAATAATTAATGAAGTTTAGTGTGTTGGTTCGAATATCATTAACTATGTATTTTGAGTTGTATGTCACAAGGCGCAGAGCTATATGTATTGCAGTTGTTATTTGTAAGTTCAACAGGTGTGTAGCGCATGATCGTTTAGGTTTCGCTTTTTCGAGTTGATGAGTTAACGTATGAAGATCGAAGAAAGTCCATCGTTGGAGGTGGTTTAAGCAAGATGTCCCGAATAAGTTGCTTGGTTACTCCGAATAGGGATTCAAAAGGTGTAGGTTGGCCACGATATGATGTTCCTGATGGTATCGATATGGAAGCCTATCAGTTGAAGCCAGAGTGGTCCTAGAATTTATAATTCATCAATTGTGTAATTAGCACCTTAAGTTAATTTTGTGTGTATTGAATATGCTTTTAAATTGTGGAAGATAATGCAGTTTGAGAAATTTAAAATGGTTGTTTCATTCGATTTCCTTATGCCGTAGGAAAGTTATTATATATGGAAGCGCAAATATTTGTTAATACAAGCTATATGTATTTTTAATATGATCAAACAATATTGCTGTGCATTTCAATTACCGTATCGTTTGTAAACACATGTTGTGATGTGCTACCCCACTTTACCGGGTGAGTGATATATTAATATATGTAAAGTATTGTAATGTTTGTATTAGTCTACTTTCGATTAGTTATAGGCTTGGCCATAAACGAACTATAACGAAAACAAAGGGAGCTCAGGTTTCCTGTTTTTAACACTGTGATCTAGGGTAATGAGGGTTAGAAAACGACCAATATGAATAAGAAAATCTAATTAGACAAAACGACCAGCGAACTTATTAGGTCAGCGGAGGCGATGAGAGTGGGGTAGTATCTTTTGATATATTACAAGATGGAAATTTATTCGTAGGGTCAAATGTTTGAAGGATACATGACATTTAGGACGCCACTATATTCTGTCGTGTGACTGAGATTCAACTGATTTTTTAGAGGAGGGTATAGAAACCTCAGCACGATTAAATCTAACACAACAAAAATACAAGACACTTTGTAAACATATAAAGTACTAACTGATTGCCTAAGTGAACCCCGCTCTGCAACGTGTCGCTTTAGATTTGTAACAAACTTTTATAACATAACCTCTGACTCGGTTTCAGCCTGTTTTAATTCATTTTAGTAAATAGTATCTTTACGAAAATAATAACCGCATAAGTTGTAAAAGTCTCTATTAAAATATATTCTTTCTTTTTCAGAGCATGAACAAAGGTATCTACATTTTTGTATAGAAAAGTAGTCATACAAATATTCTCTTGTTTAAATAAAATATTACGTTTACATTAGTTGTGACCACAGCTGTAATAGGTTTTTTATGGATGTGTTACATTAACGTATGAAGCATTTTTAGATAAGCAATTCTCAAAGGTGTTTACAAAAATATAACTGTTAGATTTTATGACAGTGCATAATAAATTACATGAAAATAATGTTGCACTTTGATACAGTTGCACGAAAAAATTGTGAAGATCTTATTGTTAGATCTTATGAAAGCGCGTATTAAAACGTATAAAAAAATATAAACATGTATTTTTAATACAGTTTCATAATGAGAATATAAATTTATCACTGCTAGATCTTATGCCAGTACATATTAAACAATTATAAAAAAAGTATAAATATTTTTAAGACAATCACTTAATGAAAATTGTGTAAAATATTAGTGTTGCAATTTTATGACAGCAGTTAAAAAACTTTATTTAAATTTATTGCTGCACCTTGATGTAGTTATATAAAAAATTGTGAACGATATTGCTGTTAGATCTTATAACAGTACCTTTTTAACTATATAAAAATTATTTGATGACTTTCACAGATAAATTGTTTGAGCCAACACTGACTTCGATTATTTACAATAAAGTTGACATTGAAGGCAATCAGAATGATACATTTATCCAGGAATAATTAAATAACCAGATATGATTTTAGAGTAATTTACGTATCACCACCTAAGTGGTTGACGGGACAGCTGACGAATCCAGACAATCACAGGTGGTTTACAATATCAAAGGAAAATTACGTGGTCCCTGCTAAAGAAGAATCGATTAACTTACCATATGTGCAACGCTATATCAAGTGATAACCAAAGCTGAATTAAAGCTTCGCTTTAATTATAAATTTTCAAAATATAATACTACACCATTTATTATAAAAAAGATTTCAACTGTGAAAAAGTTGTATGCTTCCATTCAAAACGAAACATACAACTTTTATAAAAAGTTGTATGTTTCCATTCAAAAGGTGGGATGATAGCTGCTAAGTTTTAAACTTTTAATGTAATGTTTTTAGAACTATGTCATTGAAAAAGACCCGCAATTAGGGTTGAAACGTTTGAAGTGATAAATTAAATGGATTGAATTAGTGTTTTTAATTTGACCTATTGCCCAAGAAAAGTATATTTTATATATATATATATATATATATATATATATATATATGCTGCTCCATTCTAACTGTCAAAATAAATTCAAACTTATTGTTATCCAAATATTCTCGTTTAATAATTTTGTTAACAGAACCCCACGCGGATAACAAATGTCGCCCAACGTCTGGGGCCTTCACAAGAAGACTTTTACGGGCAGAAGCCTATAACAGACCCAGGACAAAATGCCTGAGACACGAAGCCAAACATACTACGTAAACCAGCCAGCCGAGATGCAACACGTCTCCGAACAACGTCCACCTGCTCAGGGGACCAGCACAACACAGCCAACAGTTCTGGAACTGAAACAATCCAGTGGCGCCCAACCTCAAATAACGACCACCGTTAAGATGCTGGTAGAGGACCTGCATCGCATTACCACAGCATACACCGAAAAACCCACTTTCTCGGGCACACCACTAAAGGACCCGTCCGAGTTCCTCCAGAAGATGGAACTAATCGAGGCCGACCTACCTACCACAACAGCGCAGCTACGCGGATCTGCAGTTACATGGTGGGCCATCTACGAAGCGTTTCAACCTAATTACCGCTAGTTTAGGAAGCTGTTCCTAGACGAGTTCGACAGCCCAGCCATCAAGGTCAAACTAACCGCCGAATATTACGGCACAAAACAATCAACCACGCAGGCAGTCACGGGGTTCTTAAGCACCAAGGCGCTTCAAGCTCGTCGCTTAAAAATAGATGTTAACGAAGACCTGGAGCTATTCACCGACCTGCTGCTTCCAGCATGTCTTTGGTCATGAGTTATTTCTCGGGGCGATTGGCACAGGTTGAAATTCCAGGTAAAGTTTTGTCGCGCGAGGTGGAAAGGGGTGTCCACAGGGGTCATGCTCTGGTCCCACATTTTGGAAGTTGTTGTATGAGAGCATCTTTAGGGTCAAGTTGCCCACAGGATGCTCAATCGTTGGGTTTGCGGATGATACGCTTTTAATTGTGAGATCGCGATTGTTAATGGAAATGCGTAGAATGCCAAACAAGGCGCTTATAAACTACACGAATGGTCGCAGGCGGTAAAATTAAAATTTAACACGGCGAAGTCAGAGGCGCTCTATTTCGGAAAAAAACCGGGACAGCGACCCCCTAGGCTAGAGCTAGGAGGGGAAAAATACCGTTTAAGGAAGCAATTACATACCTCGGGGTAAAGATTGACGATAAGTTAAATTAGAAAGCTCACGTGCAGTACGTTAAAAGCAAAGGCAGCGAAATATCAAACAAAATGATGGCGGCGGTAAAATAAAGTGAGGTTTCAGGGGCGAATCGCTGAAGACGGTCTATAACGGAGCGATAGAGCAATACTGTACGCAGCATCTGTATGGGCGGAAGGTTGCAAAGTCCGAGAGATGCGTCAATTGACGGGCGTTCAACGCATTACCGCGGTAAAGGCGGCGAGGGCGTACAGGACCACCTCCACGGAGGCGGTGCTGGTTATCAGTAAGACTCTCCCTATCAAATATGTCGTTAGGGAGTTTCGAGATAGAAGATTAGTAGATACAGGGAAGGGACGCGAAATTATCGAAGATATTCATCTTGGCAATAGGGAGGTAGAGAAAAAGATTGTCGTAAGACCAAACTCGCAAACTGGAACACTATCTTCCAGTGCGAATTGGAAGCCATACGAGAGGCAATCGATTACGTCATAAACCACACGGGCAGAGATGAATATTATATAATCAGCGACAGCAAATCAGCGCTGACGACTTTGATAAACATGAACACCTTAACAAACCTCCAGGCGGACGTCTGGAAGATAGCGCATACGGCGCTTGACTTCCGACGTTCAATGTTCTGTTGGGTTAGGTCGCACAATGGTAACGTAGGGAACGATAAGGCTGATGAATTAGCTAAAGAGGCCGCGACAGGCGACTTTCGGATATCACATTCGTCGATACCGAGGTCTCTAATTAAAAGAAGCTGCGCCAAAAGTCAATCAGACAATGGGAAGAGAGGTGGAACAGCGCTGCCACAGGCAGGTTGACCCACAAATTCACACCGAGCTTGGAAGCTAGACGTAATATCGAGGTAGAACTCGATCATAAAATGGTGCAACTGAATACAGAGCACGGTGCCCTAAAAGCGTAATCACAAAGATTCGGTTTAACCGACAACGACCGCTGCAAATGCGGTGAGGGCGCTGAAAGCGCAGAGCACGTGTTCTTCGACTGCACGTTTGAGGCGGCAAATCGAGGGTTAACTGATAGCAAATTAGCTATCCTAGGTCTAGCATGGCCAAAGAGCCTAGAGGAAGTTGGGGAAGTGGCTAACCAGAAGGCGTTCTGGACAGCCTTTAAAGAGTTCGTGAGAAGGGTCGCGAGATTAGACGGCGGTAACCGCGCGTAAATCGGAAAGGGGGGATTGGACATTTTAGATTTTGACCTGGCGTTAAATGATATGAGTTTGGTAACCAAAACCTGTATTTAAATAATTAAAAAAGACAGGGGAAAAAAATTAATAACAAAAAAAATGAAACAAAAACTAAACACAAAACAAAAAAATGAAAACAAAACTAAAAAAACAAAAAAAATCATAATATTTATAAAAGTCCATATGCACGACAACCCCGCACCACTGATACAATCACTATAACTACTATCTAACTTTATACGCGCGGAAATCGGGAATAAATAAGAAACTTAAAACTTAATCCGGGCAAATAAATAAATAAGAACATATATATCGAAAACCCTCCTTAAATTAAATTAATGAATAAACAAAGGAATAAAATAATAAAATAAAATAGAGTGAACCGTGCATCCCTCCAGGACTTAAAAGTGAAGTGATGGTGATTGTGACCCCCCCCCCCCGAACAATTAGTGCATACCCACCGGAACTTTAGCGGTGCATATCCATTTCCCTCTAGCAGTAAGTTTAAATGTATGCAGACGACCAGATCTTCGGATGCTTGAGAAATATACTAACGAGGTAAGAACAAAATTGTGGCGGTTGTGCTCGCATAAGCATTGATTTATTATAATTAGTAGATTTGAAATAATTTAACGAGAACGTTTTGTGCGTAATGGCGCTAGCCGGCATAATGCCTATGCGAGATCACCTGACAATTTGGGTTATGGTTTTTGCAATTTTATGCACTGCTCAACGCTTAATGCTTATATAAGTTTATTTATATATTTACATTAATATTTATATTTATTTTTATATTTATATTTTTGTCTGCTTTTATTCGTTGTGGCTTGATATTATTTGTTTGACGTACTGCCGTCAGTTTTGGTGTCAGCTTATACATAGGAAGGAAGATTGTCTGAGAAGATTGTAATTACAATATAAATCAGTTAGGGAATGATAGGGAAAGCTAGGGACGGACTTAGGCTAACAAATCAGTCAGGGAAGACGAATGTGTAAATTTATAGAACAGGTAAAATAGCTGGATTCACTATTAATATTTGGGGTATTCTTAGAAAATTTGAATCCATTTTAAATTAGCTAGCTAGATTTGGATAGTTTTAAGTCGACTCTTCAGCTCGTACCGGTAAGCAGAGCTGGCGGCTGCTATCCGTCATTACGGATCCTCCTCATTCATTTTGTTTGTGTCTTGTTGATCGGGCACACTCCAAAGCCTATTTTAAGTTTTTGTTTCAATTGTTAGATTTTTATTTAGGATGTGTTAATTTTGAAGTTAAAATAATTAGGAGCACGTTTATATTTTCGCGTTTAAACCCAATGTAGTACCTTCGGGTGGAGCATTAGGGACGTGGCCGCAAACATAGGCCCTTAATTAAATTATAATGCTTCCAGCACTACGAAACCCAATCCAGCACCACATTCCCACTACGATACTAGAAATGGTAACCGCCTAACCAAAATCGAGGCAAATATCAAGGAGATGACACGCACAGCAGGCACCAATAGACCAACGAATCCGAGACCGTCGAACGACCGGAGGACCGAGGATCCACTTCCACGATGCCACTTCTGTCCCGAGCGACACTGGCACCGAGATTGTCCCGTCAGGAGACGGACCAGCGGCCGAACCACTTCACCACACCGTTCGGCCGTGACACACATAACAAACGCAACCTACACCGACTTCTACCTATCCACAATCCAACAACAGGTAGACAAGAAATCGCCATCAGCATTGCTCGACACTGGGGCCTCCTGCTGCCTTATCAGGAGGGATCAAGTGCCAAAAGCTGCCTACGTTGAGAAAACCCGAGCAACCGTACAACTAACAGTGAACAAACAACAATGGATGGACGCGCTGGGCAGTATCACCAAGTCATTCCACACTGGGCAAACCACCGACACCTAGGAATTCAGGGTAGGGACCAACCTCGCAGTGGCACGAGGAATCATCGAACCCTGCGCATCCAGTTCCCAAATAGCCATTATCAGGAAGAAAGATGAACGAGCCAGGTTCTGCGTAGACTATCGCAAGGATGAGAGCTAGCATTTACGAGATCCAGGAACAAGCAACAAAAAAATTCCCGAGGACTCCACCGACGACCAAATGCTACCAGTAGCTAACCTACAACTCGCCGACCAAACGAAAACCACCACGGGAACCACGCCAAAACAAGCTCTCTTCGGATACGAGCAGTCACGACCCGGAGACTGGGGTGGAGCTCCAACAGATAACCAAGAGGGACTAGAAGTCAAAATGCATGGTGACGACCCACGATTAGCCCCACAGCGACCACCGCCAGCTGCCAACAATACATTCCACTTCATCCTCCCCGACTATACCCTTTGAGAGGGGGGGGGAGATGTCATAGACCTTGTCTCGTGACAATCCACATCGTATAAGGAAGGCGCGCGACCACAACACCTGTATATATAGCTTAACGTGGCTAGCCCCTTTTACGATATCCACAACCCCCAACATAAAATTCAAGCACGCTGATTGGCTGCGCGTCACCCCATCGGTCTCAACGAACAGTATAAAACCAGCCGCATTTCGAGCAAACCGTTACTGGATTCGACCATCTAGCGCTTCTCCTAGCTTACAGAGGAACAGTCAAGACCTAAGCGCTTTCCTTAGCCTGAGCAACCACCGACGCCCTGGCGCTTCTTCTAGCCCACCAAAGAAGACCTCGGCTCAGCAGTTAGCCCGAGGCAGCACGACGACACCGACACCCTGGCGCTTCTCCTAGCCCAGGGCCCCGACGAAAAAGAGCTAGGCTCTGCTCTGAGCCGGAGGCATCACAATGATGCCGCAGCTTTGGCGCTTACTTTAACCTAATGCACGCCCGACGCCGACGCCACCACGCTGCATGGGCGGCGTTTCGACGTGGAGCCAACACTCGTCTACCCAGTCGACCCCCAGAAGGTTGCTGTGAAGAAGTCGTACCGAGACGCCACACACCGACGCACACGAGCAACTTCTAATTACACTTGTATATATTTATGTTTATGTTTAGCTTATAGTCACTGTATATATTTATGTTCTAGTTTAGCCTATAATCCCTGTATATATTTATGTTCTATTGTAGCTTGTAATCATTGTATATATATATATATATATATATATATATATATATATATATAATATCTGCTCCATTCTAACTGTCAAAATAAATTCAAACTTATTGTTATCCAAATATTGTCGCATAATAATTTTGTTACCAGAACCCGACCGGATAATATGCAGTTGACTATATCAGAGTCCACGTGCTGGAAATAGAACAAACCAAAAATTCCAACTAAGTTTTGTTCTAATAAAATTTGGATAATCTTGTTTCAAAATCAAAAATCGAAAACGCAGTTCATTGGTTAAAGACCTGATAAACGTTTTTCAATACAGAAAGGATAGCAACCAGAACTGTATAAATATAAATTCAAATTCTGCAGAAGACATTCTAGTGCTCACCATAGCCTGGGGCTCCTCTCCTCTGCAGTGCTCTCCATAGGCTGTAGGACCTTTCCAAGCAACGCTCGCCATAGCTTGTTAAATAATAAACGCAGTGCTCATCATAGCCTGTGTCCTGTCCAAACGTTACGCTGTCCGCCGCCGTACCTGGAGGCTGTCATAATAATTCATTAGTGTAAAGCCAACAAAGACTACGTATGGGTAGTAAGCCTCGTTCTGCATATCAAGCAAACAAGAACAGAACGCTTTTCGACGTGCGATCCGTTGTATGCGATCGCATCCGAGGCTTCTGTCTCCGCTACCGCCGTCGCCGAATGCATTCATTCAATACACTCCAAACATATCCCGAGAGGTAGATTATTGTAATGACAACGACTGTATTTGCCAGGTTTACCTCCGGGACATCACCCCAGTAGAGTTCAACGGAACCGTGCTCTACTAGGCCTGGAGCACCGAGTCCACGACGTCTGCCGAAGTGTACCGAAGACCACCGAAAACGTCTGGACCTTCCAAACCTGCAGTTAATCACTATTCACCACCGTTCAAGTTATTATTGGACTTTACGACTCAAGTCCGAAGCCTTCCGAGGAGTTCCGAAGACTTCTGAACCCTCCATACTTGTAAATATTGTACATTAGTAGTTTTTAATTTCAATTATTTGCTATTCACGTTATTATTGAACTTTACTATTCAATTCCGGAGCCTTCCGAGGGGTTCCGAAGACAATCGAAGACTTCCGAACCCTCCATACTCGTAAATATTGTAAAGTAATAGTTTTTAATTTCAAAACATAACTCTCTGGGACAACACGAAACGTTTCGAAGAGTTCCGAAGACCACCGAAGCCATTTTCACCGCCTTCGAGCCATATAGACATTCATTATACAAGTTTTCGAGTTTATTTTGGTGTTTCCAAGCAAGCATCAAGCTTCCGAGGAGTTCTGAAGAAACCGAAGACTTCCGAACTACCCCAAATCAAAATCAGTCAATTTCACTTTAATTTTTTGTATTTTTTTGAAACTTATAATTATTTTGCTTCTGTTATTAAACCATTAACTAAGCCAAGCCTACTTGCTTTAAGACGCCTCCCACTCCAACGATAACCATGAATCTCATTTATATACCAACTTCCTGCGGTTTGAGTAAAGTGGAAAGAAATCTAGACAAATGAGTCACCGCATGAATTGTCCCACCACGTAGACTACCGCTGTTTATGATGAGTCTCTTATCTCGATCTACGTTAATTCTAGAATGTTGATTACTCATTTGTCCAGGTGTGCGTGTGCTTGCAACATACGCTGTGCGGCAACACAACCCTTGATATGTTGTCTTACCAGGTGACCCTGATATGCTACAGTACGATAAAATAAAATATAATACGAATCTTGAGATAGACTTCAAAAAAACAGTAACATTTTAATGTTAAAAATGCGCGTAAATTTTCGGAACTGAAGTTATAGTGTGTTTGTGTTTCAAGACATAGTTTCGTTAATCAAATGTTGCAGTGCAAGTTAATAACCAATGACGATGAGGAATAAGAATGCCACAAGAGCACATCGACATTACCGAATCCCAAGTGTTCAGCACTTTGGAAAGAAATATTCGTGATTTTAGTCACGTAAGCTTCTATTTTTCAGTTTTAAAAGCGAAACTTGGACAGTGTTTTATTATTAATAATCTACAAACTAACGAAGTAAAAAACGGGAAGTTTTACTTAGCAATGTAGGTTTTTGTAACGAAATCTGAGCGCTATAAACGTGCCGGAAAATACTGAATTTTGCAAATTTAATGAAATATTTATAATATCATTGTTCCCTAATTTAATCTGTATTCGTAGCTTTTATAATGCACGTCGTCATGGCAACTGAAAGTGTTGTTAATTGAGCAGCAAGAATTAAAAATCTGGCTGATATAAGATTTCTAATTCTTGCTGCCCAACTAACAACACTTAGCACTTAAGTAGTAATATAAAATTGATGACACGATACTTATTTATTGTCGTTTTGCTCTGTACCATATTGAATTGACTCCTTGAAATGAACCATACAGAAACTATGCAACCTTAGAAGAAGTAATCAGAATTGCCCAAACTAAGGAAGCCGTACAGTATGAAAGAACTCGAGGGCGATGTATTTTGCTTTAAGAAGAACCCAACGTCATTATGCGCAGAAAACAAAAATCAGTTTGGAAAAGTTCATTATAAGTAATTAAGTGTTGCAGTTTTCAGGTATCAGCGGCGTAAGATAGGTTTTGGGCCTTTGGGAGCTTCTTTTTAAAAAGTTTTTATTTCCAAACAACACTTTTAACAAGTGTATTTTATTTTTAATTGTTTAATTACAAAAAAAACCTTATTTCTGTTACAAAAACTTAGGCGTTTATATTTACTAAACATTAAGTAATTATATTGACAAAAATACTTGAAGTTAATAAATCAATAATTAATAATGAAAAATTATGGTGAGTAGCTTGAACAACCAACAATGTTAAAGTTATGAAGTTCTAAGACTGACTGGCCATCATGGGTTCCTGAGGGTATTTATGCTATCCCTGCTTTCGCATCGTCTTGTGGGAAGTGCAGATCTCATGCCTGCTATTTCTTGATAAAACACATTATATTGCTTCTTAGTAATCTTAATTCTAACAATTGGTTTCTTCTAGTCTATTGTGACCTGCACCTGCAGTATTATGTTACGTCTGAAATACAAAGTAGTTGCTTCCTTTCTCACGTCTGATTATGAACTTTCATTAACCTTTTATAATGTGTCCTTCAATTATACAATGTAACAATCTATTTTTTAAAATTTAAAAATTGTATTTAAATATACATATATATTAAATTGGGGGATATGTAACTCGTGGCATATTGTGATCAATCAATCAGAAATTACCTTGCTACCCTCTAAACCTGCGTTGTAAGACTTTTTTTACTATAACGCCATTATCGTTGATATATACCATCAGCATACGATAACCGTATATCACGTAACTAAATTCTGTCAATTACTTTGTTCTAATCTAGAACTATTAATAAACGAACTTTTACATGTGAGAGCATTTTTAAAACGCACCCCTTACTATTACCGCAATAAGTCACCTACACCACTGATATTACATTTGTGCGTACTGTCAAATGACGTTGGGTTCTTCTTAAAATGAAATGCCTCGAATACGATGATTAAGCAGGAATCTTATATTAATTTTATTTAAAAAAAAGGTGGCCTGGGAAGTTTGGTGAATCTGCAAGCAAGAAGAAGTTTACACCACCACCTACAAGTTAAAGAAATGTGGAATTTGCGAAGCTGAAAATCACCTTACGTACGAATGCCGGTTCAAAAATTATACGTGCAATGCATGCGGAGTGAAAGGTCACTTATTACCTCTATGTATAAATATATGTACACCAGCGCATTTTATGCGAAGTCGTTGGACCTTTTAGCTGGATCGTGTTTCATTTTAATATTAGGATATGGAAATTTTTGAATCCAGTAAGGGAAAACTTTTTTCCTTCCTTAATTCAATTAAGTTATTACGTTTGAAGTAGTGAATATAATTTCCACGAACCAGAGAACAATAACCCTATAATCTATTTCTTGTATTCAGCATAAGCACGCATTTCTCAGGGAAAGGAATATGTTGTGGTTAGCGCGGTTAGCCATGAAGAACGTTGTATGGAGAGACTGCCAACAGGTTCGTGGAACGGACGCATTTTAAAGCAAGAGACTAGACTTCACATCATCCATCGAACATAGCTTTTGAGAAGTGCAAAGCACAGCTAGGCCAAGGCTTGCTACTCACACATCAACTCCCCAACACAAAACTATTTATAGCAATAGATGCTTCAGACTTTGCTGTCAATGGAGTAATCCAACAATTGGAGCATTCAACAATGGCAACTTCTAGCTTTTTATTCCAAAGAACTAACTAATGCCCAAACAAAATATTCAGCATACGACCGAGAACTTCTTGCTATTTACCTAATTGTTAAACAGTTTAAACACATGTTAGATGGAAGATATATCACAATATATATATACAGGTCACAAACCTCTAACATTCGCTATCCAACAGAAATTAGAAAACCGTTCTCCTAGGTAATTTAGATATCTGGATTTCATAAGCCAATATTCGACACACGTCAAACACACTTCTGGGAAAGAAAACATCGCCGCAGACAGTCTCGAGAATGAATGACGTCGACTTCAAACAGCTATCCAATTTACAGCAAACGATGAAGAGTTCAAAAGTCTCAGGAAAAATAACAACGCAAGTTTGACCTACAAACTGATATCGATTCCGTACTTTAATCAAACAATTTTCTGTGATATTTCAACAACGATAGCTCGCCCATGCTTAACAAAAGAATTACGAAAAAAAGCTTTCGCAAACATTCCTAACTTATCGCGTCCAGGAATAAAGGCAACCACGAAGCTGGTAACCCTAAAATTCATTTAGTCTGGCATCCAAACAGGCCCCCGCACCTGGATATGAAGTTGTATCAAATGCCAACGAGCCAAAATCACAAGATATGTGGTCACAAAATTCACAAATTACTAGCTACTAGATTCGAGCATGTTCATGTAGACATTGTCAGACCATTACTCGTATTAGACACCGGTACACTTTCACATGCATCGGCCACTTTACAAGATGGCCAGAGGTAATGCCTCTACAAAGCGTTGTAGCTGAAACGGTAACCAGAGCATTCATAAAGCAGTGAATCGTACGTTTAGACGTAACACTCGAGAGTCACAACAGGTTAAGACTATCAATTTAAATCGCAACCGTTCAAACAATTAGAAACATTAATCGGATTCGCCCAATGGTATGGTGGAACAATTCCACCAACAACTGAAAATTGCATTGAACTACCACAAGGCCGAAAAATGAACAGAAGCATTATCTTTAGTCCTACTCGGATTCAGAAATACTTGGAAAGAAAAACTAAACGCTACAGCTGCAGATCATACATTTGACGAAACGCTACGCCTACCAAGAGAATTTCTCATAAGTTCAAACAAGCCACCGGAAGAAGCACATCCAGAAGCATTTGCAAACCAGTTACGTTACCATTTTCAACAACTTTAACCAGTCTAAGGCATCAAGCAAAGCAGAAAACAAACGTTTATATTCAGAGGGTTGAAAAATTTAATCCGCACTTTTTTACACTGTGGTGGCAACAAAAATGCTTTACCGAGTTCATACTATGAACCATACAAAAAAGTAACCCACATGGATGACAAAACGGACACCATCGACAAACAAGGCAACAAAACAAATATTTCAATCCACAGGGTCAAACCAGCGTACATGGAGAACAAACCCTCACAAATAGTCAACATTAGTTCAGAAAAACAATGTTGTACTCGTCTAACGATAATTACAGGAGACTGTAGAAGTGTACACTTCCCAAAGAAATATATCATTTTTATCGTAACTAACGCAGTAACTAGAAAGGGGGTATGTACGAGTATGCAACCAACTATTACTTTAACCAACTCTTCAATAAGCACACGGCATACAAACAAATAGCATGCACGCTTAAAACACCCCTCAATTAATTATGAACTCGTTTAGCAATCCTTGAAGTACAATTAGGACCATCCGAATGTACAATACAAACATACCATAGTATAAAAGAAGGTTCAAATGCTGGAGCAAATCACTTCTTATTTGTTCTTTCTTTAAGGTAGTCACTAAACTTCTTGGAGGCAACTTAAGAATAGTATAAGATGGAAGTCACCAAGCTCCTCTTGCACTAAAGAGGTTTTCCTTCAGATTATCTCCATGTAACCACCAAATTTAATGGGATAAAATCAAGTAAACTCTCACAACGCTAAGGACAGGATCCCGCCATAACTTGGGCTGATCCACCTCCAAAGCCATCACTGAATCAAGACCACCTCCTAGAGTACGTGGCCCTAACAAGCACACCAGGATTGGAAACATTTCACCATCAGCTCGTTTCAATTCCTACCAACCTGCCGCTACGTCATCCGACTTCCACGAGGTGCCGCTTGCATTCAGTGTAACCCGCGCTAGATTACTTACAACCATGAACGTATATACCTATCACCACCGTTGTAACACGTCTACATAGAAACTCATTCAGCAACATTACAAACTAAAGTTTATTCAGTTCTAGTGCTCAAGACATTCTGCAATTTAATTACACACACAAAGATTTGTAAATATTTCCTGTGGCGTCATACCTCTAATGTTATATTCTATAATAAGTTGACATCAATATTCTAACTTATAAATAAATGTTATCTCTGTTGCTACGAAGTATTAACAGAGTGACCGCAGACAATCAGAACACCACATGTATTTTGTTGACTATATCGATTACTGTTGTTAGCTCTAGTTTTTTCTGTCGCACTGTAAAGGTATGTAAGGGGTATTGTTTCCTTTTAACCTCGAAAGGCTTTATTTGTAGAGTTTACATTTAGGTTATGGGAGTTTAGGTTTTCTAGTACATTTAAAAAAAGTGTTTCGGGTATTGTGACGCACGTGCCCCTAGCATTTATACAACATTTCTGTGTACACAATACATCATTTTGGGTTGCTTAATCCCTCTGCAGTTTTTATGTAGTTAAACTATAAACCGTTAACGTGGAAGTCAGACAGAATTTGCTTGATTTATTACCTTGTTCGTATTATTAAAAAATGCAGTAGGATTTGTTGAAATCTCGAACAATCCAGAAAATGCATGGTAATTAAAAGCTTTACTTTTCTTTTTTCCTTTTCTATTTGGTTGTTGTGCTTTTTATATGTTTGGTAAGATACTGCCTGATCTTACAACTTTTTACAATCAGTGAAACGCTTAGTTGTTTTACTATGTTGCAGAATAAAATGCACGTATCCACGCAGATAAAACCACTGTTTCTATTTGTAATACGCTGAACAACTTTAGTTTTTACAAATTAATGTTATATTACAAATGTAAATTAACTTGTTTTTTTGTACTTTCACTCCAACCAGCTGTAGGAGTATGCAACCATCCATACTCCGAACTAACCCACCAATAATGAACTCGTTCGACTTCCCTCGAAATACGAATAGAACCGCCTGAACGTACAAACAAAGCCACCAATCTATTGAGTGAACTTAAGAATAGTGCACTAAGGATTTACTCCCAGATTATCTATTTGTCATCACCACATACACCGGGATAAAATTAAGTGAACTCGCACAACTGTATGTACACAATCTCGCTATAACACAGCTTGGTCCCGCTACTCTTCCAAAGTCACGACCATCAGGACCACCTCCTAGAGTACGTTACGCCAAGAAGAACGTCAGGATTGGGAACGTTCTGTCAACAGCTTACTTCAATTTCTAGCAACCGAGGAAACCGCCGTACGCCGTCGTTAGTCCATCAGCCGCTAGGTACCGAAGGTATGGAAATCAAACTGCAAGCACCGCCACAAGGTACCGCATTGGATTCGGCGTAATTTGAGTCCAGGATACTTAGAACCATGGACGTCATCACTTACCAGACACCTGACCCATGCTTTTGTCGTGAAACCGCAATATCCAATTTATCAATATAGAAACTTGATCCGCAACTATACAAACTAAAGTACTTTCAGCTCTAGTGTTAAAGACACTTGGAATTTAATTACCCACTCAAAAACATTTGTAAATACTTTCAGTACGTGCTATGTCTTTAATATTAGCGTATAATAGGTTTATATCTAATTTAACTTGTAAATAAACGTTATCTCTGTTTCTACTAAGTATTAGCAAAGTGATTTCAGATAACACCAGACATACATAGATATGTAAAGTGAGTCTTAATTCTAAAACTACAAAATGAAAAAATTTTGTTTGTGTTTAATATTTTTTTAGTTCTAGCAAACGATTGCAAACTCTGTTCTTTCTCTCTGTTTGCAACGGCTTAACAACACTTATTAGCATATGCACATCCCCTTGCTTATTATATAAAGATATACATTATTTACCTTTCTGTTTGTGACGAACCTTTCATCCAAAGAAATCCTATAATATGAGCGACCATTATATTTGTAATACCTTCACTATTAAATTTTACAAACGGATATTCTATAAACAGACAAACTGAAAGCAACCGCCTTCTTTATAAGTTATCTTGCATCGTACTTTTAATAAGCACATTTCAAGTTTTGTAGGATTTTATACACTTTTCTGTATCTCAATTCTTTTATTTACGTTATTCTGATTGGTTAATTACATTTCGTAATTACGTGCGTGTTGAATTCAAAATACCACCATAATAAACCTACAGCAGTGGCTGTTGACTATTATTGGAATAGAAACCTGCTTTACCGTCTCAAATTAATGACAGATGCGCATTTGAGGTTATTGATTTGTTGGAGTTCTAAGGCTTTCGAGACAATTTTAGATTATATTTTAAATCATCTAAAAAGTTGAGCTGTTAGAAGCATATTACTTAGAAGTACTTAACAGTACAATGCATGGTGTATAGCAAATCATCTAAATTGGGTATGTCTCTTTTTACACTTACATCTTAATTTTTTAACATTTTAGCAAAATGACACACATGTCGTTGGCGCACTATTTGCAGTTATTAGATCGTTGTTGGCGGTGTCAAGATGGTGTGGTTATGGGGAATTTAATATCGATGCGACAAGATCACGTTTTTAGTAAGGCACTACATATTGATAGGCCAGAAACTATGGTTGTGCGGTATGTGGTTCCTCCTTGCGACGAAATTATAATATATCATCTTAAGTGTGTTTATGCATTTATTAACCAAAGTTACATAGAAGCTTATCAGCATCAAAGCTCTCTTGTTCAAACATTAACTAAAATTATTCAATCGCAAAAGGAAGAAAACTGGACTCTCCCAATTATGTATACTGTATGTCTTGACTTACGGCTACTAGCACAGTTAGTGGAAAACCATTGTACTAGTGAAAAGCCTGGTGAGGTACTAGAAAAAGCTGCTGAAAGTCTTATGGGATGTTTTCGTATTTGCGCCGCTGATAACAGATCCTCCGAAGAGGATACAAAACGTCTTGGAATGTTGGGTTTGGTTAATCAATTATTTAAAGTCTATTTTCGAATAAACAAGCTTCATTTGTGTAAACCTCTAATAAGAGCAATTGAATCGTCACCATTCAAGGAAACATTTTCCTTGAGTCAACAAATTACTTACAGGTATTTTGTAGGTCGCAAAGCTATGTTTGACAGTAATTACAAGGCCGCTGATGAATATTTAACATATGCTTTCGAAAACTGCCATAAAGTAAGCAAAAAGAATAAACGTTTAATTTTGACATATCTCGTGCCTGTAAGAATGTTGCTCGGTTATATCCCTAACAAAAGTGTGTTAGAAAAGTACGATATACCACAATTATGGGATCTAGTTGAAGCTGTATGTCAAGGTAACTTACGATTGTTTGACGAAATAATGGAAAAATATGAATCGTTTTTTATTAAATGTGGTATTTATCTTATCGTGGAACGATTAAAAATTGTAGCTTATAGAAACTTGTTTCGTAAAGTATATGGAATTTTAAATACGCATCAAATTCCAGTTGAAGCGTTACAGACTGCATTGTCATTCTTAGGGCAAACGGATGTAGATTTAGATGAAACTGAATGTATTGTAGCTAATTTAATTTATGAAGGTAAAATTAAAGGATATATATCCAGGCAACATAGAAAAATTGTTGTTAGTAAACAGAATCCATTTCCATCTCTTTCTAGCTTATCATAATTTAAGCCAAATTGTATTCGTAGTTTAGTCTTTATACTTGTATGCATTTTACAATAAATTTTGTATAAATATTTTATTTTGCAACTAGTAGAACAATGGGTTTACTGCATGTTATAACTTAACTTTAGTATTGATTTATGTCTCTTTTTCCATACTCTACTTTAATTAATTTATTTAAACTATCAAATTAACAAGCAAAAATAAAAACGAGATCTACAAAATTAAATATGGCAGTAATCCTTTTTAAAAACCACTCTGATCGAACAAAACTAGACTTTCCTTAACAAATATATGTTTAATTGTCAAATTAGGCTCAATCGATATAGTGGACTGTAATAATTAATTGCTGTACTTAATCACGTTTATTAAACAAAAGATCACACTGAAATGCAAAGCGGATAATACAAATTATCGTAAATAATAATCAACCAAGGTAACTTGAAATGTTGATACAAAACGAGTTTTCATGTTAAACGCTGTTACCCGACTTGTGGTTTTGAGGGGTAGTTGATGGGTGCATGAACAATCCCTTATGCTTCTTTGAAGTGATCATCCTGCTGCACCGTGATGTATAAGTGTTTGCCAGGTGACAAACTAAATCCAATCCAAGGACACTGGATTCTCATGTAATTTATCAATAATGGTCCAGACTCCCCCCCCCCCCTTGAACGAATGCTCGAACGCGTTCAACGTAATATCAATAAACAAAAATTAATACAATTAAAGTGTATAAACTTATACCAAATTCAATTAAGTCATAGTAAACAGTACGTGTAAACAAGTACTCATCACACAATAATAGGTAATGGACACACTTTGGCAATCCCACGTTTTAACAATCCATTGGCGGTTTTAATCGTAACTACACACACAACATTATCGTTTCAAGGATGAGTTTCTGTGATTCTTCCCGGCAACCATTTGCAGGAAGGTAAATTTTCATTTTTTACCAATACAAGTACACCTGGTTGCAATTCACAAACCCCACGTTTCCATTTACGACGTAAATCGCACAAATAAAATTTAGATTATAATTTCCAAAAGTTCTGATGTAACTGTTGAATTAATTGATATCTTGATAATGAATTACGTTTCACCTCTTCGCAAAACAACGGATCTGGTACAGTATTTATTTATATATACACTGTTCCAAAGACAGATGCCTATAAATTGGAACAGGACTAACATGAAAATTACAATATTACACATACAGAGGGATACATATTTACATGTGACAAAGTCTTGTAAGGAACCAACAGTGCAGCTATTAATATTAATTTCGGTTTTTATTTTTTCAAATGCGTTGCCCAAACGATAAAGTGGAGAATATTTTAATTTATTTGTCCTGGGTGTTGAAAGATAGAAGTATTGTGGGTGCTGGATGCTGACCTTGGAGTGTTATACTGAAAGAATTTGTTAATATCATCACATATAATTTGTTGATTAAAAATCTTATGTAAAAATAATAATAAAATGTACTGTCTACGGCCAGCAAGACTTTGAAAGTTATGCTTCTTCAGCAGAGCAGTATATGAATAACCAATTGGTGGATACGTTCCTTCCATCCTAAAAGTTAAAAATTTCAGAAATCGATGCTGTATTGCCTCCATACACCTAATGTGTATGTCATAATGCGGTTCCCATACTATAACAGCACATTCAAGGTTGGATTGCACATAAGCATTATAAAGTAGGACGAGAGTCTCATTTTTCCGAAAACTTTTACTATTTCTGATAATGAATCCAATCATTTTGTAGGCCTTATTTATAATGAACTGAATATGCTCAGCAAACAACAGTTTAGAATCAAATATTACTCCTAGATCGCGAACCTCAGTTGGTCTTGATAAGATATTACCATGTATAGAGTAACCGTAGGTAATTGTAGAGTAACCAAGAGTATAAGACATAACACTACATTTGTTCACATTGATAGTAAGTTTATTATTTTCACGCCACATTATGATTTTGTTTAGATTCTGTTGTAATATATGACAGTCCGCAATACTGAATATCTTTCAGTATATTTTGAGATCATCTGCATATAGTAGGCAATGTATATCTGGGATTAGTTGGCATGTGATGTCATTAACAAAAATATTAAACAGAAGAGTTTCCAAGACAGAGCCTCGTGGCACTCAAGAGGTCACAGACATTATATCAGATTTAGTTCCTTGCACAAGCACAAATTGTTGTCTAAGAAATATGAATGGAAGAGAGTCTAGACTGCATCTGAAAAACCATATATTTGCCGTTTTATTAATAGTAGTTGATGATCTAAATGGTCAAAAGCTTTTGACATCCATATATATTATGTCGCACTGTTGTTTATTATCAAAGGCGTGCGCAATAAATTGCATTATGCAAAATAGATTAGTAGTTGTTGATTTTCCACTAATAAAACCATGTTGGCTCACATTTATAAATTTCTCAAAATAGCTGTATATGCTATTGTACAAAGTAATTGCAAAAACTTTACTGAAGTTATTAATTATACTTATAGGCCTGTAGTTCTTAACTAAGCTCTTATCACCTGCTTTATAGACAGAGTATATTTTAGAAATCTTCCATTTATCTGGATAAATACTGGTACGTAAGCATAAATTAAAGATTATAGTAAGAGGTTTAGCAAGAACTACTGAACAATCTTTTAAAAGAAATGAAGGAATCTCATCTGGTCCTGCAGTAGTTTTACTCTTGAGCCTTTTTAAAGCAATAAATACTTCCTCTTCAGAAAATGATTCAATACTGAAAAGTGTTTGTGTATCAGTAGCATGTGGCTTAGGGTATTGTAAATTTGCAGTTGGAATTATGTAAGAACTCTTAAAATAATTCGAAAAAGCATTATCAATAGCCTGATTATTTGAGGACATTTTATCATTAATCATTAGTGATTGTGGTATATTAGATGATTGTTTTTTAGCTTGCAAGTATTTCCAAAAGTTACCTGGATCACCCACAATTCCTTTCTCTAGGTTATTTAAATATTGAGAATGCGCCTGCCTGATCTCAGTTTTAATTGTAGCTTGTAATGACTTAAATTCTAATAACAATGTCAACTGCGAACGATTTCTTTTAAACTTCTTCCATGATCTGGTTTTCGCTTTAAGTTTATAGATAATTGATCCATTAAACCAAGGTGGATAGATATTATGCGTGTTTCTTGTTCTAGGGACAGCCTGATCAAGTATAGCTTGGAATTGGTCATATATATGATCACATTCAAGATTAACATTACGAAATATTGAAAGATTACTCCAGTCAGTGTGTTGTACTAATTCATATAGCAAATTGAAGTTGGCCTTTTTGAAATTCCAGCGATATCGATTTGAATTCATTTGTTGTGCCTGCTTCTCATGTAATACATAAGGTATGCAAATTATCAGTGCCGGATGGTGGGAATCTTCTTGCAATAACGGGTCATATGCTGCTTCAACTATACATATAGTATCAGAAATTATTAGATCCAGTATCCTACCTAAATGGTTACATATTTCATTATATTGAGATAATTGTAACATCAAGAAATTTCTTAGAGCTATTAATGAGCTCGATAATTCACATTTAAGATGTAAATTGATACAGTCTGGTAAATTAAAATCACCACAAATGAAAGTATTGGATCCATACATTACCTCCAACGTACAAAAAGCATCAAATAGAGAAGTATATGTAGCTGCACTGAGGCCTGACGTAAAACAAAATCAGTATTTTGCCATAAAACTTAATTTTAACTAATACAATATCAATTGAAAACAAGTCCACAAAGTAGGTACCTAAATCTAAACGTACTGCTTCATATTCAGATTGAACAGCTAGCATAACACCACCTCCTGTGGAGACGCCTAGTTGAGAAAATTTACGATCAGAGCGGAAAACATAAGTAGTGGTAATAGTTCACTATTATTAACATTATCATGTACCCAAGTCTCAGTTATAGCTATAATTGAGAAATTTGCAGATGCCACTGCATTATAGAAGTCAGTTAATTTGGTATTTAAGTCGCGAATATTAATGGCCTTACCGATCAAAAAGTGAGATGGCGTCAGGGATGCATATTAATTAGGATCAGATGACATTGCACAAAGTGTCCTGGAATTCAAGGTTGCCTTAATCTGTACTAGTAATGTATAAAACTCTTCGTACGTTTAGATCACGCGATATAAATGTGCCTATACATCCTTGACATTGCTTTCCCATAACCCACCGAAATTTGGTGTACTAGGAGGTATGAAATTCCATGTGATACCTTCTTGTGCACAGGAACTAGCTATGATATCTTGGTGATTTTTTATAAATTGAAACAAAAGTCTCAATTCTTTATATGCAACAACAAATTTAGATGCATTGCCCGTATATATGTGAGTTGGCTTTCCCTGATGGGATACAAATCGTCAACGCTGCTATAAAAGCTTCAGTCGTTAAGCTTGTAACTAATTCTAAATGAACGGCTTTGCTAGTAAAGCATATAGACAAGCATATATAAGACTTGTATTGCTTTGACCGGCGGCCTTTTCGGTCTTTCAACGTAATTGGACCAGCATAATCTAGACCTGTAATTGTAAAAAAGCTTGAAACATTTACACATGCCTCTGATAAATCGGCCATAATTGCATCTACTTGAGTTGGTATATATCGAAAGCACCTTATACAATTTTTTACAATACTCTGCAATAGACATGCCAGCTATAGGCCAAAAAGTTTGGCGAACCGTACATAAAAGAAGTTGCGGACCTGCATGCTGTAATTTTGCATGTTTGTGCTCAAAAACTAACCGAGTGCTAACGGTGCTAACAAAGACTCTCGATTTTTAACTTTAACATATTTCTGAGAAAGAATCATTTTGATTTCTTGTTCAAATGTCTCGCCTTGGGCTAATTTCACTACCTTAATTCTACTCTCATTTAACTCCAAGACACTTGAAGAACCAGTTTCCTTGTTTGGACATCTAAGATTATGGATAAATCGACAACAATATGCCACTACCCGAAATAATTTTGCATAACTAGAAAATCGTGAAAATAGATTGAAAACGTCATTAATAGTTGTGGTACATGCTTTCTGTTTTGACCTTAATTCAGAAAGATCCCATGAATCACTAAATTTGAAAGGATCTGTCTGATAATCGTGGAGTTGGAGAAAGGAGGGTTCCTTCCACCATAAGTCGCAATGTGCGAGCTACATCTGCAGGATTTTGGTTCGTACTTACATAATTCCATCTATTAATATCAGTCAGGTGTCTAATCTCAGAAACTCAATGGCCGACGAATACTTGAAGTTTATTTGGGCAAGTATTTATCCAATGGAAAACAATGTGTGAATCACACCACAGATAAGTATCAATATTGTTAGTCAAGGAATCTTGGAAAGAATGCATCAACTGAGCCAGTAAAAGAGCGCCACAAAGTTCGAGTCTAGGTACTATAATCATTCGTAATGGAGCAACCTTTGTTTTAGCACATAATAGTTTTACATATACTTCATTTTTTGAATCAATAGTTCGTATGTAAAATACTGCGCTAAACGCATCTTTACTACGGAATCACATGCACATTACGAATCTTGGAATGTGTAATTCATTGAACTTATTTAAATTTGACCTAAATTTGTACCATTGTATTGATAAATCCTGAGGCACTTCTGTGTCCCAATCATTTTTTATTGACCAAAGGCTTTGCATCATTAATTTTGTAATAATAGTGCAAGGATTGACTAGACCAAGCGGATCATATATCTTTGCAATAACCGATAAAATTGATTGCTTCGTAATTGCAGAATCTGGTTTTCCCATATACACGGCATAAGATAACATCTTGTTTGCAGAACCACTGAATTCCTCAAGTTTTTATGCTCTCATTATCCCCTAGATTAAGGACTGATAATGAATCAGAATTGTCATGAAAGGTTTTTAAAATAATTGAACTATTTGAAGCCCGTAGTTGAAATGTAGCTGTTTTGAGTATATCGCTAATTTCTTTGCAAATTGTAATTCCTAGACTTTCATCGGAAAATCCTGTAATTAAGTCATCGACATAAAAATCCCTATCGATAATTTTTGAGGCTTTTGGAGAGTCTGCTTGATTTTCCAAAGATAACTGTTTGATACAACGTATCGCCAAGTATAGAGCACTAGTCGTGCCGTAAGTTACAGTGTTTAGATGATAAACAGATAAATCCTTTGAAACATCGTTTCTCCAAACAATTTGTTGAAGGTGTCTATCAACTGGATGAACCAGAATTTGCTTATACATTTTGGCAATGTCTGCAATGACAACAAAAGGGTGTTCTCTAAATCAAACTAAAATTTAAAATATTATTTTGTATGGGTGGACCTGAATGCTGGATATCATTAAGTGATATACCATTACTACTAGAGGTTGAGCCGTTGAAGACAACTCTTAATTTTGTTGTTAAACTGTTCTCTCGCATTATTCCATGGTGTTGTAGAAAATACCCCATTCTATTGTTACCGCAGGAATTTGTAGCAACATAAGCTGCCTTAAAACGGTACAACACAAGACAAGACAAATATGTCGATGAAGCAGCAGGAGCCAGGCAGCATAATCCACAGCTAACGCAGTCACGAGGATGGGGTGGGTTCACTCCAATTCGCTCCCCTGCCGAGATGGTGACCTGAAATTCGATGATAATAATAACCCTTAAATATGGCGCCACCTAGGTTTAAACTAATACACAGCTGGGCTCCTTCGAAACAAACCTAGAAAGTCTTTTAATTGCGTGAAGATACTCCAATCTATATATCTTAACATTTATACATAATAGCACTAGAAAAAATAAACAATGCAATAAATAAATTTAATCCACATTACTATTAAATCAAGAATAACATCATATGATTATATTGATTCTACTTTATTTAAATTCGCTATCATGTGGTGTAAACAATTCCAGTACTTTTACCAACATAAATAATAACGGTCAAATCAACCTACTAATTAAATATAAAAATATCAAGAGGAGCTTGGTATACCTTTAACTTCAATGTTAATATAATAACGTTTCACACAACTTGCAATTATATTTTGATAAGAAAAATTCAAACCAGTTGGCTCAAGTTCACAACTTTCTCTTGTCTACACTTTAAATTTATTATCTCGATTAAACCAAGGTTGGAATTAGTCGCTCATAGCAATTGTCCAAACACAAATAGCAATGCAAAAAATGGGTTTCTTACAAGATGTCCGATTCTCTACAATATGCGGCTCCTAAACTGACAGGTGGGTCGGTACACAGGAATCTCGCCTGTATGCGTGTCCTCAATGCGTGTCACTGGATACAGTACCAATATCAATACAACCATATGAACATGATGAAGGCACAAAGGAATAACAAGTAATAACGCTGGAACAAACAGCCAGTACAAACAATCGGGACCAAACAATCAGGACCAAATAACCAGAATAAACAACCCTATCAATAAACATTGTTAGAATTTCACGTATTAACATTAATACCACTTACTGATATAAATCGGGTTATTTATTCAGAATAAAAGAATCTGTGCTGTTGAGATTGCCAATTGATAACGATAACAACTTCCTAAAATGAACGTATAAATTTTGTGTTTTGTTGAAAACATACTTACGCTTCAATTACAAAACCTTCGCACGGAATACGAGAAGAATAATTTCTTAAATCTATATTCACCAAAACATTCTTCCCAAACGAAACCCAAGTCAACCCAAATACTCAAAATTTAGAGCAGACAACAATACCTCTGTACAAGTTAACTAGATCTTTTGAAACGCGAAGTATTAAAATCGGGTCGCTTTACTTGAAACCAACATTCAATCATTACACTGAAGATAACAGAACCAGAATTCCACTTGATAGCATTGTAGAAGGATACTACAACTACGGTTTTTCCTTAACCATATAAATTTTAGAATTAATTTTAAATAAAAGGCTATTAATAACGCAACCAACAAATCAGAGGCGTCGTAAAAGGTAGGTAATGAAATCGAAATTAATAGGAATGTCATTGCGAAAATTTATAACGTAACACTATTACCACCCAACTTGTTTGATATGGTCACATGCCCTAAAGCGCTATATTTCTTCATAAAATACACATTCATTTTTAAATTAAACATTTTTTTGAAATCTTTTTTCTAATTGTAACATGCCCTTTATCGCAAAAGCTTTTGAATCCCCTAATTCTGGAGAGAAATCTTTTAAGGGAATTCTCACTACAAACTTGGTTATTGTGGCGAAAAACGGTTTTTTTGTAAAATTTCTCACAATCATTTTCATCTTTTGAGAAATATACCTTCTGCTTGAGTTCTTCGATGATCCAGAACTTTTGCAAATCATTTTCAATGGATTGTGTCACAAAACTTTTGCACTAAATCAGTTTTTATCAAATGAGATAATACCTCTGATACTACAAAACAGCACTAGAACTAGTATTCTGATCAGAATAGGTAGATAATTACCTAACTGAAATCTTGCCATAACCTTAGCAGCTGTATTCTGAAGAACAGGTAGATTTTGCACCAATCAACGAAATCAATGGCTTCACTTAGCAGCGTCCAAAATTAGGATTTGCACCAATCAAAAATATTGGAGGAATCTTCCAATTACATGAAACATTAGGATCATAAGCTGGGAGTTTTCCAGTAATGTTTGGAGGAATCTTCAATTCAAAACATAATCATAAGCTGGGAGTTTTCCAGTAATTTGTGGAACAACGAAACAAGAAATCGTAGATTTAAATCTATTATACAATGAATGAATCATAATCTTACATTTTTTGCTTAAATTGGAAGCAATATTTAATCCCAGTTACAGAAATGTTTGTGTCTTGTTGTTCTAAATCTAGTTGTTTGCACAACTTGGCAGTCACTAAACATGATTGACTTCCAGAATCCAAAATAGCTAAGGCTGTATGTGCCTTCCCATTTTTGTCATACACCAAAATTTCTGCCGTTGACAAGAGAACATAATCCATATCTGAATTTGTAACAAAGGAAGCAACTCCAGCATAAAAAATATGATTTTCCTTGGAATTCGAAACTGAAGTGGTCAACACTGTTGAATCTGAAGAGGTGGGGCTGGTTGAAGTTGCAGCAGCGTTTATAATTGGGTTAACGGAATCCACAGGATTTGCAGGCTGTTCATGCAATAAACTACTGTGCCGTTTAGGGTAAACTTTGCAACCTCTATGTTTACACTGCCTTGTAAAATGCTCAACACATAAATCAAAACATAAATCTTATCCCATCTTTCGGGAACGGAAAGCTTTAAAAATTGTTTACAATTGTAAATTACATGTGATTCCTTGCACAAGCTACATGATCTTCGTGGAGTGTTATTAACTACCTATGAAAATTGCTTAGACCTTTTTTTATATTCAGTGGGCCCCTTGGCTTCACTACTATTTAATTCTAATGTTTCCAAGAAATTGGCCCGATTTTGCAAGAAGTCAAAAAATTCCGATACTTGTGGCAATTAGTTGCCTTTTTTTAAAGCGCTCCCATTCTCCAGAAGTAACTTTGTCTAATTTTACAGTAACTATGTAAATAATGATCACATCCCATGACTCAGTAGGGACATCTAACGTTTTCAAAGATTTCAAATGCTTGCTTACATAATCTACTAAATTTCTTAATCCATTAGTCGATTCTTTGTTTAACGTTTCCATATTAAATAATCCCTTAAGATGATTATTCACGAGCATTCTCGAATTATCAAAGCGATTACGCAAGGTCATCCAAGTGTGAATATAGTTACTTTAGCTAAATTCTAAATTTTGAATAATCTTTAAGCTTTCTGGACCTGAACTGGAGCGCAAATAGTGATACTTCTGTATGTCCGATAAAGAATCATTTTGTGAATTATAGCCTCAAACGTATTTTTAAATTCAATCCACAATAGATAATCAGAATTAAATATCGGCAAGGTAATCGCAGGCAACTTTACTTGATCAAAATTACTCCCTATCATTCTTTCGAAGCTTTGCCATTTTTGTTTGGAGTTAGTATCACTTGTACAAGAATCGTTGTCTCTCGAATTTTTAGGTTTGGATAATTATTTAAGCAACCTCTTTGAAATTGCTAAATACTTTGAAAACCTATCATCAAGCTCTGTACGCTTACATATTCAGTTTCTAAATCTTTTTTTGCACACAATACTTCAATCTCTAACTGAACTTCTTCAAATTCCTGAAACAATAATAGGAATTTGTCTCTTTTTAATTGTAATTTATCAATTGTTACATTATCAATCATCTCCGACTGATCAAAAGCATTTTTTATTCTGTTTGGATATTTTGCAAAACTGTTAACCTTTTGTTCAGTCGAATCGCATTTACGAATTAATTGTTTTAAATCGCTATGACTACTAGCCATTTTCAATCCTTTAGTTTGTCAATAAATTTATATTAATCAAGACAAATGCAATTTTCAAGGATGCAATGTACTAAACTTAATAAATCAACGTGTTAGTTTTAGCGCTAAATGAATCACATGGCATTCGTCCAATTACCAACTCGTAAAGATACGGTAAACATTGATAATTAGACCCTGAAAGGATATGCGCTTTATACTTAAATTGCATTTAAAAACGATACAATCATGAGTGTTTATACACAAATCGTAAAGAAGATGCAACCTCAATAATTTAATGAATATCAAAGTTAGGTACTAATCAATAATCTTACAAAAATTGGAACGGACTCACTTTAATTCTGTTGGGTGTTGTTAAAATTGCAGGCAGCCGCCACAACCATCAGTAGTCAAAACTGCTTTCCACTTCTAAACCGTTTGTATTCTACAGGTTTCAACTTATCACGGCTCGATGGACCAATGTTTAATTACCAAATTAGGCTCAATCGATATAGTGGACTGTAATAATTAATCGCTGTACTTAATCATGTTTATTAAAGAAAAGATCACACTGAAATGCAAAGCAGATAATACAAATTATTGTAAATAATAATCAAGCAAGGTAACTTGAAATGTTATACAAAACGAGATGTTTTCATGTTAAACACTGTTACCCAACTCGTGGTTTTGAGGGGTGGTTGATGGGCGCATGAACAATCCCTTATACTTCTTTGAAGTGATCATCCTGCTACATCGTGATGTACAAGTGTTTGCCAGGTGACAAACTAAATCCAATTCAAGGGCACCGGATTCTCACGTAATTTATTAATAATTGTCCTATATATAGATATATATATATATATATATATATATATATATATATATATATACAGAAGTCGTTTGGCGAAAACTGAACACCTCGTCAGGGTTCACACAGACCTATGCACAATTGGCATTTCTACTAACGGTAATTCGTTCATGGTTGGTAACATTACGTTGTGGGGATGAGTATCATCATAAAAACGAATCTGTCACAGTTGATCCAAGGTCAAATCAGGGTCGCCCTTGAGACACCTTTTCATTAAATCAATTTTAGACTCATTGTCATCCTTGTAATGTAGATCTCCAAACTTGAATCTATTTGTCCACGAACCCATTTATTGAATTGACCATGGGTTAAAACGAATACTAGTCCATTGGCCAGGAATTACAAAAAGGTAGGCAGAAATTCAGTTTGCTGTTTATCCATTATCTTCTTTTCCATGTCCAGTTTGACACAACCCAGTCTAGACTTAATCGTACGACCCAAAAATAAAAGTGCAGTTCGTTCATCCGTAGTTTGGCGTGGAGCTTTTCTATATTGGAGTAGAAATTGATTAAAGAATGAGAAATATTGAATTTAATTTTGTAGAATTAGCTGATAATGCATCCTTGACTGTTTGAACACAACATTCAGCCTGTCCGTTAGTTGGTTATAAGGAGCTATACTCTTATGAAATTTAACTCCTGCATTATTAAGAAAAATTTTAAAATCATCCGAAGTGAATTGTGGACCATTTTCACAAATGTCGAAATGCCGTATGCTGAGAAGAATTCTTCCAAAGGATTTGTGGTCACATTTGTAGTCAATGAATTTGTCGCCTTGACTTCCAACTACTTACTGAATGAATCCACTACAGTTAAGAGGTGTTTGTTTTGAATGGGACCAGTGTAATCTATATGTACTCGCTCCGATGTCTCATTGGGATACTCTCAATGGTGTTTATTATGTTGTATAGACATTTTAGCATTTATGAAACATTTTTTGGCCGATAATTCGATATCCTGATCCATTCTTGGCCTGTAAATTAATGATCTTGCCAAACTTTTCATTTTTGTGACATCAATATGTGCGGTATAAAGATCATTCATCAAAATTTTCCGAAACTTCTTAGGTACAACAACTCGATGACCCAGCATTAAAGAGTAGCATATTTGGGAATATTCCTTCCCCTTCCCGAATAACCATGTTCTTTTAATGCATGCCTTTTGCAAATAGCTGCAAGTAATTTAGACATTCTTGGATTTCTTCGTGTTCCTTAGTAATAGGAAGTGTCTTATTTTATGTGAGATCTAAGGGTCGAATTCATCGTATTCATCTGGATTCAGGAGTACGTTTTCAAAAATGTGTTGCTCTTTTAAATGATGCGCTGAACCAATTCTCGAAAAATAATCTGCGTTGTCGTGAATTTTGGTTTTCCTGTATCTTATGCTGTAATTCAGCCAACAAAGAATGTTGTATAATGTGATAACCGACTAAGAACCAATGGTGGTAAGCTTTTATTCGGATTGAAAATGTGTCGGCTGCTTATGATCTGTGATTAACACGAATTGTCTACCATAAACATAATGAAAGAATTTTGTATAGCCCAGACAGTACCTAACACTTCTCCATCAAGTTGGGAGTAATTTCTATCTGTATTGGTTAACACTCTACTTGCACATGAAATTGGAAGTTCGTGTCCATCAGACATTTTATGTAAAAGAACCACACCTAAGCCTACAGAAGGCAGCGGTGGCAATAATGAATAGTAATTGTGGGTTGTAAGGTACCAAAACTTCATCTGATATTAATTCTTGTATCAAGTGTTTATGGGACGTTTCATAATCAGATTGCCACACAAAATTGTCCATGATGGTTCAGAAATCGTTGAAATGTTAGGAATAAAAACCATAACAAGAAACTTTTCCAAGGAAAGTTTGTTATTCTCTAGAATTCTGAGGTTTAGGAACGTTCATCAATGCACTTACATGATGATCCAACTTATGTAGTCTACTAATGTCGATTCCATGGTCTAAATATTCAATACTTGACTGAAAAATGTACAATTATACTGTTTAATTTTAGACCAAATTCACTGATTCTACCAAAAGCTTAACAAATGAAATACTTTATCTTAAGTTTAACCGAACACAACTATATAAACATAAAAGTTTGCAACGTTTTTAAGAGCACCTAAAACAGCTCCTACTTTTCCTTGCCTGACACCATACATCACTCATTTCAGTCGAATTAGACTGTGCATAGGCATGTTTAACATTAAACTTGTCCACACTCCAATTGCATATACGCATCCATAACATCCAGGTGATAGAAATACTTAGCTCCATTCACTTGATTAGAAATATCCTCAATTCTTGAAATTGGATATTCATCAATACTAATAAGTGAATTAAGAATACATGAATAAACACCAGTAACCCTTATGTTTTTATTCTTGCAAACCATATGTCAGAGATTCCCAATCTGAATGTGCAACTCGTTCAAATACACCAGAATTCAACAAGTGTTCACTTTTGTTTGAATATTGTTTGCGCAATGCATACTAAATATTCCAAACTTTAGCAGAAACTGGTATAGTTTCAGGCAAAAAAATTACCTTGGCATTTGGACCAACCAACATACCAGCCATGTTGTTAAAGATGTCGGAATATTCCACCAAAAATTTTTCCAAAATTGCTTTGCAATTTGTGTCACACTTAACTTCATGCACTCGAAATGATACTAAAGTTTGCATGCACACCAAAGCTTAGTGGATTCAAAAATGGCTCTACAACGTGTGATGTGTTCCAGAAATCTGTTGTAATTTGTTATCAGGATTTTTGCCAAAGGTGGTTCAACATTTATCCAAGATGGTAACTAATGTCATGTTCTTTATTATGGTCATACCCATGCATATGTCAGTTGGGTCGACCGACTTTACAATGTACATCTACAAGTAGATAAATCTACAAACCAGTATGAAATTAATCATAGTGATTGTAATTAACTTCAAATCTGGCGTGTATATTTCAAGTATCGAAGTAAGATGCACATGAAAAAGATTCTTAATCTTAAGGGCATTAAATAAGATTACACTAATCAGTTTTGTGAAGGCTGTACATTTGGTAAGCAACATTGCGGAACACATTCAGATCAGATGGGCTACCAAGGTTGGCGTCTAATACATAGTGATATGTGTGGTCCATTTGAACCATCAGTTTCGAATTAACGTTGTTGTGTTGCTGTTAAGGACAATTACTTAAAATTTTGTAAAGTATTCAAATTAATCATAAATCAGTAGTTTAGAAGAAATGTGAATACATCTCTTTTGTCAAATCATCAGGTCATATATGATTTAAACAATCATGTCTGATCGTGGTACTAAATATAACAATCAAATGTCATCATACACACCAGAGCAAAATGGTGGTGTTGAATGGAAAAATGTAATCTTGTGTGAATCTGCTCGCTCTATGATTCATGCAAAAAAGGATTTTGATCAAAATTTGTAGGCTGAAACAGTCTGCACAGCTTACTTAACCATTCAGGTTTGGGACAAAGCAGTGGAGGGGGTATACATGGGGAAGCTACCCCACCAAAATTGGGCAGTTGGTAAATTTACATTTAATTAGAAAGTTTATAAATCAAAGTTTTGAAACTGTATACAAGTGAATTTTTATATTTTATGAATCACTATTTTTTGCATTTTGCTTTCATTCGTACGAGAAAGTAGTAAACGAGTTACAATATATGTTACCAGCTTAAAAGTTTAAAGGTAAATTACTCACTCGTATGGTGGCCATATCAAGCATAAGACCATATAAAAAGATATCTCTAAAATAAAATATAAAATTGACAAAACCTTTCTGCTAGCTGTTGATTTCCAAATAAAAACAGTTTCTAAGCAAGGATTCTAAAGTAAAAGAAAGATGCACGCCCATAACTAAAGTTTTTGTTAGACACTTAATTAAAAAAATCATTATTATCAAATTAGGTGCTGCATTTATCTATTTAATAGTCTCCACTTTAATAGCTCATAGTAAATTTGAATCTCTATCAGTGACTGCCGATGCAATTTTTCTAACAGTACTGGAGCATGTACAAAACATACATAAACATAGATTACTGTCATCATTTATGCCGCACTAAAGTTAGATGTGTCCAGAGTGTTAATGGCGGGTGGCGGCCGTTTTTACTAAGATGATAATTGCAATAAATCATCATAGTTGTAAAAGGAAAGGATATGGGAAAGTGGTACACTGTATTACGACAAAGCCATGCATCACAGAATCAAAATAAAAATATACTCTTATTCTTTTGATTTCTGCTTATATTTTAGCATACATAAAAAAGTCGTTTTCCATTACAAAAGCAAATTATATTAATTTAAAAAAAACATGCAAGTGTCTCCATGTGCACCACATACAGTACACAATGAGACAACATATGCATAATAAAAGGTTTTGACTGCTTTTACCGTACATCAAGATTATTGAAAGAAACAAATCTATAATACGAAGACATTCGTTTGTTGCCTTTTACATCTACTAGCTCCAATACAAGAACCGCGTCTCGTTTTGGTATCATATAAACATCAGCAATAAGTGGAAAATGAAAGAGTTCTTTACTTTACTACTTCTTCTCAAAAAAATATACCTCTTTTTTGTCCAAGTCTTCTGATATTTGCAGAACTTTAGCAACATACTGCACTTTGCCGGTAAAACACAAGAATGAAACTATTCGCCAATAACTGCATATTCTATCGTCGTTTTGCTTTCTTCCGATTCAGAATCGCTTAATTTACAAACGCTTTTTCTTTTTGCTTTTGTACACCCTTCATCCCTCAGTTCTTTTACAAGCAACTTAGTTTTTGGGAAATTTCTCAATGTTCTACTTTTTCTTTATTGACATATTTTAAATGTTCCATTTCTGGAGTGCTTGTTATAATTGCACTTTTTTTGGAGTTTCGCTTCTTAGTAGCTTTCCTTTTACTGGCCTTTGGAAAACCTATAAATCCTGTTGGAAAAATAAAATTTGATAATTGTCTGCAAGGTTAAAGGTAATGAAGTTGGTGGCATTTCAGTATTTTGAATGGTGAATGTCAATTCAGCAGTAGCATAAGTAGTTGGTTCTGCCTGTGACTTACTTATTGCCATTTTCTTTTCAGATGATATTGATAGATCACCTATAAGTCACAGAACTTGACAAGAAATCAGACTGTGAATATATCCCAATTTAATGGATAAATTCCAGTCTGCTGAAAGCCAGATGAAATGTTTCTAGGAGTTAAAGCTTTCATGTGAACTTCACCAACACACTCCGCAATTTGATATGTAGAAATGGGAGCGTCAGGGTGGTTCAGCATCCAAGTATCTAAAGCTGCATTATAGTAAGACTTGAAAGCCGAAAATACTGCAACATCCAGAGTGTAGGGGCAGCGCGTGACTATGGTTACTTCGTTCAGTTTTGCTTTTTCAATTATATCAATTGTTATATGGCTTTCATGGTTATTGTAGACTAAAACCACTGGATTTTCAAGTGATCTTCCCGAAAAGTTCTGTCATACTCTTGTTCTCCACTTTAAGGTATACTTTTAAAGTCCCGGTGCGCCATGTATGAGAGCCACTACGACAGTTGGCAACAATAATAAATATTTGCAAAATGTTGCGCAATAAGCGGTTACGTCATGTTTATGATCAAATTATTATCACATGCAAAAAATGTTTATTTTAATTATAAGAAGACAAAAGGTACTCGCGTAAACTGTAGAACTTTTCACAGCATGGCAGCTACTTGGAGACAGTCGGGCGTTGCGGGCGTGGGTCATCCCTTGCCCCTTCGTCGAAGTAAGATTTAAATTTGCCTTCTCCTTTTCTATGTAGAGGTACGATAAAGGAATACAGGTAGAATGAACGATATCAGGTAGAGATGAAAGGAAACCTACATTACCTGAAAAAGAAGACAAGATAACGGCACAAAGATAACCACTCCGTCCGACGTCTCGTGGACTAGTCCCGACGTGACGGAAATCACCACTCTTCTTCCACTCTGCGTCTGCGCATTCTCTTACAGAAATGTTCAAATGCCGATTTTCGGCATATAACAGTCATGAAATAGTCCATAACTTGAGTAAAAAGTTCGTTATTCATCCAGCCACTGGGGTTAGTAAGGCCTAGTGTCCCTGGTGAGGCACCGTTAATCATATGTTGTTTAAAAAAATTCCATGGAAATACTAAATCTGGAGCAAAAAAATATCCATTTCCACAAATAATAACGCATGTTGTGACCAGCATACCTCTTCCTCCACTAGTGCAACTATATAACTGTTTGACACTTTTTTCAGCTACAACTTTTGAGATTTCTGCACAGTAGTAGTGCTTGTTTCATCAAGATTAAATATTCGTAATTTGAAAATGATTTCAGGGGTTTTCTCATAAACTGCCTACAATTTTTTAAAAAATAGATGCACGTTGTGCCGGATGAATGAATTTAGCCTCCCATAAACTGCATACTTCCAGCTGCCGAATACTTAAATCTTTACACCTTTTCATAAATGCCTATAACCACTCTACTCCAGCACACCTTTTATCATGCCAGGATTGTGGTATGATGAGATTGTTTTTAACATCCATTTCATAAGCCACTTGTCTAGCTGTCTTGTTGTTAGGTCATAGCTCATTTTACTACACGTTTTTAAATATTCTGAAAGAACCTTTTTTTGGTTTGAATTAAATCTGTTGCACACTATAATTAAGGACTATTTTTTGACAACCAGGATTGTCTCGTTTCTTCTTGACATACCTTTGTAAGGTGTGAAACTTAATATCGTATTGTTCAGCTGCATTTCTTAAAGAGGCCCCATCTAATACAGCATTAATAGCAGCAGTAATTTGTTCTGCACTAAATATAGCACGAACCCCGCTTTTGGGCTTTCGAAGCATTGTGTTGGCATTTACAAAAAAAGCAAAATAAGACCTAAGAAATATATTACCAAACTGTGGTACACATGAAGACAACTGTTGTACACAATGAGACAGTCTCATTATGTACCACTCCCCTTGTGTCTCATTGTGTACCTAAGCTGTTTCTTTTTATATCTATGAATTTACCTATTCTGTGGATGTATCTATGGTTTTGAATATGTAAGGTTAAATTTACACAACTATGTTTTGGTCTTGGACACCAAACCAAAAATGTAGTTAGTTGTTATTATACAAATTAAGTTAATTAAATATAGTCATAAACATAACTCCATACCTATGAAAACAGTTTAAATATCATAAAAATTCAACTCTGTTTGACAGCACTTCAAAATCACAAACACATTTACCTCGTAAACGCACTACTGGTTGAAAGAGCAACTCACGTAAAGCGACAAATTTAAAAAATATATAGATGGTGTTATTGTGTACAGCGTCTCAATATGTACCACTCTCCCCTAAACAATATAAGAATGGTAAAGGTTTAAGAATGATGCTGAAACTGGGGAAACTGACTAAGGGTTTACAGAATACCTTACCTCAATGGGTTCTTTTGTTGTTAGCTTAGCAAGTACCTGATAATTTTGACACAAAGGCACAGTGGAATAGTTACCTGAATTAGTTTAAACTTGCACAAAACCTAGAAATGAGCTACTTGCAAAAGGGAATTAGAATTTATTTAGTATTCTATGGACGCTTCAAGTTGTTGGTTTGTTTAGATTTTTTGGTGTTGTATAGATTTCAGTTATGAGTTAAAATTATTGTGGTATTAAGGATTAGACATTAATTTCATACTTCCAATACTGGCTACTTTTAAAAAGTTTTAAGATTATAAATCAACATGAATAAACCTAGACGCTATAAAGTAGAATGTTGTGCTTGTGGTCGTATTTTCAATAATGACCATAACGAGTCCCATGGCACAGCAGAAAAAAGCTCGTATTGAAATGGTTGGTGCAGCTGAAAACCCATTTATCGCGGTTAAGAGAATAAAACTTTCTGCAGAAACTTTCTTTGAAGAATCCGAAGCTTCACAGGTAAGTTAAATATAGCAAATCTTCTATTATATTAAAAAATCGATAGCAAACAAACAACATTATGTATTACATTGCAATTACACATTTTAGTCTGAAATAGAAACAATTGCCATCAACGTAGACGATTTAATCCCTGGTGCTTCTAAAGTGATACATGCATCTCACAAAAGCCACAGGAATTAGGAGTGCAAGAAATTATTTAAGAAAGCAACATTCCTGTTGCTAGAGTATGAAAGTTTTTAGCATAGCAATTTTAATTTTGTAATAGATGTGTGTATTTTAGGCTGAAATTGAAATAACCAGCAACTTGAATTCTGTAGAATCCGAGGATGAAATGAAAATATCTCAAGAAGAGAAACATAAACAAACAGAAACACAGTAAACGACTGCAGAAACATTTCCTGTGATTTTTGTAAAGGATTATTTTATTATTAGAACAGATAATTTGCAATTTCCATTGTACTGATCCCTGGCTGATAACTACTTACTTAAGTAAAATTTTTAATATTGTGAAGAAATTGATCATGTGCAAAAAATGTTCTAAGTGAAGTCGAACAAAAAACTATCATGGATCATCATATGGTTTAAGAAATAGTGGATGTCATAGAAATTGTTGAGAACGCATCTGAAGACACTAGAAAATTTTTTAAAATGTGCTAATGCAATGGAAGCAAAAGATCTACTATTAGATTTTAAAATTCAAGAAGACGTGACACTTATTGGACATGATCGTGGCGTTTGTGAGTCGCTTATTAATGATAATCAAAGGCATTATTTAATTCAACTTAGGCCTTATTAACCAATTTTGTCAAAATATCCATTTCAGGATGGCAAAAATAGATTTAATGTAAGATGGTTTAAAGATTACGAATTTTTGGAATACAGCAATACAAAACAAGCATCTTCTTGCTTTGTCTGTTGTCTTTTTCCTTCTCGATCTAGAAGACAGAAAGTTGAGACAGCCTGGATATGCAATGATATAAAAGTCTTAGGTAAAATGAAGAGTCAAGGAAATAATGTTAAAGGAAAATTAGTCATTATTCGTCAAAGCACATAAACGTGCAATATCTGACTATTTGAACTTTTTACTGGAAACAAAATATGTTGACGACATTTTGGATTCAGAGAAGAGAAAAATCATGATAGAAGAGGAGATCATTTCTTCGTATAATAAAGAAGTAATCAAAATTCTTCTAGATATCTCATTACTTTGCCTAAGCAAGGTGTAGTCTTTAGAGGTTACGAAGATGATAAAACTGAGAATTTTAAACAAATTGTCTACCTGATGGCTAGACATAAACCAACATTGAACTACTAAATCAATAGTAAAAATTATGTGCCGTATTTAAGTGGTAAGTCATAAAATGAATTTATTACTTTAATGACCAATGATATTCGAAAAACCATTAAACAAGAAATGATGATAGATCCTTTTATCGTGGCTGACACCCCTCCAGGTAGTTCACATAAAGTTATACTGTCGTTGGTAGTTCGTACAATTGGAAATGATTTGCGCCGTAAGGAACGGTTAGTTAGTATTAAAGAGCTATTGTTTAAAATTGGATCTGGAACTGCTACATTTATTATGGATATTATAAATTCTACAGGTATTAATTCTATTAAAATAACTTTCCAGTCTTATGATTGTACAGCTTCAATGTCTAGAGCTTTCAATGGCGTACAGAAATTGATATCAGTTATTGTTGGACACCATATACCATCATCTTGTTAATACTGCTGTAGAGCACAATATCAATTCTATTTGATATTTTTGAAGAACTGTACGTTTTTTCACAAAAAGCACTTAATCGTTTTTCTCAGCTAAAAAGTAGTCTGCAGACGGTCAATAATTCTTTGCAACTTAAAAATCATTCTCAGACACGATGGATTGCCAGGGCAGAAACTATTCAGGTTGTCAATAATTCATTTGAAGTTATCGCAGAATTGTTAAAGGAAATATCAAAATCAGAATGTGGATTCAAAAACAAGAAGTAGGCTTTTAGACTTTGTCAGAAAACACTATTATTTCAACAATGTTCATAGAAACAGTCATGTTTGAAACAAAACTCTCACTATAAAATGTTAAAGAACATACAGATTTATGTTATTGATGCTGTGACTGTTATAGAATCGACTATAAATTCGTAAACATTATCAGAAATACCGATTCAGAAATAAATAAAATGTTTAAGCAAAAGCAAGAAATTAATTTTCTTTACCTGGAGTAAGCTTTGTCCATCGTTACCTCTGAAGATGTGTTCCAAAACCCTCGTTGTTGTGTCCATACACTTCGTGATTACACCTGGATCCAACTCATGTCTACTAGCTATCCAAATCTCTGAAACCCCCTTTAGTATTTCTACTCGGATAATTAACTTTCCATAATCACTACACTTCACGCACACTGGTTTCAAATGTCTCAATTTGCTTACCCAAGTACCATCTTATCATTAGATCGTATCGTGTAGTAACGGCACCTTTTATAAGCCAGCACCCACTTGTGCAAAACACACTTTTAATACATTACCGGTACGTTACTAACAGCTTTTACACACTTTTAAATAGGATGTTGTACAATAATTCAACTAATAAGCGACAATCAGTACAACGTAAGAGCACGTAATAGCCAATACGTAAGAGATATCAGAGATATATCAGATGTGAGGGCTAAGAGAGCTTTAATACCTCTCCCAGTGTATTTATACGCTTTTGAATACCCCTTCACGGACCCTCTTTTCATCGAAAAGCTTATTTTCCAAACCGATTTTTAAAATTTTATTCGTAACGAACTTCAACGTCTGAAAAATTCCAAGTTTACCGTGCTGTTACATAGAAATTCGCTCAACCACATCTAACCGACGCGAGCTTCTCAAAACTTCTAGCCTTCGACCAATTATATTGCTTTCCCCCGTTATAACGTCCAACCCCCTAGCTACCTTTCTTCGTTTTACCCATATTTATTGTTTCTTTTAGAACCCCTCTCAAGCTACAGAAAATCGATATTGTGGTTGCCTCCAAATCTACTGCGTATTTTAGACAAGTATATTAACCAACGTTTTATTATACGTGTTCTCTGTCTGTTTTACATGATGGATATTTCATTTCACTTCGTCTTCAAAGCATTTGTTATTTTAACAGCTTGTCGCACCGACCGTTAAAAACAATTCTAAAATTTTGTGCCAACGTTCATTCAAGTTCTTTGAACTTGACATTTAACTCTCAGGTGTTTCTTTGAAGTAAATTGTCCGTTTTAAAATTATAATTTCGAGTTTTAGCACTTCTTAGGATTTGTATAACGAACGTTTCGTTTATTTAAATGGAAATTTGCGTTTAAATTATTGATTTTCTATACTCAAAAGCTCCGTTTCTTATCCCATGCGCTTGATTTAAACTATTACAACTAATTATGCGTATCCTTGAGTTTTCATGCACTCTAAAGCTTCTCCCCTTTATGCAATTTTAACATTTTGATTTAGAAATACAAAAATATCTTAATAACCGTCCGTTTTCACTATCTAAACTGATTAATTTGGCGCGTAAATAAATTGTTCCTATTTCCTATGTACACAGTTGTTAAAAATTTATTATCTAGACCTATATACCCTTCTTAACCTATAATTTCCACGACAATATATATATTAGTTTAATCCAACTAGGTTAGATAATTAGTCAACAAAAATGCAAATGCCAATTAACTAAGTTTAAAGTAATATACATAGAAAGTAAACAAACACTATTCAAAAATGGCAGTCTTAATAATTTTGATTGATATTAGAGGCTCCCCCAAATGTCACCACGACATAAGATAAAAGTTACAAGATTCGATGTTGCCAAAATGCATTTTTTCTAAAAACCACTAAAAATTAAAAAATTTTAATTTTTTATTACATTACTTGAGTGAAAAACCTTTTTCTAGAAAACAATTTTCAAAGCTATTTATTACAAGTTAAATTAGAGGTTAATTATGGACAAAGTTAATATCAATAAGCACGTGTACTTGGGCGCCATTATCACGGTTTCTCGCGTTTCTTACTATTACGCAATTATTTAATATAACGTATAATTACGCGACAAATTACGCGCCATTTGTATCAAATACCAAACATCTTTAAAAGCGATACAATGGTCAAAGTTTAAGCACAATAGAAATAAAACGGTTACTACTTGTATTTCTTAACATCTCAGGATCCTTGTTGTTTTTGTGTGGGTAGGCTACGCCATTGTTGACACCAAATTTTATCCATCCATCCTCTTTTCCCCTCGTAGCGGAATGATAGGAACAACCAGGTATGAGAAACGATAAGGCAAGATAAGATACAGGAACCTAATTCTAGAAAGAGAAAAGACACACGCAACACCGGTAGATGTTGTTGGCTGGAGGCCTCGTAGCTTAATGACGCCGTATCACACCGCGCGCACTTGTGCCATTTACTCCGCGCAGGAGCGACTCAGGGACGATGGAAATTGACAAGTTCATTTAAAAATATTCGCGGGAATTTATTTACACATTATAACAATGTACATTGCCAAATTTGGAATGTAACAGCAGCCAGGAAGTTTTCACATGTAAAAGTTAACCAACGTTGGGCTTAGTTTTAAGTAGTTCTTAAGATAAGACGCTCTTAACTAAATACGGTGCAAACGGACCTGAATTTTATTCTTAAGTGTAAACGTACATCCTAGCCAACGATCGTGGCTCAACCTGCTATCTTAGGTAGACTAAGGCGGCTCCGTGGCGTAGTGGTATGTGTGTGACTACTACGCCCTAGGTCCCGGGTTCAAATCCCGACACGGTCCGCTTGAAAAATGTTAAGCGAGCATTTTTCGCAAAAATACACTTTCGTTCGGATGAGAGGTAAAATGGAGGTCCCGTGTGTGAGTGGTGTCACGCACGTTAAAGATCCCTACCTTGCTTGGAACAGCAAGGATTCGGCAAAATTCAAAATTTTCCAGGTAAAAAGAAACTCGCTTCCTGGCCAATGTAGTACCTTCGGGTGGAGCATTGGAAAATCACATGTAATATCTTAGGTAGACTTCCAGTTACTTTAATTATTTATATGACTTTTTCTTCATGAAAGCCGTTTAGCATAGGAATTTATCCTAAACTATATTTCCACAGGAAGAACTTTTACCCGAAAAAAGGGCACAATGTTTTGGAAAATTAAATTTTTGCCAATATATACGATTGGCTACGTTTTCAGAAGATTCTGGAATGTGTAAAACCACCTGTACAAACAATGCCAGATGACTGCAATTTATTGGCTTTGTGAGGTAAGGTAATGTGAGCTGTATATATTTTTAAGCTAAAATCACATCCGACTGAGAACTGACATCGCTTTAGTATATATTTGTTTTCCTATCACACGTCACCTGTTGCGTGGGTATTAACGATGAGAGCTTTTTGCGTTTATACCTTTTATTATAATTTCTTCAGATTTTAGGAATAACGAAATGTAGATTGGTATAATTCTTGCATATTAGCTATTTATTAGCAATATATGAGAATGAAATAGCTTTTGTTGAATACAAACTGACCAACTAATAGCAGTTTGAATTATTGATTCCAACAGTTCATAGTACACGCAACAGGTCAATCTAAAAACTGCGAGCCGTAACAATTTATTTCTGTGGCGAGCTCTAGCGGAGCGTAGTGAAAATATACCTAACGTGTTTGTACACTCTCTAAAATGTATTGATTTCTGGAAACCATATAGAATCCTGTAACATATGTTAGACTTGTCTATCTTTTACCTGGTAGATGGGGGAAACTCAATGAAATGATTTAGTTATTTAAACGCACCCTTACTTGGGGTTGAAAATAGATGTCGCATATAAAGGCTTCTGTTATGTATGGTATAAAAATTTTCTATTCCCATAATCTTACTTTCACAATTGGCTAATAATTATGTCGAAAATCCTTAAAATAAATTTATTTAATGGAATATTACTGTGCTTTGGAGCCGTTATGAAAAATTATGAGAATTATAACACAATAATTCAAGTAATTTATTGCAAGAACTTGATTAATGATGATAATAATGGTATTCCGGTGCGACATTAATTATTTTTATGGCCCAATAAATAAATAGCTGAATTAACTTGGAACATTTAAAGCGATGTATTTAATTTATTATTGTTAACCAAAAATAATGGAGCCGTATTCTGCGGCTATACATTGTATTGTAGTAAGGGTAGAAGATAGTAAATACCTATCGTGTGAGAAAACGCGGAACACTTTATTCGATATTATTTTACCAATAAATTTAAAAGACTTTTTAAGGCTGAAAAATTGTCTAATTAAGCTTTTTAAACAGTAGAAGAACTGGTTCTATACGGGTTATTAGGTTTGCAATTTGGCTCCATCGTTCTGAATTTGTAAGGAGAATTGTAATAAGAGTTCAATACGAATTACAGGGAAAATTATTACGCACTAAAGCGTTTTTATCTGTTTTTAAGAAGCATTAATAACTTGGTCTATTGCATAATACTACAAAACATTGTGCAATAAATTTTTAGCAATATGTGGTTTTGGCGATTTCCATTTGCATTTTCGTGCAATAGTTTTTATCTTGCGCGAACTACGGTATCAGTATTTTTCCACAAGATTCGTGGGTCCGTGGTGTTTTCGACCAATCACACGTGTGACAGGAAGCAGGTTAACGTTCGGGCGCAATTGAACGGTCATTTTCTATCTGGCAGTGTATTGAGGCAGTCATATCTTTATATTAACTACTTGTAAGTATTGCATTAAAATTATGTGGTGAAGTGATCCTTTATTCCTTACCTACCCTTCTTACCTAAGCATTTCCTGGTGGTACCAATTAGCACCTCCCAAAAGCCAACAGCGTCCGACCGCAGTAGCTGGACACGACGCTCTCAGCGTCGCTATAGTGCCTTGTAACTCTAGAGTTTTTCGGCTTGTAGATGTTGTTGTTTCTTGACTTATGGTGTTTCTATTAGGTTGATCTTCTTCAATAAATAAATATATATATATATATATATATATATATATATATATATATTGCTGTGATTCCTTTTTGAATTACCTGGTCCGTCGTCTTTCTTCTGTTAATCGCCTCGGCTGCTCCTCTAGATAACTTACATCCTCAATCATAAAAGAAACAAACACATTCCTACCAAAAACATCAACGTTAACTCTATTTACATCAATATTCAGAATACATTAAAATTTCAAAATTAAAACTCAGCATAAATTTCAGTTTTAAAAAGAATTTCAAGATTAATTTTATTATCATTTTACTGTGCATCCAAAATTAAAGTCCTTGTTGGATGCCTACTAATTAATATAACAATATAAGCAGACCGGAGTCTGAGTATAAAGGGAGCATCTACCACCCTTTACGTTAATTAACCAGGTTCGTCTAATTGAGCTCAAAGACATACCCAAATTTTCATCATATTCCTGAACATCAAAACAAAATACCCCTTTTACTTAAACAAGCAAATTTCATCTTAAAATTAAACGTTTATGGTTAGAACAATTTCACTAATGTCCATTTAAAGTAAATCAATTATAAAGTCATTCAATACACACAAAAATGTCAAACAAAATAGTATAATTTACCTGAAGGTTACTGTCCTCGTAGCTTCAAAGTATCGTTTCTTTAGTTAATCACACCATTCAACAGGATTATATTTACGGCTTCTGATTCTCTACGCTTTTAAAATTTTCTCCATCACCATCCATTCAAAGTCGTTTCTGGGCCTTTCCGGAACTCATCTGTGTTTATCTGACCCTTGTTTCATGGATCCAGACACGTATTTGAACCATTTAATTATTAACACCCCCGAAAAATAGCAAAGAAATTCATGCTTCTGTCACCAATATACGCCAAAACTGCCTACTTTTGTGTATACCTTCGTCGTTGTAAATTTTGCTAATTGGTACAGTGAAACTAAATTTTATTACCTTGTATCTAAGTGCACTAAAGTACATTCATGTTAGCACGTAAATAACAAGCTATTTTGAATCACTAAAATATACTAGCAAACTTTAAATCAAACTAAAATGCACGGTTTAACATCTTCAATCAAGTCGCGTATGTACGAGCTTTTAACGCATCGAATCGTCAAAAGTCTAAGAGAGCTTGTTTATCTTCATCTCGGTATATATAGCAAAAGCCTGTCTGTCGGTCGGTTCCCCAAAACGGGTAATTCTAAAGAATTCCTCATTCTATGTTCCCAGTCTGTTGCTCGCACGTCGATTTTTACGAATTTTCACTCGCCCCATTCAAATCTCAGAAAATTTCCACACGGCACGCAAGCATGTCCGAGAAAAACTAATTGATTTTGTACAGAAATTGTTGTTCTACCTCTGATATTTGCATCCTATTTTTAACCAATTGTGACCCCGTGACGTTGCTTAAATCCGCCTTCTACAATATGTGTCTTTGCTTGACGCATTTTCTTTCCTTCTCTACCGTGTTCTTATTGGTGCAACTTGATATTCTTTATTATCGATTATTTTAGTCCACATGGAGTGTGAAATACCCAGCTTTAGCAATTCTCGTAACTATTATGCGACGTTTTCCCCAAGATTCTTTGAAACATTAATTATCTGCAAAATTTACGCCGAATGTGATATTTAAACTACGCAGGTGTTCAAAATAATATTAATTCTCAGAGCTTTATTCCGTGGTATTTTAATCTTGGGTTTTTACACGTTTCTATAGGTATTATATGTTATTAACGGTTTCATTAACTCCAATTAAAATTGATTTCTATCCTTTTCATTTTTAGCGAATACAACTTAAATATTAATTATTATAGGTACACTTTGTTTTACTACCGGTTACTTAAATAGAGTTAATTAAGATAAATTTTGCACGTAATTTCTCTTTGTTTAGAATAATTACATTACACGCAGAGCTTTTCAATACTGCTTCTTTTGATATAAAGCGTCTTATAAATAATTTAAATTTCTTATTTTTACTGAAACAACCGAGTTTATTTATGCTTCATGGTTTTAATAACGCGTATTATTTAATGAAATTCCTTATACACGGTGATTAAAATTATTTGATGTGATTATTTAATTTTCTACCCTGGTCTAAATATGAGTAATATATATATATATATATATATATATATATATATATATGTATAAATTTGTAGGACTGGATCCCAAAAGACCTGCTCCTGGAATGCTCTTGATTTTCTGCAGTGGGCAGTTTCCCGGATCTTCCCCTTAGTTGTCCCCCAACTATACAGTATTCCGGATCCTAGGTTCACTGGCCTGTGGTTTTCGCCTAACAGGACTGACTACTCGCCACAGGCTGCTCCATCGTCAGGTAGCTCGTCTAAACAGGACTGACGGATGTTCATCCCCGACGACTTTACTTGTGTACCCATTCCTCGGCACCCCGCAAAGCAGGAGAACTCCTCAGGACGTCACCGTTCCGCTGCTCACCTTTGAACGCCCGAAGGTGGTGGTCTGAATATGCGAGTTGTTACCCCATCGGAGTCTGGGCAACAACTGCCAACAGCGTTCTGACCAGCAACTATTTACGTAAATCTGCAACCAATGACAACGCGCGCCCTAATTTAGGGGGAGAACAACGCTACCAATAGCGAGCCGTGCTTTCCAACCACAAGGATAAAAGAAGCGCAATGTTATCGTTCGGGGATTCTCAGTCCATACCTACAAAGACGAATACCCACAGACAGACGCCCCATACAGACGACTGACGACATAGAGACAGCAGTCACTGAGATTACGACAATCATACAGGACGCGAAAAAATACAGCACCATAACAAAACACATCAAACAACTACCCACACACGTACAAGACGCAATACGAGAGAAACGACGCCTCGTAAAACGCTACCAACTGACAAGAGACCCCACAGTAAAGACACAACTTAACACACAACAGAGACTTGTAAAACAGATACTTGACCAACACTACACAGACGCATGGACGTCACACGTACAACAAACACTCGACAAACACGGAAATTTGTACAAACTAAACAAAGCACTCAAAACACGAAACAAACCTACCATCACACCCTTGCACAACACTCACGGCATTCCTCTGTACGGCTCCCAGGAACGTGCAGAGGAATTCGCACGCACACTACAAGACACTTTTACACCCAACCCAATAACTAACCACAAATTCACAAAGATAATCGAACAAACAGTCAAACACATACTACAACACACACAAACCACAAACACACCCAACACGATACCAATTTTTACAAACAAAGAGGTAGCCACGACAATACTAGCACAAAACAAAAACAAAGCACCCGGACCAGACAACATAACAAACGCCGACTTACAAAACATTAGCAGGTCGACACTAAACTACATCACCGACATATACAACGCAATCACAAGACAACTACACTACCCCACACAGTGGAAACTAACAACAGTAGTGATGATCCCTAAACCACACAAGACACGAACTGACCCACACAACTACCGACCAATTTCACTACTAAACACCATGGCCAAAGTTTTCGACAGACTACTGCTGCCACACCTACAACAACACCTACACGTCCGAAACGAACAATTTGGTTTCAGACAAAACCACAGCACCACACAACAAATCATTAAAGTCATTGACACAATTGCCGAACACTACAACAAAGCATACACCACAGCAACAGTAGCCATAGACATCAAAAACGCATTTGACAAGGTATGGCACGACACTGTACACTATACACTATACACTATACACTATACACTATACACTATACACTATACACTGTACACTATACAAACTAGCAATACAACACCAACTACCAATACACTACTTGAAACTATTGCACAACTACCTGAACGGAAGACAACTCCAAGTAAGAGTAGAAGACACCACCTCATCCATCACTGACATCACAGCCGGAGTTCCGCAAGGAGGTTGTCTCTCCACGGAGCTCTTTAACGCCTACATACACGACATACCCTACAGACCACGAACAACATGTACATTATACGCTGACGATACACTGTACATGACCCACGCCCCACAACAAACAGCGGCCACCAAAAGACTGCAACAGCAACTCGACGAACTACCAGACTGGTTTGACAAATGGAGAATAGCACTGAACGAGACGAAAACTGAAGCGATCCTTTTCTCCAGACATCAACCAAAACCCCACAACTCACTTACACTAAGACACCACAAACTAGACTGGAAACAGACAATTAAGTATTTAGGAGTTTACATAGACACACAACTACTTTTTAACTAACACCTCACACACACACTAAACAAAGCCAGACAAATCAAGGGGCTCCTACATCCAGTACTCACACATCACAGCAAAATCCCACTTAACATACGACTCACCATATACAAGCAGTACATACGTCCAATAATAACATACGCCTCCGAAGCATGGTACACTTACCTTAGCCAAACCAACATTACACGAACAGAATCACTACAAAACACTACACTCAGACTCATAATAGGAGTGGTTCATACGCAATGAAAACATAAGACACGACCTCCACATGAACACACTTACACACTACATTAAAACACTAGCAGCCAACACATACGAAAAACTTGACACCTAAACACTACCGTCGCACAGGGGCATAGCTTCGACACAAGGGAGAAGACAAGCCTGCAAAAAGCGACCACGACGTATCCTAGATGAGGTCTGAAAAACTAAAACTTCTTGTATATTCTGTATCTCGTATCTTGTACACCATTTTTAAACTTATTTATATACTGTACTCACACTATTTTAACATAATGTAAAAAAAACAATCTAGACGTACATATGTACACTATTATATCTTGTATTTAATGTATTTTTGTATTCTCTGTATTCATACTACTGTATTTATACTTTCTTGTGTTATTAGTATTCTTTTTGTACTTATACTATTGTAAAAAAAAACCTACACGTACATATGTACACTACTATATCTTGTATTTAATGTATTTTTGTATTCTCTGTACTCATACTACTGTATTCATACTTTTTTGTACTATTAGCATTCTTTTTGTACTTATACTACTGGGAAAAAAAATCCATCCGAGTAAAACCAATAATCATCGTTCATAATCATTTTATAACATACACTCATAGCTTGTAATATACTCCTTTACACACACACACACACACACACAAACACAAAACACACCACACACACCTACACAAAAAAAATAATTATACCAATATCAACAATAACCACATCCAATCAGTTATAATAACCCCTCACAAACAAACATAACATAAAACACGAACACAACACACACATCAGTAAAAACTCAAAGTTAACACTGATCATCGTCGACTCTGAGAGAGTCGCACCAGACAGACACGATCGTTCGGGGATTTTAACAGTTTGAAGCAGTTCGAAAGTCTTCGGTAATCGTCGGAATTTTTCGGAAAGCTTCGTGGTTGCTTGTGAACCCAATTTAAACTTAAACACTTGTTAAATGAATGTATATACAGTTTAAAGGAGGTGTAAAAAGCTTTGGTAGTCTTTGGAAGGCTTCGGAATTTGGTTGTGAGACCGAGTAGACGGTGGTTAGAAAATATTTACAGTTTGAAGAGTTCCAGACGTCTTCGGCAGTCTTCGGAAAGCTTCGTATTTTGCTTGTGGGATCACGTTAAGTTACAAAGAATTATGATATGGAATTAAAAACTACTAATTGACAATATATACAAGTATAGAGAGTTCAGAAGTCTTCGGTTGTCTTCGGAAGGATTCGGAATTTATTTGTGAGGCCCAGTAAGAATTTGAACAGCAATAGTTAGAAATTATTTACAGTTTTAAGAGGCCCAGACGCTTTCGCTGATCTTCGGTACCCTTTCGCAGACGTGGTGGAAGTGGTGCCTTAGGCCTCCTTGAGTGCGTTGCCGTTAAACTCTACGGGGGTGTTGTCCCGGAGGTAGACTTGACAGATACAGTCGGTGACATCACAATACACAACTTCTTCGGATGTACTTGTTGTGGGAGCGGTTTGAATGCGTTCTTGCCACAGATGGTTCGGCGAGGGTGGCAGAGACGACAGAAACTTTGGGTGTGGTAGGATTGAACGAAGCGCACGTCGAAGAGAGTTCTGTGCCTGCTTCCGGTTGGCCTGGTATATGGAACAGAGCTTACTACTCATACGTAGTTATTTGACTGTTAACATTGAATTATAGTGGCGTGCCCCAGGTACGGCGGCGTACAGCGTAACTGTCGGAGAATATGCAGGCTATGGGGAGGACTGCGTGTTGTAGTATTAGTAGACTATAGAGAGCGCTGCTCGCTGAAGGTTTTGCAGGCTATCGGAAGCACTGCAAGAAGATTCCTTAGGCTATGGTGAGCACTAACAAATGTCTTTCCAAGAATCTGTAATTGTATTTATACACTTCCATTTCCTATGTTTCCTGTGTTGAAAAACGTTAATGATGTCTTTAACCAATGAAATTGTGTATTTCGATTTTCGAGTGTAAAAGAATCTCCAATTTTAGTTTATCCAACAAGCGTGCTGATTTTTAGGTACCACAATAAATGAGTGGAAAATTCTCGCGATTCTTAGTTTGTTCTGTGTTCAGCTCGTGTACTTTGACATAGTCCACTGCAATTCTTTAGTTGTTCTGTGTTCAGCTCGAGCATGGTGATATAGTCAACACCCCCCGCTGAAGAGTGTAGCGTAGCTTTGTTGATACGGGGTGGTGATGGTCTAGTGGGTGCTGGTAGTATATCTTTGGAGTGTAACTTCACGTCTCCCCGTTCCATCCGGACCCAATAGATGTTGGGTCCGACTCTTCTTTGGATTGGGTGAGGTTCAGCCCATTTTGATTCGAATCGATTTCTGGTGGAGGGATGGATTCTAATCATGACCATGTCGCCGGGCGAAAACAGAGCGGGATCCTCGTCTTGGGCATATTTTTCCCTAAAGTGGCGCTCCCGATCCTGAATCTCTCGGATGCGTCGAAGTCGGGCTTCTCCTTGAATGTTCATTGGCGGTTAGTGGACGTCTCCTGGACGCGGTAGTACATATCCCAGTAGGGCATAACGGGGGTAGTTCCCGTAGCTACGTTCTTCCTTGTGCGGAGAAAATACATTATCCCGGGAAGTTTCCGGTTTCTGAATCGTGCGTCGTGTTGTGTTGCGAAGGCTTGCAAGGCTTTCATGATTTCCTGGTTCCGGCGTTCTACTGGGTTTGCTTGTGGGCGGAAGATTGGCGTAGTCTAGTGGTGACAACCATATTGATCCAGTGTTCGGTCCCATCTCGATATATGTATTGAGAACCGTTGTCTGTGAGGATCGCTCTTGGAAACCCATACCGGAAGATGACTTCATTTTTGAGTAGGTTGATGACTGTGGTTGACTTGGTATCAGGTGTTGGGCAAGTTTCAATCCATCTGCTAAACAAGTCGGTTACGACCAGTATGAACCGATTGTGTTGACGTAAAGTGATGTGTGGTCCCATGGTGTTGACGGTCGCGTGGGTAGATGTACTCGGAGGAGTGCTTTCTGTTGATACAGTCCCCTTTTTGTAGCAGCACAGGTTCAACATTGGCTTACATATTGTCTTACCGCGTCACCGACCTTTGGTCAGAAGTATCTTTCACCGAGGACGCGTTAAGTTTCGTCGGTGATTGAATGTCCAGCTAGGTCGTGGAAGGCGTGCAAGACGTCAGTCTGTGCATTGGAGGGCATAAGGAGCCAGTTTTGGGTAGGATTGCGTCGCCAGAGGTATCCGTTTTCGTCTACAAAGTCTTGTAGGATTTTCTCTTAGTGTGGGTTTTGGTGACCTCCTTACTGTACGAGGAGCCATTCTTGGATAATCCATCCAATAACTTCGCTGTCCCGTTGTACAGTTTGTACCCGTCTAGGCAGGCCCACTAGAGTTACGTAGTTTGCTTGTGGATTGCTTGGGTTGTTTGGTGGAAGCAGGCGGTTTTCGTCTGTGATCTCTTCGGGAATGCCTTTGTTGACGGGATGGCGTGAGAGATGGCCCGGTAGCTCATTTTGAGCTCCGGGGCAATGGTGGACGTTAAAGGAGAATTCTTGTAGCAACAGGGCCTAGCGGGTGAGTATGGAACGGGTGTCTTTGGTTATGTACAACCATAGCAGCGCGCGGCTGTCTGTGTGGAGTGTAAAAGGCTTATCTTTCAAGTATGGTCGGCAGTTTTTAACGGCCCAGATTACTGCCAAACATTCCTACCTATTCACGTGGTAGTTTTTCTTAACTTGGTTGAGTTTGAAGCTGGTGTAGTTGACGACGTTTTGGGACCTTTCGGTATCTCTTGGTAGAGGACTGCTGCAATGTCTGTTCCACTAGCGTCGGTTTGTAAAAAGAAAGGTTGGCTAAAATCTGGTCGGTGAAGCTTCAATCGTTGGCTGATGGCCTGCTAGATAACTTGGAAGGGATGTACTTGTTGTGGGAGCGGTTTGAATGCGTTTTTGCCACAAATGGTTCGGCGAGGGTGGCACAGGCGACAGAAGATTTGGGTGCGGTAGGATTGAACAAAGCGCACGTCGGAGAACGTTCTGTGCCTCCTTCCGGTTGGGCTGCTGTATGGAACGGAGCTTACCACCCATACGACTTTATTTGTCTGTTAACAATGATTTATAGTGGCGTGTCTCAGGTACGGCGGCGACAGCGCCACTGTCGGAGAATACGTAGGCTATGGGGAGCACTGCGTGTTGTAGTATTAGCAGGCTATGGAGAATGCTGCTCGCTGAAGGTTTTGTAGGCTATGAGGAGCACTGCAAGAGGATTCTTTAGTCTATGGTGAGCACTAACGAATGTCTTTCGGAGAATTTGTAATTATATTTATACACTTTCATTTTATAAGCTTCCTGTGTTGAAAAACGTTAATGATGTCTTTAACCAACGGAATTGTGTGTTTCGATTTTCGAGTGTAAAAGTATCTCCAATTTTGTTTGACCATTGAGCGTGCTGATTTTTAGGTACCACAAAAAATGAGTTGGAAATTTTCGCGATTCTTTAGTTTGTTCTGTGTTCAGCTCGGGCATGGTGGTATAGTCAACAGGAAATTTAACCATTGTGGTACTCGTCGATTCGCATCCTAGTAACACACTTTAACCCCACACCGTTAGTCGATATTCATCCCAACATTACACCCTGCTGGTGGGTAGCGATTCCAGCAGCTACACCCTCCGGTGATCTTATATTCCAGACACACTAATTCTCACGTACAGATTAGTATAAAGTATTGGACCAGTATCGTCCATGGGAATATTCTCTGCTGCTGCTCTTGGAAAGCACCGTCGTAACGAACGACGCTTCCAAAAGAAGATACTACCTCTGCTGCCGCCGCCCGCTGCACCAACACCGCCATCATCCGTCGACACCACCCGCTGGTGGCTGAGAACCATTGACCTTTCCGACTGCATTCTCTACGACTACACCCGGCTGGATGACGTCCCGCCTACTGACCCTCGCCGCCTCTCCGTTTACAAGGCCTGTAATCGAGAATTCGAAGAGCTGTACGAAGCAATAGGTCACGAATTTCGACACTGCCCCTGGAAAGGCGCCTTTTCTTCGACTTCAAAAACGGAGAACAACGCCATTACGTCCGCGAGTGTTTCGGTTAGTTTAAGTTGAACAATAGTGTAAATAAAGACTTATGTGTATTATGAGTTATAGTGGTGAGTACATTTCTTAGGTTTAAGTTGTTTGTGTTTGTAAGATTTTTGTTTGTTTTTTTAGCAGTCAATAAAATCCCCATTTAAGCTGTTTTTTAAATATTGTAGTTGTATATATGTACCTGTAATTAATGTCATTTGAGTTAGTGTATGTATATATATATATATATATATATATATATATATATATATTGCTATGATAATAGGGTAGTTTAAGGGTAGATTAAGTCATAGGGGTCGTAGAATAAATATAAACAACTTCAACTTTAAGAAAAGCAAATAATTCCAGAAATTATAAGAGTAAATCGGTCACTCTACATAATGTTAATTAAGAGGACACTATATAAAATATACGGAATTAAATGTATGACAACATAAATATATCTAAGTGTAGGTTACAAGTAAAGATAAGATTTTAAAATTTAGAATTTAAAATTGCGTCGAAAATATCAACGTAAACGCATCCTAAATAATTCATTATTAGAAAATCGTTACGTGACTAGAAAACAACATATTTGTTCAGAAAACCAATATTCTGTGGAAACAAATAAACACCAGGCGGTTCAATTATATGATAAATTAACAAACATTGAATACGTGAGTTAATGAAAAGCCAAAAGTTGGATGTGACGAACAGAGCATTCATCGAAGATTTACACTAGGTAATTTGTAAAAATTCCGGGTTCTGCTAGATAAGGCAAAAGTATCGGTCTAGATTGTAAACACGCCAATGAAAACGATTTGAGGAAGGGCTTATATATACGATAGAAACGGAACGATATTTTAGTCTATATGCAACTATGTTCGAAGATGTTAAAAACTCACGTAACTAGTGAAGTAAAAATCAAAACAAATGAGATTTAAAAGTTCGAGAATTTGTGCAACGAAATATAAGCCGATCTCTAGATAGACGGCTGTAATTTGGGACCTTTAATTTGAGACGGATTTAATTTAACGACTTTAACTTGGGACTTCTAACTTTGGACATATTCTAATTTTGGAGATATTTAAAAATGGACATATTTTAATTTGGACATATTCCTATTTGGGACGTTTTAATTTTGGTTGTACTGTAATTTGGCACGATTTTAATTGGAAGCGATTTATGGGAGGCGATTCTTATATGGGACCGGCATATCAATAAGCAAAGAGGACACAGCAAGGGAATGCAGATCATAGACTAGGATGGAACTCCAGAACCTATTCCAGATTAGCAATCTTAATACACTTTATTATTGAAAAACTGTTTTTGATTTAATATTTGGCACACATTGTATATTTGTAAGAGTCATCAAAAAGGTAACTGAAATAATATGAAAACAAAGTGAGGTATCTTGGAACGTTTGAAGGTCCCTGAATATAATTAAAAGATGTTTTTGCTGGCTTTCAGAAAAGCATAAATCTGGTATATGTAGATATTTTGTACAAAAAGGAAAATTTTGAGTGTTGTAAATATTATCAAGTATTATATTGTGTGTTCTAGAATTGCCTTATTTGATTCAATAAGATTTATGCAGTAAGCTAGTCGGGGTAAAAATCCTAATTTAACATTTCATAACATTGGGGCTTAAAATAATAAAAAGAATATCACAGCAATTTTATGACATGCCCAATCGTCGGGCGAATATCACAGCAATATGTATATATGTTGTTTGCCGTGTGCCATGTATATTACATCACAATCAACGCTGCAATAATTATTATTTCTGCAATCTGTATTAACGGGCTATAAATTGTTTTTGTATCTGTTATTTAATTTTATGTGTTACAGGGTGTGACTGCAACGTTACTGGGGCGTAACAACAACCGACCCGAGGTAACTCTGGTTTCGTTGTAGCAAGAAAAAAACCATTCGCCGCGACATTTTGATCTAAGAAGGCGTTTTAAATTGAGAAAAATTCCCGCCTTAAAATAACAATACAAATAACTTACAAATTTGAACTAAAAGGGAATAAGCTACCTATTAAATAACTTTTTTTATTGCCGAACTAAAACGATAATTTACGTCTCGTGTAACGTCCTCTAATTCTAAAACCGGGGAACTTCAAGATTAACAAACTGTAGATCAACATTTGAGATCGTTCCTAAAGAAATGAGTCAAATAAAACTTTGTTATGGGCAAAAGTGACGTTACGTAACAAATTGCGATTTACCCTGTAACAATTTTAAGACCACATCTGTGGTACGGGAGTGGGTTCCATAAAAAAAAATAAATATAATAAAAATAACCATGTGAAATGGCCGACACAAAAACTACTTTACAAGGATCGTTTACCTTGAAAGGGTTTACTGGTTGTCATACGTAAGGGGTATCGAACCGTATTGTCTCATCAATCTCTTTGATATTTTCCTAACCTGGAGGACGGTTATCCCGAATAGGTTTATTTTGCTTTTGGTTTCCTACATCTCTTCAGATCATACTTTAACTTTCTCTACCATACCTTAAAAATACTCATTAACTTTTGATCAAATTAAAGAAATTTTTTAAATAGAAACCTCTCCTAAGCACGACTTCATCACTATGATGGATGGATACCCTTTCACAAATTTATGTATCTTTAACTATATTATCCATTTCAAATAGACCTGCATCTTGAAGAAGTTCTAAATTACTAGAACGGTGGAACGGTTTGCGCGTTCCAGTGATCTAAAAAAGCCAAAGTACAGGTCCAACCAAAGTAGTAAGGTCTTTAGTGAGGAACCTGACTAAGACAGGTCCCCGAAAAAAGGCAGCGGTTTTTTCGGTACTTAGAGTGTCAGAGACCATAAGGGTCGGTATGGCATTCTAAGACACACTACTGCGATGTGGAAGGCAACGGAAAACCACCACATTATCTTCCAAGTATACAGCGTACTCACATTGTTTTAAGATGATGGCATCCTCTGGGGTAAAAAATTCCGGAGTTAAAATAGTCCCCTTCGGGGATGTGATCGGAAAGTATAAAAAAAGAGTCGTGGGCATTCTGCGAGTCAGAGCGTAGAATGTCTAAAGTATGAAGCAAGTAGGTAAGCTAGAGAACTAAAAATTGAAATGGATAGGTTAGCATTAGACATAGTAGGGATCAGCGAAGTTCGGTGGCCAGAAGCGAGAGATTTTTGGAACGAAGACTTTAGAGTAATTTATACAGGATCAGAAGAAGGAAATTCGGGCGTGGGGATAGTTATACGAAAAAAAATAGGACCACGTGTAGAAAACTACTTACAAAAGAACGATAGAGTACTAATGGTTAAATTAGAATCTGAAACGGTAAATACAGTAATAATACAAGTGTACATGCTCACCTCTAGCGATAGTGAGGAACAGGTAGAGGCGATCTACAAAGATTCGAAGAACTAAGATACTTAAAAGGACATGAAAATTTAATAATTACGGTATACACAAAAAGAAAAAAAGAAACCATGGATAACAAAGAATATCGTGAATTTAATATAAGAAAAACGAAAATTCCAAAATAGATTAGACGAAACAGGAAAACACATAGAAAGCCATAAAATGAGAAGTTATTCGCAAATGCAGGAAAGCTAAAGAACAGTGGATTGATGAAAAATGTAAAGAGGTACAAACTAAGATGGAAATAAAAAATTAATTAGAATGAATTTTAGGGATATAAAACCGTATACCAAAAATATAAGGGAAGCGAGAGGAAACGTTATTATAGAAAATGTAGAGAAAGTGGTTAGATAGCAAGAATATATAGGGGTTTGTATGCAGGAGAGGAAGTAACAGCATTAGTACAGGAATCAGACATTGAAAATGATGACGGGATATCTTATTCCTAGAGATGAATTTGAATTAGCATTAACAGGTCAGAAATATGGCAAGGCACCGACTACAGATAAGGTGCAAGCGGAAACTCTAAAAACCGCTGGACAAGCAGTAACAGAACATCTCGTCCAACTTGTAACCTATATGTATGAGACAGATTTCAAACGTATCATTTTAGTAACTATACCAAAAAAGAGAGGCGCGGATAGATGTGAAAATTTTCGAACAATAAGTTTGATAACACACGTGTCAAAGATATTAACTAGAATTGTACAAAGACGAATGGAAGAACGAACTGATGAAATACTAGGGAAACATTAATTTGGGTTTGGGCGAAACAGGGGAACACGGGAGGCTATTTTAGCTCTGAGAGCGATAATGGAGGAAACGATAGAAAAGGAGAAAAGTGTGTATATAGGTTTTGTAGATCTGGAAAAAGCATTCGACAGTGTAAAATGGGAACAAAATATTCGAAACACTCAAAAAGATTAGAATGAGTTGTTACGTTTATTTTGAACATATCGTACATTTTTACCAGTTAGTAATCAATACGCGGTCCAATAATTTTCAACTCAAATCCCTTTTGCTATAAAAACGACAAGTTTAGGCTACAATTAAATAGTTTACATCTTGTATATTTTATTTTTCTGCAATAAATACGCTTCCGAATAATTCGTCAATTTAAATTTATTTGCTTTGAAACGTAAGATTTATTATGCTATAATTAAATAAGTCAATATCCTGTTAGGTATCCGTGAGCGCGTTATACGTACCGATAACGTATATTTGTGTTCTAGTGGGTTTCCCACCTAAAGATTTGACGAAGGAATAAATCCTACTATTCTCCTGTAAAACCGTGTTTTCCAGTTTGAATCGCGTTTCGATAACACGGATGTTTGGACTTCGAATTAATGTCATTTAAATTTATTCTGAATTTGATGCTGCAGCCCGAGCGACGAAATATGTTCTACATTACTTGTTCTATCACTTTAAACGCAATGCACGTTTATTGTTGTTCTGCCAATTAGAGATGTTTTGCGTGTATTGGTGAGTGTTCCTGCGCTTACCCCATTTAACCAGATTCTATTTTTAGCTGGAGGCCAAAGGCGTTTTTTTCTGGGTGTAGCCCACCTGTTTGTTGCCGTGAACACGGTTGCTGTAGTTACGATAGTAGCTACGTTGTTATGCTGAGTTCCTCTCCCCCGGCGGTTGGCAAGTTAAGTATCCTGACGCAGAGAGGTATGTGCCTTGTGTTCTGTTATGCATCTCAAGGATTTTTATTCATCAGCGGTGGATGGTGTAAAACCAGTCCACCATACTTATTGAACAGCTGGTTGCGTTGATGCTTCTGGGTATACGTCGTTAATTATTGGTACAACGTGTACTAGATGGAAAACCAATATTTAACTTTAATACTTCAAAATTTAATATACTTGCTAGGGAAAATATTTACATTTAAAACCTAAATTTACATTTAATACTTCAAAATTTAACATACTTGCTAGAGAGTTTCATTACATGTTAGCCGCGAAATGCGAACTTCGTGGATCCACTATCAAATATGTCCGTATAATATAATTGTTGGCGTTGAAATGATAACGTTTATTTTATTGCGTTCTCTTGTTTGAACCGAATTATGTATTAATTTTGTTTTATTTGTTAATAGATAAACGTGGGCGACGTACTTTACTTTTTTTTGTTTTTTTGGTATGTAGGCGAATCCCTCCACTCTCCGCGGTTGGTAGTTAGCCTGGTACTTGCTTTTCTTCTGGCTAAGTTCAGGTACGTAGCAGAGTTTTAGGGATAGACGGATAGTACACAGCTTATACAAAGAGCAAACAGCGGTAATAGAATTAGAACAGGAACGTGCAGAAGTAAATATTAGAAAAGGAGTGAGACAGGGATATGCACTATCCCCATTTATTTTTAAATTTGTGCATTAAAAAGGCAATGAATACTGTCAAATGCAGGAAGACATTTGGAATTACTATGCAGGGACGAAAGATTAATATGCTTAGATTTGCATGATATAGAGAAATCACCAACTAGCAAGGAAGAGTTAGGCTGCTCTTAATAAAATGGAAACAGTTCTAACAGAGAGATACGGTATGAAAATTAACAAAAACAAAACTAAAGTTCTAGTATGCAAAGAAGGGGAAAATAAATCAAAAACAAGGATACAAATGGGTAACGAGAACGTACAAGAGGTTAAGGATTTCTGCTACCCAGGAAGCCAAATAACGCAAGATAGCTAGAGCACAAAAGAATAAAACAAAGATATGTGTGGACAACAGCACTTTACTGCTGTGAAGCCTGGACAGTACGAGAAGCGTACAAGAAAAAGGTCTTTGAAATGTGGTGATAAAGATATCATGAACAGAGAAAGTTAAGAACAAAGAGGTACTAGAAATTGTACGGGAAGAAGGAAATATGTGGAAAATCGTAAAAATAGGAGAGATAGAATGATAGGCCACATACTAAGACGAGGGAATAGTGCGGAATATGTTAGAAACAGAGATAGGAAAAAAGAGAAGTAGAGGTAGACTTAGGTTGCCCTATTGCACACAGATAGTGAAAGATGTAGGATGTGGGAATTTCAGGGAAATGTGTACGCTAACTCAGAATAGACATCAATGGATATATGTCTACTTATCAGATTTAGTCTAATAATTGATACGCAACAATTTTATGTGGGGGTATTATTCAGATGTATCAGCATATAATGGTAATGGAATTTGTTTTAACAAATATCATTAAGAGTTACTCCTGTTGTCACTTTTCAGCATTCAGAGTTTACAGTTTGATATCTGTACCCTAATTTCTCTTCAGCAATGATTTTTAAAAACTAATAATGTCAAACTGTCTGTTGTGTTAATATTTAATGCCAGATGATGCAGAAGTTAATATCTTCCTAGACGAATAGCACCCTAATCCCTCAACGGAGGAAATAGTGCTACCAAATATCTATTAAGTTTCAACATGGCTCCCAACTACTTTACCAACTAATAGTTATTTCCCAAACTTGAACTCACATTATTTATGATTATCGGCTTCAATTACAAGAGTGGTGTAGGCCTTTACATCCTGAACAAATCTCATAAATTTATATTATAAAGATTCGGTCTGCGTATTATTTCATCAAAGTGACGTTTCCAACAGTTTTAGTAAACGTCGTAAGCGTTTATTATTTAACACACTTTTACTTCATTACGCCCCTCCAAATAAATTTTCCGCAGACAAACGTGTGGCATATTACGGTCTCCATTATATGCAGAACAAAAGTACCAGGGAGCTATAATTACTTCTTAATTGAGATTCAACAATGTGCATGAAACGTTTCATAGATTTACGTCTGTACGCTAGTGCCGTATATTCTATACGGGTTACATTTTGTCATATTGTTGTGAATGGATTGTATACATAGTGCATAATTTAAATAAAATTGAAACTTGATAAATCCCAACCTTTGTTAAGAAAGAAAGCATATTTCTAAGTGTGTGTCTCTGACAAATTAATGAATTAGAATAGAATTCTATGCGGTGAACATCTTTTACTTTACTGCTATTTCTCTTGACAATATTTCTAAGCTTTTAGCAATAGCTTATTCCTCTGTTATATTGCTTCCCTTTCAAAATTGTAATAAATGTATTTTCTCCATAGATGTCGTAATCCACTACAATCCTTTCAACACCGTATCCTTCTAAGTATTGTCCCAAGCACCTTAAAAGTTTTTCTGTAAATAAAATGTACCAATTCTAAGCAATAAATTCGTAAACTGTGCACAATTCATTTGCATAGTTTTAGCTATTAGATAAATTGACATATCACAAGAGAGGATTCCGGCATTTTTACCACACGTTAAACATAAATTCATGAAATTGTTAAGCGCTGTATATACTACATCGCGACTAGTTGAAGGATGAGGGATAAATGGACAAAATCCTATATTAGAAATTGGAAGTTTGTCTTCAAATATTATTTGGTGAAAAGAAGTCCATCCGGGAATAACATTATCTTTAGCTCGCGAAAAACAGTTATGTCAAAATTATAGTACATTTTGCTTAAAATCCTGGTTAAATGTGACCTTTAAATGGAGTCGTTTTCATCAATATTTTTAAGATAAGCGGTATCCAAAAAATTCTGCAACTCTGTCTTTGCATTAGATGGTACAAAATGTTGAATCATTTGACAGTTTAAAACTTGCAAGTCTGTCTTAGACACTCCCTCTAGAACCGATCTCAGATAGAGATGGCAATTCGTATCGGCTACGCTTTTCTCTTGGTACACGACCATAGCCGCTACGTGCCCCATGTAGAAATAGCGAGCTATTTTCGTCAATATTTGCAGATACAGGGACACCAAGAGTAGGACTATTATAAATTATGCTCTTAAGTATATCTTCATCTATAGACTTAAGCGAGGTATAACTGATGCAATGACCAAGCTTATTTAAAATTGTCATAATGTGTTTTGAACGTATCAAATGATGAATGAAATGAGCAAGTGCTATGTGTTTACAGTTTCGGTCTCATTTAATACAAAACAAATGTCACTGTATATGGATTTCGCTCGACGAAGTAGATCTTTATTTTAAGGTAGGTTTTTTGCACTGAATAACGTCTTCATAAAAATGCCTCAGGTGGTAGGTAAAGTGACTCCATTTGACGACTTTTGTATTACTTTTTCATCGCATATATAACCATCCATCTCAAAGTCAGTTGACAGGCTGTAGCTTTGCTTATAGGACATAAAAAAAAGAAGGGACGGAGTGCGTCATTTGTGACTTTGTCCCCGTAACACTCTACGATGCAAGCTAACAAAATACTGGTGAGCTAACTGAATCTGGCTTCAGCTAGATCACTCACACCAGAATTAAAACTTCAGAGAAAATGAGATACTTACAACAATATCTTCAGGGTTGGTTCGACCTGGTTTGCTTAGCAATACTGAATAATTGGTTATAATTTTGTTTATTAAAGTGTCAATCAGTTTACCAAGTAAAACGATTGATGTCGGTTAACCAAGCTATATTAAATCATCATCAAATTTTTATATATATGTACAAAAAGATTTATGATTCCCAAAGAGAAAATATTTACAATTTCTGTATACAAAATATTTACATGAAAGGATTGATTGAACACACAGTGGCAATTAAATGTTACCAAATTATAACCGGTGATAGTAAGGAGCTCTGTAGTAAAACACGGTGTACTTATGTATTAATAAATTTAAATTCCATCAATGCTTGTGTTTGGCTTTAAATAACACTGCTATCATGCAAAACAAATGTAAGATCTAAACAGAATCTACTTATTAAAACATTTTTAATTGATTGCGTTAATTTAGGGTTAGAATATGTAATTATGCTTAATAATAAAGAAACAAAGGTATGAGCATGAAATGCTGATTATTTAAAATGACTACTAAAAGATTATTCTTCTTAATCTTCTTTGGGTATTGAACCACTCATAGTTTTTAAAATTATCTTTATTAATGTTTCGATCCATAACTTAGGATCGTTTTCAAAATAATAAAAACTTCAAGTTTGACATTTATGACACAAATTGAAGGTGACTTTGATTTATTGATGTTTGAAATATTTGGTTTGAGTACACTAAGCAAAAGTTTTTAAAATTTAAATGAATAATTGCCTTCAATTTGTGTTACGGCCTGAATCTCGGTGAAATAAAACATAAAATTAGAAAACAATAGAAGGGAAGCTAGCTCAGAATATAAATAAGTGCAGGTACGTGTCCAACCAGTTTTGAGATGAAGAATCAATGAAGATGATGATGAAGCATATTAACAACCCCTGTAAAACAGCATTGGTATCTGACAAGTGTAAACCCGCAATAAGGTTACCTCACAACCATATACAATCTCCGTTAAACAGTATTGGTATCTGACAAGTGTAAACCCGCCATAGGGTCGCCTCAGATCCATATACAACCTTCATAGAACAACATTGGTATCTGACAAGTGTAAACCCACCATAAGGTTACCTCAGAACAATGTTAAAATCTACCAAAGCGGTAACCTAAATCATAATGATTTCCTTCAAAATAAATATAAAAACGACTACTTAAGCCTTTTAATAATGCAATTGCACACTTCTTTAATAACCATCCTGTAAATTGTATAAATAGAAACATGTTAAAAATGTTTTCCAATTCCCAAGTTATTGAATTTTTACAATAAAATTAATCAGCTGATTTCACGTTAAGCGTATTGGCTACCTAAAAAGTCGGTCCCAGGCCGTAACACAAATTGAAGGCAATTATTCATTTAAATTTTAAAAACTTTTGCTTAGTGTACTCAAACCAAATATTTCAAACATCAATAAATCAAAGTCACCTTCAATTTGTGTCATAAATGTCAAACTTGAAGTTTTTATTATTTTGAAAACGATCCTAGGTTATGGATCGAAACGTTAATAAAGATAATTTTAAAAACTATGAGTGGTTCAATACCCAAAGAAGATTAAGAAGAATACTAAACAAACCACAACAAACATACAGGGAGTACTAAAAGATTAGTTTACTAAAAAATTTTCAGGTTAAACTACAATTATGAATAAACTCGAAGATTAAGAAAATGAACTTGACACTATTGTAACGTCATTGAACTAGATTAACGTAATCAATAAATACCTGCAGTTTACGTCTCAACGAAAACAAACATCTGGCAGCCACACATACGTCACTTGACTGGATCCTTGGAGGCTCCGCTGAGGGAGTTCATAAACCTGACTGCTTATCAAATTCAGCCAACATTATAGACGTCCTGAAATGTGGTAGAACCGCTGTAGCTAAAATTGTCTTCCTAGATACGTGGATATTCGCCGAACTCCGTGGGTTTAACCATAGGTATGGAAGTGTAACGGACAGTTTACATTTCAACAGTGCGTGCACCCCAAAAGCAATTTAAATTCTTCCGCCATATGCATTCGGGTACCATCGGAGTGCCGTGTAAGGAGTGAAGGCGCGAAGTGGACAGTATGACTTCGGCGTGCAACGAAATGTGACGTTCTACTTGGCATCTCCGCGATTCGTGTTGTGACCGCGCTTTAATATTTATATAATTAAATTTTGTAATAATCGGTCACACGAGATGTACTCGTGTGTTGTGTCAGTACTATAAATATTGTGTATATTATTGTCTTTACAATCACTCTTCACAGTGTTAATAAATTAATATTGTAACCACATGTCGTTATTTACCTAGGGGAGTAAGCCCGGTTAAATACTGTAGTTAGAGTCCTGCATAAAATACCTTCTGATGCAACCTTCAATAAAAGCACTAAAGCCACAATGGTGAACCCGACTTAGAACGTAAAGCTAAAATTTGCAGAGTAAACAATAAGTACGGTACAACACAGGCATAAGGACGCCAAAATATACACAAGGTCACGTATAATACAGAGGCCGCAGCAAACCCTTACATTCTAAGGAAGTTCCAGGTATCAACAAGCCGACCGAGGTCATTAAACGCACAGCTGCTCGTTGATAAATACATACCGCCGTAACATCATAGTGTTATCGCAGTGCTACAAGCTAATTGGATATTACAGTTGTAATTTTAGTGTTTGTGAATACAGAAATAATGTCTATTTCAAATCCAACAAGTGATACAAGTTTCGAAATGAACAAAATTACGGTAAAACCACCACCTTTCTGGAAAAGTGATCCGCGAATATGGTTTTTACAACTTGAAGCACAATTTGCCAACTCTAATATTACACAGGATTTAACAAAATACAACATTGTGGTAGGAGCCATAGAAACAGAAATTCTATCCCAAGTTGCAGACATCGTAATAAACCCACCAAATTCAGGCAAGTACGATTTACTTAAAAAACGTTTAATTGATAATTTTGCTGAAAGTGAAGAAAAACGCTTACGTAAGTTGTTAACTGAAATTGAAATCGGTGATCGCAAACCATCACAATTGTTACAACAATTAAAAAATCTTAGTTCGGGCAAAATCTCCGATGATTTTTTAAAATCCCTATGGATGCAACGTTTACCAACGCAAATCCAAACAATTTTAACCGCTAGTTCTGACGATCTAGACAAACTTGCAATAATGGCAGATAAATTAGCAGATATTGTTTCACCAGAAATTTCTACAAATAATCAATTTTCTTCGAACGACACAATACAACGCCTACAAAAATCCATATCAGACCTAACTATCAAAGTAGAAGAATTAGCTAATCGTGACAAAGCAAATTCGCGCAACAGACCACGCAGTCGCAGCCGATCAACATCAAAATACGACAAAACTGCTAATCTATGCTGGTATCATTTTAAATTTGCTGAAAAAGCTAGAAAATGTACTCAGCCATGCAAATTCACGCCTTTAAACTAACAAAGCAGCCTCAACGCGCGGCTACTGAGGTTGACATAATATCAAGCCGCCTATTCGTTACTGATAAAAAAACAAATATACAATTTTTGATAGACACAGGCGCAGACGTCTCAATTTTTCCGGCGTCAACACAAGAAATCCGCCGCGGTGCTAACAAATTTCAATTATATGCAGCTAACGACACGTTAATCAAAACTTATGGAGAAAAAATGTTATCATTGGACATAGGTCTACGACGCGTTTATTCTTGGCCATTCATTTTAACCGCAGTTTCAAAACCCATTATTGGTGCAGATTTTTTAAAACACCATAACCTAATAGTCGATCTAAAAAATCGCAAATTAGTAGATGGTTTAACCTTATTACAGTCACATATACGTTCTAGCAATGAGGAATCCAACAAAATCACTACAATTGCTAATACTAATAACGAATATGTACAAATATTAGGTCAGTATCCTGAAATTACTAGACCACCAATTGGTACAAAACCAATTAAACACAAAACCACACATTTTATAGAGACAAAAGACCCCCAAATTTTCCAAAGCTCGTCGACTTGACGCGCAGAAATTAGATATTGCTAAACGTGAATTCCAAAATATGATGGATCTCGGAATGTGCAGACCATCTAAATCAAGTTGGGCAAGTCCTCTGCACCTCGTTCCAAAAAAAGATGGAGGTTGGAGACCATGTGGCGACTATAGATCTCTAAATTCGGTCACTAAACCCGATAGGTATCCAATAAAACACATCCACGATGTTAGTCACATATTACAAGGCAAGAAAATGTTTTCTAAATTAGACCTAATTAGAGCCTATAATCAAATTCCCGTAGAACCAAAAGACATTGAAAAACCGCGATTATCACACCGTTTGGACTATTTGAATTCCCGGTTATGATGTTCGGCCTACGCAATGCAGCACAAACATTTCAAAGGTTTATAGACGAAGTATTTCGCGACCTACCTTACGTTTATGCATATATAGACGACGTACTCATCGCATCCACTTCTACAGAGGAACACAAACAACATTTATATCAAGTATTTGAAAACTTCATGAATACGGTATAACGCTTAATCCATCAAAATGTGAATTTGGTGTAAGCAAAATATCATTCCTTGGATACGAAATTTCAGAAGAAGGCACTAAACCATTGCCAGATCGTGTGCAAACAATAACTGACATGCCTCTTCCAACAACCAAATAACAATTGCGCAGATTTCTAGGCATGCTGAACTTTTACAGACGATTTTTGCCAAACGCTGCACATTCACAATATTTACTTACTGAATTATTAAAAGGACCCAATAAGAAAAATGACAAAACTGAAATTAAGTGGTCAACAGAATCCACAGAAGCCTTTAATAATTGCAAAAACCTACTAGGCAAGGCAGTTTTATTAGTTCATCCTGACAGTAGCGAGAAAACTAAATTAATTTTAACAGTAGACGCCTCCGATGCAGCTGTCGGTTCCGTAATAGAACAAGTGAAAGACAACATTGTGCAACCCTTAGCATTCTTTTCACAAAAATTAAATAAAGCTCAGCTCAAATACAGTACATACGACAGAGAACTATTAGCAATGTATTTAGCTGTAAAACATTTTGCACACGTTCTCGAAGGACGTTCTTTCACAATTCTAACAGATCACAAACCACTCACGTTTGCATTTACTCAACGCAACGATAAAGTCATGCACAGACAACTACGCTACCTAGAATTTGTATCACAATTTACCACAGATATTAAACACATATCTGGCAAAGATAACATAGTAGCAGATTTCCTGTCCCGCATTGAATCTAACAACCAATCTGAAATAATAGATTACACTGAATTTCACAAAGAGCTATTATCCGATCAAGAATTGAAAATGTTAATACAAAATAGCGATTCGAGCTCACTAAAATTCAGTTAGTACCTATCCCTGGTCAAAACAATATTCAAATTTATTGTGACAAACAAAACCGACCTTATGTACCACAAAGTTTTCGTCACAAAATTTTCAACAAAATTCACAGCCTCTCACATACTGGTTCTAGGCGAACACTAAAACTTGTAAAAGAACGTTTTATTTGGCCCGGAATCAATAAAGACTGCAAATTATGGTCTAAATCATGCGTATCTTGTCAAAAGTCTAAAATAACTAGACACACCAAATCTCAATTGCAAGAATTTCAATCAGCCGATCATAGATTTTCACATATTAACATGGACATCATTGGTCCACTACCACAAAACAAAGGCTATTCCTATTGTCTAACAATAATAGACCGTTTTCATTTTGGCCAGAAGCCATCCCTATTGTAGACAGTACAGCTGAAACAGTAGCTCAAGCATTCTTAGATAATTGGATATCCCGTTATGGTGTTCCAGAACGAATTACAACAGATTGTGGAAGACAATTCGAAAGTAATTTATTCCGCACTCTTAACAAAATGTTAGAATTAAACATTTTCTAACAACCGCATACCATCCGCAATCAAATGGAAAGATTGAACGATGGCACCGAACATTCAAAGCTTCGATAAAAAGTCATGAATCTAACAAATGGATCGAATTATTACCTCTCATTTTGTTAGGCCTCAGATCAGCAATCAATGAAAATATCAACTTTTCACCAGCCGAAATGTTGTTTGGCACTACACTAAAATTGCCAGGAGAATTTTTTCATCAATCAAAATCCGAAACTACACCATCAAACTTCATCGAAAATCTTAAACTTCTATTCGAAAAAACTCGACCAATACCAAAAAAAGTCTACACTACAAAGCATATATTTATACACCCTGAATTACAAACTTCAAGTCATATTTTTATACGAAACGACATGGTGCGAAAACCACTACAACAGCCCTACAGCGGACCATACAAAGTTTTAGACAGAAATCCCAAATGGTTTGTTGTAGAGAGAAACGGAAAACCAGACAAAATTTCTATAGACCGACTCAAACCTTGTTTTCTGCCACCAGATCCAGAGTCTCCCACAACTGTGTCACAACCCACTCAACCAACAACAAATAACGAAAATACCGCAAATAATCAACAACACAGAATTCCGCATCAACCAACCAAAAATATGCCAGTCCCACTTAAAAAAACTCATTTTGGATGCACTATTTCGCTTCCGCTCAGATATCGATAACTCTCACGTATCGTTATCACTAGCAGGGGGGTGATGTAACGGACAGTTTACATTTCAACAGTGCGTGCACCCCAAAAGCAATTTAATTTCTTCCGCCATATGCATTCGGGTACCATCGGAGTGCCGTGTAAGGAGTGAAGGCGCGAAGTGGACAGTATGACTTCGGCGTGCAACGAAATGTGACGTTCTACTTGGCATCCCCGCGATTCGTGTTGTGACCGCGCTTTAATATTTATACAATTAAATTTTGTAATAATCGGTCACACGAGATGTACTCGTGTGTTGTGTCAGTACTATAAATATTGTGTATATTATTGTCTTTACAATCACTCTTCGTAGTGTTAATAAATTAATATTGTAACCACATGTCGTTATTTACCTAGGGGAGTAAGCCCGGTTAAATACTGTAGTTAGGAGTCCTGCATAAAATACCTTCTGATGCAACCTTCAATAAAAGCACTAAAGCCACAATGGTGAACCCGACTTAGAACGTAAAGCTAAAATTTGCAGAGTAAACAATAAGTACGGTACAACACAGGCATAAGGACGCCAAAATATACACAAGGTCACGTATAATACAGAGGCCGCAGCAAACCCTTACATTCTAAGGAAGTTCCAGGTATCAACAAGCCGACCGAGGTCATTAAACGCACAGCTGCTCGTTGATAAATACATACCGCCGTAACATCATAGTGTTATCGCAGTGCTACAAGCTAATTGGATATTACAGTTGTAATTTTAGTGTTTGTGAATACAGAAATAATGTCTATTTCAAATCCAACAAGTGATACAAGTTTCGAAATGAACAAAATTACGGTAAAACCACCACCTTTCTGGAAAAGTGATCCGCGAATATGGTTTTTACAACTTGAAGCACAATTTGCCAACTCTAATATTACACAGGATTTAACAAAATACAACATTGTGGTAGGAGCCATAGAAACAGAAATTCTATCCCAAGTTGCAGACATCGTAATAAACCCACCAAATTCAGGCAAGTACGATTTACTTAAAAAACGTTTAATTGATAATTTTGCTGAAAGTGAAGAAAACGCTTACGTAAGTTGTTAACTGAAATTGAAATCGGTGATCGCAAACCATCACAATTGTTACAACAATTAAAAAATCTTAGTTCGGGCAAAATCTCCGATGATTTTTTAAAATCCCTATGGATGCAACGTTTACCAACGCAAATCCAAACAATTTTAACCGCTAGTTCTGACGATCTAGACAAACTTGCAATAATGGCAGATAAATTAGCAGATATTGTTTCACCAGAAATTTCTACAAATAATCAATTTTCTTCGAACGACACAATACAACGCCTACAAAATCCATATCAGACCTAACTATCTAAGTAGAAGAATTAGCTAATCGTGACAAAGCAAATTCGCGCAACAGACCACGCAGTCGCAGCCGATCAACATCAAAATACGACAAAACTGCTAATCTATGCTGGTATCATTTTAAATTTGCTGAAAAAGCTAAAAAATGTACTCAGCCATGCAAATTCACGCCTTTAAACTAACAAAGCAGCCTCAACGCGCGGCTACTGAGGTTGACATAATATCAAGCCGCCTATTCGTTACTGATAAAAAAACAAATATACAATTTTTGATAGACACAGGCGCAGACGTCTCAATTTTTCCGGCGTCAACACAAGAAATCCGCCGCGGTGCTAACAAATTTCAATTATATGCAGCTAACGACACGTTAATCAAAACTTATGGAGAAAAAATGTTATCATTGGACATAGGTCTACGACGCGTTTATTCTTGGCCATTCATTTTAACCGCAGTTTCAAAACCCATTATTGGTGCAGATTTTTTAAAACACCATAACCTAATAGTCGATCTAAAAAATCGCAAATTAGTAGATGGTTTAACCTTATTACAGTCACATATACGTTCTAGCAATGAGGAATCCAACAAAATCACTACAATTGCTAATACTAATAACGAATATGTACAAATATTAGGTCAGTATCCTGAAATTACTAGACCACCAATTGGTACAAAACCAATTAAACACAAAACCACACATTTTATAGAGACAAAAGACCCTCCCAAATTTTCCAAAGCTCGTCGACTTGACGCGCAGAAATTAGATATTGCTAAACGTGAATTCCAAAATATGATGGATCTCGGAATGTGCAGACCATCTAAATCAAGTTGGGCAAGTCCTCTGCACCTCGTTCCAAAAAAAGATGGAGGTTGGAGACCATGTGGCGACTATAGATCTCTAAATTCGGTCACTAAACCCGATAGGTATCCAATAAAACACATCCACGATGTTAGTCACATATTACAAGGCAAGAAAATGTTTTCTAAATTAGACCTAATTAGAGCCTATAATCAAATTCCCGTAGAACCAAAAGACATTGAAAAAACCGCGATTATCACACCGTTTGGACTATTTGAATTCCCGGTTATGATGTTCGGCCTACGCAATGCAGCACAAACATTTCAAAGGTTTATAGACGAAGTATTTCGCGACCTACCTTACGTTTATGCATATATAGACGACGTACTCATCGCATCCACTTCTACAGAGGAACACAAACAACATTTATATCAAGTATTTGAAAAACTTCAAGAATACGGTATAACGCTTAATCCATCAAAATGTGAATTTGGTGTAAGCAAAATATCATTCCTTGGATACGAAATTTCAGAAGAAGGCACTAAACCATTGCCAGATCGTGTGCAAACAATAACTGACATGCCTCTTCCAACAACCAAATAACAATTGCGCAGATTTCTAGGCATGCTGAACTTTTACAGACGATTTTTGCCAAACGCTGCACATTCACAATATTTACTTACTGAATTATTAAAAGGACCCAATAAGAAAAATGACAAAACTGAAATTAAGTGGTCAACAGAATCCACAGAAGCCTTTAATAATTGCAAAAACCTACTAGGCAAGGCAGTTTTATTAGTTCATCCTGACAGTAGCGAGAAAACTAAATTAATTTTAACAGTAGACGCCTCCGATGCAGCTGTCGGTTCCGTAATAGAACAAGTGAAAGACAACATTGTGCAACCCTTAGCATTCTTTTCACAAAAATTAAATAAAGCTCAGCTCAAATACAGTACATACGACAGAGAACTATTAGCAATGTATTTAGCTGTAAAACATTTTGCACACGTTCTCGAAGGACGTTCTTTCACAATTCTAACAGATCACAAACCACTCACGTTTGCATTTACTCAACGCAACGATAAAGTCATGCACAGACAACTACGCTACCTAGAATTTGTATCACAATTTACCACAGATATTAAACACATATCTGGCAAAGATAACATAGTAGCAGATTTCCTGTCCCGCATTGAATCTAACAACCAATCTGAAATAATAGATTACACTGAATTTCACAAAGAGCAATTATCCGATCAAGAATTGAAAATGTTAATACAAAATAGCGATTCGAGCTCACTAAAAATTCAGTTAGTACCTATCCCTGGTCAAAACAATATTCAAATTTATTGTGACAAACAAAACCGACCTTATGTACCACAAAGTTTTCGTCACAAAATTTTCAACAAAATTCACAGCCTCTCACATACTGGTTCTAGGCGAACACTAAAACTTGTAAAAGAACGTTTTATTTGGCCCGGAATCAATAAAGACTGCAAATTATGGTCTAAATCATGCGTATCTTGTCAAAAGTCTAAAATAACTAGACACACCAAATCTCAATTGCAAGAATTTCAATCAGCCGATCATAGATTTTCACATATTAACATGGACATCATTGGTCCACTACCACAAAACAAAGGCTATTCCTATTGTCTAACAATAATAGACCGTTTTTCATTTTGGCCAGAAGCCATCCCTATTGTAGACAGTACAGCTGAAACAGTAGCTCAAGCATTCTTAGATAATTGGATATCCCGTTATGGTGTTCCAGAACGAATTACAACAGATTGTGGAAGACAATTCGAAAGTAATTTATTCCGCACTCTTAACAAAATGTTAGGAATTAAACATTTTCTAACAACCGCATACCATCCGCAATCAAATGGAAAGATTGAACGATGGCACCGAACATTCAAAGCTTCGATAAAAGTCATGAATCTAACAAATGGATCGAATTATTACCTCTCATTTTGTTAGGCCTCAGATCAGCAATCAATGAAAATATCAACTTTTCACCAGCCGAAATGTTGTTTGGCACTACACTAAAATTGCCAGGAGAATTTTTTCATCAATCAAAATCCGAAACTACACCATCAAACTTCATCGAAAATCTTAAACTTCTATTCGAAAAAACTCGACCAATACCAAAAAAAGTCTACACTACAAAGCATATATTTATACACCCTGAATTACAAACTTCAAGTCATATTTTTATACGAAACGACATGGTGCGAAAACCACTACAACAGCCCTACAGCGGACCATACAAAGTTTTAGACAGAAATCCCAAATGGTTTGTTGTAGAGAGAAACGGAAAACCAGACAAAATTTCTATAGACCGACTCAAACCTTGTTTTCTGCCACCAGATCCAGAGTCTCCCACAACTGTGTCACAACCCACTCAACCAACAACAAATAACGAAAATACCGCAAATAATCAACAACACAGAATTCCGCATCAACCAACCAAAAATATGCCAGTCCCACTTAAAAAAACTCATTTTGGACGCACTATTTCGCTTCCGCTCAGATATCGATAACTCTCACGTATCGTTATCACTAGCAGGGGGGTGATGTAACGGACAGTTTACATTTCAACAGTGCGTGCACCCCAAAAGCAATTTAATTTCTTCCGCCATATGCATTCGGAGTGCCGTGTAAGGAGTGAAGGCGCGAAGTGGACAGTATGACTTCGGCGTGCAACGAAATGTGACGTTCTACTTGGCATCCCCGCGATTCGTGTTGTGACCGCGCTTTAATATTTATACAATTAAATTTTGTAATAATCGGTCACACGAGATGTACTCGTGTGTTGTGTCAGTACTATAAATATTGTGTATATTATTGTCTTTACAATCACTCTTCGTAGTGTTAATAAATTAATATTGTAACCACATGTCGTTATTTACCTAGGGGAGTAAGCCCGGTTAAATACTGTAGTTAGGAGTCCTGCATAAAATACCTTCTGATGCAACCTTCAATAAAAGCACTAAAGCTACAGAAGAACATCAGCTTCTTCAAGTTATTTACCGTATCACATAGTGAGTCAAATAATAATTCTTGATATTATCAGAGATCGTCTTCTTGCTAGAGGTCCTGCGTGAAATTTTACATACGGGTCGATCGATCCTTATATTTTAGTTCCGTGATCACATAATCAAATCGTAATTGGAGTAAAAATTGTAGTCCGGAGTAATAATTGTAGCCATAGCCTGCATCAAAAATCAATCTGATTAACAACCATTACTTGCGTCGCACACTTTTTCATTCAAAAGTTACTTTAGTAATCATGTGCTTGCAGCCAACCATCTTGGTTAATAGTTTGATTCGAATAGGCAATGCTCGGGATCCGATCGAATCGAGGAGCATCAAATAGCCACGCCCGACCCCCTTCTACTATTGGTTCGTTCCACAACGCATACCTTTAGATTATAACCATAATAGATTCACCGACAGAGTGAACTGGGTTTACTTCAAATCATCTATAATATAGATATGCGAGCAGAGTACATTGGGTTACCTAGCATTATTTGTATCATGAATTTATTATGTTACAATGTAACGTATTTTTTTTCCTAGTTACATTTAGTTCAATAAAATAAAAATAAAACAGCTGTATTTTAAAGTATTTAATTTGTGAATTATCATCCAATAAAAATTAATATATAATATTCGTAATAACACATAGATTCTTGTATATATATATATATATATATATATATATATATATACTCTAAAGTTCGTTACCAAGCGCTGTCAAGTTGTCAGTCGGCACTTTATTCTCAACGTCCGAGAGTGCAAGCCGCCTTTGCAGACGAGGTAAAGTCGAAATGGCCCAGTCGAAACACGTGGCTTCTAACAAAGTTAGAAAAAAGATTAATTGATTAATATGGAACCCCTTTGGACATCATTTTAGACATGCAATATCTTAAGGACATATCTTCAACAACATTTTCGATAATAAACTAAAACAAATTTTCATGGCAGTAATTTAAAGCAAGGATTTATGGTTTCGTTCTATTCAATTTAATACGCAGTAAAGTAAACGTTCATTCTACATGGGATCTCGGTATTTCAAACCGATGACTAATATTACGATGGAAATGTTCAACAGCTGACGTCAAGGTCTGGCACCTGCTGTACATTTTTGATGCACGTGAGTGTTTATAACTTTTGATAGCTTTGAAATTATAGTAAATTATTATGAATTATCCAACATTGATTATTTGAGTAACGTAAATATAAAGTAGTTTTTTTTAGAAGTCAGTAACATTAACGAATAAGTATCTTGTTTGCCAGTTTGTTTGCACATGTACGCAAACAGTGTATTTTAAGAAGTTCTGAATGACAACCTATGTCAGACAAAAAATATTGTAGATACCTTTTTCCAATCTAGACGCCATATGCTGTCTTGATTAATTTTACATTATGTTTAAAGACTTTCAGGTCATGTAAAGGCACTTTCATTGGTGTAGGAAATTCGCGTGTTTTTTGTAGATTACAATTAAATTAGAATATTAGCATTTTACAATGTCTGCTCTTTGATAATTAATTTTTGTTGTAATAATCAAGGAAGTACTTCAATGATTAAAAGAAACTTATGTGTTATGAACAATTAATAAATTATATGTCTATCTAATTAAATCTTATAGAAATGATCTACACATAGATCTTAATTTTGAATGTAAAACTTCATTAGCATTATTATGAAAAATTATGAGAAAGATACAAATTTAAATATTGCAGTCACATGTATATAATCAGAAATTTATGCTAATAGAATCCCTTTTGTTTTTGGAAAGACGTTTTATTATTCAACATTTAAAAAAAGTGCAAGTCCTCCCGGAATAGAAAGTGTGTGTAATGAAAATGAATTCTCTCAGTATATTTTAGATGCCTAAATTCTATTATTCTATTTTTGGCAAATGTTTTTGAGGACACAAATGGTGTCCATGTTGTGCTTTTGTTTGTTCACAGGTAAAGCTGAGACATCTGTATGACATCTGGTGGTTCAGGTCTTGGTAAGTGTGTCCGAAAGAGTGAAATTCAAGTTTTATGGCTATGTTAGTGGTGTTAAGATAAGGTTTCCGCATTCCCCTTATACAAGCACAGTTACATTTTGTTGGTTATTGTATTAAAAAATACGGTGGCGCTCATTAAATATATTTTTGGTCTTTTATTCACCCATGACCCAAGCTCATGATCTACCCAGAGCTAACACTCGACTAGCCGTTTATATCTTAAGAGTTTTTCTTTGTCTCAAGCCATTTTCCATCCGACATTATCTTGGGCTTAAAAGAAAAAGAAGAAATTTTCGACCCTGTGATATCAGATTAAGGTTTAGAAAATTGGGAGGTTTGATTTATAGCTGATAGTCACGAGGATAAAGAAATATAAAATAACAAAAATTATTTTATAGTACAACAAGGCCTCTAATTTTAATTTCAATGCAAATCTTTCTACTGCTGTCTTAAATGTGTCAATTTCTCTAATCTGTTCAGCAACTTTATCTAATGGTATGCTGGCCAACACGACCATTGAGAACTTTAATCTGACGATCGGATGAGAAAAGAGAGTTTGTTCACTGTATTTGTCAATTAATATATTTTTTTACTGTCCTATTTTCACGAGCGTTTCACGTCAGAAATGCCGTGGCTGCAATGATAGGTTAAGTTACTGTTAGAAATATATATTATTATTAAAAAACACAAATTAGATTTTATTATTAAAAAACACAAAACACAAATCACTTAACACGCATATTAGAACAGTCTGCAAGAGTTTTAGCAACAATTGTTCTGATATGCGTGTTAAGTGATTTGTGTTTTAATAATAATATCTATTTCTAACAGTAACCTAACCTATCATTGCAGCCACGGCATTTCTGGCGTGAGACGGTCGTCTATTTTCAATCACTTCATCCTCAATCTTCAGAATGGAAGTCATACGAGTAGCTAAATGAGTTCAAATGACTGTTCTTGAAGCTTGTTTTCTAATTCGACTGTTAATTTATTTAACGCATTTTGTAATAAATCAACAACAATCTTACTGGGAGGGCGCCCGGCTTTATTTTTGGAAGTTCTTGGCGTTCTTACATATGCTGCAAGACACGCTTTATGATACCTTACCGCTTGAGCAAAAATATCCTCGGGCGTCAATCACATGCTCACTCTTGTAAACACTGCATCTACCTTTGCATGCGTCACATACAAAAATGTTTGTGCTGCCTGACGCTCACACAATAAAAAGGTTATTTTTCCCTTTTTTTTTTGTCCTTTGATAACAGATAATGCATATCTGCTTATTATCCCACGTTTCTGTGCGTTTTCGTTTTGACGAACGTATTGTTTGTGTAGAAGAATTACCCGAGCTGCACGAAGCTTGCTCTTTAAAACGAACTATTTCTTTTCTTCTAATCTTCTCCTCACTGACGTAACTGGTATAACAAGTTCTATGCCATGAAAAATTTTGAGTGGTGGTTCGTGAATCATACAATTTATTCTACTTTTTCTAATTCCATCATTATGTCTTTCAGCTGCTTTAAAGATAGCTGGAAACATTCAACTTTAGGTACTTTCACTAAAACCTCACTTGCATCGCAAAATAAACACACACATTCATTATTTTTCGTTTAGCACTACTAATTACTTTAACTCACATTGTAGTAATATATGCAATATAGTCAATTATTATAATTATTACAACAAAGTAAATACGCCCGCATCCGAGGGTGAACTGGTTGAATACATTGGAAATGCTTTGCGGGCGGTGCGGAAGGTGTACTTGTGATGCCATCACACCAAGAAGTGGCAACATCGGTTACAGAATCTCTCACAATGCCAGTTATCTATTGCAACCTTCAAATCGCGTTCTTCGGATTATGCATACTCAAGTGCCGCTAGCGCCTGCATTAAAACATATTTAGCTTAAAAAATCAAAATTTTTCAAAACTACCATGACAATCTAGTGGGAATCAATAAAGCTTATCAGAATCTAATAAAATGCATGCGTAATTTCAATTCCCTTTAGCACCACTTTATGATGGTGTCCATTAATAATAAAGAATTTAAAAAATGAACCACCCTAATAGACGTTATATGATAACTCGAAACTATCTGATATTGACATGTCAGTATATGTTAGCGGAATTTGTTTGGGCATTTAGGAAAACATATTTGTAACCAAAATCGATAAAAGTTATTTTAGTTTTCACATTGAAATTGCTGAGTTCACAGTTCGATCATTTGTACTGTAATTTTTGTTCAACAATAGTTTTGGATACCTAGCAATGTAAACTGTCAGTGCGGTGTTAATATTAATGCCACATGATGAATAAGCTAACATTTTCCTAGACGAATAGCACCCTAATCCCCCAATGAAGGAAATAGCGTCAGCAAATATTGATTAAGTGTCAGCACTGCTCTCAACTATCCTACGAACTAATAGCTAGTCCTCAAACTTAAATTCACGTTACTCATCGGCTTTAATTACAAGAGTGGTGTAGATCTTTACGCACTGAATAAATTTCATAAGCTTACGGTATAAGGATTGTTTCATCAAAGTGGAATTTTTAATAGCTTTAGTAAACTTCAAAAGCAGTTATTAATTAATGCACTTTTATTTTTCTACGCCAGTTACTTATCCCCCAAATTAATATATATGTATATTCAAATGAAGCTATTAAGTCTTAAAAAATAGATTGTTACATATGAAGGACACATTATAAAAGGTTAATGAAAGTTCATAAACCAGACACGAGAACGGAAACCGTTACTTTGTATTTCAGACGTAATGCTACACCGCAGGTGCAGGTCACAGAAGAAACCAATTGTTAGAATTAATATTATTAAGATGTAATACACTGTATTGTATCAAGAAATAGCAGACATGAGATCTACATTTACCACAAGTGATGTAAGAGCAGGGATAGCATAAAAACCCTCAAGAACTCAAGATGGCCAGTCAGTCTGAGAACTTCATAACTTTAGCATTGTTAGTGGTTCAAAGCTACTCATTTGTAATTATTAGTTTTTGATTTTAATTATTAATTAGTAAATAATGACTTCGATTATTTTTGATTTTAATACGTTAATGAACATAACCTACTTGTTATTAAAATCATTTGTAATAACTGTTTAAAATACACTTAATAGGAGTGTTTGGGAAATAGTCTTTTTTAAAAAGAAGCTCCAGGCGGCCCAAAACCTATCTCGCTTATCTCGATAAAAGTTTCCATAGGGTTAAGGGTTTCTACATTATAGAAGGAAAAGTACTAAGGAACTATAATTAACTTTGAATTGGATTTGACCATCTGAATCGACAGGTTGAGCAGAGTTATGACAAAATATGGTACTTTGTTGATGTGAAAATACGTCATAAGGTTCCTGCATTAAACTTTGTTCATACAATATGGTTCAATAAGTAGGTATGACTAGAAAAACATAGTAGACCGCGTTCCGACTTGGCTGTTAAAACTGTCCGACTAATTTTGGGGTCGCATACGGAGGTGGTTTCTACGGGGCCACTCTGTGGATTAGACAGGTTCACGTATGACTGTTAATCCAAAGGTCCCAGGATCGATTACCGACACGGACTGTTTAAAAATTGTTAGGTGATTATTTTTCAGAAAAAACGTCTTCGTTCGGATGAGAGGTAAAATGTAGGTCCCCGTGTGTGTGTTGTCACGCACATTATTTTTCCCTTTTTTATCCGGTTTCTGTTTAACGTAATACTAAAGTGTTAAAAAAGTTGATCGAATACTTTTTACAAAAATACGCTCTCGTTCGGTTGAAAGGGAAAATGTAGGTCGTGCGTGTGAGTGTTGTAACGTACGTCAAAAATTCCTACCTTGCCTGGAATAGCAAGGGTTCGGCAAAATTTAAAACTTACTGGTAAAAAACTTACCTCCTGCCAATGTAGTATGTAACCAACGTATTATCGTGACTGTTACCAAATTATTATGAAATGGTCTGGTTAGTCGGTCCTTAGTTTGTTAGTTTTTCTGTCCAACTAATTTTATGTAGTTTCAACGATTTATTTCTAAGACATTTTTATTCACTGTTTACTTGCCTTTAGTTGTCATGTGTAACCAACATTCTATTGTGACTTTGATCTTTATTTTAATGTCATGCTAGAAGACGATACACGTGGAAGATGTCATGAAGCATAAGAAGATAGCAGATGGATTACATTCTTGTTAGATAATAGTATAAGAATTAAATAAAAGATTGTAGAAGCTATGCGGAAGTAGATATAGATATTGACCGCAACATTGTTTATGAAGGTCGCGCTTAAATTTGGAAAGAAAAGGAATGAAACAAAGCACCTTTACCTTGAGAAACTAAAATATAAAGATATCCACTAAAGATTTGACAAAAAGTTAAACGAATTATTGAAAGATATCTGAGATATGTAAGCAAGTAGAATCGGGATGGAATCTATCTTAGACATTGCGGCCAGGGATATTCTAGAGTACAAACAAAAAGAGAATAAAAAACCATGAGTGACCAAGGATATTCTGAATTTAATACAAGAAAAGCCAAAATACCAAAGCAGACCAGAGGAATCTAAAAAACACAAGTATAACACCTTAAAATAGGAAATTATTGGCAAATGCGGAAAAGCTAAAGAACAACAGATTGAGGAAAAGTGTAAAGAGGTACAAACTAAGGGATATAAAGTCATATAGCAAAAATATAAGGGGCGCAGGAGGAGACATCATTATAGAAAATGTAAAGAAGGTGTTTAGATGACAAGAATAAATAAGGAATTTATATGCTGGACCGGAACTAGAAGATTTAGAACGGGAAATAGATATTGAAAAAAATGTCTCGGGATATCTTATACTTAGAGACGAGTTTGAACTAGCATTAAAGAGCCCAAAAAATAATAAGATGCCAGGTACAGATAAAGTGCAAACAGAAACTCTAAAAGTCGTTGGACAAGCACTAACAAAATGTTTTTTTCAACTTGTCAGCTATCTGTATGAGATAGGCGAGATTACCAAAGATTTAAAATGGTAACACTATAATCACTATACCAAAAAAGAAATCTGCGGATAGATGTGAAAATTTTCAAACAATAAGTTTAACAGCACATGTGTCAAAAATATTAAATAGAATTGTACAAAGACGGATGGAAAACAAGCTGAAGAATCGGTGTGGGTTTAGGAGTAACAGGGGAACACGGGAGGCCATTTTAGTCTTAATGGTGATAATGGAGAAAACAATAAAGAAATGAGAAAACGCGTATTTGGGGTTTATAGATCGGGAAAAAGCATTCAAAAATGTAAAATGGGAAAAAATGTTCGAAATACTAAAAAGGTAGGAATGAGTTTGTAGCAGTGTAAAATCCTGCTAATATCATTATAGGTAGGCAATCCTAATTACGTAGCGTCTACATTTATGGTAGTATACAGTTCTATTGCGGGTAGATCAAGTTAGAACGGAGTAGGGATTCGAGATCCGACGGCGATACTCGAGGTCGTCTCGGTTTTCTGGTTTTGTTGATTTGAACTTGCAAGCATGATGGGGATTTGAGAGATCGGTTTCTTAGGAAGAATTTTTGCAAAGAAGCGAGTTCGGTTTAAAAAGTGTTAACTTAATGAAACTTACAGCAGGCTAGTGGTAGGTGAGATTTCTTTTAAATAAAATTTTGCTAATGAAGTATTAAAAATTTTTAGCTGTCAGTTACGGCTGAAAGAAATAACTGTAGTTATTTTAAAAAATTAGATGACTAATGGTACCGTCTTGAACGAAAGAGGTTTCCCAGTTATCTAATGGCGTTGGCATAAATTTGGATTTGAGTAAAAGGAAATTCACAGGAAGCTGTACCGTTTCGAATTTAAACAAATATCAGGTGAAGAATCTACAAGTGCGAGTTTTGAGAGCAAAGGTTGCTGATACTTTATAATTCCATGGTCATTGCAAGGGTCAAGTCGAGTCAAGGACGCAGCTGGCGTTTATGTTTGGCTGATTGCATCCAGATGATAGTGGTTTTCCGACAAATCATGTAATTAGGTATTTATGACCTTCTTGTCTGATCGGGTTTGGAACATAATTTATCTAAACGAAAGTGTAAACTAAAATAATCTTTATCGGTAACTTACCCTATGATTTGTTGTAAACATTCCTGGAAGTTCTAAATTAATTCTATTTTAAAATTGTTAGTAAGTTACCTGATGCCTGCTAGATAATTTTAATACCGGTATCAGGCTACATTTACTTGAAATTAAATTTGAACTATAATGACCGTTATTTAAATTGAATTTCACTTTGAAAATATAGCAACTTTAAATAAAGTGCTTTGTATAAATATATTGTATTAGCAAACAGTGTAACACTGATGGGGTTATGAGCTCAGACACTTATCGGCGCATTTAAATTAATTGTAAATAATTTAACGTAATTTAATTTTTTCAATAATTGTATATAAAATTTTGACTTATGAAAGTTTAAGTCAGTTGTATATAGTTTTGCTGCTTGAATATTTCTTAAGGAATTAATGCGAATATTGCTTATTTGTACATACCTCTTCTTGTACATATATTACTAAAACATTAAAAATACTTTGCATTCCAATTGTTTATTTATTGAACTGGTGTGTTTGTGACTTAGTGCATTAAATGGTACACTACTGTGTTAAGCTATACAGGTCATCCCACCCCTGAAGAAGTTATTAGACGTTTTATGCTCTTAAAATATTATAGCTTAGGCTATGTTTTTTTGTAAGCAAAATTAGTGTTTTGTTTAGATTCTGCCATACTTAGGGAGACGGAGTTTGCAACCAGTGTAGCAGTCCCGAGGTATTAGATATATTTTTTTGCTCCCTTACAGATAGGTGTACCAAGGAGTAGACAAGTTATAGGGATAGGCGAATAGTACACAGCTTGTTCAAAGAGCAAACAGCGGTAATAGAATTTTAGCAGAAACGTAGAGAAGTATATATTGGGAAAGGTGTGAGACAGGGATATGCGCTATCCTCATTAATTCTTAACTTGTATATCGAGGAGCAATGAATACTGTCAAATGCAGAAAGACATTAGGAATTATTATGCACAGACTACCGATTGATATGATCAGATTTGCAGACGATATAGCACGATGTTAGCATATAGCAAGAAAGAATTAGAAGCTGCTTAATAAAATAGAAACAGTACTAACAAAGCGATACGGTATGAAAACTAACAAAAATAAAGCTAAAGTACTGGCATGTAAAAAAAGAAAAAAGTAACTAGAACACTAGTAAAAGATCAGAATTTACAAGTGGTTAAGGACTTCTGCTACTTAAGAAGTCAAATAACGCAAGATGGGAAAAGTGCAAAAGATATAAGACAAAGATTATCACAAGGTCGTGCTGCAAAAAAGCAACTACTATTTCGTAGGCAATAAACATTAAACAACGAAAAGATTGCTGAAAACATAAGTGTGTAGCGCAGTATTGTACGGATGTGAAACTTGGACAGTAGGAAAAGCATACAGGAAAAAGATTGAAACTTTTGAAATGTCATGTTACAGACGTATGATGAAGATATTATGGACAGAAAAAATTAACAACAAAGAGGTACTAGAAATGGCAGGGAAAGAAATAGGATGATAAGATAAGGGAATAGTGTGGGATATATTAGAAGCAGAAAAAGGAAAAAAGTGGTAGAGGTAGACTTCGATTAGAATATTGTACACAGATGGTGAAAGATGTAGACTGTGGGAATTTCAGCAAAATGTGTAGGTTAGCTTAGGATATGAAACAATGAAGGTACACATCCAACCAGTTCCAGGAATGAAAATCTAATGATAGTAATGATGTATTCCACAGTATTGTTAATTGCACAAAGAGTCTTAGCCTCTATAAAAAACATAGACCTATAAACCTATTACTTAAAATCTTACGAACATAAATATTTTGCATATATTTAATAGTAAATTGACGTTTCGCAATGGTTATTGCTTTTTCAAGATTCTAAGAAAGGAAAACAATCAGTAGTCATGAAAAAGTTTCAAAATTACTTGCTTACTTGTTAATGCATAACTATACATTGGTCTTGGCCCAACCTAACCAAACGGTCTAAGAAATGTAAGATATTTCTCCTCAAGATGTTCATCGGATGAGACCTCACATTCTTCATATGTAGCCGATTGCCTTGGAGTGATTGATTATTGAGCTTCACTTGGTGTCTGAGTGCCATTGGTGTAGCTGCTGGGTGCGGTTTCTCTGAGTTGAAATATATGTTGGAGTATGTAGTGCTAGTTGTTATTATTGCCGCTGGTTAGGAGGTTTGTAGAATAGAGTATCAGTGACAAAAATGTTCAGAGGGTTCGATATAAGGGATCGGGAGTCGGTAAAGCAGTGAATGGGTCTAGCTTGAGTTTGGTTTTGAGGAGTGCTTGACAGGTAGATGTCAGGGTGCAAGTGTAAATTAGGTGTAAGGGTGTTTCTGGAGATTGTTTGTCGCAGGGACAGTATGGAGATGGGATTAGTTAGAGTTGCCGGAGTTTACATCGAAAAGAGACGTAACTAATAAGGATTTGGAAGATAGAGGGGTGCAAGAATGAGATGCGGTTAGGGATATCTAAGATAGTTGGGAAGATGTCATAAGTGAAACCGCCGGTTAGGGAAGTGACCCAAGATTGTTGCCAGGTATCGAGTTTCGAGTGCTGGATGGGGTTTTGACTTCTGTTTTAGGTAAGGTACGTTATTCATCAGGAGGTACTGTCATGTAGGATGATGGTTCCGGTTGCTTGAGGTTGCGGATTTGAATGAGTGCGTGGAGTGTGATTTATTAGGGGGATTTCTAGTAGCGTTTGTAGGGCGGAGGTGGATGTGGCATGGTTTGCTAGGGAGTGGTATAAATGGGATACATGTTTAAAAGGACCCATGTTTCGACAGATTTCATAAGGATGGAGATTGTGTGTTTTTAGGATGCATGGGAGTCTGCATCAATTAGGAAAGCAAGATAATCTATATAGGCGTAGGTGGATGTATTAGAAATATTGAGATCAAGGAGTGGATTAATGGATAAGTTGCATAAGATATGGGATAGTCTGGAGCCTGGAGGACAACTTTGCGACAAGGGTTTGCTGATGGAGTATTAATCGGTGGATATGGTGGTCGTTCAGAATGTGAGAAATGATTGAATTAAATGGAAGAGGTGGGTTGAGTTGGTTGGTTAAGAAGGTTTGACCATCAAAGTACATCCAACAGAAGCAAAGCGCAGAATCCGTTGGCAATTACTTCATACTTTGAACGATCTCCCTATTCCTTTCAAAGCAAAAATAGAAAGTTCCGTCCCGCTACCACTCGGGCAGCTACTTCTGATCCTACTCACACTTCTTCTGCTGAACGGGATTTTGTTTATATGTCCGCTAGGATTAAGAAATACACTATTACTTCACATGACCGAACTGTCAAGATTTCTATTAGGCCTATGGGTAAATCAAATACTTTTCTGTGATTTCTTCTGTTCCTATGTCTACTTCTACTCGTCAGGTCATATGTTTCAATTGCTACCACCCTGTTCATGTGTCGATACGTCGTACTCGTCCTCAAGTGCTCCATTGCCACGGTTGCGGACATAAGGAAGTTACTCGACACAACTGTCTGAACTGTTATCCTACTACTAACAAGTTTTCGAATAATACTCCGAATTCTGACCTCAGTTCTAGGAGATAAATTTTTTCTGTTTCTAGTTCAACGTTCTCTTCTGTCCCTCATCCCGGTCATCCTACTACTACTGCTACTACTACCAAAATATACACTTGTTTGGCAAATATGGCTTCGAACAAAACTTCTTCCGTCTCTAGTTCTACGTTCTTCTCTGTACCTCCTCCTGGTCGTTCTACTAGCATTACAGCATATCCTTTTCAGACATATGAGTCTTTGAACTATAATATTGATTTCTACGGCTATCAGGCCTCTACTTTCTGAACACCTCCTAATAAGAACCAAATTTCTTCTGTCCTTAGCTGTTCGAACAATGATCAAACGGATCCTGTGTATTCACTTCCACCTCAGACTGTGCTTTCTCCACGATTGGAGCCCATACGTCAAATTAAAACCTACAGGTAACAACTCAAGAGTCTGATCCCGCTTTCTTAAATGATTCTACCCAAGAAATTCCTGTCGTATCTATAATGCCTGCTGCTGTTGTTCTCAAAGTTTTACATAATCCTGGTTCTTTATCTGCTGTTGTCGAGGAAGCAATTCCTATTATCGATGAAGTTTTGCCTGCTTCTACTCCTTTGTGTAATGTTAATGAAATTCTACCTGATTCTGTTTTTTTTATCTAACTTTGATAAAATTTATCCTAATTCTGCTTCTGTATCTAATGTTGATGAAGTTCTACCTGATTCTGTTCCTTTATCTAATGTTGATGAAATTCTACCAGATTCTATTTCTTTATCTTATGTTGATCAAATTCTACCTGATTCTGCTCCTTTATCTAATGTTGATAAAATTCTACTTGATTCTGATCCCTTATCTAACGTAGCTAAAGTGTTATCTGATCCTGTTCCCTTTTGTAATGTTGATGCTCTTACAGCCGATGCTGTTTCTCTTTCTAACGTTGACTCTCTTACAACCAATACTAATGACTCTCCTAAACAACAACAACTACTATGTCCACTTTCGCCACCACCTCTTCAACCGCGTGTTACAACTACCACACCCCCTGTTAATCCTGTTTTGCGGAAAAGTGCCCAATCAATACTATCCCCTGCTCCGATAATCCAACAAAAGAAACCTGTTAACAAAGAAAATAAGAGGCATAAAATATTCTACGCTGATTCATAAAGTGAAAGTGTAGATCGGCGTAATTCTAATGTCCTGATCTCGTTTCATTTTCCTTCTAGCGACGCAAACGTTTTAAGCCCCATTACTAGTCCTCGGCGCTCCCACATTTCTATACGGACTTCGCCTTTCCTTAGGATTTGATTTCAGGACTTTACGTTTTCTTGTTTTCTAAATAAATTTCTTGTTCTGATTGGTTTTCATTCTTTTCTTTCATACTCACCCCATTTCACACCTTTGAACCCCCAGATTCTTATATCGATTTTTGCTTTCTTTGGACCCTGACCTATGGATTTCGCACGTTTCTTATTCTTTTTTCACTTTATTGATCCTGGTCTTTTCATATCGTTCCGTTCGCAGACTATTCACCCCACCCCGTTTGGGTTCATATTAGAATACTCCCACGGTACGACCGTCCTGTCGTAAAAGGCGAATAAAACGGTCCAACAATCACACACACACACACACACACACACACACACACACACATTTGGTTTTGTTCTTGCTTTTTTTAATTTTGTTCTCTTCTTTCAGTTTTGGTGCTGCTTTCTTATGGTTTTTATTTTTAGTTTCACTTTTCCGTTTCTTTTAATTAACTTTTCTTTCTCTTTCTTTCTGTTGGTTTTCTTACTGTTAGTCCTCATACTAACTTGATTAAATTTTTTGATCAACTTCCTGTGATAAGTGCTTTTTAGGTTTTTTATTTTCTTCAGAAACTACGATTTTGTTGACTTTTGGCCGAGTTAGCTATTCTTTTCTTCAGTTTTTCATTTAATACGATTTTTGTTACCACAGCGTAACGTACCCCAATTTTTTAATTCAGCATTCTTGTTGTTCCCTTGCTTACTTTGAGGCTTGACAGTTATTGTCTCGTTTTAGCTTGTACTGTTGGTTTTCCTCCTCTTTCCTTTTCTTACTTTTTGGTTTTTTTCCCAAAACCAACTTTATTCTGGAGGTTGAATGCTTTACTCTTAACTGCGTGTTAGGCCATTCCATCTTTGCTCTCGGTGATTGCTACTTTATACTTTTTCTTCTGGCCCGGTGTACTGGTTCTTCAAGTCGGATAAAAATTCTTTTGTGGATTCTTGAGCTTTTTTTTGTAGTATTCTTAAGCAATTTTTTTTTTGGTTTATCCTAAGAGTGTAAATTGGTTTTTCGAGCCGGATAAATTAAGTTTTTTTGTTTTTTTGTTTTTCCTTGGGTCTTCTGAAACAATTTTTTTTGCTTGCATTATTAGTGTACTGCCTGCTCAGTTGCTTTTGCTTTCTACCCCGACCTTTAATTTTTTACGTTAAATTTCTGAAGTCGAATGATTTCTGCGTCCTACATAAAAATTTTAATCTTTAATTACTTTGTTTACTTCGTATTAATAAAGGCTTCCTACAAATTACAATCCAAGCCACGGTCCGCTCTTTATGCTATTTCAATTAAAATGAATATTTAAAAAAGTTTTATATAAAAATTTTTTAAGTGCAGTAATACGTCGAATATATTCTAATAAAATATATATTCTAATAAAAAAAAACAAAACCCAAAAACGCAATACAAAATTCAAAAAACTGTATCTACAAAATACCGTGCGAATGTAATAAGTTTTATATAGGAGAAACTTCCAGACCATTTGAAGTTCGATTAAGAGAACATAAATCATATATAAAAAATAGAAAATTTGAATAATCCATGATTTGTCAACATGCATGGGACTCCAGTCATAAAATAAAATGGGAAGATGCAAAATTATCGACAAAGAAGAAAACCACCAAAACGCAAAATCAAAGAAGCTGCCTATATAACCCTACATAAAAATAACTGCGTTGCAAACGAATCCGTGACTTTCAGTAAACAATGGATTCCATTACTAAAAGAAACAACAAAAGAAATAACAAATGAAGATCAAATGCCCACAATATCTAGGTAGCATTGCAAGTTTTTCCTGGATTTTCCTTGCGATATTAACATGAAATATAGCCTACATACATGATTTCTATTTATACATACAATAACTAATTACATAACAATAAGCATATTAACTAGAAAACCATTATTTCGGCAAATTATAAATGTTGGGGGATCTTGGTAGCCACAGGTTGCTTAACCCCCATCACTGAATCTCGGTAAAATAAGACATAAAATCAGAAATCTCTCAATTGTATAAATAGAAACATGTTAAAAAATGTTTCCCAAATTATTGAATTTATATAACATTCAACAATAAAAATTAATCAGCTGATTTCACGTTAAGCGTATTGGCTACCATAGGAAAGTCGATCCCAGGTCGCAACACAAATTGAAGGCAATCATTCTTTTAAACTTTAAAAATTTTTGCTTAGTGTACTCAAACCAAATATTTCAAACATCAATAAATCAAAGTAACCTTCAATTTATGTCATAAACGTCAAACTTGAAGTTTTTATTATTTTGACAACGCTCCTAGGTCATGGATCGAAACGTAAATAAAATAGATTTTAAAAACTATGAGTGGTTTCATTCCCAAAGAAGATTAAGAAGAATTCTAAAATCACGTTCTAATTCTCTAAAATATTTGCTTCAGCGTTCATCCTATAGTCTGTTGCTTTGCAAATGTTAAATTCATGGAAATAAGGCAAGCAGTTGCTTATTGTTTTCAATAGTTTATTCTTCGAAGCCCTACATGTGATTTTTCAATGCTCCATCCGAAGGTACTACATTGGTCAGGAAGCAAGTTTTTTTACCTCAAAAATTTTGAATTTTGCCGAACCCTTGCTATTCCAAGCAAAGTAGGGATTTTTAACGTGCGTGACAACACTCACACACGGGATCTCCATTTTACCTCTCATCCCAACGAGCGCGTATTTTTGTGAATAATGCTCACCTAACATTTGTGAAGCGGTCCGTGTCGGGATTTGAACCCGGGACCTTAAACGTAGTAGTTACACGCATACCAACTATTCCACAAAGCCGCTTTATTCTTCGAACCACGTTCGAAACAGCTGCATTGTACAAATATAAACGCTTTTAATGGTTTGCACTGAGAAATTCTATTTCGCTAACTTGCACGTGTTGAGGTCGCTCAAGTTTTATAATCAATAGTCGTCTCCTAATTACTTCATTCATTGTATCCCCGGTCAATAATATAACAAATTGTATTCGTTGTTTTATGCTTCAGGCAACCTGCTATACATTTCTCACCATTTCTCTGCAGGCAAGGTTACATAGGTACATGATCCTTCGTGCTTCTCCATGCGAAGAACATATTTTAATGGAAGACATTATAGTATGTTTGTTTGCCTTAACTGACTATTTTTGCAGGAATATTTTGCATCCCCTGTCTGGAAAATGTATTTTTACTTGTGTTCACAAAATATTTCGTATAACATCGGTGGGAATGGTTTCGAAGCACATTAGTCAATCTGTATAAATACAAGCTGAGCTTTTGAAAGATGCCTATTCTATTTGATTCTACATAGCATGCTATTTGATACATCTTTTTAGCAAAAAGAAATGTTGTGAGACGCAATTTTAAGGTGCTGTTTGTACGTAGTGTTCTAATCTAGATATATCGGTGGATTCCGTATGCAGTCCGTGAACGTGTGCAGCCCGCACTACCGAATTATCATAGTAATTCATTGTGTGATGCAATTAATTATATAAAGAAAAGGGTATTTGTATTAATCAGATAGTTGTATTGTGCCATTATTAAATCATCGTTCTGCAGTTTTGATATGTGCACATAAGCTGTTTTCTTCGATCGACGAATAGGAAAAACTTTGATCTCCAACGAAGTACGCGGGATTCTGGGAACAACACGCTGCTGTAGACCATAGGAAGTGAGTGCTACATTTTTATAATTGAAGTGTTGTTTATGTATTAGGCGTTTAACCACTAAAATAACTGCAATTTTGCGTATTAGCGTAGGTTATGTTGATATTTTATGCAGAGCTATTAACGTTTAATTAAAATGGTATGAATAGTTGTGATGCAGTTGTAATTTTTATTCACGCACCGACCCACAACGAGAGTATAAGAGTCAACTTTACACCTAGCAGGCCAGTGAATAGAGACCTCTATTTCTAATCTACTACTCACCAAATCATCTATTTAAATATTCTGATACAGCTACAGTGTTGTGATGACGCACTGTCCTGCTGTAGCCACAAGTTTGGTAGATAAAGTATATGAAGCTCATCTGTCATTTTCTAGAAATCGTAAATAAAGCTCACATTAAGGGTCCTGTTTAAAAAAAAAAGGTTCCAAAATTAGGATTTTTAGTAAACCACAACACACATTTACACTAAATCATGTTTAGTTTCGTGCGTAAGATGAAGATTTTCATTACTGCAATAATGAAAATTACAGTGATTAAACATTCCAGAGAAGCAGGCAGCTTTGTCTAAAGCACAGTCTTTTGTTTTTCATTATTTTTGATGCTGTTGAGAAAAATAGAACTTCGTTTGTTGGTTCTGTAGTTTCGTACTCATGATTACGTAATAAATTGCAGACTACACGTTAAAAATTTACGTTCACAATGCACGAGCGATTATGTAATTATTCGCCTAGTCACAATTAGTTAAACCAAAACATGCACTAAAGCACTTTTTACTGTTTCTTTTTCCTTGTACATGAATGCTAACGTCAATAACTTGGTTACCAAATAAGTTACTACTTGGTTCAATTAAGTTAGGGTTACGTTATTTAAATTTAATTATACGTTCGTATTCTTACGAAGTGCACTCTCAAAAACAGATACAAATTATAGTATATACTATGTCTAAATATTTATTGTATATTTATTTAGGCCTGAAACATCGTGTACGTATCCTTGTAGGTATTGTTTAGATTTCATAAGCGATGCCTAGATGTTTATGTTGATATTATGTTATATGCAAATTGACGCTTTGTTTACACAGGACGATTACGGAAATGTGCGTTTCTGACTTTTGTTAATATTACTTTTTGGAAATGTATGTTCAACTAATGGTCTGTAATAAATCTACTCACCGAGATTTCCAATTTTTCTTTTCGTATGGTCCATCCCGCTCTACGACATTCTGAGCTAGTCCGAAATCTAATTCTTTTGGATTTCTATTCTACCCTTTTCCCTGTTTTGTTGCGGTATTTGGTGTAGACGATTTTCTTTACTTACTTTACTGTTCTTTTTTACTGTTTTTATCCCCATGTTTCTTAGAAGGGGCTAGGACCAACAGATGATGTTCTGGATCTGGGAACGCGTGGTACTGAAGATTTTCTTGTTACTTTTGAGCGGGTAAATGGGATGAACGCCCCTATTGGTGATAGTGGTTGTGGCAGGAATAGTGATGCTGGTTGGCGGATGGTAGAGACTTTAGAGCTGCTTGTTACTTTGTTTTTAATATTAGAAGGCACCTTGGGAAAAACTGTTGTTGTTTACCACAACAACAACACCTGTTACTTTGGTATTGTTTTGTGGTTCTTTACACTACTATTTACAGTTAGTTTATCGCTCGTTAAAGGGCTTAATTAGTGTCTGTTTAAATTGATTACTATGTTTGTATTTTATAGTTATAAATTTTTGCACTATAAATTTGTCTAAATAAAATAAAATAAAATTTCGAGTATTGGTCTAATGGTATGCTTGGTTGGTTTGTTTTTATGGGTTCCCGAGTATATTGCACCGTATTTATACTAAAGTTTTCTAGGTCCGTTTTTAAAATTTCTAATTCCCTATTTACAGTTCTAAACCTTATCTCACAATTTTCGTACTTTTATGCCTAAATCTCTAATTTTCTCGTTGCTTTCTTTTGAGCACCACGATTGGGTCGCCTGATTTTTACTGCTACGATATCGCCATACTTCGATGTATTTAACGCTCAGTCCTGCTGCTCGCCACCGCTCTGTGTATCTTAATTAGCTTGAATAAATTTTTAATTTCACACAATTCAATTTGTGCTTCGACTAGCTCAGTTCAACACCACACAGAGTACACGACGATACAATAACACAAAAATGTTTACTCCCCTTTTTTTCTAATACTTCATACTTGAATAAGATAAACTAAATAACCAAAATTTGTACAATAAATAAAAAATATGTACAATTTGCAACTTTACAGCAAAAATAACTTTGTATTATTTTGGAAGCCTCGTTGAACGTTCAATAACTTTTATTTCTCTTTACGTAATTTCTACGTATCAACAAAATCTTTGTTGACCCTTTACATAAATACCTAAGTATATACGAGTTTTATGCTATTGATATACTATGATCCTTGACCTGATATTTTTCCTGGTTCGAATGTGTAGCTCTGCGTACACCTCAATCCTTTGAACTGCCGCTGAGTGCTGTTAACCAGCGACCTTGGGTTGCTTTCAGTTTAACGTCCTGATTCAGAGTTTTCCCCTTTATTATGTTTGGTACTTGTAGTATTGGATTTTTACGTTAGATTTCTTATTGAATTTGTTTAGTGAATTGTTTATTGAATCGCTTAGTAAATCACTCAGTAGATTTCTCCATAGAATTCTTAGTGGATTTATCAGAATATTTCTTAGTAGATTTCTTAGAGCCCTAAGTTAATAAATGTTAAAGATCATGTTTACCTCAATTAAAATTTGGACTTACGTTTTATGTTAACGACTTATTTTTATTACACTTGTATATTTTAACGTGCACTTGTACTTGAAATTTTTAATTACTGACTTTTACTTATAATTTCGTATTTTAATTTCGCACTTGAACTTTGAGTAATCTATTTGTTCAGACCAGTACAATTCGTGCTTCAGTTTTTGAAAGACTGACCATTATCAGAATGGCGTCATATATAAAAGCAATCTAACTCACCTGCTGTTATTGGTTTACCGCACATTATCTTTGTTGTTTGAGCATGGTACAGGCGTTGCACTTGGCTTATCATGTAAGCATTTAAGTTTTACACGGAGTTGCCTATTCTATATCTTCTTGAAATGCTCCCAAAATCACCTATACATCAAAACTTTACGTTATAGAGTTCGTTGGCTATGGTACTTTTCACCTTTCAATATCATGTATTCGTATTTTGTATAGGAAATTATTAACTATTATTCTTAAACTGTCACGTAGACAAACCTATGTTCCACATTTTATTTTCCTCATATGCTGGATTTCTGGCGATTTTATATTTAAAATATCACGTAGGCATAAATTTATTATGAGATTTTTATAACATATGACGTAAATTAGATGCGTTTATTGACTTCTTGCGTCATGAGACATGCTTGTTTTTGAAAGACTTGTTTATTGTGAGTGCGCATGATTATTTTTTTACACTAATGCGTTGGATTTAAATAAAATTCGTCGCATGTTTGTTTTACTTTAGATATTCCTAGTTTGTATTTATTTAAAGTTTCTGTATGTATTACTGTTTCTAAAATGAATTAAATTGCGCAAAGAGTTATTTATTCTGCTAAATGTGGTTAAATAATTAGTGATTGAGTTTTCTTTCATTAATTAAAGTTAGTTGTAGATTTTATACAGTGTGTTTGATAGTTGCTTTTTGCATAATTAAAAAATTGTGTAGTTGTTATCATTCAAATGTTTAGTTTCCTTGATTTTGGTGTTGTTTACATGATGTATACCACCCTTGTGACCTTATATACCTCTAAATAGTTGATAAGATGAAATAGTATCATTTAAACTTTTACGCAAGGCCCAAATTATCATTTCAAATCGAGCTAGTAATTGAAAGATGGAAAATGTAAGGACTTGAACAGACTCGAACCTGTATCTTAGTCTTTCTAGGACGTGCGTTTTCTAATTACGTCACCGAGACTAAAATACAGGTTCCAGTCCCGTATAAGACTTTATATTTTCTATGTTTCAATTACTAGCTCGATTTGAAATGATCATATGGGCTTCGTATAAACGTCTTAGTTATTATTTCATCTTATCAATTATAACACGTTAGTATTTATCAACTTACCTAGTGTAATAGCTATATATATTATTGTGGTTTTAAAGGGTTAAAAATAAAGATAAACGAAATAATTTCAAAACACCCTGTATAAAGGAACAAACAAAAATTACGTGCGAAATTTATATTAATTAATTCAATTTTAAGTAACGGGTATTAATCAAATTGTACAAACAATAATTAAAAATTTAATAGCTTTGCAAAGAATTAAATGGTAGAAGTCAATGCCATGCATTTATTAATTTAATTCGATTTTATTGAACGATTATTGAGATATAATAAGCATAAAAGCCTGTAAAAACTCAAAGTGAAACGCGTTGCTAACAAACGGATATATCAGGAGGGTTGAAATACCATGAAACGAAGCTCGGAAAATTGTATTAAAACGTTCATTATGATCGAACACCTGCAAACTTTTAAATGTCAAGTTCTAATAAATTTGAGCAGATAAACATGCAGATTCTACGTATATTGGAAACAGTTGAATGTTTTAGCATGAAATACTAAACAGGGGTTATTTAAAGTCACGTCGCCAGTCCACGTGTGTTTAGACAGCAGATAGTCAAGAATATCGATTTTGTACCACTCAGACCAGGGTAGAAAGGGACAGAGAAAACGGATAAGTAAGAGACACGAATAGGATAAGAGGGATTTGTGAAGCGTCACGAGGTCTACGATTGGTCGATATGTTAGTTTGATTTGAAACAAGCACTAGGATAGTGGAGCGTGATATTCTTGTAATTTTATTAACGAGGTATTAAAATTCGCGGAGTTGAAAATGGAGTTGAGTGCAAAATTGCGAGAATGTGTGGTGTTAACAGGGGATTTTGCGAAAAGCAGGTATGGGAGGTTACATTCGAGTGTATAAATGCTTTTAGAGAACGTGGTGATGGCCCTTAAGTTTTTCGATCGCTCCAAACAACGTATCTAAGTATCACGAGTTGTAAGTATTACTAAATCAGTTAAATTATATTACAAGGTGATAGTCACTTAATTAAATACGCGGTTAAATGTGCCGGAATTACATTTTAATAGAGATATCATCTATAATTATAATCTACTCGTGTCGGGACAGTAAGTAACGTGGTTTGAAGCATCTAATTAATGAAGAAATAATTTTAAATGGAATTTGAAATTAGTTATACCGGGGAGGCAGCGTTTGCAGTTCAATTTGGATGGAGTTTTTCTAATAACAGCTAGAAACGACCTGCAGAACGGACAGAAGAAATAGATGGCATCATCCTCAGAGCAGAGATCTACTATAAATTTCCAGGTAACGATTTGAATTGTGACTTATAAAATGTGAATATTTGGGAGAAAGTATGAGAGTGAAATTTTAAGGTAGTGTGTATTATTTACGTATTGAACTTAATACGTGTAAAAACTTTATTATGGTATTTAACTAAAAAGTTGAAGGTGTCTATAAAGCTTTTAAACGTTCCATCAGAACGTGAAAATTTTGTGAAGAGTACTTGGCTTTGCTTTGTTATTTGTTTTAAAAGTATGCAAATGCATTCAAGGCCCATTTACTCCGGGTACAATTTATGTGTTTATTTTATTTTAAATTAAAATACTGGACATTATAAAATAAGGTTTTTCTGAAGTGTAACGTGATCAATGGAATATGGACTATATTGCATTTCATTTGTAAATAGTTATAAATAAAAGCTTGTATGTTGGTTGTATTTGAGGATTTATTGCTAGTGTGTTTGTATGATTGAGATTATGCGAGTGAATCTAGATACCCAAGAGGAGATCCGAATGAGCTAGCCGGAAGCAGTTGAAGAAGGCCGTTCAACCGAGGAAGAAAGGAAAACGGGTAAGGATAATTTTTTTTTGGATTAGTTAATTTTTGAAAATTTGTTTATTGTCGAATATGAAAATTTTATAAATTATTTCTAAAATAATTTATGGTTGGTTAGCATCTTACCCGAGTTCCACGGCAATATATATATATATATATATATATATATATATATATATATATATATGTATATATATATATATTGCAGTGATAAGGGGTTGTTTAGGGGTGTATTGAGTAGTAAGGGTCGTGTAGTAATTGTAAATAGCGATAGTAATCAGAAAACTGCGTTTATTTAGCAGATAAATAAGTAATTCGTACATTATGTAAATAGCAAGCATTTAACACCCTGTATACCTGTATATAGACCGTAATTAACATTAATCAATGCAAGTAAGCATATCTTTCAATAATAAAACGCGTATTCAGCGGAGAAATAATCGTACATTTAATTAAAATTACGTTGAGAATGTTATACAAGTTTATGAAAATAAAGACGCAAAAGATACGACGAAACCTAATAAACCCTCATACAATAACGCTGGTGATAAAGAAGGAACAATATGCGCTTTAATAAGAAACGCACCTTCAAATAAATACATACATAAACGAAAATAGTACTAGAGTAACATCATTTATTTCTGTATAATTATCCAAAAGCATTATCTATACAAAACACAGACGTAAATTGAAAGTCTGGCTGCGATAACAAATGTTTAGGCAAGCAAAGGTCGCAAATAAACACGATGACAATGAAAAACAAAGGAGTTGCATCAGAAAACACCTTCAAAAATACAGGGAATATTAAAGACAAAACCTGGTTGGTTTAAACAATCTGCAAAACTGCTTGAAAACCCAACCCACATGTAGTGGGAAAAGGCTATTTAACACCAACCGGTGATAAGACGAGTCAGTTTCCACGTCGAAGCCACGACACTTTTAACCAGAAATGTACGCGTCAATTAAATAAAGTTTAGAATATATCAAATTTATGTTATTGTGAAAGTAGTGCTGTGTAACAATTACGTTAAGCATACATCAAGAGTTTTTGCCGTTTTTTTAGAAAACGTGAGTAGAAATTGGGTAATTAATTTAAATTAAATATTTATAATCATATAGAGCTTCTAATTCGCGTCGGAAATAGTTACAATTCTAATTGGATTCTAATTGACTTCTAATCAAATTCTAATTGGCTTCTGGTACAATTCTAATTGGATTCTAATTGACTTCTGATCAAATTTTAATTGGATTCTGATTGACTTCTGGTACAATTCTAATCGGCTTCCAGTCAAATGCTGGACTATTTCTGGGATAATTCATAATACTAAGTAACTCACGATTTCAAGCGGTATTTAAGGGAAGAGATTCAAAGCACATGCAGAGAGATATAGAATAAAGCACGAGGTGATTTTTGGAAAGCAAGGGGCAACTGTACTGAAACATTGGTTCGATCAAGCAGAGCATTGGTATTCGATTGAAGACAGTAAAGGGGTGTTGATCCACAACACGAAACAAAGCAGGTCAGATCTACTTAGTTTTAAGGCATCTTTTCAATTTAAATATTAATACTGAATTTATTCGATTTATCCAAAACTTGTAAAGAGTCAACAAGGAACATTGCATACGTTTAAACTTACGTAATAAAGGTCTCAAACGTTCCTGATTTTTTTTGTAAAAAAGCTGTTGGTTTTGGTGACTTTATATTAAATTAAAAATATATAAATTTTGGGATAAATAATCCATATGATATTAATTGATTGAAGGGTGTATTTAAAGAATTTCAAAAATTGTAAATATTATTTTCTTTCATTATATGAATGTTGATTGACTTCGTTTTATCAATTCAAACAGGTAATCATAAAGGGGTGAAAAAGGAAAATTGATCATCGTAACGTTGTGCACTCTGTGTAGATTAAAAAGGGCTAGCGGTGGCATAATAATAAAAGTAAAAGGTTAAATTTGAGAGAGAAACACAGAGCGTTGGCGTTCAGTAGAACGTTCATTATACCGAGTACGGCGTTATCATTATATATATATATATATATATATATATATATATAAGGTAATTAATTACACAAGAGGTTCATAAATACTAACGTATAATAGTTAATAAGATAAAATAATAACTGAAGACTTTTATGCAAAACCCAAATAATAATTTCAAATCAAAAGATGGAAAATATAAGGTCCCGGACAGGACTCGTACCTCTATCGGTAGCGTGGGTGCGTACGTGCGCACGTGTGTGCGTGTGGATTGTTTTCGATAATTTCTCTTAAGAACGATAAAATTTTTTTTGCCATGTTGTTCTTCAAGTATCCCGTTCCTGTAAAGCAGCTAGGAACCTCTTCAATAGTTATAAGCAATATAACGTCTCTATGGCTTCATGCACGTTTTGACGTTAGTATGCTCCATACTTTGCTTCCGTTCTAGTAGTAAAGTTCGATCAGCATTTTATTTTATGTGAAGATTTAAAACGAACAACTTTAATCTTTCAATATTTATGCAAACGTCTAGCAAGAAGTAAGTTCAAATGTTAGCGTTTGGTTAGAGTGACTGGCTGGGTTACTCCAAATATATTGAAATCGGAAAACGCTCCAGAGATGATCTCGCCACCGCACATTGGTAGAGCATAATTCCAAGGGACTATAATTAAATTCAGAAGGCGTTATCTAACCACATGAATAATAATACCTATCGCTTATGGTAGTCACGTACATACTTTAGCACTTCGCATTCAATAAGAGTTCCGATATCTAGACCTTATCATTTCTGGAAACTGTACTTTGAATTTGCGCATATATAAATTTTTAAACCGCCCCTTGCTATGTTTATCATGTCTCTTGTGTAAGATCCTATTGTCTCAGAGAACACAACACCTTTTACCATTCAACACTGTTTTGTGTGAACTCCGTTCACGCAGCGCAAATTACAAAGGCCAACTTAATAGCGTAAAGCGTAAATTTAGCATTCCTTACAACAGGACGAATGTCAAGAAACTAGTCAAAAGGAGATCATTATTTCCTGTTTCAGCTAACTTTAATTAAGCCTATAGTTGTCTGAAACTGCTCGAAATCAGATCGTAGATTAAATGACTACATTCCTCGTTAGTTAACTACCGCTAAAGACCTATTTGAATGATCAAATCTTGGGCCAATTGTCTACGTTCTTTGTCATCTAACCTATTGCTGAATACACGTTTGAATGACTAAACTTTTATGAAGCAAATTCTTGCACTCAGACTTTTTTACAAGAGTAAGATGATCTGAAGAACTTTGACCAGAAGTGACAGAATCGTACTGTGCATTACTTCTACAACTTTCCGTTTAATCAAAGTTGCTGCAAATGTTTGGAAACATCAACAATATTTTACACACAACCGCAATGAAATCTGCATCTACTGAAAGCTTCGGATTGTTCTTGTTAACTGAAGTGCATGCAAGCCAATCCCAAAGCACTGCTCCTGTAAGTACATGTGCAAAGCGTGCAGTGCACGCGTGTGATATATTTAAAGGGCGGCAAATAGCCACTTGACTACGGCATGGGTTGCGTTTTCATGATTTAATTTAAGACAAAAAATTAAAACGTTTACCAAAAATTTTAATAATTTATTACATATTTATGCTTACGTAGAGAAAGCATATTATATTATCTTAAAATTTCTAAATACTTCTATTTTCTTTTGATTTAAAGCAAGAAAGTACTTTATCATATCAGTGCGCATTGTGCCGGTGTATTTTCCTGTCAATTTATGTTGATCTTCTTGTTTATTTTTGCACAAATGCTAGCCTATAAAATCCATTGCAGATTAAATTAGATTAGGTTATTACTGGTAAATGACAGGTACAGATAAATGTACTTTAGTTCCAGGCGCAGTAATTTTTTTTCTTAAACATCTTCCAGAGTCTTTATGCTTGAACGAGTCCTTATGTAGGTTACTGTTAGAAATAGATATTATTATTAAAAAACACAAAACACAAATTACTTAACACGCACATCAGAACAGTCGGCTATAGTTTTAGCAACAAAAAAACAAAACTGTTCTGATATGCGTGTTAAGAGATTTGTGTTTTTTAATAATAATATCTATCTCTAACAGTAACCTAACCTCAAAAAGCGTATCGCGGGACTCGTACGAGCGTAAAGACTCGGGAGGATGGTTAAAAAACAATTTTTGCATTCCAGGCGTGGTTCTACAGAGGACGTAAAATTGTACAGATCTTTAATACAAGAATGAATCCTAATTCCTAATTGACAGCCTAAAATAGCTTACCTCTATTAATATAGATATTTAAGGTAGCAGCAACTGTTTCGGTACTTAGAGTGGCAGAGACCTTGGGGGTCAATATGACACTCTAGGACATACTACTGTGATATGAAAGGCAACGAGAAACCACCATCTCCGGAAGGAGTAGTCTCCTTCGGAGCATGTGATCGACAAGTTTACAAGAAGAGCAGGGAACAGTCGGAGCGTGGAATATCAAAAGCATTAAGCAAGTAGCTGAGCTAGAGAATCTGAAAATTGAAATGTATAAGTTAGCATTAGACGTAGTAGGGATTAGCAAAGTTCGTTGACAGGGGTGGGGATTTTTGAAGCGAAGACTTTTGGGCACTTCATACAGGATCCGAGCAATGAAATTCCGGTGTGGGGATAGTCATGCGGAAAAAAATAGAACACCGTGTAGAAAACTACTAACAAACGAACAAAAAAGTGGTCATGGTTAGACTAAAACCTAAACCGGTAAATACAGTAATAATACAAGTATACATACACACCCCTAGCTACAACGACCAGGAAGTAGAAGAGTTCTACAAAGATATCGAAGACTTACTAAAATTTGTAAAAGAACATGAAAATTTAATAATTACGAGAGATTTTAATGCAATAGTAGGCGAGGTTAGGGAAGGAGCTGTAGTAGGTTTATTTGGTTTAGTCACGATAAATGACAGGGGAAATAGGTTAGTAAAATTTTGCGAGAAAAGCAATTTAACCATCACAAACATATTATTTCAACATCAAGCTAAAGAACAATACACGTGGAAGATGCTAGGAAATATAAGAAGATATCACATTCTTGTTCGACAACGGTTTAAAAATCAAGTAAAAGACTAGCAGTTACCCAGAAGCGGATATAGACACTGAGCACATAGTAATTATGTAAGCCAAGCTTTAATTTAAAAATTTGAAAAAGGAACAAAAGAAGGCACTTTGACTTTGAGAAACTAAAAGATAAAGATATCTCCAAAAAATTTGAGAAAAGGTCAAGCGAATTACTGAAAGACATTGGAAAATTTCTGACATTAAGGAAGTAGAAACAGAATGGAATAACATTAAATCCAGCTTAGATATGGCGGCCAGAGATATTCTGGGTTTAAACAAAAAGGAAACAAAAAGCCATGAGTAACAAACGATATTTTAAATTTAATAGAAAAAAAACTAAAATACAAAAACAGACTAGATGAAGCAGGTAAGCAGAGATACAAAGCCATAAGATGGGAAAATATTTGCAAATGTAGGAAAGAGAAATGGATTGATGAAAATTGTAAAGAGGTACAAACTAAAACGGAAATAGTACAGACAGACGAAGTATACAAACTTAATTAGTTTTGGGATATAGAACCGTATATCAGAAGTATATGGGGCGGGAGAGAAAACGTCATTATAGAAAATGTAGAGAAAGTGGTTGGATGGCAAGAATATTATGGACAGACAAGGTTACGAACAACGAGGTTCTCCAAATGATAGTGGAAGAAAGAAATATGTGGAAACGGTAAAAAATAGAAGAGATAGGACTCATACTAAGGCGCGAGGGAATAGTGCGTAATATATTAGAAGCAGAAAAATGAAAAAAAGAATAGACTGTTGCACGTAGATAGTGAAAGATGTAAGCTGTAGGAATTTTAGGAAAAATGTGTAGGTTAGCTCAAAATAGAAAACAATGGTGGTATGCGTTCAACCAGTTCTAGGACTAAAGACCTATTGATCATGAATACTTATAAATACTTGATTCTTGTATTATTAACTGCGTTATCGTGAATTGTAGTAGTTCACTCGCCTTATTCAGACGATACAGCAAGTCGTAGAAAACCCAACAACATAAGGGAATACAAATAATTGAACAAGTAAGGAGGCAACAAGTTCCAAAAGGTTACTTCACTGCATCACCTGCAAAGACTTTCACTACGTCAATTTAGTTAGACGCAAAATAATTTGCCACGATCATGGCGTTCGTTCACATGAACTTGTAAAATCCCTCCTGTCATCGGACGTTCCCATTAGTTGAGGCAATGACCACACATTTTTCAACGCGGTGTAAACATCGATTCGACAAAATACATGCAATACATTATAGGTTCTTCCACTGCAGTAGGTACCTCATACCACACATCTATAGTACATCGTGACCTACTTATACTACCCAAATTATGATAGAAAATATAGGATTGGAAATCTCCTATGTTTAATTGTTAAAATAAAGTTTGTGAAGCTAAAAGCGTAACAAGGTATTTTGTTCGCGCTTACATATCGCTGACTATTAAAATTTGGTGTTATGTTTAATGAATCATACATTTTTAAACTTGTTTGAGCGAAGGGTAAAGTTGCGGCTTTTGTATATCACTGAATATTTAAATAACTAAATGGTAAGTCTACTCTTAATATTTTTATATATATATATATATATATATATATATATTGCTGTGATAAGGGGTTGTTTAGGGGTGTATTGACTACTAAGGGTCGTGTAGTAACAATAAATAGCAATAGGAATTAGAAAACTGCATTTATTTAGCAGAAAAGGAGGTAATTCATACATTATGTAAATAGCAAGTATTTAACACCCTGTATATAGACCGTTATTAATTTTAAGTAATGCCAGTGAGCATATCTTTCAACAATAGAACGCGTTTTCAGCAGAGAAATAATCTTACATGTAATTAAACATATGTTGAGAAGTGTCTAATTAGTTATAAAACAAATACGCAGTAGAGTGGATAAAACTTAACAAAGCTTTATGCAATTACGCTGGAACAATAAGCGCTTTGATAAGAAAACGCAGTTTCAAAGATGCATAAATACATGAACGAAAACAGCATTAGAGTTACATCATTTATTTTGTACAATTATCCAAAAGGCGATATCTACACAAAACAACAGACTTAAAGTTGAACGTCTGGCAATGATAACAAATAATAAAGTATCAAAAATCGCAAATAAATACCATTACAGGGAAATCCGAATTAATTACATCAGAAACAGCTTCAAAATACAGGGAATATTAAAAACAAAACCGGGTCGGTTGAAATAATCTGCAGGGCTGCTTGAAAACCCAACCCAGATGTAGTTGGAAAAGGCTATTTAACATCCATTCAGTGATAACACGATTCAGTCCACACTGATGCACGTCAAAGCTACGACAACAGAAATCCACCCGTAAAATAAATAAAGTATAATAGATCAAATTTAAGTTACAGTGAAAATAGTGCAACAATTACGTTAAGCATATATAAAGAGTTTTTGCCGTTTTTTATAGAAAGCGTTAGTAGAATTTGGGTAATTGATTTAAATTAAATATTAATAATGATAGGGCTTCAAATCTGTGTCTACAATAATACTCCTAGTATATTTCTGGACAATTCGAATCTGTGGCATATTTCTGGACATTTCAAATCAGCGTCGACAATAATACTTCTGGTATATTTTTGAACAATTCAAATCTGTGGTATATTTCTGGACACTTCAAATCAGCGTCGACAATAATACTGGACATTTCAAATCTGCGTCGACAATAATACTTATGGCATATAGAAGTTCTAACCAAGTGGATTCTAAGAGGACAATTGTAATCGAATTTTGGTACAATTCTGGTACAATTCTAATTTGCGTCAAAAGCATTTAAGGCAAGAGATTCAAAGCATATGCAGACAAATATAAAATAAAGAAGCACGAAGTGATTTTTGGAGAACAAGGGGCAACTGTACTCAAATATTGGTTCAACTAAACAGAGCATTGATAGACGATTGAAGACAACAAAGGGGGTGTTAATCCACAACACGAACAACATATCACAGGTCAGATCTACTTAATTTTAAGATATTTTTCAATTTAAATTTTAATATTGAATTTATTCAATTTATTCAAAACTTGTAAGGAAGTCAACAAGAAACATTGCATACGTTAAACTTACGTAATAAATCATAAAGAGGTCTAGAACGTTCCAGATTCCTTTGTAAAGAGGTAGTTTTTGGTGACTCTATATTGAATTCAAAGTATATAAATTTTGGGATAAATGATACATATGACATTAATTGATCGAAAGGTGTATTTAAAGAAATTCAAAAACTGTTAATATTATTTCTTTTTATTATATGAAATTAATTGACTTCGTTTTATCAATTCAAATAGGTAATCATATAGAGGTGAAAAGAGAAAATTGATCATCGTAACGTTGTGCACTCTGTGTAGATTAAAAAGGGCTAGCCGTGGCATAATAATCAGTAAGATTAAATTTGAAGTGAGAACACAGAGCGGTGGCGTTAAGTAAAACGTTCTAACACCGGATACGGCGTTATCATATCAATATTTTCAAGGTGCCCAAACCTGGGGCTTGATTTATGGGAAATTACAGAGAAGAAAAGGGTGTCTCCACCATCATTCACTGTATTTATATGGTGCCCAAGCCTGGGGCTAGAAAACTTTACATTCACAGTAATATATATATATATATATATATATATATATATATATATATATACATATATATTACCACGAAGTTTAAGCGTCTGTTAACGGCGGACTTAACTGCTTCGTTACACTATATTTTCTAATAGCATAATGCTCCCTAGATCCTGCAAATTCCCTTTTATATTTTTCAGTGATCAAGGCGTTTCTTACTTGGTTTTGTTTATGTTAACCCCAATAATGTTTTAAAATTTTTTTCCTCAAAGTCTATGTATGAATCTATATCCTGACCTACTAAATTGTACCAGGCCTCTACATTATCCTTTAATGTTGCATTTACAACGTTTAACTTATCCTGCTCTTCATGTAAATTACAAACCAAAGTCCTAATACTATTAGTGAATATTTGTAGGTTCACACGATTATCTCCATAAAATTGCATCTGTTGGTCTAGAGATACATTATTTGTGAAAAATCTCGGTCCATACCCCGTCAAAGCTGTCATATTGTTTTATCACGCATACCTTTCTCTCAAACCTTTCTAATTGATCCCTACATGAATCGCTCACTTCAGTCATCTTACCGTTAATTTCCTCCCCAGAGAAAATTATAACTTCGGTTTTTAATTGACCAATTCCCTGTCTAATTCCTGCTATATTCCGTTCATTCCTTTCTACTCTCGTTTCAACCTCCCCCATTTTCACCGTCAAACTATTTTTAAAATCAGTAAATTCTTTCCTTGACTTATCTCTCTTTTCGCTTATTTGCTCAAATGTTCTTTTTGACTTTTCACTCATTTCCCTAACACCACTCAACGCTTTATTCATCTGATCAAACTTCGTGTTCGATTCTTCCCTAACCCCACTTAAGGTTTCATTCATCCTCTCAAGCATTCTCATTATTAATTCGTTCCCTTGTTCTCCCGATTCAGTTTTTGATTGATCCATACTACCTCCTGCTGCCTCCATTTCTGGTTCCGATTTATCAAACAAACCACTATCACTGCTTCCAATTTCTACTCCTTGACTCTAAACCACTCTTTCCTCAACATCCGTTCACAACTGTACACTTTCACACACACAAATTAATATTTACAAAAATCTACAACTTAATTAACCCTAATGACACGCCGCCAGTTTCCTGAAATAAAATTTAATTTATTTGAATCCGAGCCCTCACATTCGGATCGCAATAAATATTGCGAAGTTACCTGTGTAATAACTCCCACGATGTAGTTTGGCATGGCTGCTCTGCTGCTTATACCTAAAAACTACCACCCTACTATTCTGCCAAAGAAAACTCGACTATAGAAATTCACCCCGATTTATTCAGACAGAAAATTCAACACCAAAAATCTTTATCAACAGTAAATTACATCCAGCCTCCGTTTTGAAACAGTTCATTTTCTTTCAAATATTTCAAAATAACATTTTGTCCATAAAAAAACAATTTAAAGTAATAGGACTTAACCATAAACCTTACGTTATCCTGGTTTAATACGAGCTTATAATAAAACCTTTTAAACACTTGTGTTAATTTTTGCACTGCAAATTACCCAAAAGTCACCCTTACTTTTTGTACATAACCAAATATTATAAAAATTATTTTATGAATATTAATGCCTACATACCTTTGTCAAATAATAAATCATCAACATTCAATAGATAACTCTTTAGACCGCATAGTTCATAAAATATACCCATAAGGCACAAAATGTCATAACACACCAAATAAACACATAAAAGCAATGGTTCACAAAAATATGTTACCTGGAATGCACCACCGCACCCGGATCTGCAATCAAACCATCGATGACGTTGCCCTCATCAATGACTGCACGTTGTGGAACCACCCCCAAGTTAAACCACACCATCCGTGTCGGCAATCTCTATTCAACTCTCTCAAACCAATTTACGGTACATCCAACTCCTCCAATTACTCTACTACCCATTTACCATAGGTAAACGACCAAATCGATCAATCAATAAACTCTATTCATTTGTGTGCATAACTTGCACTAACAACCATATTATAAAGCAGTCTGTACTTACATCACTTGCCCAAGCTTTGCATTTTTCAAAATATATTTCAACAATTTGTCAGTCTGTTAGTACAACATTACATCTACTTGTGTATGTTGTTATCAAATTAAAATACTAAAATTACTTGTAAAGGACCAACAGTAATTTTATTCACCAATAGTAGTGTACGCGTCGATGACCAGGAAAAGAGAGCTCTATTAGCACTTCCTCGTGGTTGTATAGCCAAAATAACTTTCTTGGTAATCTTCTAAACGGTCACAAGACTTCCCCAAACTAAATTTTTAACCATCACTCAATTCTCACAACACACAAGCTAACCTTTAACAATTCCCTGTTAATTTTCTATCTGAGCACCAACCGTCTTTGAAATCTTGAAATTTTGAACGATACGCACAAATAATTACTACGAACCTACTCATTTAGCTTCGCAACGGATCTTATGGTCGCAGAATTCTAGCCTCCACTAAAATAAATTTAGCGTCTAAAGCACGCCTCCATAATACGCGTATTAATACCGTCTCACTCTAACCTACATATGAACATTTTCCTTTTCTTACTTTGTACCATATTTCATAATCCGACCACGAGTTATCTCTTTTCCAGTGTACCATGTCTATATATCCTCCATCCTTTTTACATCATGTTTGCAAGTTCGTTTGTCCTCTCTAAATAACCTTAAAACTATCGTCTGTCCCCCTTCTATATATGAAATTCAATAATCTATCTTCGTTCCTCATATGCAAACTTGTCTATAACCTAGATATCTATTCCCTACTCACTACATTTCAAACAATGTCTATACAAACATGCTGCATCTTACTCGTACCTATAAACTTAACTCTTTTCTTATCCCACAGTTTCTTTCAAAGTCAAACGAACCCTTATCATATGATATCTTTTATCCCACTCTAATGCATGCTAAAAGTAATCTCTCCTTAATTTATATCAATTCCTGCTTGTTTATCTGCTAACTACTATTCGTAGAATAGACATGTTATTTGAGCATGCCCTCTGTCTGTCTACTGAGAATTTTAACAACAGTTATCTTGTTTACAACACTATTTAGAAAACTTTTAATACCACCACGCTATTGAGAAAACCTGAAATAAACAACTGCTAGGAACTTGTTTTCAACAATATCTGTTATAACTTTTAAGGTGCGCCACTATGAAATAAAGTGTGACACGTAATAATAATTGAAAGTGAAAAATTGTATAAGTGCGAAGATGAAAATTACGATTGCCGATTAAACGTAAGTAGATTTTAGAATTTATTTAAAATAAAACAATAATAATAGGGCTTCTAAGTCCTGGGAAAATAAACTACGATTCCCGAGTCCGGAGGATGATAATCCAATTTTAAGTTTGAGGAAATTGATAAGAAAGAATAAGTCTGAATGAAATGACATTAAATTGGGGTGCATAAGTATAAGTTAATAATGGTAGTCCAGAGGGTGTTGGCAATAATTTAAATGCAATGGTTCAAGCGTGTGGATAGACAATATTTCGAATGGGCATGTAATAATCCTGAATTGGGGGAAAATAAATTTTATTCAAATGGATGGCTTAATGCATGGGAAGTACTAGCTGATTATGGATGCGTCAATGCGAAGAAAATAGACCAGGTCAGATTTTTAGTTATAAGACATTTTTTTCTATTTTTTCATTTGAATATTGAATTTGCTTAATATAAATGAATGTGAAAAAGTCAACAAAAAGAGGACTTGCATACGTATAAAGTGCGTGATGTGATAAGAGGTTTTGAACGTTTAACACTTCTTTTTTTATAAAAATAATAGGTTTTTTTTGTGACTTTGGGTTTGATTAAAAAGTATATGATTTTTGATAAATGAGATTTACAACATTAATTAATTGAAAAGTGTATTTTAAATAATTTACAAAAACTGTACATAATATTTGTTTCATTATATAAAATTGAATTAACTGAATTTTATAATTCCAAATAAATGCTAGTCGAAGTCATAAGTTAAAGTTAATGGGAGTGATTTGATAATTTAAACAGTTCAAGGAGGAGCTATAAGTTGAATACGAAATTGATAACGAGTAAGGCGGTAACGTATCAAATTTTGTTATTGGTCGACAAGGTCGAGACACGATAAAATCCAGTTGAGTTCCTGGAGGGAGTTCATAGCAATATTAATAAGACAGTCCGACGTCGGAGAACGATAATTCCAATTCTTGTTTACACATAGCAACATATATATATATATATATATATATATATATATATATATATATTCGTCAATAGGCTCTATTATTTTCATAGAGTTTGTTTACAGATACATCTTATTTTATATATTGTTTTACACAATTTCTTATTGCGGACTGCAAATAACCGTTCTGTTATTATATATATATATATATATATATATATATATATATATTATTACCAAGGGAATTCTTGACGATGTCGACAGGGTTTCTGCGGATAAAAATAAATGAAAGTTCTCTAATAGAATTTAGGTTTAGCTGGAGTTTAACTTGCGGAAGAACTGTGCGAGACTGCGGTCCGCGTACCAGTGCCGATCCCAAGGCCCCGAGTTCTATTCTCGGCACAGAGGCTTGAAAAATGTTTGGCGAGCGTTTTTTCTTTACAATAACACACCCTGGTTCGATCGAGAGGTAAAATGTAGCTCCCGTGTGTGAGTGTTGTCAGGCACGTTAAAGATCTCTATCTTGCTTTGAATACCACGGCTTTGGCAAAATACTAAATTTGTAGCTAAAAAACTCGCTTCCTGTCCAGTGTAGTGCCTTCGGGTGGAGCATTGGAAAATCAAATGTAGGATTATAAAAACTAAAGATTCTATAAACATGGGCGCTACTACATCCTAACAATGGACAATCAAAGGGAAAATTTCTACGAGAGGATCTAGAAAACCATATATACAGAAATATGCAGAAATGTTGTAATATAAGAAATATCATCATAAAGTATATCACGAAAACAATCGTATACTAAAAGAATGGGACAAAGATCAGGCACTGAATACCTGATACTGCCATGTTAACACTTTAAAAACTTGAAACTGTATCTGAAATAAAAATACAACCAATCTAAGTATAATGATTAAACACTTTTTGTCTTCGGGCACTGACAAGAATAATATATCTGATTACACAATATTAATTTTTAACGCCGTGACTGTTTAATACCAAAAAATATATTGACTTGTCGCTGTCAGTAAACGTAACTATTTAAAACAAGTAAAATAAAGTGCCGGTAGGTAAAATAAATTATTTTCTATTGACAGAACAAAAAATATTAGAGCGTAACCTCTAAATGTCTAAATCTTGATTAACTAAATAATTAACTTCTAAATTATAATTAACATGGTTTTACAGTGTGAGTAAAATAAAATGTAGAGGGCGGGCGCACATTGTATATTATCTTTATGGATTTGATAGTAAAGATTATGTAGTTCACAACAGAATTTAAGTTGTAAAATGTTAAAACAGTTGTGTTATATCATCTAAATATGCAGTGTCCGTCCTGAATATCGCAAATCATTAATTAAAAATTACTTTTCGCTAGAATTATTTTGATCAAGAGTAATATTAATTATATCATTGGTTTGAGGTGAAACTAATCAAGTGACATTTTAAACTTATGGAGATAATTGACAGTTTAGTTATTTTTCTATGTCAAATTTTTATTTTCAATCTTATAAGAAATTAGATATTAGGTACCTATTTATTGGATAAATATTCGCAAAAATCCAAAAACTTTTTCTTTTTATTTATAATTTTATTGTTTAGTAGGTAAAAAGAGTACTTAATTTTTGCCCTTCCCTCTATGACTTATGATCTGCATGTGGTAAATTTAAATATAGTAAACAGATTATCTTTTTTAATAAAAGAAAAATTTAAGTCATTATTCAAACTATTTTCTAAATATTCATTAGAATGTGGGCCAAGCAATCTTCCAGCAATATTTGAAATAGTGGCAGACTTGTATATGATGGACAAACTTTCTCTGGGATAAGTTTATAACATGCCATTTGGCCGAGGCCTGGCCGTGTTAGAACGTGTCTTGCACTTTATAAAGTACTTGTGTTTACATTATTATAAAAACACATTTTATTATTTCTTGGAATTAAGTTTGATTCCGAATATATATATATATATATATATATATATATATATATATATATATATATATATATATATATATATATACGTTTACCCTTGTATTTGAAAATAAAGCTAGACACAGAGATTATTGTGTTTATTCATAATATTCTTCTATCTATGTAATATAAATAAATGAATACACAAGAAATTTTCTGGTCGCTTGATCCCTTTAAGCATATTTTTCAAGATACAGCTGAGGTGGATTTAAGTCTGTCAGAATGATCTTGTAATCGTTTCATTGATAACCCCTTCATCTGTGTTGGTTACCTGATAACGTCCGAGCAACTTTCGCTGACTGCCCGACGGTGGAAGTCTATATTGTTAACACATTTTCAAATCGCCACGAGGTTAACTAAGATGTTTTACTTGGGGTGTATGATAAAATTTTGCCTAGTTAGACCTGTCTTTTAAATTAAAGATAGTAAGATAAAACTGATTAATTTTGATTGTTTAGGTAAAACATGTGTCTTGTAAATTGGTAACACAATTAATTTTTGCGGGGTCCAAAACTTAACTTCGGATAAACATTTCATTTCAAAATGTCTATATAAATTTCTATATAAGTGCAACATACAGTTTATGTTTTGAATTTATCTTAAACACCGAACGTCGTCAATTCTTTTATAAATTTTCGCTCAACGTTCGTTTGACCTTCACAACGTAAAAGTATCTGGAAACCGGAATATTTTTGGACGGAATCAAATAGCTTTAAATTGCGATTATTTGGTGGACCAGATGTTTATGTATTTAGAAAGTAGAACACTTTACTTTATGAACGATTCGTTTGACAGCGGCAAACGCTTTTTCTGCTGAACGCCAGGTGGAACTCAAACAAAAAATATACTAAAACGAAAGTAACTAACTGGGTGTTTGCCTGCCTCAGGTATTAGTTTTGCTGTGGTTCTTTTATGTGTGGATGATACAAATATTCTAACCTAACTTTTTTACTAATTTCTAAATTATCTAAATGAATATTTAAAAGTAATTTTATTTCTGCGTGTCAAACATTTAGTTAAAATATGCTTATAAACTTTTTTTTTACTGCTTATTACCTAATTCGGTGAATATACAAGATTTCATGAAATGCTTCTATGCAAAGAGTCTAAATTTGAACAGTACTATCTTGTTTGTTTTGCAAGAAGTTTTGTGTAGTTGCTTATTAAAACATTAGGATTGTGATTTCCTGACTACTATTCGTTCACATTTTGTAAAAATAATTTTAGTTTTTTGACAGAGATTTCAATATACAATTTTATTACCTTTCTTGCGTTTACCTGCGTTAGTTTCTAAATTTTTTTACAGCAAGGTGAGAAACGAAAAAAAAGTAACCATACAAAAAGCCTTGAAAGCTTTACCTGTAACTAACTATTTGCATAAACCGTTCTTTATTATGAAAGTGATTGTACAAACCTTTCCAACAACTTGTAGCTACAATGAAATTCTAAAAGCTCTTGCAACAATTTATTTTCAGCTAATTGCTAACAGTACATCTTCTAGAACTACAATACTATTTTCTTAATTTTGATATCGATGCACAATGATTAATTTATGTTATCACCACAATAGTTTATATCGACCACTTCACTAATTTATATCACAACTTTTAAAAGTTTAAGTTAGAACTCACATTGTAATTAAAGCTTCAATTAGAACTGAAATAATTAACGTTCATCACGGCAATATATTTTATCCAATCGCTCCGGAACATACTAGAATAAGTAAATAAAATTTCGAATGTTCCTATTGTAATCTTTGTCAATCAAATCCATTGCCCACAGGGGCTTATCACTCATTTCTTGTGTACAAGCGTCTCGTTTACATTTCAATGCAATTATTCTGGCCAGAAGTAGACTAAACGGCGATACAGCATGCTTAATAACCAACCAACTGCATAAGAAATAGAGAAAAAACAACGCATTATTAGTGTTAATCTTATGACTGTATATTGCTGAAATTTTGATCATTTCTTAGTATTAGTACAAAACACAATTCCTCAAAATTTCAATAAAATTTTCTAAAGTCTACCGGCTGTTAATGTATTTATGGCGGTTAGTTACTTAATCAATATACATCCATCTTTCGTCATTATAAAGCCATTCTTTATATTTATAAAACAACATTTTCAACTTTATATATTTTAAATTATTTAGTTCAATTTGCTAAACTACAACGTGCTTGTAAGAAAAACAGTAAGCAACATGGTGTTTTTAAATTTCATACTCGAACTCATTGTTTAACTTACATACCAACTGTTTTCTTTGCACTGATTTGTAATTGACTAAGCCTTTATAACTAGTTTCGTTTGTTTCAGGTAAGTGATATATTCATCCACGCTATTGATTAATCGACAAAGGTGTAATGTAAGTACTTATTCCTCTTTTCTATTTTGAACCGACATTAATAAAAATGACATATAAAAAGGCAGCCTTGATATTTTTAAATGAAATGGAATTTATGATACAGTCACATTTGTCAAGGAATTGAATTCACTTCAAGTAGCTGAGTGTACTTTATATCATTGAAATTTATTTACACCTTAACGCTTTTGGAAGAAAAAAATTTTATTAAAAAGTCTACTACTTTTCAAATATTGGAATTGCTCTAACCGTCTTGAAATGTCGCACCAACATACTCAATTTAAATCAGGTACATTTTATTAACTTACTTTCAACTGTGTTCAGAAGGAAGTAATATACAGTTTGATTTCATAAGTTTGCGTGCGTATATTAAATTTGTGTACAAGATGGTATTTCACAATAGGCTTGAAATAATGAATTACAAAAATATCACACAATCTTCCTAATTAATTCAATTATTAACGTCGGTAGACGTGAATATTGTATTTTTTTTTTTACTTGAGTTGTCTCTTCAGGTTTTCTCACCATGGGCAAACTGGAAGTTTAAATAGGTAGAAAATAATCTTTTGTACATGAAGTTTAATTAATTTTCTTCTCTATTTAGATTTGCGATTTAGTTTATTATTATATTATCTTGAAGATGAGCCCAGCTGTAATGAAAACAATTGGGGTTACGCTAATTTCAGCGATTAAAATTTATACGGTCATTTTGTGATATTTTCAAAATTCACTTTGCTTTTGTATTATAAGTTACCAATGTGGGTACGCAAATTCCCTTTGCTTAAGAAAGAACATATTCATTATTTTCCAAAAAATTCCATCAAGATATTTTTTAGAGCAAGATACAAAGAATAGAATCGTTTAAAAGCATAATTTAAAAATGTACAAAGAAATACAAATCAATATTTTACTTTTCCTAACATTTAGTGTATCGAATTGGTATTTTTCTTAATTTTTCTTGGCTATTCAACCACTCAGAGTTTTTAAATTGTCTTTATTTACGTTTCGATCCATGACCTAAGATCGTTGTCAAAATAATAAAACATTTTAAGTTTGACATTTATGACACAAATTGAAGGTGACTGATTTATTAATCTTTGATTTGAATATATTAAGTGAAAATTTTAAAGTTTAGAAGAATGAGTACTTTCAATTTGTGTTGCGCCCTGGGAGCGGCTTTTTAAGGTAGCCAATACGCTTAACGCGAAATCAGCTGATTAATTTTTATATAGCTAAATTTTATATAAATGCAATTACTTAATAATTGGAACATTTTTTAACATGTTTCTATTTATACGGTTGAGGAGATGGTTATTAAAGAAGTGTGTGATTACGTTAACGTAAGGCTTAAGCTGCCGGGGGGTTGCTAATATGCCTATTGTTATGTAATTAGTTGTTGTATGTATAAATAGGAATCATGTATGTAGGCTGTATTTCATGTTAATATCGCAAGGAAAATCCAGGAAAAACTTGCAATGCTATTGGAGGCATTCGATTTTCATTTGTAATTTCTTTTGTTATTTCTTTTAGCAATGGAATCCGTTGTTGACTGAAAGTCACAGATTTGTTTGCTACCCAGTTATTTTTATGTAGGGTTATATAAGCAGCTTCTTTGATTTTTCGTTTTTGGTGGTTTTCTCCTTTGTCAATAATTTTTGCGTCCTCCCATTTTATTTTATGACTGAAGTCCCATGCATGTTGACAAATCATGGATTTTTCAAATTTTCTATTTTTTATGTATGATTTATGTTCTTTTAATCTAACATCAAATGGTTTGGAATTTTCCCTATGTAAAATTTGTTACATTCGCACGGTATTTTATAGATGCACTTGTTTGAACTTTGTATAGCGTTTTTGGGTTTTGTTTTTGTTAGTTGTGTTCTTAGTGTATTGTTGGTTCTAAATACTGTTTCGATTTTAAATTTATGTCCTATTCTTTAGATTTTTTGGAGAATCCTTTTATGTATGGTATTGAGAGCATTTTTTGATGTGTATCGTTGTTTCTCTTTTCTTCATTTCTATTTTTTGGGACGTTATTAATTTCTTTTTCTATTATTCTTTTACGATACTTATTTTTATTAATGTGCATTTGATTAGGTCTTTCTCTTTCTTTAAAATTTTTTTGTTTGATGATATTAATTTTGCACTATCATACATGGTTTTGATAATTCCTCATTCGACACAGTGTGGATGGTTTGAATCGAAGTTTAACTATATTTGTGTGTGTGGGTTTCCTGTATACTGATGTTTTCATTATTGTACCGTTTTTGCCAACTAGAATATCTAAAAATGGAAGTTTTTCATGTTGCTCTAATGGTTCTATTTTGTTAATTGAATCTACAAAAATTTTAATTAATTCTGTATTATAATGCCAAATAGCATAGACATCATCTACTTATCTACATCAGATTAGTGGTTTCAATTTTTGTGTGAACATTACATCTTTTTCGAATTCATCCATGTATATATTACTAAAAATAGGTGATAGTGGACTTCCCATCGCTATTCCGAAGTTTTGTTTATAGAATTGGTCATTTATTTGAAAATATGTGGTATTGACGCATATACCAAGTAATGCCATGATCGATGATATGCTTAGTTTTGTTCTTTCTTTAAGGTTGTTATCTGTTTGAGCTGTTAAACTTACTGTTTGAAAATATTTACATCTATCCACCCCTCCCCTATTTGGTATAGTGACTATTACCATACGCTTAAAATATTTGGATATCTTGCCTGTCTCATACAAGTTAGAAGAGATATTTTGTTGCTGTTTGTTCAGGGGCTTTTAGAGTTTCTGCTTGCACTTTATATATACCTGGTGCTTTATTACTTTTCAGACCCTTTAAACAAACTTATTTTTAAGTATAGGATACCTTAAACCATCCTTTTCAATGTGTGATTCCTGTTCTAGTGCATCCAGTTCTGCATATAAATTCCCTATATATTCTTGCCATCTAACCACTTTTTCTACATTTTCTATAATGATGTCTACTCCCACGCCCTTTATATTTTTGATATACGGTTTTATATCCTTATAATTCATTCTAATTAGTTTATATGCTTCGTCTGTCTTTTCTATTTTTATCTTAGTTTGTATTTCTTTGTTATTTTTATCAATTCATTGTTCTTAGCTTTCCGCATGTGAGAATAATTTTCTATTGTATTGCTCTGTATCTCCGTTTTCTGCTTTGTTTGGTCTGTTTTGTATTTTTGCACCTATTAAATTCAGAATATTCTTTGTTACCCGTGGTTTCTTGTTATAAATAGACTACTCAAATGTTTATACCCTGGAATATCTCTGGCCGCCATGTCTAAGCTGGATTTAATGTTATTTCATTCTGTTTCTACTTTTTTGATATTAAAAAGTTTCCCATGTCTTTCAGTAATTTCTTTGACTTTTTCTGGAATCTTTTGTGGATATCTATATCTATTAGTTTCTGAAAGTCAAAGTGGTTTTTACTTTTCTTTTTTTCAAATTTGTATTTTTAATTGCGGTTTTCATAATTACGTGGTCGGTGTCTATATCTGGGTAGCTTCTACAGTATTTTATTTTTAATTCCTAAAACAGGAATGTATGCAATTTGATATCCCATGTCTTCTGACATCATCCACATGTATCGCATTCTGGTATGATGTTGAAATAATGTGTTTGTGTTGGTTAAATTGTTGTTGTCGTAAAACCCTACCACTCTATTTCCCCTGTCGCTTCTCGTGCATTTCCGGTTTAGATTCTAATCTTTGCAGGTAGTTCTTTTCAGTGTCCTATTCTTTTCTGCATTACTATCCCCACGCCTGAATTTCCTTCCTTTAAATCGATATGAATTACTCTAAAATCTCTGATGCAAAAATCTCACACCTACGCGTACCGAATTTCGCCAAGCTCTGCCATATCTAATTCTAGCCTATCCATGTCAATTTTCAAATTCCCTAGCTTGCCTACTTGCTTCATGTTTCCAACATCCCACGCTTCGACCCACAAGATGTTCCCAGCCTTTCTTTACCTCTTATTTAACTTGCCGATTATGTCTTCCGAGTTATTCCCCTCCCTGAGGTCTGAATGTGGGACTATTTTAACTTCGGTATCTTTTATCCCAGAGAACGCAATCATTTTTTAAAACGATTTTAGTATGCAGTGTATTTGAGATGTAATGTGGTAGTTTCCCGTTGTCTCCCACATCGCAGTACTGTGTCTTAGAATACCATACCGACCAGTATGGTCTCTGCCACTCTAAGTACCAAAAGAGCTTTCTGCTCTCCTTCGGGAGCTTGTCTTAGTCTGGTTCCTCACTAAGAACCCCACTAATTTGGCTACACCTATAGTTCGGCTCTTTAGTTTACTGAAACACGCATGCCATTCTACCCGTTCTGGTATTCTAGAACTTTTTCAAGGTGAAGCTCCATTCAGAACGGGACGCAAATAAACAAAATAAAAAAAATTCGAATTATTAATGATGCCATTTAAGCTTGTTGCAAAGTTGGATTGGCCACTTTAAATTACGCATAAGTTGCCCAATTTTTTTAGTACTAACGCTGAATGCGTGGTATTTCCCAGTACAAACTGAACACAAACTAACCAAATATTTATTTTTAAAAATTGCACGTTGTACAATCCCAGCTTCACACACATTATTCGTATTTAATAATTTCAGTGGAATTTATCAAGTATCTCGGTACAAAGCGATCTACAAAATATAGAAAAAAACGTGTGCTGTAGAACTTACTTAATTTCAAATCTCAGATTCGTTTCATTAAAATAACTCTCCTGGATCGATTGGAAGTTTTTAATTTGCCCGTAGTGTGTACATAAAAAATACTCGAATTTCAAAAGCTGGTAGTAGAGAATGCTTTGCCATTTCGAATACCCTTTTAATTTTAAAATTACGAAGCTTCTGTATTGAAAATGTAATGACAAAGTTAGGTCGTATAAAATATACGAACATGTTTAGAAAGCATAATTTACCATATAATTTTCCATAGCGGCTTTGAGCATAACAAGCTAAGGACATGTTATTATGTCTGGAAAAGGATGAACCGCATCCAGATAGCACGCAGTCGCGCCGCTTTATGAGGCGTCTGAAGCGCTGGGACGCCTTCCTCAGTTTGTGCAACGCGTTTCAGCACGTAAGTACGCGAATGCATGCACAGAAGTTAGTGCGCGTAGAGTTACTAAACCGTGTTTACTTTTTTAATACATAATTAAAATAGCGAAAGTGTTAGGTACTTAATTGTGTTTTGTGTTTGTGCATATTATGTACAAAATAGTGATTATTGTAAGTATTGTAAAGTTTTTCTCCACACCTTCCTTTCTATCACAAGATCGAAAACGGACAGAATAACATATTGTCACGTTGACCCAAACAGATCGTTGTTATAAATTGGTTACCCAAACGAGTAAGATTGTCGTAAATTATTTTTTGGAAAACAGTTTTCTTGAAAGAAGGTTTCACAATATTGCAAAAGTTGCTTTTATAGTTCCATCAGGGTAAATGAAGATGAAGTTTCCGTGCCACAATCAATTACAGTATTAACCCAGCTAGAAACCTGACATGTCAAATTCATTTCTTTGTATATAAAATCGTAAGAGCCTATTTACGAACTTTAATAAAACCGCAACCCTTGCTGAAATTCAAGGGTTTGGATCAGGAGCACTTAGACATCCTTTGAATTACTTGTACATCAGTTTGCTTTGACGTTGACTTTTGTTGACAGGTTACTTTGATAATATCAAAAGGATTATTTCAATTACCTTGCAAAACACAATCCATACACTGTAATTAATAACTAAGCTTTTAAAGGGTCTGACTTGATGTAATGATATGACTTCTATTAATGTCGCGTAACGATTTAATTGCGATAGTAAAATATTGTATGAACGATTTTCTAATTTTACAAAATTAGTTCAGTGTTAAGAGTTGGCGATAATTTATTTATTTAAACTTGGAATTACGGTACAACCCTTAATCGCCGATATGCATATTGTATTTAAGAATGCATTAGTTACCATTAAAAATGGTTACTAGCATAAAACCGACATAGCGGTGCTTTTTCTTTCTAAGTGGAATGCAATTTGAACATGTTCCTAGTGCATGATAACATCACTTTCTAACTGTTTTTCATTCCTGGAAGAATCACAGAAGTTCATCACATACATGATAGTATTATATATATATATATATATATATATATATATAAATATTATAATTAGTTTTTTACACAAGGTAAGTTGATAAATACTTACGTATTGAAATTAATAAGATGAAATAATAACTTAGACTTTTTAAGTAAAGCCCAAATGATCATTTCAAATCGAGCTAGTAATTGAAAGAAGGAAAATATAAGGCCTTGGACAGGATTTGAACCTGCATCTCAGTTTTGCCGGAACTGTGCGTTATCCAATTACGCTACCGAGGCCGATGGCTATAATTGGAAAATTTACAAATCCAAATCGTGTACAAGTACCATATATAAACCTAACTTATTAATTTCAATACGTAAGTATTTATCAACTTACCTTGTGTAAAAAACTAATTATAATATTTATATATATTAATACTTGGCTTATAGCCGTGATTTTGTGCGGTGCTTCCTGTCTATATCTGACATAAGTCAGAAACTTGACAATTTCAGATATGATTGACAAAAATGCTAAACGTAATTGAAAGTTAGGTTTATATATGGTACTTGTACACGATTTGGATTTGTAAATTTTCCAATTATAGTCATCGGCCTCGGTAGCGTAATTGGATAACGCACAGTTCCGGCAAAACTGAGATGCAGGTTCAAATCCTGTCCAAGGCCTTATATTTTCCTTCTTTCAATTACTAGCTCGATTTGAAATGATCATTTGGGCTTTACTTAAAAAGTCTAAGTTATTATTTCATCTTATTAATTTCAATACGTAAGTATTTATCAACTTACCTTGTGTAAAAAACTAATTATAATATTTATATATATTAATACTTGGCTTATAGCCGTGATTTTGAGCGGTGCTTCCTGTCTATATCTGACATAAGTCAGAAACTTGACAATTTCAGATATGATTGACAAAAATGCTAAACGTAATTGAAAGTTAGGTTTATATATGGTACTTGTACACGATTTGGATTTGTAAATTTTCCAATTATAGCCATCGGCCTCGGTAGCGTAATTGGATAACGCACAGTTCCGGCAAAACTGAGATGCAGGTTCAAATCCTGTCCAAGGCCTTATATTTTCCTTCTTTCAATTACTAGCTCGATTTGAAATGATCATTTGGGCTTTACTTAAAAAGTCTAAGTTATTATTTCATCTTATTAATTTCAATATATATATATATATATATATATATATATATATATATATATTGGTAACAAGATGATAGTATACTGGGTATAAAGTCCAAATAATAATAGTTTATGTAAAATTCAAAATTTAATTTCTTCTGCTTAACGTTTCGGCAAAACTTTTTGTTTTTGTCAAAAGCATCTACAATTAGAAGTGTTGTAATATAAAACTAACATAATACAATAGATAAGTTCCTTACTGTATAAAATCAATATTTGTCAAATTTAAAAAATAGCAAAATTGTCAAAATTTAAAATTAACATATGATTACGTTGATCAAAAATTATTAATTAATACAGAAATGGGTTATTTATAATTACATCAAATTATATTAAAAGAAGACGTTGTATCTTACTTAAAAACTATTTAGTCTGGCAACATCATCAGATTCATTCTTAATAATATCAACATAAATCAATATCAAATACAAACAAGAAGAATAGTCCATTGATTAACAATTATTTGTAAAGAAATGGGTTTTTATAATTACATCAGATTGTATTATGTAGAAGAAGTTGTATTCTACTTAAAAGTTTGGGCCAACAACACCATCAAACAAGCCAATCTATTAAACCGCATTCATTTCTTAGAACAATGTAGAAGAAACAAAATCGTTTCCAACCACATTAAAAATTTGTTTATCAACATTAACAACATACCAAACAACACTAACCAAAAGATTAAACGGAGAATCAACAACTGTCTAAGGAAGTCAACAGCTTTCTTTATTAACTTAGAAATTGAAGATAGCCACATTAAGTTATCCCATAGTTATAGAAGCATGCACCAATCCATAAACAATGCTATAAGAACTTTACCTCCGTATATTATACGTTCTTTTGATTATAGACAGTGCGGTATGATTGTCATTTTATAAAAATCAAAACAATTAATATCAATAAATATTCAAGATTAGTTAATGAACAAACATGTCAGTCTTTTGCCTTTACTGACAATTCAAAATGGATAGTGAATATCAGTACTGTTCCACTACCTGACGAAGTAAAAAACTTTCTGGCATTAGGGCCTAAATTCAACATAACACCTTCGACCAAAGATATTCACATTAGCAAATTATTAGGACGGATAGAATCTATTCTTGACTCTACCGAGTAACCACAAAAGCAAAAAGACATAAAAAGAGGTAAAACTAGTAACATAATCTTGAATTTCACAAACAAATCAATAAAAAACCAACAAAAGAACCAGTTTAGATCACAATTCTATAGAGTTAAAAAGTTTTTATCCAATAACCCCGAATTAATTGTAACAAGAGCAGACAAAGGTGCAGTAACCGTCGTCATGGACAAACAACAATATGTTGATAAATAATTAGAATTATTAACCGATACTACAACTTATAAACTTTTAAAAAAAGATCCTACTTTTACCATTCAAAAACGTGTCAATGATCATATAAAGTTACTTCATAAAAAGGCATTTTAAATGATACTGAAAAGAAACAGCTTTCCAATTATAATTCAACCCCAGGTAAATATTATGGGCCTCCAAAAATTCACAAATCTGTCCTCACACTCAGACCTATCATCTCAACTTTGAACACTCTAACGTACTTATTAGCAACTTTCATTTCTAAAATACTTCAACTAGATTTTCCACCTGGAAACTAGAATATCAAAGACAGTTTTATCTTCGTTGATAAGTTCAAAAACTTTAGACTTCCTAAAAATCATATTCTTGTCTCTCTAGACGTTACATCGTTGTTTTCAAACATTCCTCTTACTCTAATACTTAATATCATTAAAGAAAAATGGTCCGCCATTGAACCTCACTGTAAGATTCCTGTTGACTATTTTCTTGCTACTGTTAATTTGATTTTTAATAATACTTATTTTGTTTTTTAAGATTGTTTTTATCTTAAACTTTTCGGCATACTTATGGGCTCTCCAATATCACCCATCATTGCCCAAATCGTTATGGATTCTCTCCTAGATTTTGTGCTCCCACGGCTACCTTACGAAATGACTTTTCTCGTCAAGTACGTTGATGACATCATCTGTTCTGCCCCACCCCATCATATCAATGAAACAATAACCACGTTTAATAGCTTTGATCAACAATTAAAATTCACTAGTGAGACAGAAATAGATGGAAAATTACCTTTTCATGATATCTTGGTTATCAGAGGAACAAACAACGTTTTAATATTTGACTATTATACTAAACCTACCAATTCAGGTAGATTTTTGAATTTTCTTTCCAACCATTCATTAAAACATAAATTCAGCACAGTCAATGCCATGAAATATCGTATCGAAAAGATTTCTGATCCCCAATTTTTAAATAAAAATAAAAGAATTCTTTTCAATACCTTATTAAACAATGGTTACCCCAAACAATTTTTACGTAAATTCATCTACACCAACACTTTGGATATAAACAAACAATAGCTTCTATAATTGTATTAACAATAATGTATCTCAAAATATTAATAACGATAACCAAGACAATGTCAATTTCAACAATTACAATAACAATAATAACAAGAACAATAGCTTACCGCCTAACAACATTAACAATTTAATTACTACCATATACAAAAAACTATCATTTATTCGGGGTTAACTCCGTTACTAGTAAGAGTTCTTAAACAACCTGGTATTGCCATTGCATTCGAGTACAACAATACAATTAACAACCTATTTACTAGAATAAAGAACCCTACCCCTAAATTATTAATTAGTAACTTAATTTACAAGATCATCTGTAGCTGTCAGCTGTCTGACGCAACATAGAAGTGACTGCAGGATCAATTCTAACAAATGTGCATTAGCTAAACATGCGTATACAACTAAACATACTCCCGCATATGAAGAAATTAAAATATTAGACAGAGTCCAATTATAAAACAAGACTCTTTGTAGAATCGCACTATGTTAACAAAGAAGAACAATGTTTAAATAATAAACAAGATATAGAAAACTCACACAGATTTTATTTTACTTTATACAGTTTAAATCACTTTAAATCTAATGCGCTTCATTAAGAGCTTTCTTTTATGATAATCACATAAACATTAAATCTACATCATCTACTTCAACCATACTAATCTTCCAACATATTAATTTTTAAGACTCAATTTGTTACTATATCTACATTCTGTTTCCTACTAAATAAATTTTATTAATAATTTTTGATCAACGTAATCATATGTTAATTATAAATTTTGACAATTTTGCTATTTTTCAAATTTGACAAATATTGATTTTATACAGTAAGTAACTTATCTATTGTATTATGTTAGTTTTATATTACAACACTTTTAATTGTAGATGCTTTTGACAAGGGCAAAAACTTTTGCCGAAACGTTAAGCAGAAGAAATTAAATTTTGAATTTTACATAAACTATTATTATTTGGTCTGCATACCCAGTATACTGAAACTTGTTTAATTTGCTCTGTATTTATTCGCATTGAATTACAAGTTTAATGCGCCAAGCGTGCCTTATTCTTTATTAATGTTCCATATAGTACATAATGGAACGCTTCGTTTTAATAATCTTCTTGTAGTAAAATATCTGTGTGACATAAAGTTATTTCGTCGAGCATCTCTAGCAATCTTGTGGCTTTTGTATTTCCCCACCTCTAACCGCGAGTCTTTGAATCGTCGCTATCATTCGTTCTAGTGTAGTTCGTTAGTCGCAGCCTAGCTATCAATTCATCAAGATGTTTTCCAGACTAGAGGCTTGCGACCTTCGATTACATTATTTGTGTGAGTGGTTCAAGTCATGGTAGACTTGAATAAATTTCAATAACTTCTACTAACGGTTTGTAATTTATACATTTTACGAACTTAATTTAATTTTGTTTTATTTATTTAGCGCGCCTACGAAAAACAATAGAAAAGGACAAGTGAAGATTTTGTTTTGTAAGTTGTATGGTTCTGTACAAGGATTTGAGATTGCAGACATATGGTCGTGATTGCTGTTGCCCCAGGAAATAGTTTATGGTGTTGCTTGGAGCGGATGAAATTTCTGTTGGGATTTGTCTAGGAAAATCAGATGCAGTTTGGTTCGTTATTAAATTTAAGAAATTTTTGCATGTGTTTAGAATGTCGTTTGTCTTTGATAAACAAACGGTCATATAAAAACGCGAAATTTGCTATCATGTTTATGACCATATGACCTGTTTCACTTTCGATTATTGTTAAACTGGTTTTACAAACTGTAGAAAGAAATTTTTGTTAGGTTAGGTTTATACATTTGTAGGCTTTGTTCACATTCGAACTTCAGATAAATTTCGAAGTATATTTTCGACGTCATATTTTTTTTGTGATGTAGTAACATTTTAAAAATATTTGCCGTGAAAGCAGATTCTTCGTGTAGCTTTCCTAAAATTCAAATTAAACATTCTTCAATCTCGAAGTTAGCTTTTACTCACATATAAATTATAAAAACTAAGTATAAAAATTTAAATTCGTTTAGTGACAATTGCAAAGTGTTTGCATTTGTGTTCATACAAAAATTTTTAAGTTATGAAAATTTATATACTTAATACAAAAAGTACTTGATAAGTGAAAGCAGTGAACTTTTGTTTATTCTTAATTTGTTATGTACATGGAAGTTTATTTCACTTCATTGCAAAATTTAAATACACGCTGCGTAATAATTATGAAACTGTAATCTACCTGATAATATCTGCCCAGGATAGAAATGATAGTTCAATGCATTGTGTTTACAAATTATTTTGATCAAATATTTAAAACAAGCTTATGTTTAGAGAGCAGTCTTTTGCTTTAAAAAGACAAAATTTTGATTTTGTTATAAACGTTATTGTTGGGAATTTTTTTTACATGTTAAAAAGTTATGAATTTTTAAAAGAAAATTTTTTACTTTAGTAAACAATTAGTTAAACTTTGAGACTTTTATTTTGGCGCTCATTTATAAAAATTAAGTTTCCCTGGCGCCCATAAAACAACAAAAAATCGTTTCAATACTACCATCTTGTTAGCAAAATAATTAAGCTAACCAGTCCATTAACGATTTATATATATATATATATATATATATATATATAAATAAATATATATGTATATATTTGAAATGTTCTTCGCTCACTGACGTGATGAACAACACAGGATCCGATCTGCACTAGAATAAGCCAACCCCCCTTCGAAGCCACCAAGATTTCGACAAAAATGTTTGTAAAAAAATCACAAATTGTAAACATAATTAAACAATAAACAAAACAGTTAAACGTTTTGTTTCGATTTAGTAAAACACACAGTTTCACTACAGAACGGTTAAATTTAGCGAAATTTACCTAACAGTTGCGATATATATATATATATATATATATATATATATATATATATATATATATCGCAACTGTTAGACTTCTTTTATATTAAGCATTCATTCGCATTCCAAATGTGGATTATTCTTCTCTATTAATAATAATATAATTACATGTTTGTATTATTCCGAACGTTGCAAAAATGGGATGATCAAGTTATTAGTACATGAATTATGTATATAACTAGATTCAATTTCCTTAAATGCAAGACGTAATTGAAAATCGTTAACAAGAGTTAAGCTTCAGTAGTATTAAGTATAACATCATCTAAACAATTGGGCTAGATAGCTCAATTGGTTAGAGCGCTGATCCGGAAAATCAGAGGTTGCAGGTTCAAGTACTGCTGTAGCCGTACTTTTAGTGGTTTTCAATTACTAGTTCGATTTGAAATGGTAATTCAACTTTAAATACAAAGTTGGGTTTTCATTTCATCCTAATAACTATTAATATATATTAAGCATTCATTTGCATTCCAAATGTGGATTATTCTTCTCTATTAATAATATATATATATATATATATATATATATATATATATATATATATCTTAGTGGCTTCGAAGGGGTTGGCTTATTCTAGTGCAAATCCGATCCTGTGCTGTTCATCACGCCAGTGGGCAAAGAACATTTCAAATTCATTGCTTTTATGTGGGGCGGGCTTCAACTGTTAAGTCGTACTCGCTGCACACCCTTAATTGTTCACAAATTTTACAAACTAACTACAATTATATGCTATACAAATAAATCAGTGTACTCTACGTATAATTCATAAAATTTCTTACTTATAAACCCTATACAAATACATTCTTAAACGCTATCTATCGAGACAGTTTGTTCTAGTATTGGTGATTGATTGGGGTTAAGGAGGTTGATATAAATGTGTGTATAAATATAAATATGCAAATTACAATGAAGGACCAATTGCTTTTATAGCAATAACGATAATGGTGGAGCGGTTATGTAATAACAAAAAAAGACAACTACCAACTAATTAAGGAAGGGTATAAATACCTTAAGTCTTGCGCCGCTGGGGCAATAGACACTTTCACGCACAAAGCTTTGTCCTGCGCCGCTGGGGGCAATAGACACTTTCACGCACAAAAGCTTTTACGGAGAACCAGTAACACGCTCGACCGGGTGTCGGTCTCGCTTTGAAAGCTCTAATACGACCGTCCCTTTCAAGGGTTCGAAGGCGACTTGCTTCTCTAAAGGCTCGAGTACGACTGTCACTTTATGCACTGTTATTGCCGGTATATAAAATGTTTCACTCAAACTGTAGGATGCACGCACAAAGTATTTATTGTCACAAAATACCGAATTGTTCGATGACGACGTAACATACCGCCCACCAAATTCATAGAATTTTGAAAAGGAGGAAGTAGGTTGGGTGAAGGAAATCACATGGGATTTGACCTTGCTAGGAAAGGAGGTAACGAAAGATAGGGTGGTGCACTACAGCGAGCGATATTACCAACTATGCAAAGAATAAAAATATATATGTAAATAAGCAAATATGTAAAATAATATACTACTATACATGTAAAAATGTGTATATACATCTAAACATAAAATAAAATTAAAATACCGGTAGCGGCGCTAGTTTGACCAAAGGTCGTTTTAGTGTGCCATGTGCCGTTTTGACTTCAGCGACACGTATAATACCGTCCGCACCGGGAAAAGTATTAATAATACGACCAAACTTCCATTGAAGTGGAGAAAGCTGGTCGTCCTTGACGAGGACAATAGTGTCCTTTTCCACTTGTCGGACACCTACCTTAGAGTGCCATTTAACCTTCTGGTTCAGAGTATGTAGTACTCATGGCTCCAGCGAGCCCAAAAATCTTGGTGGAGTTTTTGCAGGAGTTTCCACCTGCTTTTAATGGTACAACGTTGGTTAAATGGTCCTCATCTGGCGGTGCAGAAAGAGGCTCCATAGTTAGGAAATGACCTGGTGTTAGGCAACGCAAGTCATTTGGATCCGAACTCAAAGCGCAGAGTGGCCTTGAATTTAGCACAGATTCAATTTGTGTAAGAACTGTGTACAGTTCCTCAAAGGTAAGTTTTGTTCGCCGATTACGCGAGATAGGTGTGTCTTTACCGACTTAACACCGCTTTCCCACAAGCCACCGAAGTGAGGGGCGCTAGGTGGATTAAACGACCACTTTATCCTTTCTGAGGTTACTGCACTATGCAGATAACTCGTAAGCTGACGATAGGCACCTACAAAATTAGTACCGCAATCGCTAAATATTTGAGAACAGCGTCCTCGACGTGCTATAAATCGTCGCAAAGCGGCAAGAAACGCGTCTGCCGACAAATCCGAAACAAGTTCAATATGTGCTGCCTTAGTGGCAAAACAAACAAAAATACAAATATAGGCCTTAAGAGTTTTAGAGCCTCGCAGGCGGTTAGCCTTTATTAAAGAGGGCCAGCAAAATCAACACCAACAATACTGAACGGTTTGATTTGGGTAATACGTGCTGCCGGTAGGTCTCCATAGGAGGAGTTACCAGGACCGGTTTGGTACGAAAACATCTATGACAGGATGATAAATAATTTCTGATTGAATGTTTAATAGAAAGGATCCAGAAATTCTGTTGGATAAGATACGCTGTGGTATTAACACCGGGATGGCAATACCTTTCATGAGTTGACAGAATGATAAGTTCGGTTAATCGGTGCCGCTGAGGCAATAACGCAGGAAACTTTTCGGAATAGGAAAGCGAAGAATGTGTCAAGCGCCCACCTACTCTTAAGATGTTTTGTGGATCAACAAATGGAGAAAGTTTTCGCAAGCTTTTAGGTAATTTACGGTTTGCCTTAATCGAAGCTATTTCCTTTAAAATGTAACATTTTGTACATGCCGAACGATAATCATGAGAGCATTGTGTAGTTCAATGTCTGTTAAGGGACCCGTATGACGTTGAGCCATGGGTTTAGAAAATCTATAAATGTAAGCCACGATGCCTTGGATTTTATATAACGATGAAAAGCGACTTAGTAAAATGTCAATGACGTTTGGATCTGTTTGAGCGACAAATGTTAGGATCTTCTTTTCCGTAGTTACCTCAGCAATTGAGGTTGACAATGTTGGTTGAGGCGGCCACGAGTCACTAGGGTAGTGAAGCCATTCAGGCCCCGCCCACCATAGCGAACATGAGATAACCGCGCTTGGCATTAATCCCCGAGATGCAGGATCAGCCGGATTATGCGAAGATTTAATATAAAACCATCGGCTAGGTGCAATGATTTCTTGAATGTGGCTAACACGGTTTGCCACAAAAGTTTTCCAACGAAAAGGTGGAGAACGTATCCAAGTGAGAGCGACCGTAGAATCACTCCACGCTGAAACATCGGAAATGTCAATCAAGCCTTGATAAGAACGAATGGTAAAGAAAGTAAATCGGTTAATAAAACGGCGGCACATAATTCCAAACGTGGAATTGAAATGCGCTTAATTGGAGCTACTTTTGTTTTAGCGGTTACAAATTGTACAGTTATTTCTCCGGTAGTTTGATTTATGAACTGAAAATACACTACCGCTGCATACCCTACCTCGCTAGCATCGCAAAACCCATGCAAATGACAAGTAAAAGGATCCGAAGGGGTAAACAACGTGGTAACTTTAATGACGATAATAACGGCAACTCTTCTTGGTATTGCTGCCATTGAGACGAAATGTCTGCTGGTGGGATGTCATCCCAATTTAAACCTAACATCCACAGATGCTGGATTAGGCGTTTTGCAAAAAGTGTTAGTGGGGCTAAAAATCCTAATGGATCATATATTCTGGCAACTTGTGAAAGTATGTTGCGCTTTGTACATATTTGGTTTAATGGTTTAACCCGAAACGAGAAAATATCTTCTGTAGGTGACCATTGAAGACCTAATATTTTTATTGATTCGTCAGAATCGAAATCGAGAGAAGTATATTGGCAAAAATCTGACGGAATGCCTTCCAAAATAGAAACTGAATTAGAACTCCATTTTCGAAGTTCAAAACCAGCCAAATGTAAAAGTCGAATAAGTTGATCTTTAATTTCGCGGGCCGATTGTATAGAATCTCCACCGGCGACGAAATCATCAATATATAGATTTGACCGTATAGCGTCAGCGGCTAACGGAAACCTTTTGCCTTCGTCAATGGCTAATTGCTGAAGAGTTTTAATGCTAGATAAGGCGATGACTTAATACCGTAGGTCACTGTATTAAGCTGATATGTCTGGATGGGTTCTTCTGCGGAGAACCGCCAAACAATTAATTGAAACTTTCGATGTTCTTCGGTAACCAAAATTTGTCGATACATTTGGCGAACATCACAAGTAAAAACGAAACGATGAGTACGAAATTTCAGTAAGATTGACGAAATGTCGTTTTGGAGACTAGGTCCAGCCAATTGAGTGTCATTAAGTGACACGTTGTTTTTAGCCTTTGCAGAGGCGTCAAAACCACACGAATTTTAGAAGTATGACCTTCTTCTTTAAACACAGGGTGATGGGGTAAAAGTAATTATCGTTCCCAACGGGCGGAGAATCGAGTAATGCCATATGACCCGCATCAAGATAGTCCTGCATGAAATTGTTGTATTGGGCGCGTAGCTCCGGTTGAGCATGTAATTTGCGCTCCAACGAAAATAGTCTTTTTAGCCATCTCAAAGCAATTATCAAAAACGGGCAAAGTATCGTTGAACGGTAACGCAACAATAAAACGACCGCTAGGGTCACGAGAAAACGTGTTTTCAAAATCAAATCTGCCTTTTCTTCTTCTGGAGAAGTATAAGGCGTGGATGGCAACTCTTCTATCTCCCAAAACCGCCTTAGGGTCTGGTCGATAGGATCTTCTACAGACGTAAAAATGCTTGGACAGTATCAGACTGCAAGCTTTTGTGGGACCAATAATAGTCCAACCAAAATTGTATTTATGGCGGCAGGCTGAAGAAACTTGCCATGTATAACACCGCCATTGATGATGAACGGATAAACATCTGCTCCTAGGAGCATGTCAATGGTTCCTGGAGAGTTCCAGGTCGGGTCTGCAAAGTGCAGGCCGCATAAGTGTTCCCAATTATTAGGAACTTCAACGCTAGGTAATTTGCCAGATATTGACGAAAGCACAAAAGTTGTGACTTCTAGAGATTTTTCAGAGTCTAACATAGAGCGAATGGTGCAGCTGACGGCACCCTATTGACTGCTGAAGTTGTCTGCCCAAGTCCATAAATCGGAACTTGAGAACGTATGCGTGGAAGCCAAAGTTTGCTCACGCAATCGTCTCGAATAAAGCTAGCTTGGGAGCCAGGGTCTAAAAGTACCCTGATCGGTTTGTATCTACCAGAACGATCTTGAACTTCCACAACAGCAGTGGAGAGTAAGACAGTAACCCCAAGATTTGAATTCGTCTGTGAAGACAAAACATTTGCCGGAATAGGAGAGGCTGACTGCGTCCTATTGGCATTTTTATGCATAGGTGTAGCGATCGGTTCAGCTGAACGGCTAGAAGCAGGTTGCGATTCAAAATGTAGCAAGGTATGATGCGGCTTGGCGCAAGTTCGACAGGAATTATAAGATTTGCATTGCATGGACGCATGGTCTGTTCGTAAGCAATTTAAACAAAGGCGTAAGCGTTTGACAATGTCGAAACGTTCTGTCGGAGTTTTCTTTAGAAACGATTGACATCTGTAAATTAAGTGATTGCCCTTGCAGGAAGGACAATGGTGCGCAAATGAATTCTTTGAGTCACTGGAGCTACTTGGTGTGTCCAGTGAAACTACGTTAGAAGAAACTCTTGGTTTAAATTGAAACGCTGAGGATTTCTTAGGCACTGATGTGTGAGATGTATGAACAGTCGTCGAATAAGAAACAGGTGCGGTTGAAGAAAAGGTTTCAACGCTGCACATTGTTGGGTTAAAAATATCTCAAATCCTCGAAATTAGGTATTTGCTTCGGATCCGATTGGAGTTCGAAGCGTTTTCTAGTGAACGGATCAAGTTTTCTAAAAGCAAATCGACCAGAATAAAGTTCCAATGTTCAGTGGGAAACTTTAAGTTAGTTAGAACAGCAAGGTTCTCCGAAAACAATCAATAAGTGCCCTAAGTTTCTTAGGGTCTTCTGATTTTAAAGGTGAAAGTCTTTCATTGCTTTCCAATGCAAAGTTGCCAATAAACGCGGATTGCTAAATCTCTCACGCAAGGCGTTATAGGAAATAATAAAATTATCCCCGAAGTGGGTACAGATTTAACGATTCTTAAAGACTCCCCGGTACAACAACTGATAAGATAATTTAATTTTTCGATATTGGACAGCGACGCGTTATTATAGACCAGGCTGTCAAATAAATCGATGAAAGATGAAAATTCAGTTACCTCATTATTAAAAATTTGGAGCTTTAACGGTAACAATTTTGATACCGTGCTGCTTGGAGCATTTTCGATGATTTGTGGTGCTTTCATTTCTTGCATCGTATCGAGATGCAGCAGTATGAAAAAATAAGCGGAATCTACTTCCTTCCGTACAGCGTTGTAAGTTAATGAGTCTACCTCGTCACATGAGGCCAAGACAGCGACTAAAATTGTATTGAAATTTGCATAAAGGTCATGTATTCCCTTGTTTGAATAAGGAACAATGCCTTTAAAGTTGGGTCACTTTGTATAGTCTTACAAAGCTCAAAGATTTCTAAAATGCGTGTTTTCAGTAATTCTAGTTCTACCACATGTGCTTTCTTTGGAGCCATTCTCAAAGATTCTGAAAGGACTACAATAAATGCTATAAAACCGTAACGCTCAGATGTACACGAAAAATGTTAAAATAGGGTATAAACCAATAAATCACGTTTTATGACTAACGGTTCGTCAAACAAAAGCGTGAATATAAGATGTACCGCTTAACAACCCGAGCGGCTTACCATCAAAAGCTCACAGAAACGTTTAAAACATGTGGCTTAACATATTTGCCGAAAGATGCAACTTTACAACCTTATTCCTCTGCAGATATTTTCAATATTGTAATACAAAACGTGCAATAGCTTTTAAATACAAAGCAAATCCCTTTACCTTTCTTGTTTAAGAAGTATAAAGCGATTTATAGTTTTCAGGTTGCTTTCTGTTTTATGCCGCTAAAATGAATTTAAAACTGAAAACTGACAAATTTTATATTATGAATTTCTTTGTAATTAAAACGCTTGCTGGTTTCAATTACGGCGAAATCGCTTAATTTAATCTAAAGACAGTATAAATAATGTTTACACATTTTAACCCGCTAAATATGGGCTTTAAGCACAAATTTAAAACTGAAATATTAATTAATTAAAAAGCTCGCTGAATGCAATGTGATATTTTAATTTAGGACATGCGTATACCACAGGACTAATGAATCCGGCTCGACTTAGGAACAATGATTGATGGTGATTAAGGAGGTTAAGATATATGATATGCAAATTGCAATGAAGGACCAATTGCTTTTATAGCAATAACGATAATGGTGGAGCGGTTATGTAATAACAAAAAAAGACAACTACCAACTAATTAAGGAAGGGTATAAATACCTTAAGTCTTGCGCCGCTGGGGCAATAGACACTTTCACGCACAAAGCTTTGTCCTGCGCCGCTGGGGGCAATAGACACTTTCACGCACAAAAGCTTTTACGGAGAACCAGTAACACGCTCGACCGGGTGTCGGTCTCGCTTTGAAAGCTCTAATACGACCGTCCCTTTCAAGGGTTCGAAGGCGACTTGCTTCTCTAAAGGCTCGAGTACGACTGTCACTTTATGCACTGTTATTGCCGGTATATAAAATGTTTCACTCAAACTGTAGGATGCACACACAAAGTATTTATTGTCACAAAATACCGAATTGTTCGATGACGACGTAACAATTGGTCTGTTTAAAATATTAACTACAATATCTTCAACAGATGTTAACAAATTTATATTGCCCGTAGACTCTTCTCTATTAATAATAATATAATTACATGTTTGTATTATTCCGAACGTTGCAAAAATGGGATGATCAAGTTATTAGTACATGAATTATGTATATAACTAGATTCAATTTCCTTAAATGCAAGACGTAATTGAAAATCGTTAACAAGAGTTAAGCTTCAGTAGTATTAAGTATAACATCATCTAAACAATTGGGCTAGATAGCTCAATTGGTTAGAGCGCTGATCCGGAAAATCAGAGGTTGCAGGTTCAAGTACTGCTGTAGCCGTACTTTTAGTGGTTTTCAATTACTAGTTCGATTTGAAATGGTAATTCAACTTTAAATACAAAGTTGGGTTTTCATTTCATCTTAATAACTATTAATATATATTAAGCATTCATTTGCATTCCAAATGTGGATTATTCTTCTCTATTAATAATATATATATATATATATATATATATATATATATATATATATATATATCTTAGTGGCTTCGAAGGGGGTTGGCTTATTCTAGTGCAAATCCGATCCTGTGCTGTTCATCACGCCAGTGGGCAAAGAACATTTCAAATTCATTGCTTTTATGTGGGGCGGGCTTCAACTGTTAAGTCGTACTCGCTGCACACCCTTAATTGTTCACAAATTTTACAAACTAACTACAATTATATGCTATACAAATAAATCAGTGTACTCTACGTATAATTCATAAAATTTGTTACTTATAAACCCTATACAAATACATTCTTAAACGCTATCTATCGAGACAGTTTGTTCTAGTATTGGTCTGTTTAAAATATTAACTACAATATCTTCAACAGATGTTAACAAATTTATATTGCCCGTAGACTCTTCCCATAAAATTTTTTTCTATGAACCCTCAATGAATGAACTTCCTAGAGCTGATTTTCTACATAACGTACTAACAGCAACATTTGATCCGTCGAATCAGGGCTATAACGTCATGTGGTTGTCGACTACATTGCCAAATGTTAAAATTGTGTTCAGTATTTATTTATAAACATTTACAAGATTTGATGCTAAATATAGACACACACGTACAAACCATGTCCTAAACTAGAAATATTAGCGTCGTTTACGCCTGCCATTCAATTCCATCTATTTCCCTACTTATGGGTCTGTAGACAATCTAGATTCACTGCTTAACCTTCAAATAGTATCTCTCGAGTGTTCATTCAAGTACGTTACTATACGCGTCAGTCTGGTGAAGTGTTTAAAGTTTTCCGGCAATTCCTGAACTCTTTCCTTCCTTAAACCCTAGTACTGGAACGTAGGTCTTCATTTGTCATTTCTATGAATTGTAACTTATGCATATCTACCGTTTTCGCGTAAATTTAATTACAATGGCCAGCCCCTTGCTCTAGCTATCGAAGTTCTACAACAAAATGATCCAACGAGCCTAGATACCCTCAAAATTTACCTGATTTTGGTGATTTCGTTCGTTGTATAGTTACAAATTTCCATTCATATCTTTATAAAAGTCTTCCTTACAAATTTGATATCGTTTTCAAATTTAAAGTTCAACGGAACAATTTGGGTTTATCGCGCCAGCTGTTCATAGAATAGGTAGCATAGGTTGTTGTCATAACGAGTTCGTTGGAATTTCTAATTATCAACAGTGTTTATAAACATTGCAAATGTGTATTTTGTGTTCGAATTAATTATTGTACATTATCATTTCACTGGAATTTAAACATTTAGTGCAGTTCACGGCTAATTTAATTGTGATTAATTGGCGAATATTTTCATTTATTCAGGTTCATTTACATAATGACTTCAAAGGCGCAATTAGAAGCTATATTAGAAAACATCTTTTATCGAATCACAGACATTTCTGATTTCGCAAAAACTGCCACTACTACAAAATTGTACGGGTTTCAGGCGAAAATAATACGTCTGGATAAAGTTGAAATTGGTTCCGAAGTCTTAAATGAAAAATTATGAATTATAATTTATCAGTGGACACAAAACTGCAAGTGAAAGCCCAAAGGTCTGCTTTTTATGATTTAATTGATGTTGTTAGGGATAAATATTTAGACCAAAAGGAACGGTCTGCGGCTAATTCCGAGTCTAAACACGCAGTTGCTTCGGATGTTGCTTCAGTTAACTTAAGTCTACCTGAGATTTTGACCTTTTCTGGTCAAGTGGCCAATTGGTCCACATTCAAAGCACTCTTTGTCAATTTGGTAGATAGCAATTCAGCATTACCTAAGACTACTAATTTTATTTATCTCCGCTCCCTACTTAAAGGAGAAGCTTTATCTCTTATATCAGATCTCGAACTACTTCCTGAACTGTACGATAAGGCGTGGACAACGCTCAAGGATAGTTACGATAGTCGTTGCAGAATAATCAATTTTTTTTTAAACAAAATTCTGCAATACAAATCTGGAGGTAGTCTTGCTGATTTTATTAACGTTCATTTTAATGCTGTGAGTTCCGTAAAGGCTACGAACGTGGAGGATCTTGCGGATGTGTTGCTTTCCTCATTATGTCATCGGAATTTGGATTTCCGCATCCAAAATGCGTTTGATATGCAAGTGGGTTCTGATATTCCGAGTTGTATACAGCTCTTTCAATATTTAAGCCTACAAAGTAAAACGGCTGAACTTCAACAAGATTTGAAATTCGAAAGGTTTGGAAATTCTAATATTTTTCCACCTAAGCCAAGATTTAGTCCAAATAAATCTTTGTTAATTAAAAACGTTTCTACTTCTGCTAAAAGCAGGAAAAAAAGGGCATTTCTTTGCCTTTATTGTGAAGGCGAGCATAGAATTTACGAATGCTTAAGCTTTCGAGCTTTAAATATTCAGGATCGGCACGCTGCTGTTAAAAAAACGCTTTCTTTGTTTCAAATGCCTAGGTAATCATACGGGTGCGTGCGTTTCTAACGGCAGCGGCAATACTTGTTCTTTCCGAAAACATCACAGTTTATTACATTCTGCGGATCCACATGTTACTACTCATTCGAATACTTTCAAAAATTCGGAGGGTACTTCGGCAAGCACCCTACAAACTACTTCTGCTTGTAGTGTTACCAATAACCCTGAAAAGGTTACAGTGCTATTAGGCACCATTCAAGCCAAGGTGCGTTCTAGATACTGGCTCACAAATAAATGCAATTTCTGAAAATTGTGTGCAACGTTTGCGCCTTAAACGTTCATACGATTATCGCCAAATTACAGTAATTTTAAATAATGTTGTACATTCTTAGGAATAGTGAATTGTTTTTTATTTTCGAATTGTTCACAAAAGCAGTAAAATTTTTCTGCGTCCATTCTTCCTGAAATTATCGGAAACATTCCTGAACGTTCATTATCATCACAAGTTTTAAAGAAATGCCAAACTTTGGAACTTGCTGATCCTAATTATTTTAAATCAGCTCCTGTAGAAATACTTCTAGGAGCCGAAATATCTTCTCAGATATTGTTTTCAGAGCATTCTGAAATTATTTCTGCCTTTTGATCGTAGCATCTCTTCTCTTCGACAGAATAGTCTTACGGCTTATAAGAGTTACCTCAGTCTGGAAAGGCGGTTATCACGAGATATTGAAAACAAACAATTTTACAGCCAATTTCTTCAAGAATATCTTTTCTTGGGGCACATGGAAGCTGCAAGTAATCCTTCCGATTACGTGTTGCCACACCATGCTGTATACAAAATAACCAGTAGCACTACTAAACTACCTGTAGTGTTTAACGGCTATGCCCTTGATTCCTCACATTTATCTCTAAAGGATCGGCTATATTCTGGTCCCAACCTTCAAGGAGGCTTACTAGAAATTATTTCTTCCTTTCGATTCCACGCAATTGCTGTATGTGCGGACATCCGCACGATGTATCGACAAATTTTGGCACCCTAAGGATCGTCAATATCAACATATTTTTTGGCGACCTTCTTTCGAGAGAAACATTCTTGAATTTGAGCTTAAGACTCTTACTTATGGACTAACTACTTCGTCATTTCTCACACAGCGCGTTCTTCGACAATTAGAAGTCGATTAAGGCAATGCTTACCCAATGGCTTTTCATGCCCTGATTAATCACACATGATGATATAATTTCAGGCGCCGAAAATTCCGCGGCGGCAAAACAACTTCAAGTTGAATTAATTAAACTTCTTTCTCTTGGCAAATTGCAGCTAAGAAAATGGTCTAGCAATAGTGTCGATATGCTACAAGATTTTGTTGAAACTGATCTTGAAGCTCCATTAGCATTTTCTGACGATGTTAGAGGAATAAAGATTTTGGGTTTGGTATGGAATCCAAATTCTGGCACTTTTGCTTACTACCTGTTTCCCTTTCAAGAGCCTTTGACCAAAACAAACATACTATCTTACATGGCTCGTATATTCGACCCCTTGGGATGGTTGACACCTGTAACTTTTTTGATCAAGTACTTTCTGCAACGATTGTGGTTACAAAAACTTAATTGGGATGACACTCCAGATTCCCCTTGGTGCGCAGAATGGGAGCAATTCTGCTATTAACTTCCAAGCTTATCTCAATTAAAAATTCATCGTAAAATATCTCTTCAAGACTATACCTATAATCTGTTAAGATTTTGCGACACAAGTGAAAGGGGCTATTCAGCTTGTATATACCTATATGCAACCGCAGATAAGGCCGTGTCTTGCAATCTTTTGCAAGCGAAAAGTAAAGTTGCTCCATTAAAGGCTTGCACAACTCCTCGTATGAAACTCCTGAGACATTCTATCACAAATGTGCAGTTTGATTATGTTATACAAGAAATTAAATTGTTTACCGATTCGCAAGTGGTTTTAACCTGGTTAAGAACTCCTTATTTGCTTAAAACCTTTGTAGGTAATCGGGTAGATAAGATTCTCGATCTGACTACGATTTCGCAATGGAACCACATTCCAGGTAAAAAGAATCCTGCGAACCTGGGTTCTTTAGGTCTCGTCCCCTCGCAGCTAATTGAAAATCGGTTGTGGTGGTATGGCTGTACTGATTTGTCTGAACTTTCCATAAAAGGTGGCACTGAATTTTTTGTGCCTTTGAAACCAGTTCCCGAGCTCAAGTCTATGCAAAAAATTCTATTCTCGGACTTGCCTGAATTTTTCGGTGAATTCATAGAAAGATTTTCTTCTTTGACATGTTTACGATACGCGGTGGCCTATATGGAAAGGTTCATATAATTGTCGTTACCCAAAAAGGAAATTGCTCGGTTCCATTACGTCCGAGAATTTGGAAAATTTTATGTTGACTCTTGTTAAGATAACACAGCGTCAGTACTATGAATTCGAGATTGCTCAAATAAAAGGGGGTAAACTCACTTCCAACTCCATAAGAGAACTTTCGCCTTTTCTAAATTCTGGGGGTCTTCTTAGGGTGGGCGGAAGACTTCGTAATTCTTGAATGCCCTACGATTACAAACATCCTTTTTTATTACCTAAGCGTGCAATCCTTTCTCGTCTTCTATGTGATTATTATCACAAATTGTCTTTACATTCTGGTCCTTCGAATAGTCAAGCTTTAATTCAGCGCAAATTTTGGATCGTTGTTTTGCGATCCCTAACGCGACAATGCATACGCAAATGTTTGCAGTGTTTCCGGTTTGCTGCTAAACCTCTGCAACCAACAATGTCAGATTTACCTTCGCCACGAGTTCAAATAAGCCGCGCCTTTACTAATGTGGGCGTTGACTTTGCTGGCCCTTTCTTTTTTTATTAAAAGTTCAAAACATTGAAATGCTTCCCTTCTAAAAAGCTATTTATACTTATTTGTCTGCATGCGCACCAAAGCGGTGCACTTGGAACTCGTTTCTTTGTTGACCACGGAGGGTTTTCTAGCCTCATTCCCCAGATTCACTTCCCGACGCGGCCTACCTACGTCAGTATATTCTGACTGCGGTAGAAATTTGGTTGGTGCTTCTCGTGCCCTAATAGAGAAGCCAGCGATTTTCTGAGACAAAATGAACAAGTAATACTTTCGGTTATGGCTTCTCGTGAAGTTCGTTGGCTTTTCAGTCCTCCATATGCCCCAAATTTCGGTGTAATTTGAGAAACCGGCGTAAAATCTGCTAAGGTTTTAATACTACGTTCTTTCGGTAATCAACGTCAGAATTTCGAAGAACTTTCTACGATTTTCGCTCGTATTGAGGCGGTTCTAAACAGTCGTCCTCTCTGTGTACGCCCTGCCGATCCTAATGACGGCACGGACTATCCTACTCCGGGTTATTTTCTTATAGGTGGTCCGATTCTTAGTTTACCTGAAATTACCTTTGCTGAAGCCCTATCTCTAAGTTCTCGGTGGAAACGTCTCGTTCAGACTACCCAATCCTTTTGGCGAAGATGGTCTAAAGAGTATCTGAATACTCTTTTACAACGTAACAAATGGAATAAATCCTACAAGAATCCGGAAGTAGGTGATTTGGTTTATATCAAAGACTTGGAAACTTCGCCCTTGTCATGGCCCATTGGTCGCCTGGTGAAATTGTTTTCCGGCAACAATGGTGTTTTTTGCGTGGCCTCCGTAAAAACATCTGGTGGTCTTTTTACGCGCCCCATTACAAAACTTATTTTCTTCCCAAATAGGAGTAATTATATTTCATTTTTTTTTCTTTATTTACCATATTTTTTTTTTTTTGGCAATCACTCCGAATGTTTAATGTATTAGTTTGTTCTGGGGTTATTTTTCATTGTCGGTAGGTTTAATTCACTAAATGTTAAGTTTAATTAAGCATTACATTTTTTTTCCTTTTTCTTCCGGAGCTTACCGCGTTCCTTGCTCCTTCTCTGAGCCCGAATATCGGCGGGTAAGCCGTAACCATGGCTGGAAGGAAATGTCCAGTCTCTTTCTTGTTTCCTTAAAATTTGTTTAATTTTAGGTGGGCGGTATGTTTACGCCTGCCATTCAATTCCATCTAGATCCCCACTTATGAGTCTGTAGACAGAATCTAGAATCACTGCTTAACTTTCAAGTAGTATCTTTCGAGTGTTCATTCAAGTACGTTACCATACGCGTTAGTCTGGTGAAGTGTTTAAAGTTTTCCGGCAATTCCTAAATTCTTTCCTTCCTTAAACTCTCTACCTTAATTGCAGTGTGTACCAGTACTGGAACGTAGGTAAGTACGGCCTTCATTTGTCATTTCTATAAATTGTAACTTATACATATCTACTGTTTTCGCGTAAATTTAATTACAATGGTCACCTCCTTGCTCTAGCTATCGAAGTTCTATACAGCGTCCTAATATACCAAATTTTGTTTTGTAACAAAACAATGGCGTTCAACAAATTAGAAAAAAAACCGTTTTCATTTAAACGTACTACTAATTATTGCTACGGTGTAAATGAAAGCATTTAGAGACTTCGATCATGTGCCAAACACTTGTTATACAGGGTTATTCAGTTTGTACGCTCACCATTGGGATTTTAGAAACTGTAAGAGATAGAGTGTTGGTTAAATTGGGGCAAAGTTGAAGATTGTGACGCCTGTTAATATTCACAGAAGAAATTGATCGTAACTGTGTTTATTTTTTAGTTATATAAAAAATTTAGAAAAATGCGTTTTTCGTTATTTGGCCATAACTTTTTGTTTTCAAAAATTTTTGAAATCTGTAAAAACTTTTTAAAGTAGTTTTTTATGTTAAAAACGATGATGAGACGTGGATGCATGTGTGTTTGTTTGCGTGTATGGGTGTGTGCTTGTGTGTCCTTGTGTGTGTGTGTGTCTGTGTGTGTGTATGTGTGTGTGTGTGTGTGTGTGTGTGTGTGTGTATAAAGAAGATAAAAATTAAATAATTAAATATTCATAGATGTAAATTAAAAGCAGCAACTTATTTATTTGCAGTGGAGATGAGGTGGTGCATTTCGGATGAATTTCTGTTGGTCTTAAAGCATACAAAAGGAAAACAATTCAATCACTGTACGATATTCAAGTTTCTCCATTTTGAAAAAATAAATAACGCGTCAGCTGCTACTACTCGGATAAATTGACAGAACGAAATAAAATTTTACACCTGTTTATATTAAAGGATAAAGCTTTCCAATACAACTATGGTTTTGCAGTTGCTAAGGTTTTTTACATGTCAGAATGTCCTCGTATATTAAAAAAAATACATTTATGAAAATTTAATGTAAAAGGGATGACAGTTTGTCGGAAGCACTTAGCCTTTTAAGGAGTTTCGCACGAAAAAGAAAGTATTTTGTTCAAATTTAAGTGGACAATGGTCACAGTCAGTTGGTTTAATATGTTTAGATCTATACCCAAAGAAATCCCGTATTTCTGGTTTTATCGTTTTACGTTTCGTTGTAAAAATTATCTTTTTTAATAGTCGATTGCATATTTCCTATGAGCTATATGCATTTTTTTTTTATTATGCACTTTACCAATAGAATTATCTTAGGAAATATTCCTTTTCGTTAAAAATTTCTAGGGGTTGCATCTGTTTTAGCTACTTCCCTGCTATACATAACAATATTACCAAAGCAGCTTACCCTGTTAATCTAACAAATGATATTGGAATCAATCGCTTGTTAATTTCATTTATAAAAAACTAATAACATTGTCACATGCAGCTTTGTATTATTAAGGTAACACAACGTGGATATGACAGTCTAATGTATTTGAGGAAGCCCAGAATCACCGCAAGCTGTAGTAATAATTTGCTTTGAACAACAAAGGAAGGTATAATGCTTCTTTTCAATCTGCGTTTAAACTGCTCAACAGAAAAATTATTTTTGTACTAACACAAAACCAATTTGCCTCTATTTGTAAGTTCTGTGAACTAAATTATTATATAATAAAGTAATTGGCTTGTTCTGTGATTACAATTAATTGATAGGGTAAATTGTGTTGTTGTGTAGTACATTAAAGATAAGCTTATCCGATATTCAATTTTAATTTTATTTCCCTTACAAAGGGAAGAATTAAGAAGTTAGATTTGCTAACTGCTGATAAACCATTAGAGGTAAATAATTAATATTATGAACACGTCATAATGCAGATAAATTCTAGTTGGCGTGTTAAATGTATGTTATACAGTTCATAATATTTATTTTATGTGGTTTCATTATGCCCTATTACATTATCAAAGTCCCATCCGTTGATCATTTTAGTCTCCCGATACTATATATCATACTGGGTTAGTATAAAGTTCCAGAACGGTCTAGTAACTTTTTATTTGAAGTGCATTTTTGTTTAATTTGGTATGGATATGTGGTTAAAATTAGTGGATTTATTTATGTTATTTTCAATTCTGTGTCACTTCTTGTTTAACCAGAAATGCCTATCACTTTTTAGGGTTGACAGGAACATAAGTCAATATGCACGACAATAACAACATAGGGAACAAACAGCAGAACCAAGCAGAACGAATCGAACCTATGCAGAAATTACGAGTCAAACAAGACCATATACGTCGAATCAGGATTTTTGAATGAGGACAAACCAAGTACGCCCTTAAGGATTAATGGATACAAACACCAGCGCGAATATATAAAATGTGAAATGGAAGACGATTCAAATAAAAGCTTATTACCGATAATTAAATTAAAAGTGGAAAATAATAGAAGTAAAATACTCATTGATACGGGAACAGAAGCATCATTAGTGTCTGGAGATTTTGTTAAAGGGGAAAGGATAATGGAGAGGATGATGCCTGTTAGGAAGTTTAATTTAATAGCATCGAATAGCAAGAGATTTGCAAGTGTGAATAAGATGGTATTTCTGGAATGTGAAGTGGGAAGGTTGAAGTTTGAAAACGAATTTAAAGTAATATCGGGGTTAAGGATAGATATGATATTTGGTATGGATATAATTGATAAGTTGGGGATCGAAGATAAATGCCGAAGGAAAAGTAATAGATGTAAAGGGACAATATATTAAATTGGATGATGAGGAAAGTGTTGAAGTCGGAGGAGACTGTTTAAATATTAATCAATTTGAGGGTGAAGTTGATGTAGAGGGGCATGTTGATAATGAAATAAAATGTCCAGAAGAAATGAAACATAGGGTAAAGGCATTATTGATGAAGCATTCCGAATTAATAGGGTCAGAATCCAGAATAGCAGCAGAGGGTGTGCATAAATTAGTAGTTATCAACACGGAACCGTTTAACACGAAGTTATATTCTATTCCAGTAGCATACAGGGATAGGGTGAAGGTAGTAATAGATCAGATGTTAAGTGAGGGTATCATTGAGAAGTCAGACACACATTTTGTAAATCCACTAGTTGTTGTAAAGAAGAGTGATGATAGCATCAGACTATGTCTTGATGCTAGAAAAATAAATAAGAGAGCAAAACCTCAAAAATAACAGTCCACCAATTGTGGATACAATTTTAGCAAAAATAGGCAATAAAAGAATCTTTTCAAAAATCAACTTAAAAAATTCATTTTGGCTAATTCCACTAGAACGCGAATCAAAAAAGTATACAAATTTTTCTATAGAAGGGCAGATTTACCGATTTAAGGTGGTTGCTTTTGATTTGTCTTCAAGTACGGCTGCATTAGTAAAGGCTATGCAGGGTATATAGGGACTGTATGAAGATTTCTGCATACATTATGTAGATGATGTTTTAATTTTCAGTGACGACTTGGAGCAACATTTCATATACCTTGAACGAATTTTGTTAGAGTTAAATTTAGCGGTACTAAAGTTGAACATGAAGAAGTGTGAATTCTTTCAGGAGAAAATAAAATTTTTGGGATACCAAATTAGTAATGAGGGCATATCTATCGACAAAAATAGATTATCAGAGATACTAGAATATCCTAGACCAAGAAACATACGCACTCTAAAACCTTTTCTGGGAGCAATGAATTTTTATAAAAGGTTAGTCCCGTCCTTTTCACGGAAAGCTATTCCATTACTTTCTTTGTTGAAGAAAGGGGTTAGATGGTCGTGGAGTGAGACTCATGAAGAGGCATATTGAAGCTTAATAAATTAGTTTCATGAGACACCCAGACTTTACAAAGGAATTTGTTGTACGCACAGATGCGTCGGAAAATGCATTAGCCGCGGAATTATATCAAATTCAGGATGATATAAAAGCACCCATCTCCTTCATCTCCAGAACTCTTAAAAAGGATGAACTTAACTATACAAACTAGTGTAAATAAGGGAGTTAAATAGGGATATAATTATAAGTTAGGATAGGTGCAGACAAGGGATTAGAATAGGGACATATTTATAAGTTAAAATAAGTGTAGATAGGATTTAGGATAGAAATTTATATATAGAACTCATTAGATTATGTAAATAATATTGGGGGAACAATTAGGAACAAATTAGACAATAAAATAAAAAAATACTAATTTATAATCACTGGGGATTTTTACTTCATGTTGGGCTCTAAAAAATAGCATTGATTAAAACTTTTATATTTTAATTTATAAGAACAATGTTATGATAAAACGGTAGCTTAAGGGTAGAATAAGTCATAGGGGTCGTAGAATAAATTTAAATAATTTTAACGTTAAGAAAAACAAATAATTCCACCAATTATAGGACTAAATCGACTATTTTACAAAAGGTCAATAGCGAGCACACTGAATATAAATTATGTTTAATTTAATGCATAAGAAAGAAGTTCATTTTCAATAATTAGATAATATTTAACTAAAATAGGAATGTTTACTTCGTATAATATGTTTTGAGTTAAATTTATAAGTCCAAAATTAAATAGAAGCGAGTAAAAGATAAGGTTCTGAACGCAACAAGCTGCATCAATATAAACACATTATCGGGAAGGATAGATAAACGGGCATTCTAAATATTTAATAATTCCTCAAAAATGTGAACGCGTGAATAAGTAAACGCATTCTGATACGCCATCATTAGAAAATAAATACGTGACTAGAAATTATATTTACATGAAAATCCAACATATTTCAAATAACAAACAATAGATAACAGGCGGTTCGCTATACGATGGGCCTGAACTGTAAACGACACAAATATTAAATACGTGACAAAATTGCAATGAATATTTAGAAATACTAAGAAGATGCTATGATATATTGAATGCGGATGTGCAGAATTGAATGAAAGTACAACAATTGAAACCAGAGAATTTGAGAAATCCCAAGGTTCTACAGAGATAGGTGGAAATTACAAACGTTTATCAATAAACACGCGATGCGCGCCAATTGGAGCTTTAGAAGGCGGAACTTATGAATAGGATATGAAACTCGAAAATAGACAGTATATCTTCAACAAAGGCACGGATTACTTCGATTTAAAGTGAAAATTACGTACCAGTAAAATTAGTGAAAGTAAATAATTTATTAAAAGTAAAAAATTTGAAAGTGCCAATATGTGCAACGAAGAATAGGCCGTTGAAAGCGTAAAACGTAAGACAAACTATTAATTGTATTTTATTTTAAATATTTAACAAATTTAGGGCTTCGAATAAACATCCAAGAAAAGTATGCGGTTTGAGTAAACATCCAAGTAAACGTATTTGAATAAAGATGCAAGTAAACATATTGGAATAAAGATCAGAAAAAGGGGTCCGCCTGGATAAATACTCTAAAGGCACATTTAAATGTACGTCTGAAATTACGTGAAGATACTCAAAGTCACTCCAGAAATTCAAGGGGAAAAATACAAGCAACCATTGATCCATCATTCTGGTAAATTAAGTGAAGCAGGTCGAGCCATAACAATCAAAAGGTGCTAACCACACACACTCTAAGGCAATTCCAGTGACGAGCAAGGAAAAAGCAGGTTATAGATCTTAAATCTTTATTAGTTAAAAACTGTTTCAATTTTAATATTTGCTTTGAACGTTCGAAAGGTACTTTAGGGTAATTACAAAGGTATTTTTGCTGGCTTTCAGGAAAATTAAATTTGGTGAATGTGAATAATTTATTCAGGGGCTAATTTTTGAATTGACATAAAACTGTACATATTATCAATCATTGTACTGTGTAATTTTGGATGGCTTCATTTAAATTATTTCAACAGATAGAAAGAAAGGGGATTTCAGAGCAATATTAAGGTTCGTCCAATCGTGGGGCATTTTACAGGAATATCAATGACACCCAACGTATGGGCGATATCACAGCAATAATAATAACGCCCAATTGTGAGGCATTCCACAGCAATAGAGCAAAAGAGCATTTCACAGCAATATGTATATAAATATATTGCTGTGAAATGCTCTTTTGGTCACGGGAACTGGCCCTTTCTAAAAAAAACATTCGAGCACCAACGTTGGGCCGTCATAGCTGCTGTGATTCTCTCACCATTATTCGTGAACTAAGGTTTTCAAATCGAGCCCCAGCGTTGGGCCGTCAAGATTGCTGTGGTTCTCGCCCTGTTGAATCTCTTCTGATAATTGCCTCTTTACTCTTTCTGCCTCGGCTGCTCACCTAGTTAAAACTTTCATCCTCATTCATAAAAAAAAACACATTCCTACCACAAACATCAACGTTAACTCTATTTACATCAATATTCATAATACATTAAAATTTCAAAATTAAATTGTAGCATAAATTTCAGTATCATAAAATTTCAAGATTAAATTTGTCATCATTTTAATTTGCATTCAGAATTAAAATCCTTGTAGGATGCATACTAATTAAATAAACAAGATCTGCAGACCTGAGTCTGGATAAAAGGGAGTATCTCCCACCCCTTTACGTTAATTAAACAGGTTAGTCTAATTGAGCTCAAAGACAGACCCAAATTTTCATCATAATCAAAAACATAAACTGCTAAATACTCCTTTCTACTTATACAAGAAAATTTCCCCTTATAATTAAAAATTTGTTGTTTATACAAATTTACTACTGTCTATTTTATCAAACAAATTATAAAAATATCCAACACACATCAAAATATTAAAGTTCGAACAAAATTGTATAATTTACCTGAAGGTTACTGCCCTCGTGGCTTCAATGTACATCGTCCTTGCTAATTTCAGCATTCCAACTGGGTTATGTTTACGGCTTCAGATTCTGACCGCTTTTAAAATTTCTCTACCCCACCATTCGTCTAACAGGTCTCAGGGCTTTTCAAGAACGCATCTGTGTACATCTAAATCTTGTTTTGTGGATCCAATCACGTTTACGAATAACATTTGATTATTAACACCCCCGAAAAATAGCACTGAAATTCATAATTCTTTCCCGCTATACCCAAAACTGCCTACTTTTGTTTATTCATTTATCGTTACAAATTTGGATAATTGATACAGTAATACTCGCAAATATAACTAGACTTTATTACCTTGTATTTTCTTTTCTAAGTGCACTAATGCATAATAACTTGTATCGTAGCACGTAAAGAGCAAACTGTTTTAAAGTATTCAATAATCACAAAATATAAGAGCAAACTGTTTAAAGTATTGAATTAAAATCGAAAATCTAAGAGAGCGAAACACCTATAATCACGGGTTTATATAATAGCTTGCCTGCACGTCGGTTTTGTCCCGCGACGGCCAGTTTTTAGAATTTCGCATTCTCTGTTCCCTTCTCGACAGTCCGGCACAGCGATTCTACTAAATTTTTGCACTCGTGCCAGTTAAATCTAAGAAATTTTCACACGGCTCGCAAACACGTCCGAGAACAACTAATTAATTTTGTATAGAAATTGTTGTGTTTTCACCTCTCATATCTGCAACTTATGTCAACCAATCGTTTCCTCGTGACGTTGCTCAAATCACGCCTTTTATTAGCTGTGTCTCTGCCTTGCGCATTTTATCTGTCTTTTTCTAACTTGGTCCTAGTGTTGCAAATCGATACTCTTTACTATCGGTTATTTCAGTTCAGGTGGATTCATATGTTAATATAAGCTACGGTTTATCCGACCGTTTGCAATATACGCAGAATTTTCATGTTTATCAGCTCGAATTTATTAGAATTTGACATTTAAAAATACGCAGGTGTTCAATCGTAATATTTTAAATAACACTTCTACGATTTGAATATTCCACGTATTCTAACTTTCTAGATATATTTGTATGCTAGCAACGCGTCTCATATTTGGTATTATTGGGTTTTTAAAAGCTTTTATGCATATAATACCTTAATAATCGTTCAATTAACTCCAATTAAAATAATTATGAATGGCATTGACTTCTACTCTTTAATTTTTAGCGAATACTAATTTAATATTAATTATTATTTGTACATTTTGTTTAATACTCGTTACTTAAAAATTGAAAAAGTTAATATAAATTTTGCACGTAATTTCTATTTGTTTCTTTATACTTAGAATAATTAAATTACATACAAGTTGAGCATTTTAATACTGCTTCTTTTTATAGAAAGCGTCTAGTGAATAATTTAAATCCCTTATTTTTAATGAAACGAATAAATTTTTATGCTCCGCGGTTTTAATAACGCGTATTATCTAATAAAATTCTATACAAACCCTACATTCTAATTGAATGATTTAAATCTTTACACTAGGCCTTTAATTACGCGTACTTTTTCCCAAAGCTTCCTTATACACGGTGATTAAAATTATTTGATGTAATTAATTAATTTTTTACCCTGGTCTCAAATTTGAGTAATATATATATATATATATATATATATATATATATATATTCTCCCACGCTTAGTAGTGTTGGAGTTTTCTACACGATGGCGATGTTGTTTTTCCTTGCCATAGTACAAAGGTTCCTTCGAACTTATATCACTGTAATTGCTTTGATTACTTCTAAAGATGGTTAGAAACTAGTCTACTTTGACGAGGCTCTACGAAAGCCCAAACAGGTCAATGGACGTTTCTTTCCTTATGACGTAATAGGGTTATTGTTTTGTTAATGGCTATACAACTAGCTCGTTTTGTATTCGTAAATATGCCTTTATTATTTCCATAAAGGTTTATTTACAGATACATCTTAGTAATGTTTCGTTGTACACACATTTTTCAGGTCGCAAAGCCTAAATCATCATTTCAAATGGAGCTAGCAATTGAAAGATGAAAAATATAAAGTTTCTAACAGGATTCGAACCTCTATCTTTGGCATTGAGCACTGATGCCAACCAATTGATTTGGATTTGTATATCCTTCCGATTGTAAACACTTTTCCGGATGGCGCAATTCATTTGCGCATCAGCTTGATTTGAAATAATTATTTAGGTTCTGCATAAAAGTATTTGATCACTATTACCAGCAATAGGCCGTGAAGGTTAAGAGGTTGGTCCAAATCTACATGCTAATTTTAATTCAGGGTCTTTAATAAAACGAGTCGTTGTTAAGTAAGCTCTGGATATTTATGGGTATTGTCTGAAATGATACGTCTGTTTCGCTTTGATGCCGGATCTTTTGGTCGTAGCGTTTAGAGGTATTAAACGGTTTTGCTCAATAATATTATACGGATAGTAGCATGATTCAGTATAATGTCTGTCGTTGAAGAGACACTTGAAGCAATGACAGACCAATCAATAGTAACACTTTATAATTACTGAACTTTATAGGAAAATTATATTTACTACACTCCATCGAGGTTGCGCTTTCCCATAATTACGTGCTCAAGTATAAGGTTCACAGTTTGCAATTATTTATGTATAATCCTAAAGCTTAGAATTAGTTTACAACCTTTAATCGCTGGTAGGGCCTGTCCACTATAATTATTAATGCATGAATTAACTTCCACTGAATGCCTCGTAATATTTATGAGGCTTATTCCCTTACTGCTTTATTTCTTCGTGAAAAACCCTGCAGTCTAAATAAGTAATATGTGCAATAAACTCACATTAATTAAGCGTTACTCGTGTGATAATATAACATGGAAGATATGACAATGGTTCTTACTACGTGGTGGTTAGAGAGTAAATGGTTACTGCATGCTACTTAATTTGAACACGTTCATCTATTTGATGTCCTTCATCATTGTATCATCATTAAATGGTGTACAGATCATAGCTTCCGCAAGGTCTGTAGTCGGTCGTGTGTAAATTCATAATTTATAACCTCTCAAGCTCAACTGAGCATATAGTATTTATCGTGACAGATGCTATAAGGTATCTTTCAGCATGCTCTTTCAATTTTATTTTCTGCCTGAAGAGCTAGTAACTCAAATACGTAATGGTATATTACAAGCTATTCACAGCTATTATTTTTAATTGAAACTCTTTCTGGAAGCTAAATTGGGAGTACAAAGGCTAACTATCGAAATTAGCATATAGATGCTACTCGCACAGAATAATTTAATTTTTACTGGAAGTCGCATACTTTGGATTCAAAATACTGAAATATAAATAAATATTAAATATTGTGCAGCTCCACACTTCTCTAGCAGCTTTAAGAAATTAAATTTTATCTACAAGCGAGCTAAACATTTACCGTTAAAGTATTTATAGAACGTGCGTAGAGTTAAATCAGAAACTTTATGAAGAGAAAGTTACATTTTTGTGATGTATATTAAATCTAATCCACAATAAAATAAATCGTCGTTGATTTTTACTTTACCTATCGAGAATTCTTATGTAACTGTAACAAGCCCAGGGTAAGGTTAGGATGGAAAATGGCTTTTAGTAAAAGAAAACTCTTAAGACTTTTTAGCTAACTGAGTTTTTACCCACGGTCGCATGAGATTGGGTCAATGGGTTTATTAAAGTTGGAAAACAAAATAATGGACGCCACCTAAATTTTTTTTAATGCAACTGACAGAATCAATTTGCGAGAAAAGGAAAATTCGGAAACCTAGATTATCGCTAACTACTTAAACTACAAGGTTTGATTGTCACAAATATGTTACTTACATCTGGTCGTCTTCTTCACTGAACTAACGATGCCTAGGGTGGCTCTGAAACATAAATACTACCAACATAGCAGTGGCGTAACTACGATTTTTGGGACCCCCCGCAAAAATTTTAAAGTGGGCTCTCTTTAAAATGTATTACTTTTACTGGCTTATATTTAGCCATATTTTTAAATTATAGTACATGTAGAGAAGGAAGCAGTATAGAATTAAATACATATACTATATTAATCAAGTGCTTTATTAATTATAAAACCAAATTACATAAATTCAAACTTATAAGTTAATTAATATTAAATCTACATATTTATACGCCGCACAAAATTATTTACACCTAAAAATTTGATACAGTAAAAAAACCTATGAGCTAGCAGACATTCCAAATCAAATTCAAAATTTTGTTTTTCTTGCATGTTTTGCTGCAAACGCGTTTATTGTATCCTCTATATTCATATTTTTGGCAGTGTCATGTTCTACTGCTAAGAGGATAAATCGTCTAATCTATCTTGTGAAGTGCGGTTCCTAAGATAATTTTAATAATTTTAATTTTGAGAAAGATCTCTCCGCACTTGCAACGCTAACGGGTAAAGTTAGGTATAACATTAAGGCTGTTATGGTGTTTGGAAAACTGCTAGAACCTGTAGATTTGGAAAGTACTAGATATTCTAAAATTGTAAGATACCGTTAACATTTTTAATTCATCACAAATAAGTCTATTATTTTGAGTGTAGTAAGTTCTATACCTATAGCATCATTTAAATCTTTGTAGTAAAATTTTGCAATTGTTTTGCCTTAGATAAAATATCGTCTGCAGTTAAATTCAAAAATACATTAGGTTCTAAGAAATTAAACTTTTCGTTTACATGAAAAAGCGATTTAAAACGATTCGACAGCTGTGAAATTATAATATCCATTACGCGATAAAATACATTTATTTTAAATTTAAATTCTTCATCATTAAATCGATAATCATTGGATAATTCATCGTAATGCTTTTTATTTTTGGTTGCCTTTTTTATAAATTCGGTTTAATATTCCATTGCCCTGCAACTTTCGCTGCTTCCTCCTTGATGTTGGAATAGTTATTTCTTGTTTCCTTGAAAATTTTAAAGTTTTTGAAATAAGAGAGTTATCTGATTAATATTCGCCTTTTCACTCTGAGCAGTTTGTGAGAGCTTGTTAAGCTCTTCTAGAATTTGACTTAAAAAACACTTAAAAAATAAAATTAAAATTATCCATGCTAGTTAATATTTGCTTTGCGTCATTTCGTTCATCTGTTTTTTGATATCATAATAATTTTATTAAGAGACATTACTATATCTTTATACCGAATTCTTATGGCAGCTAAAGATTTTACTCGATTCGCCCAACGTGTCGGATTTAAGCGTTTCAATTGTGTGAAATTTTCTTTAAAACAGAAAGCCAATTCCATCTTACTATACTATTAGCAAAAATGTATATATGTTTTCTAAAAGTAGAAAAAACGATTCTATTTCTTTTATACCTTTAACGGCATCATTTATGACTAGATTTAAGTTATGGGCACTACAGTGCATATATAAGGCTGCAGGCTCTATGTTTAAAATTCTCTTTTGCACGCCAGAATACGTACCGCTCATAACGTTAGCTCCATCGTAGCCCTGCCTCTACATTTATTTATATCTAATTGCATGTTGGTTAAATTGCTTAATATAGTATTACATAGTCCTTCAGCAGATTGGGACTCTACTTTTGTAAAACCCACAAAAGTTTCACAAATATCTATTTTGGTTACCTCTCCCAAGCTGTCTTTTTAAAATCAATATATCTTACAATTTTACTTAATTGATCAATCTTAGTTATATCCTGTGTAGTGTCTATTATGATTGAGAAAAAGGAGCGGATCTAATTTTATTTAATAAAATATTTTTAAGTGTGCGCTTAAAGTATTAATAATATCGTTTTGAATTTTTGGGAAAGATATTTAATTGAACCTTTGGGTCGTTCAAGCACTTTTTGTAATATAGGATCATAGTTACTAATTAAATGAACTAAACTTAAGAAATTACCGTTGTAACTGTCTTTTGAATCAGAAAACTTTCTCTATGTCCTCGAAATGACAGCATGCGCTGGGATAGTGTTAAAGTAACATTGAAAAGTCTGTGTAAAACATTTTCCAAAATTCAGTTTCTTGTTTTAATAGTAGAGTATCTTTCTTATCTATGGTATAATTTTTTTCCACATATCGTAAATAAAACAACAAGTTAAATGAGATTGAGCAAGCAAATGCTCTTTAATTTTTTGATAAACCCTGCCAATCATTAATTCCGGTCGTCCAACTTGACCTTACTGAAGCAAACAGCCAACATGGTTGACAATAAACACAATTTTTAATTTAGAATAACACAACCACCCATTTGAATTGTGTGGTAAGTTTAACGTATTGCTTTTATTTTCGCTTGCAGTTATTAAGTAATAATAGTGAACTGAAAAACTTCTATTTTTATTATCTTTAGGAAACGCACCATCTGGTCTACACAATCCGTAATTAATTATTTCTTTTCTTAAATTGTCATGTTGTAAAACATTGATTTTTAAAAATGTGCAAAATCGGTTGGATATTCTTTCGTCAGATCCATAGATAGTTCATTAAGTGAAAAGTACTACTCACATTTACCTCTGTAATTGTAGTGGTATCTAGTTCCAAATTTCTATCGGGCCGTCATTATGTGATGTACTTGCGCCCTGGGTGAGAGTTTTAAAATTGTTGACGACTGCTGTTCGTCTGTAGCGGAACTAGTAGATGCTACTGTCGAAAGCCCAATTTCTTTCATAGATTGTTCTTGTTTTCGGACTCTTTAGAAGTAAAAAGGAACTTATTTTTGGAATCTTGCTCTTTGATTCTTCCAATAGTTTCCTTTTCGTTTTTGCAGCGCCGCTTGTAGTGCTCATTGTATATTATTTCCTGCAATTTTGAATGAAATTAATTATAATGTAATTAGATAAGTAATAATTATTTAAAAGCCTTTTGAAATTACAAATAACACATACATACTTTGCTTTAAATGCTTTAATTAACAAAATATAAATGATTTTATTGAATGCTTAAAGATTTATTTATATGTATTTCTCAGCGCGACTTCAACTATGATCAAATCAATAGTAGTTTAATAAAAATAGATATAAATACTTACGTTTAAATATGAAAGACCTCCTGTAATACGAACACAACACTATTGAGTAAAACGTACTGGAATGCTTTTTACTTCCTTTCCGTTATATATAATGCAGCTAATGCAAATACGTTGCAACCAGCTGACTAGAAACCACAAAATGAATTTCTTTCTAGTATTATATTTCTAGAAAGCGAAGGTTACTAAGCTACCTGCCATCCTGTGAATCTGTACTGTACAGACAATAGCCCTTTTATTCCTATTTAAAATCCCACAAACCAAACTAACCCTACTATACGTCGTTTAATAATGCTTTACCACTTTATACAACTTATCACTTAAGAATAATATAGACATCTTTGTTATTAAAGTTTACAGTCTCTTTCATCTGTTTATTAACCCTTACAAAATAGGACAGAACGGATAGAAAGAAGAAAGGATGCAGGCTGCAGGTGGTGTTCAGTATTTATCTTAATTATTATTTCTTGTATTTCAGCAGTTCCTAGTAGTAACATCAAGAAAACGTTCGTTAACCTGCGGTTTCTGAATTATCTGCAATATTTTCTTGACCGTTTCTTACCTGCCAAATACGTTGAAGATGAATAAGTTGAGTTTATTATCGTTTGGGCCTTCTTGCACTTGGGGCCCCCCCGCATAGCGGGGGCTGGCAGGGGTGTAGTTACGCCACTGCAACATAGATACCCTATACATCTTACGAACCAGTAAAAGCATGAAATCTTTGTTTTAGTTTCGATTACTTTTCATTGTATCATGGTAACATCCGTGTAAGTTTAACCTTTCAAATACCTAATAAACTTTGAAGAAGTTTAATGATTGTAGAGTAATGAACTAAAGTCAAAAATAATTCTATATTCTTTTTTAAGATAAGTAATGAACATTTTAAATTATAAGTGTACTTAATAAAAAAATAAAATTCTTATAAATGTAGTTTCTTGAATTGGATACTTAACTTTTGGACATTATTTGTTATAATTAATAATCTGGGGTAGCGCTACTAAGACTTTACAGTTCTTTAAAAAATTTACTTAACTTGTGGCAAAAAAATTTTTAATTACTTAATTAATCTGAGTTTAAACTTCACTTTTCTGGACTAAGGCCCTATTATATCAACATGTTGGTATTTTGAATTGTGGTTAACAAGATAACTGTTAAACATGTAGCAAACAAGTTATGATTATTTGTCTGCATATTTTACAATTGTCTTATATACATCCGGTAAGGTACAATTTCCAAGGTTGAACACATCATTAATTACAAAAAATTGTTGTACTCCTTGTAACCTTACATTTTAGAAGAATAAGCTTTTAGCAAATTAATTAACAAAATTATTTGTGACGACCCTTAACGAATTGTATACAACTACATGAGGTAGCTACAAGCTTCAAAAAAGAATTCATTACATACATGGATACGTAGTGACCTTTGCAACGGCAGCCTTATTTTAGAAACTTAAACAGTCTTACCCATGGCGGCAATGACCTATAACCTTCAAATGACAAGTCGTTCATCAACTAAACACGCCAGGTGTAGCTGCATAGCAGAAATCCAATATATTTGTTCAACAAAATTGCTTACGCATTTATATTTTAAACAAGTTCCATAAAATTTGCTTGAACCAAACCAAATTGAATATGATCAAGATAACCTAAAGTTGTATCGGAGTTGCACTGTAATAAATTTCATAATTAATTTTACTATAATTACACATTCAAACAAACCGTCGCCAAGATGAGTTTGTACACTACACATACATACAAGTTGTCCCAGACAACTTTTAAATAACTGTGCCTTTATTACGACGTCTCTGCCAGGAAAACTTAATTTTCCGCACCATCTTGAGGGTTTTTTTTAACACACCAAGTGACCTTTCTGTTCAACGAGGAAACGAAAAGTGACTATCTGTCACGAATCGTCGGAACAACTTGAAAATCTTAGATACTACAAAGAAGTAGGAGCACGCGAATAAGTTTGTATACACGTTATCAGTAAGGACGACGTGATACGTAGTAGATTGTAATTCTAATTGAAATTGTAGTATGCCTTAAAGTTTGTTGGGTTTTAAAAATGCAAAGTCGAATAAATCAATAATATAAACGTTGTTGAATAAAGACTAAAATACTAGATGCATAGCGGTAACGTCAACAAATAAATTTGCAGGAAAATTTAAATGATACATTTTGATCAGAAATCGGTTTTTTAAAACAAGAGAACGTTTAATTTTACTAAACGTTCTCCAACGGCAATCAATTACGGAAACTTTTCATCAACCCCGAAATAAGCCAACATAGGCTGTAGGATCTTTAAAAATTAGTGTTTTAGATCTACAGATTAGTCCACGATAAAAACATTGATAAGCGGCTAAAGGTGTAGATGAAGTACTCCTAGGGAAAACAAAATTAGCTAGAGCTTGGTACCTGCAAAGGTATGGGATAGGGAGGTTTTCTTTTGTCAAAAAGACAGAAAGAGAAAACTTTGAACGTCACCGTACCCATAAGGAATGTCTCAAGAAACAAACAAGAGAGAGTACGAGCTCTCTCGACCACTGTAATTGTTTACGTCAACTGCGATAGAAAACAATTTAAAAAGGAAACAAAAATTCTTACTTTAACCTTTGGGAACGTATCGTTAAACTCTACCACTAATTCTACACCGGTATTGAAAATCTTTAAAACACAAAACTTAAGGCAAGCACTTTAATGTTTGTATAATTAAGTAATGACTCGAAGGGCGCCTTTAGGTGAATTGGGTGTACTTTCTCTTTAATAGCTTTTAGTTGGAGATTTCATTGTAGATACATTCGAAAATTCGCTAAGTACCTAAGACGACTTGTAATCATAGAAAAATTAGTAAATTTTAGGTATTTATTGATATCCTTGAGTAAAATAAAAGCAAAAGTAGTGTGCGCCACGCATTATGTAATTATGAGATCTATCGGAAATTAACAAACGTTATCCATTTATAGACAATAAATTCAATCAATATCATTACCGAGTCAATAACAAATGTAATAGTTCTTCTACTTGTTTACGGTTGGAAACTAAATTTACATATTGTTTGCTTGCTGCGTCCGATTTCTCAACAGGAGGACTTATCCGTATGATAAGCTGGTTTTGTGTATTGTAAACTACAGCTTTACACGGTAAATCTTCCATACTTTGTAGACTGTGGGAAAATGTCAAAAATATAAAGTTTATCATTACTCTACACATTCGGCGACTATAGCCAGTACCACTGAACGACTTATCAGAACAGTTAAAGGTATGTTTTACAGGAGATTATATTTATAAGGAAGCTATAAATGGCAGGTTTAAAAAATTATGTTTCGAATTACAATCATACCCTGGACCAATTACATCATCATGATTTTCAATTAACGGTAACCAATTTCATCTTTTAAAGGTTCAAATACACTCCGTAACAATTCATGTTTTGGTTGATATAAACTTTTAGAAAACATACACATTCTTATGTAATATTAAAGATATTAAAGCATTGGTCATGTCACAACTTGACGATCTGACGAAGATCGCTCGTATTTCAATTTCTTGCTTTGAAGTCTCCATGTTATTTCGAGCGTGTACCTGCTTTTGCTGCTGTTTGCGGTGCTAGCTTAACGTCTTTTTCGGTATGTTATATTTTTTGCTGATGGAGTAAATACTTGATTTACCGAGCTTTTTCTAAAGTTTCTTTACTGTATCCATGAGGCGGGACTGTCAGTAATATTTGGAAACTTCGGACTATCCACAAGGTAACATCTACAAAATTCTCTAGTGAATAAAATAGTACTGGGAATGATAAAAGATGAGAACAATGGACGGATTATGACCAACTTAATGGAGTTGAGATCTAAAATGCATGCGACAAAGGTTTTAAAATAAAGGAAGAGAAGGAAGCTGAACGTTTGCGTATAGAGGAAGATATTTCTGCACCACCAACAGCTCTCTTTAATTTGGGCGTGACTAGCAAAGTCAAAAGAATTAAAAAATCAGTGAATCATTGATCTTGTATACTATAACATACGTATTTTTAATATTGCTAGTACGAATATTGGTTTTATATAATCTGAATTAACATAAACCTATATTGATTGCTTGAAACACATGTAATTTTCATTTGCTGTTCGATTATCAACCAGAAAACAAGTTGTTTTGCAACGTTCGTTTTCTTGATGCAAATTTCCGGCACGCATTATTTAGCGTGCTTCCTGCGGGGGACGCGTTGATCCCTGGAGCTGCGTTTCTTTTGGGGAACTGCGAAGTCCAATGCGCTCCGCTTGGCCGTAAGCTGGCCTGTTCGCTGAGGCGGACCAGCGACAGCTTTCCCCCCGATGTCAGGAACTCGAGGGTGAGTCCTTCTTTTTTTTTCTTTGTATCCGCTTCTTACCGCGGAACAAGAACGCCTGTGATGTTACCGTTCTAAAATGACATTTCCAAATTTGATTTTTTTTTATATATGAAAATTATTAAACGATTTTGGTATTTACTGTTTTTTGTTTGACTAATACTATACATGTTTGTAAATTTAGTTTAAGTTTACTTTTACGATGGTTTAGAGCTGTGGTTTTTAGGGTTGAGTATGTTTCTTTTCTCTTTTTTTCTTACTAACCACTGTCAGGGGTTATTACCTAAAAATTACAGCTCGCCATTTTCATGGGTAATTTTTTTTTATGTTTAAGGGGTGTTTATAATGTATATATAAATTGGGGATGTTGACTTTTTTTGGGGTTGGGTTTCGGGAGTACTGTTTTTGTATATATGTATTGGTTTTAATTATAAGTTCTTTCTTTTCTGTTGTATGTTTTGTTCTGTGTGTGAATGAGTGAGTGTTTTTATATTTTTTTGTTGTTATTTTTTTTCAGGCTCTCCTTTACTTATAGGTATAAGACCCCGCCCACTCGCCGCCTGAGCCCGGACTTACTTACTTTCTTTCTCTTTCTTTTTTTCCTTTTTTTTATGTTACGTCAATGTAGGTAGCAATTCTACAATACATAATATAATGATTAAATATTTACAATTCTCAAAATTTTCCCCTTTTCAGAATATTTACATATACCAGATTTATGATATTTGAAGCCTGCAAAACTATCTTTTTACTTATTTTCAGGGGCCTTTGAACGTTCCAAAATGCCTATTACCCTTGTCATAAATTGATCAATAAACCTACTATGTTTTGTTGACTCTTACAGATAAAAAAATGATAAATATTGATTTAAACACAGTTTTCAATAATAAATTGTAACAAGATTGCTAAACTGGAATGGTTCTGTAGTTCCTTCCCAGCCTGTGATCTGCATCACCATGAGTTGTTTCGTTGAAAGTCAAATTTAGAAGTCGACATCAAACCAAAATCCAGATCCAAATTACAAGTAGGTTTAGAGTCCAATTTTAAATATCGGTGTGAGAACAACTTCGATGTAGATATTAAAATCCCATTTAAATGTAGTTATTTAAGACAATTTCAATCTTGGTATTATAACATTTTCCATATCGGTATTAAAATAGTTTAATATCCAATTTAAATATCAGTATTAAGAGCCCATTTAAATATCAGTATTAAAATCCCAGTATTAAAAGCCCTGTTTTATTAATGTTAGAAATGGATTTTTAATTACGTCGTTATTACTTACGTCTATAATAGATCGGCTTATTCGTTGCACAAATTCGTACACTTTTCAAAATGATATCACTTTAATTTTTGTTTCACTGGTTACGTAAAATAATTAGTACTTTCGAATATAGTCGTAGTCCAGTTTGAATGTACACTAACTCGTCACTTTATCCTTATCGTATTTAAAGGCGTATCTCCACCTGCTTTTCATTGGTTCATTCACGTGCTGGGACGAGACTTTTACCTTTATCTTGTGTACTTCGGGATTTTCACCAATTATTTAGTTCAAATTATCGAATGCATGACTGGTTCGTCACGTAATACTCTAACATATCATGGTTTTATTTGAGAAATTCCAACAATTACCTTTTATTAAGTCACGTATTCAATGTTTGTTATTTATTATTCTCTAAACTGAATAATCTGGCGCTTGTTTATTTCTACATAATATTCGATTTTTGAACAAATGTGAACTATTCCTGTGACGTACGATTTTTTTATAATGCATAATTTAGATTGCGTGTACGATGATATTTTTAACGCAATTGTTAAATATTTGTAAAACCAATTTATATAGGTTTTTCGTTGATTTAATTTTGATGCATTTTGTGCGTTTTCAAATCTTATCTTAACTTATAAACTACTTTTGGATACTTGTATGTTCTTATGTATTTAATCCCGCGTATTTTATATACAGTGTGCTCTCAATTAACAATATGTATAATGTCCGATTTACTCTTATAATATCTGAAATTATGTGTTTTTATTAAACTGGAAGTTGTTTTTCTTTATTCTACTACCTCTGTGACTTAACCTACCCCTAAACTACCCTATAACTATAGCAATATATATATATATATATATATATATATATATATAAAAATTTTCTTTTCTTGGGAAATAGGTCATTTATTAAAACATTTATTCTTCTCATTTAAATAATATGTAATACTAAACATAACGCGTTTCGGTTATCATAAACCTTGGTCACATGTAATTTAAATTTTCTGTAAAATTCTAAAATATCTTAAACTATTAAAATGTATTATAATTAAAACTTACTTGGTAACATTATTTTAAATCTATTTGCATGTTGTAAAATCTAATAACTAATAGCTAAACTAATCAATTTTATTTAATATATCCTAGGCAGTTAAACAAGTTATCAATCAACATTAGTGTTATCTGAAGTGATACGAATTTATATTAATTATTCTATACTTTACTTAATAATAAATCTTAATATTTTTATATACAGAGTGAATGTTAGAATAAGTACCTTTTTAAGATGATTTACCATTAAGCAAGAAATCATCTTAAAAAGGTACTTATTCTAACATTCACTGTGTAATAAAACATTTTTATGATTCCTTATTTTCATTTAGGTGGGGGGGGGGGGGGGGAGTGCCAGGAATTGTGGATCAGACTGCGCCAGAATTCCTATATAAAACAGTTAAGCAGAAGTCACGTGAATTTTGAATGTAGAGTTACCTTGGGTGAATGAATGATCTTTCGAACCCTAAGAAATAAATTTTTGGACCTTAGAATTTCCCACGTTAAATCCCATAAGAAAGCCGTTTTTTTGTCTAGAACGAAAATAGCATATCTACTGAGGTAAGTTAGTAATTTGAAATTAACGATTGGCCGTATCGTGTAATAGCACTCTTTTGGCGCCTACTTCAAAGGAAGAGGGTAACAGCTCTTTTAGCGGCCGCTCCAGTGAGAGGCCGCAACGCATATATATATATATATATATATATATATATATATATATTATATTATACCGCCCCCCTTTGGGTTTAAACATATATTAAACCGCCCTACTTTGAGTTCCACCTATATTCTACCCTTTATTTTATAAACTTTTAAAATGTGCACACCTAATGCACGCCCCGTACTTGCACCGTTTGGTTGGTTCTTTAATTAATTATTTATTGCAATGCCTCGACTATTTAAGCTCTTAATCTCAGGGTGTTCAAGCTACTTATAGTGGGTTCCGTTATAAGTAGATGTGCTACGTCCAACCAAAGTGCACTCTTTTGTTTTACTACTAAAATTGATACTCTACTTTTGTATATGCCAAAATTTCTAATAAGATCAAAGTTGCTTTGTGCCAAAGTAAATTACTACCAAAATTTGTATGACTATTTTTGACGTATTAAAGATATATTTAAACACTCACCTGGTCTATACTCCGTTGATGCCTTCCTGAATGCTGGCTCAAAATCCTTATCACCGTATGCGTCTTCACAATGATGTTCTTGAATTTTCGTGCCGCTTCCAGGTGTCCTTGAATTTTAACTGCTCCCCAATACCTGAAATGATTAACCCAAATTTAGAATTTAGAAAAATCAGTGCTACAACTTCCCTTGTGCTAATCTCCGTTTCGAATCCTTGTTTTCTCTATAAATCCGTCCGCTTCTCCGTATCTAATCCCAATCTACTCGTTCCTATTTCTTTTTGCTCAATGCTCCTGCTACCTATAAACCGCTCTCCAATATCCAACTTCTTTCTATGTATATTCACTCCCGATGTCCTGCTACCTTTTAAACCGCTCTCCAATATCCAACTTCTTTCTATGTATATCCACTCCCGATGTCCTGCTACCTTTTAAACCGCTCTCCAATATCACTTCAAATCTATATAACCACTCTCGATGACCTGCTACCTTTAAACCACTCTCCAAATCCAATAATTTACCGTCGCACAATCACTACTATTCACTTTATATTTCCGATGCTTGTTTTTTTACCACTTTATTTAATTGAAACTCCTTTTACAACAACTACTTTTATTTACTTTTAAAATATTTTGATACAAATTAGCACAGTTATGAAAACACGTCTTTTTACAAAATTGGTTCGAAAATAATCTGCCTTGTTTACTCTCTAAGGCGACCATGTTAACTCTCTTAGCCTACTACATCTCAAAGTTCATAACAAATAACTACGTTCGTGTCGCACATACCATAGTTCATGTCTTTTATACAATTTCATAATCACCTTAAATTCTAATATATGTCCTAAATCTTTACATTCCACCAATCACATTTTACGTTGTTATAACTAATAATTTTGAGTTTACAAATATTGTCCAAAAGTTGATTCTACATAAAATGAAACCAAAATAAATTACACTTGACCCTGGATGCATGTTGATAGTGAACATTCATAGACGCATCCGGCTTTTGGACGGCAAATGTACTTTCAAAGGCCTTTTAAAATTCAAACTCGGTATAAACCCTTGAGCACTGCACATCTTACTACGCCACTTAGTCATTTTAAAATTACCTTTTGGCACTTAATTTCAACTACTATACTTGAATGGTATTTTAGTATACATAAAATACGGCAAACATACATTTTTAAGTTTGTGTGATCAAATATGTGGATTATTTTGTTTGGCATATACTACCTTGTACTAAACAACCCTTATAACTCTTAGTAGCTCCTTAGACATTATATTGGCCCCACTGATTTTGAATGAAATTGGAAATTGCGTCGGCTTTACTCTTTCCTGGTGTGCATAATTTCTAGTTTTATTTAAAATCAAACCCCCTCTTACCTTTCTACACAAACCCCTTTTCGGATTCCTACATATTTTAATTATTCAACCCCTATTTTTAATTCTCAACATGTCTGTCTAACTATGCTACATACTAACCTACCTTATAAACTAAAACAAAACTAAACTTTCCGTCGCATGAACTATATAACAACTATTCTACTAAACCCTCTTCCTGTACAACCTTATATGGGTATAGATTTTCCAAGTGAAAACGCCCACGATATTCCCCTGTCATAGTAGCTAATTCAAATGTATTTCCTTCCGCCAAAATACGCGTAATCTTGTACGGCCCTTCATAAGGAAACAACAACTTCGCGCAAATGTTCCTGTCGCGGTTCGAAACTCTTAACCTTTTCACAACCACCATATCTCCTATTTCAAAAGTTGTCCTTTTTTTGATCCTGCTACACCTTCGCTCGATATCCCTACGCTGCATCCTTTCGATCCTACGTCTAACACTACCCAACAACTCTGTGATGTCTTGGACCTCGACTTCTTCCCTCCATGGCCTAGCTGGTATAATCCTCCGAATCAATGTTATCGGACACGTTTTTGTAACTGAACTCGGTACACAATTCATGAAATTTTCAATCTGCGGCAGATATCTAACCCATCTATTATGGTGCTCTTGCGTTGCTAACCGTAGATATTTTATTACCTCCCGTATATATCGTTCGCATGGATTTGCTTTCGGATGCCGTATACTGCTAAATGACACCTTAATGTGCGCTCGATTTAACCCGTTCCTAAATCTTTGGTTGTTAAAATAAGTTGCGTTGTCTACCAAAATCCTTTCCATTCTCCCTACCTGGCTTCCAAATTCTTTAATCGACTGTAAAGCATGCACCGTGTTGCTTCGCCTTGCCGGAAATAATTTAACAAATTTTGAAAAACGTCCACCATTACTAATATGTGCCGATACCCCTGTTCACTCGTAATCAGGTTGCTTAAGTAATCAATAGCTACCAATTCCAACGGTCCGCTCACGTTCACACTCATCGGTACATTCTGCAACACCCCGTTCTTGTCTTTCCCTAAGATACAAATTTTGCAACGATTAATCCTTTCCTTAACCACTGTGATATCGTTCCGTGCATAAAACGCCTCCCTGAATACCAAAAATGTTTTTCTTATGCCTATATGTCCAAAATTTAAATGAATTTCATCTATAATTTCCACAGCCGCGTCTCTGGATACCACTACCAGCTCTGCCTCACCTATCCTTTTTACTACGAACTGCCCGACGATGGTAAATCCACGGTACTCCTCCACATTTTCGCTTGTTAATCTCTCGCGGATCGAGCTCACCTCACTGTGCCTTTGCGTTTCCATAAGCTTGGTGTTTGTCCACCGACCAACATCCCTGAACTCCTGCAAAGCAACTAAACAATCCTTCACGTCTTTATTCTCTTCCACTTGCGGTCTGCTTAGAAAATCCGCCGTCACATTCTCCTTGCCTGGTTTGTGCTTGATTTCAAAATCGTATTCCTGTAATACTAACGCCCATCTGTACAACCTGTTGTTTAGAAACTCCTTTTTCTTCATAAATGTTACCACCGTGTTGTCGGATTCTATTAAAAATTTGTTACCTAGCAGATAAAAACGCAACTTTTTCACTGCATATACTATAGCCAACATTTCCTTCTCTGCCGTTGCATATCTGGTTTCGCAGTCTTTTAATACCCTCGAAATAAATACAATTGGTACCTCAGCTCCGTCCTGGATCTGCGCAAACTCAGCCCCTATCGCATATTTCGACGCATCCGTTCTTAAAATAAATTCGTCTTTGAAATTTGGATATTTTAATGACAACTCTTTATAAAATGCACTTTTTAAATCCTGGAACGCCTTCTCTCGATCAGCAGTCCATTTCCATCTTTCATTTTTCTTCAATAAACTCACCAACGGCCCACACACCTCAGAATATCGCGGTATAAATCGTTTATAATAATTTAGAACCCCTAAAAATCCTCGTAATCCTCTCACGTTCTTTGGTTGAGCAATCTTTTCAACTCGTCCAACCTTTTATTACAAATTTTCATCCCATTCTCACTGATTTCAAACCCTAAATATGTAACTTTGTTCTTGAACAACTCGCATTTCTCCACGTTCAACTTCAAACCCCCTTCGTCCAGCCTCTCTGGATCACCTTTTCTAAATGCTCCAGGTGTTCTTGTTCGTTCCTTGAAAAAATCAACAAATCATCCACATAGTGCGAACAGAAACATTCATACTCGTTAAACAGCTTCTGCATGGCCCTTACAAGTGCTGCGGAAGAACTACTTAACCCAAACGGAACTACAGAAAACATGTAAATCTCTCCTTCAATACTAAACCCTGTAAACTTCTTACTGTCTTCATGCAACGGAATTAACCAAAATGAATTTTTAAGTCTAATTTACTGAAAACTTCATCTCGTACACTTTGTACAACAAATTATCCAACCCCTGCGGTTGTTCATACTGCGGTTTCGTAATCGAATTCAACTTTCTCGCATCCAAACAAATCCTTATATCCCTTTTATTGGGTTTAGGAACAATAACTACCGGGTTCACATATTGAGTTTTCGCTGGTTCTATTATTCCATCTCGTAACATATTGTTAATCTCGGCTTTAACCCTATTTCTAATAGCAAACGGAATTGGATACACCTTTGTATTAAACCCGTTGTCTTCCGTGACCTCTAACTTATGCATATATCGCCTCGCCAATCTTGGCTCTTCATTAAATAACCCTACATATTTATTAAATAATTCTTCTAGCTTCGCCTTTATCTCACTACTCACTTTTCCAATCTGTTCATCCTTAATTAATCTCATAAACATATTACATAATCGTACTTTAACCTGTCTATAATCACTTGTCCTATCCATTCCTAATCCCGACTTATCTATATTATCTCCATTCCTATATTCCTCACTAACCGTAGACACCATCCATAACTTATCTTTATCAAAATTCGAATCGACCTATCCTTACCATCTATATTCAATCCAAAATCCTCTATAAAATCCATTCCTAATATGAAATCTATATGCAACCCCTTTGTAATTAAAAATTCTGCCTCTCCTGCATTTTTATCCCTACAAATATCGGTACACGGATGATCCTATAAATCGTTGTTAACTTTTTATTCATAGCCGACCATAAATTAACCCCATCAATCGCTTCTATTCTACCTTTTAAAAGTCAGCATGTTTTATCACCACCTTCTCATCAACCAGCGACAACTGTGAACCACTATCAACTAAAGCAACATATAAACACTCATTTAAACTAATATTAATGAACAAAAGGTTCTTTTTATTCAAATTATAATTATTTAACAACAAGTCTTTTAAACTATAAACCACGTCGACCTTTAATCCTATACATTTATTCTTCCAAAATTTTGCGTTTTTTTTTTTCTGCGGGTGCCTCGTGTATCTGCACCACTTCAATTTGATCCGTGTCCTGAGTCCTTGCGCTGGTCGTTATGTGGTGGACGTTCGCGTCCCTGTCCGTCCGGCTGTATCCGTGCTGGGTTCCTCCTCCCGTCGTCCGGCCGTCATCCGCGTTGTCGTCGTGCGGGTGCCTGTTTTGTCTTTGTAAGTCGTTCTCCCGGTGTTCCCTATTGTAGTATGGTCTCCTGTTTCCGTCGTGTCCCCAGTGATTTCGGTGTCCGTGGTTAAAATAGTCCTGTCGGTAGTTGGGTCGATGTTCGTGATGGAAATTGTCCTGTCTATGGTTGGGTCGCTGTTCGTGGTACATATGTCGTCGGTTGTCATCCCTATAACCCCGGTTTTGATCCCAATAACTAGTCCGTGTTTTTGCCTCCAGTGCCGTTGCCAAATCGAAGTTCCTCATGACGCTTAAAAATTCTCGCAGTGTTTTAACATTATGGACCACAACCATCTTAGTCACTTCCGGCTCCATGTGGCCCGCAAGTAGTAGTACGATGTCGTCCTCGCCCAACTTTGGTGTCAAGTGCTGTGCCTGGTTGAATTTGTCTATTGCATATTCTTCGCGAGTCCCGTGTGTCCGACTGTAGTGTCCCGTAATCAAATTTGTACGTATGTCCGTCTGGTGCGTGTTGCTCCAGAACTGTTCCATAAATAGTCGTCGAAATTCCGCGTATGTGTCGTACTGTCGGCGTATGATATTGTGCCACTTTTCCGCGTTGCCAGTCAATGTCGCCCCTACTATCTGTAACTTAGTTCTTTCATTTTCCGATTCGACGATCTCGTCCAGTCTGTCTAGAAATCCCATCGGCTGTTCTGTCCTCCGTCCTTCAAATTTAGGTAGCGCGTCCCGGTTCAATTTGATGTGCTGTCCGTAGTCCAGTCCAATGCGCCGTCGTTCTAGGTCGTCCAATTTTTCATGTATTTGTCTTACGTCATGTCCTACCCGGTTTTCTACTACAGTGACTTTGTCGTCCAGTTGTGTCTTAGTGTTCAAATTTTGTTCTGTATCGTCTCTAAGGTTTGTCCTAAATTTCTGTAGTTTGTCAAATGTCTTTTGTCGCATGTTTGAATTTCGGAATGTAACGTCGTAAAACCACTGACCATTGTCTCCTCAACTGTCTCTACGCGTGTCTTGATTTCGGTCCGTAGGTCCGTTTTTGTCGCGTTCAAGTCTCCCTGAATCTGTACCCGCGTGTTTTCTATTTTGTCATCTATTCTGTCAATCTTTTCGTGTACCTCAGTCCTTATGTCGTCTTTTACGTTTTGTATTTGCGTGAGTAGATAGTCCTGTGTATTATTCAGTTTGGCCGTCAGTTCCGCGTGTGCCGTCCTAAACTCGTTTCTCAGTTCGATGTGTGAATCTTCAATTCGGTTTGTTAAAGTCGTTTGTAAAGTCGTTATTTTATTAGTTAGATGCGTATTTGCCTCTTTTTGTTCAGTGCGTGAAGTTTTAAAATCGTCTTTTAGACTCATCAGGATTTGTATAAGATCTAAGCTTCCAGTGGTTTCTGCCACCCTAACCTCCGGTGCCGTCGCCTGGTCCGTGTCCATGTCTGTCGCCTCCGGGTCAGTCTGCCTTGCCTCCGTCTCCTGGATGTCTCCTCCTGCGTCTAATTCTATGTCCTGTGTCCTAATTTCATCGTTTAGTGTCGTGATTTCTGCTTCAATTCCGTATATCAGTCCCGATCTCGTAATCCGTTTCATTGCTGGGTCCGTCATCTCTGCAGCCTGTCTTTGAACTCGTATGCCTGAAAAATAAAGAAAAAACTGCGGGCCCCACCTAATCTCTGGATCCTGTATCCTACTACTATTTCTGTCTAATTTCAACTCAGTCTAGCCTTTTTCAGCCCCACGTTGGGTTTGCCACATATATTATACCGCCCCACGTTGGGTTCCACATATATTCTACCCCTTTACTTTGGGCTTCCACCTATATTATGTGTCCACTTTCCCTTTTACTATTATTAAATCTCGCTACTTGTCAGTTACTCACTCTTTATTTTATAAACTTTTAAAATGTGCACACCTAATGCACGCCCCGTACTTGCACCGTTTGGTTGGTTCTTTAATTAATTATTTATTGCAATGCCTCGACTATTTAAGCTCTTAATCTCAGGGTGTTCAAGCTACTTATAGTGGGTTCCGTTATAAGTAGATGTGCTACGTCCAACCAAAGTGCACTCTTTTGTTTTACTACTAAAATTGATACTCTACTTTTGTATATGCCAAAATTTCTAATAAGATCAAAGTTGCTTTGTGCCAAAGTAAATTACTACCAAAATTTGTATGACTATTTTTGACGTATTAAAGATATATTTAAACACTCACCTGGTCTATACTCCGTTGATGCCTTCCTGAATGCTGGCTCAAAATCCTTATCACCGTATGCGTCTTCACAATGATGTTCTTGAATTTTCGTGCCGCTTCCAGGTGTCCTTGAATTTTAACTGCTCCCCAATACCTGAAATGATTAACCCAAATTTAGAATTTAGAAAAATCAGTGCTACAACTTCCTTGTGCTAATCTCCGTTTCGAATCCTTGTTTTCTATAAATCCGTCCGCTTCTCCGTATCTAATCCCAATCTACTCGTTCCTATTTCTTTTGCTCAATGCTCCTGCTACCTATAAACCGCTCTCCAATATCCAACTTCTTTCTATGTATATTCACTCCCGATGTCCTGCTACCTTTAAACCGCTCTCCAATATCCAACTTCTTTCTATGTATATCCACTCCCGATGTCCTGCTACCTTTTAAACCGCTCTCCAATATCACTTCAAATCTATATAACCACTCTCGATGACCTGCTACCTTTAAACCACTCTCCAAATCCAATAATTTACCGTCGCACAATCACTACTATTCACTTTATATTTCCGATGCTTGTTTTTTACCACTTTATTTAATTGAAACTCCTTTTACAACAACTACTTTTATTTACTTTTAAAATATTTTGATACAAATTAGCACAGTTATGAAAACACGTCTTTTTACAAAATTGGTTCGAAAATAATCTGCCTTGTTTACTCTCTAAGGCGACCATGTTAACTCTCTTAGCCTACTACATCTCAAAGTTCATAACAAATAACTACGTTCGTGTCGCACATACCATAGTTCATGTCTTTTATACAATTTCATAATCACCTTAAATTCTAATATATGTCCTAAATCTTTACCTTCCACCAATCACATTTTACGTTGTTATAACTAATAATTTTGAGTTTACAAATATTGTCCAAAAGTTGATTCTACATAAAATGAAACCAAAATAAATTACACTTGACCCTGGATGCATGTTGATAGTGAACATTCATAGACGCATCCGGCTTTTGGACGGCAAATGTACTTTCAAAGGCCTTTTAAAATTCAAACTCGGTATAAACCCTTGAGCACTGCACATCTTACTACGCCACTTAGTCATTTTAAAATTACCTTTTGGCACTTAATTTCAACTACTATACTTGAATGGTATTTTAGTATACATAAAATACGGCAAACATACATTTTTAAGTTTATGTGATCAAATATGTGGATTATTTTGTTTGGCATATACTACCTTGTACTAAACAACCCTTATAACTCTTAGTAGCTCCTTAGACATTATAATATATATATATATATATATATATATATATATATATTGCTACCATATCGCCCTTCGACAGATGTACAAAGATCAATTGCCTGCTGATCGCCATCTTTCTGTGCCTTTAAAATAAATTAAAATTAACACAATGAAATTTATGCCTTGACTAGCTGAGTGATACCACGCACAGAGAGATATGATAACAGATAATTTTTACTCACTTCTCTCCAACACTCTATACACTTGAATAAGACAAACGAAATTCACGAAAAATTGTATAATGAACTAAATAGAATTTTTGTCCTATTATAATTTACAAGTCTACGCTCTTTTAAATATCATTTAGTTTTATAGAACTTTTAAATCAAAATTAAAATAAATATTCCTATCGAATTAGCTCTTTACGAAGATTATAAATTTTGACACTTTTCTAAAGCAATTAACGCCAGCAAGAAAAATGTATTTTACCATGAATAGTTTTGTTAAACGTTCAAAGAAATATCCCCTTTTTTAAACATAATTCTACGTACAATCAAATTTTTGTTGATCTTTTACGCACTATTTTAATCACATGCAAATTTCAGGCTGACTTCCGAATACACAAGTTATGTAAAATTGCAAATACAACGTGCTATAAATTGAATAAATAGTTCTGACCTTATAGTTCTCCTGTTTTTCTCTTGCTGGAGATTGCAGACCCAAATTCCCGCTTGCTCTGGATATTCCAACAACTTGGCTTAGAAATCACTCTTAACTGAATGATGGTCGTTCCTTCAGTAGATCAGAATCTTTCACCAGTACCTTAGAGTGTTAATCCAGTAATTTGAAGCCTTTACCGAATAACTTAGAATCGTCTACCCAGTAATTTAGAATGTTAAGCAGCAACTTAGAGTATTTTACCAGTAACTTAGAGTATTAAGCAACAGCTTAGAGTCCTAAATTAATAAACTGCGAAAATTTTTATTTAAATTAATTATTTCTATACTTACGTTTACATCAACAGCAAAATTCTATATAGATTTATTACAGCATGCGCTCTCTACTGTTTATATCACTTGAAACTATAAAGTTTTGTTAACTTTCAATTTTTAAAATTATCAACTTTTACTAAATTCTATTCACATAACAATTTTCTTTCAAAATAGTACAGTCGGCGCGTGAATTATAAATTGATCTTCCTGTATCTGCTTCGTTAGCTTTATAGAATCAAATTTTTTCTCGAATATTCCACGCGTTCTCATTGGTTGACTCAACGCTATCAGTTGCTCGTACGTCGAGCAAGGCGTTTCAATTATGGTTGTATATCTGCAACCTGTTGGATTTTGGACGATCTAATGTATTTACGTTCTAAATTTCACGTATTCCATCGTCTCTAATATCCATACTTTATTTACATATGCTGGTTTTATTAGATATTGCATTTTATGTACGTTCTGAATTGCACATATATCTGAACTTGCTAGAGAGATTTGATTAGCAAATGGTATTTTATGTACGTTCGCAATCGTACGTAATACCGTCGCCTCAAATATCTATACTTTATGAAATATGCTTGTTTTTAAATGTTTGACTCTGACAAACTGGTATAAATTACACGCGTTTATTAAATTATTTACCCAAATGCGTTTAGATTGAAAGAAATTTCATTTCAATATTATTTTTCTTCAAATATGTTAAATTTGTATTTGTTTTTGAGCTTAAGCATATTTTCAAATGTTTTAAAATGATTGGATTGCTTTCGCAATTATTTATTTTAATGAACGTAGTGAATTTATTACGGAATGAGCTTCCTCTGATTAATTATAGTTTGTTACTGGTTTTATACAGGGTGATTTGTATTTGCATTTTTGGGTTTTAAAGTTTGGTTTTTGTACTTTTTATAATATTTACATGAGGTATTCCTCCTTTGTGACCTTATATGACCTTAAATAATCTTATAATCGTAGCATTATATATATATATATATGTATATATGTATTTATATGTATATATATATATATATATATATATATATATATATATATATATATATATAGATTTGAAATGATCATTTAGGCTTTGCATAAAAGTCTAAGTTATTATTTCATCTTATTAATAATTGTAATACGTTAGTATTTATCAACTTATCTTGTTTAAAAAACTGTCTAATATATATATATATATATATATATATATATATATATTATTGTGAAGTTTACCTGGATTTACTCGAGCCCCACACTTCGGACGTCATTATATTGTGAAATTCACTGTCAGTTAAACTCGAGCACCTCCGTTGAGCGCCAAAATATAGTGAAATTCACCTCGGCTGCTCTTGAATCCCTATTTTTATGCGTATGAAAAACTTTCAAAGAAGTTCACCTGGACTGCTGAATCTCAACTCCACCTAACTGCCACTATGCTGTAACTTAAAAGAAAATACTTCCTTACAATTCTACTCAAAATAGCGCAACTAACAAACTACATCACACTCTATTTACACGAAATAAAATTTACATCTAACAAAACTCTTTTCACTATATACAATAATATAACTTTGATTTGAAACAATTCATTTTAAAAAAAAAGTGTTTGTATTAAATATTTTCATCAAACATAACTCTATTAAAGTAAGTGCTTACAGTAAAACTCTTTAAACCTGTGTGCAACATTATAGCACTGCAATAATAAAAGTTCCCTATACTTTGTATAAACAGTCTGGTTCGCCTTACATTAATTATTCCTCTCTACATAAACCTGTTTTTATTTATATATAAAGTTTAATAAAATTTTCAGTTCATCAGATAAATAGAAATAATCACTCAAAAGCACAAAAGAGTTAAATAACTTCAAATAAACAGCACAACAATGTTTTATAAGAATTCGTTACCTGGCAACCATTATACTGCATGTGCAAACCAGCCCTTGAAGAAGATGCCGTGTAGAATGACTCCAGGCTCTAGATCCGCGCTCCAAATTGAATCACCATTCTTTTCGGCACGCTGCTATCCAAATCTCACCTAATTTACCATAGAAAGTGCATCCAAACCTCAAAAATATCCCATTACACTTCCATTTATGATCAACAAATCAACACTTGATGCATTCACCATTAAAATTCCATTATAGAATGCCCTTGTACACTCCAACACCCAAAATAGCAGTAGTTTGTACTTACATGCTTAATAAAAGTTTCGCTCTTAACAGTCTTAACCCTGTATTTACTTTAAAATTTTTACTATGCCAATTTATTACCACGACACGCCAATTTGTGTAATTACAATTAACAATATTTGTTATAAATTCACTATGTAAGATTGACTACTTGAGTTAACCTCGATGGCGAGCGAAGAAGTAAAAGAGCACATCCCCCTTTTACATGCGTTCATATAGACACAACTCACACCACCTTACCACTCCACAAACACGCTTTCCAGGTACCCTTTCCAAACCGTCTTCCAATTCTTCTAAACAAGCATTTTCAACCGTCTAAAAATTCTCGAAAACATGCGTAGGCCTTCTGCAATACCAAATATTGTAGCACGCAAACACCAACAGTCCTTTAAAATCTCTGAATTTTTCACAGCAAATAACCATTTTACCTCGAAACCATGATTTTATTTTCTAACGGCTGCTCAATACGTTGAAATCGCGCCCCAACTGTCTTCAAAATCCTTGGTTTATCCACGCCCCTCATCGTGTGTCTTGCCTGATCTCGCTCATCATACATACAAATATTTTCCATCCCATGCTCCGTTTGCACGTTCATATTGACGTATTCAATCATATACCCTCACTTAATTTTAACCTACCTCTCATCTCATTTTCACCTGTAAAGAATAATCCTCTTTCTTTGTTTCGCTTAGGTGGTTTGTCTATCGCATCCTTACCTCATTTTCAGTTCACACCTAAATCGATATCTTAAACAGACATTCTGCATCTTACTCGTAACTATATACTTCGATCCGTTTTTATTTATCGTTTGTTTAAATGTCAACCCAATCCTAAATATACCTTATATACTATTCTTTGCTAAGGCATCCTAAAAGCCATCTTTCCTTGTAAAATATGGATCCGCGCTTATTTAACGGTCTCTGACTTTCATAGAACAATCTGTTTACCATTTCTTCCCTAATATCCTTGAACATAATTACTACTCAGAATGTATTCCACTGGTTGTGTTCCTTTAAGAAGCGATAACCGTTGCTTGTTTTCGTAAACACCTTCATATAAATACCTTTAGAACGTTTACCAAGGTTAAAATAAAAATATGCATTGGAACCATATTCACCCGCGCCAACTTGAGCTTATGATTACTAATATAACACTAAAGTAACATTGAAAAGCTAATATTAATTAATATTTATTAAATCTAGTCTAAATTACCCTATACGCTAAAAAGATTTACATTTAATGATCAGCAGGTAAAATTACCTAATTCCGTTCACTCCTATAAACGCATACTGATAATTCTTTTGCTCATCTTGCTAAGGTGAATATTGAAGCCAATATGATTATGAAGATCAACTCTAAACTAAATAATCTTTAACCTAGGGCTCTGAAAAACGTCTTAACTTACTAATGTGTTGTATACACACAAGGGAGTTTGTACTAATTTCTCAGCTACTTAATCTAATAAATTCTAACCTTCAAATTACACGATAATATATATATATATATATATATATATATATATATATATTTTGATATTTCTTGACCTTTAATTAAATATAAAAATTTTGTTTTCTTGGGAAATAGGTCATTTATTAAAACATTTATTCTTCTCATTTAAATAATATAAACTAAACATAAGTTTGTTATATACCTTGGCAGTTTAAATTTTCTGTAAAATTCTAAAATATCTTAAATTTAAAATGTACTTATATTAAATCTCACTTGTAACATTATATTAAATCTAATTTGCATTTTAATCTAATAACTATAGCTAACTATAATTTTATTAATATATCCTTAGAGTTAACAATGTTAATAAATTATTTTCTGTAAGGTACATTTATTCTAAATTCACTCTTATATAATAAATATTAAATTTATTATTACAAGTAATGTTAGAATAAGTACCTTTTAAGATGATTCCTTGCTTAATGGTAAATCATCTTAAAAGGTATATTCTAACATTCACTCTTATAAAAAATATTAAATTTAAAAGTAAATATAGAATAATTAATATAAATTTTCACTTCAGATAAATTGTTGATTAAACAACTGAGGGAATTTAAATAAAATTGATTAGTTTAGATTGTTAAATTTTACAACATGCAAATAATTTAAAATAATGTTAAAATTTTAAATTTTAAAAAATTTAAATTACATGTGACCAAGGTTTATGATAACCGAAACGCGTTATGTTTAGTATTACATATTATTTAAATGAGAAGAATAAATGTTTTAATAAATGACCTATTTCAAAAAGAAAAAATATATATATATATATATATATTGCTATAGTTATAGGGTAGTTTAGGGTAGGTTAAGTCACAGAGGTAGTAGAATAAAGAAAACAACTTCCAGTTTAATAAAACACATAATTTCAGATATTATAAGAGTAAATCGGACATTATACATATTGTTAATTGAGAGCACACTGTATATAAAATACGCGGGATTAAATACATAAGAACATACAAGTATTCAAAAGTAGTTTATAAGTTAAGATAAGATTTGAAAACGCACAAAATGCATCAAAATTAAATCAACGAAAAACCTATATAAATTGGTTTTACAAATATTTAACAATTGCGTTAAAAATATCATCGTACACGCAATCTAAATTATGCATTATAAAAAAATCGTACGTCACAGGAATAGTTCACATTTGTTCAAAAATCGAATATTATGTAGAAATAAACAAGCGCCAGATTATTCAGTTTAGAGAATAATAAATAACAAACATTGAATACGTGACTTAATAAAAGGTAATTGTTGGAATTTCTCAAATAAAACCATGATATGTGAGAGTATTACGTGACGAACCAGTCATGCATTCGATAATTTGAACTAAATAATTGGTGAAAATCCCGAAGTACACAAGATAAAGGTAAAAGTCTCGTCCCAGCACGTGAATGAACCAATGAAAAGCAGGTGGAGATACGCCTTTAAATACGATAAGGATAAAGTGACGAGTTAGTGTACATTCAAACTGGACTACGACTATATTCGAAAGTACTAATTATTTTACGTAACCAGTGAAACAAAATTAAAGTGATATCATTTTGAAAAGTGTACGAATTTGTGCAACGAATAAGCCGATCTATTATAGACGTAAGTAATAACGACGTAATTAAAAATCCATTTCTAACATTAATAAAACAGGGCTTTTAATACTGGGATTTTAATACTGATATTTAAATGGGCTCTTAATACTGATATTTAAATTGGATATTAAACTATTTTAATACCGATATGGAAAATGTTATAATACCGAGATTGAAATTGTCTTAAATAACTACATTTAAATGGGATTTTAATATCTACATCGAAGTTGTTCTCACACCGATATTTAAAATTGGACTCTAATACCTACATGTAATTTGGATCTGGATTTTGGTTTGATGTCGACTTCTAAATTTGACTTTCAACGAAACAACTCATGGTGATGCAGATCACAGGCTGGGAAGGAACTACAGAACCATTCCAGGTTAGCAATCTTGTTACAATTTATTATTGAAAACTGTGTTTAAATCAATATTTATCATTTTTTTATCTGTAAGAGTCAACAAAACATAGTAGGTTTATTGATCAATTTATGACAAGGGTAATAGGCATTTTGGAACGTTCAAAGGCCCCTGAAAATAAGTAAAAAGATAGTTTTGCAGGCTTCAAATATCATAAATCTGGTATATGTAAATATTCTGAAAAAGGGAAAATTTTGAGAATTGTAAATATTTAATCATTATATTATGTATTGTAGAATTGCTACCTACATTGACGTAACATAAAAAAAAAGGAAAAAAAGAAAGAGAAAGAAAGTAAGTAAGTCCGGGCTCAGGCGGCGAGTGGGCGGGGTCTTATACCTATAAGTAAAGAAGAGCCTGAAAAAAAAATAACAACAAAAAAATATAAAAACACTTACTCATTCACACACAGAACAAAACATACAACAGAAAAGAAAGAACTTATAATTAAAACCAATACATATATACAAAAACAGTACTCCCGAAACCCAACCCCAAAAAAAGTCAACATCCCCAATTTATATATACATTATAAACACCCCTTAAACATAAAAAAAAATTACCCATGAAAATGGCGAGCTGTAATTTTTAGGTAATAACCCCTGACAGTAGTTTGTAAGAAAAAAAGAGAAAAGAAACATACGCAACCCTAAAAACCACAGCTCTAAACCATCGTAAAAGTAAACTTAAACTAAATTTACAAACATGTATAGTATTAGTCAAACAAAAAACAGTAAATACCAAAATCGTTTAATAATTTTCATATATAAAAAAAAATCAAATTTGGAAATGTCATTTTAGAACGGTAACATCACAGGCGTTCTTGTTCCGCGGTAAGAAGCGGATACAAAGAAAAAAAAAGAAGGACTCACCCTCGAGTTCCTGACATCGGGGGGAAAGCTGTCGCTGGTCCGCCTCAGCGAACAGGCCAGCTTACGGCCAAGCGGAGCGCATTGGACTTCGCAGTCCCCCAAAAGAAACGCAGCTCCAGGGATCAACGCGTCCCCCGCAGGAAGCACGCTAAATAATGCGTGCCGGAAATTTGCATCAAGAAAACGAACGTTGCAAAACAACTTGTTTTCTGGTTGATAATCGAACAGCAAATGAAAATTACATGTGTTAGGCACCAAAGCAAGGAAATAAACCAGTAAACCCTAGTTTTATTAAAATAAATTCACCGAATTCTTTTAAAAAAGGAAACACACTAGCATTTAAGTATTAAAATACTTGGAAAGTCGTCTATCTAATTAAGGCGTAAATTCCACGGGACGAACTTCTCCGAAAGGATATTTATTATCAATTTTTATACAAATTTTAATACACGAAAGGGTTATTTTTTAATTAACGAAATTAATTTTTGTGTTGAACGCCAAAGGAATTTAAGATAAAAATTATTGTATATACAATATTAATAATAAACGAAAATGAACGTAACAACTGGTTGTTTCTCTCAGAAGCGATAACCGTTGCTTGTTTTCGTAAACACCTTCATATAAATACCTTTAGAACGTTTACCAAGGTTAAAATGAAAATATGCATTGGAACCATATTCACCCGCGCCAACTTGAGCTTATGATTACTAATATAACACTAAAGTAACATTGAAAAGCTAATATTAATTAATATTTATTAAATCTAGTCTAAATTACCCTATACGCTAAAAAGATTTACATTTAATGATCAGCAGGTAAAATTACCTATTTCCGTTCACTCCTATAAACGCATACTGATAATTCTTTTGCCCAATTTGCTAAGGTGAATATTAAAGCCAATATGATTATGAAGATCAACTCTAAACTAAATAATCTTTAACCTAGGGCTCTAAAAAACGTTTTAACTTACTAATGTGTTGTATATACACAAGGGAGTTTGTACTAATTTCTCAGCTACTTAGTCTAATAAATTCTAACCTTCAAATTACACGATAATATATATATATATATATATATATATATATATATATATATTGCTATAGTTATAGGGTAGTTTAGGGGTAGGTTAAGTCACAGAGGTAGTAGAATGAAGAAAAACAACTTCCAGTTTAATAAAAACACATAATTTCAGATATTATAAGAGTAAATCGGACATTATACATATTGTTAATTGAGAGCACACTGTATATAAAATACGCGGGATTAAATACATAAGAACATACAAGTATCCAAAAGTAGTTTATAAGTTAAGATAAGATTTGAAAACGCACAAAATGCATCAAAATTAAATCAACGAAAAACCTATATAAATTGGTTTTACAAATATTTAACAATTGCGTTAAAAATATCATCGTACACGCAATCTAAATTATGCATTATAAAAAAATCGTACGTCACAGGAATAGTTCACATTTGTTCAAAAATCGAATATTATGTAGAAATAAACAAGCGCCAGATTATTCAGTTTAGAGAATAATAAATAACAAACATTGAATACGTGACTTAATAAAAGGTAATTGTTGGAATTTCTCAAATAAAACCATGATATGTGAGAGTATTACGTGACGAACCAGTCATGCATTCGATAATTTGAACTAAATAATTGGTGAAAATCCCGAAGTACACAAGATAAAGGTAAAAGTCTCGTCCCAGCACGTGAATGAACCAATGAAAAGCAGGTGGAGATACGCCTTTAAATACGATAAGGATAAAGTGACGAGTTAGTGTACATTCAAACTGGACTACGACTATATTCGAAAGTACTAATTATTTTACGTAACCAGTGAAACAAAAATTAAAGTGATATCATTTTGAAAAGTGTACGAATTTGTGCAACGAATAAGCCGATCTATTATAGACGTAAGTAATAACGACGTAATTAAAAATCCATTTCTAACATTAATAAAACAGGGCTTTTAATACTGGGATTTTAATACTGATATTTAAATGGGCTCTTAATACTGATATTTAAATTGGATATTAAACTATTTTAATACCGATATGGAAAATGTTATAATACCGAGATTGAAATTGTCTTAAATAACTACATTTAAATGGGATTTTAATATCTACATCGAAGTTGTTCTCACACCGATATTTAAAATTGGACTCTAATACCTACATGTAATTTGGATCTGGATTTTGGTTTGATGTCGACTTCTAAATATTTAATCATTATATTATGTATTTTGTGAATTGCTACCTACATTGACGTAACATAAAAAAAAAGGAAAAAAGAAAGAGAAAGAAAGTAAGTAAGTCCGGGCTCAGGCGGCGAGTGGGCGGGGTCTTATACCTATAAGTAAAGGAGAGCCTGAAAAAAAAAATAACAACAAAAAAATATAAAAACACTCACTCATTCACACACAGAACAAAACATACAACAGAAAAGAAAGAACTTATAATTAAAACCAATACATATATACAAAAACAGTACTCCCGAAACCCAACCCCAAAAAAAGTCAACATCCCCAATTTATATATACATTATAAACACCCCTTAAACATAAAAAAAAATTACCCATGAAAATGGCGAGCTGTAATTTTTAGGTAATAACCCCTGACAGTAGTTAGTAAGAAAAAAAGAGAAAAGAAACATAGGCAACCCTAAAAACCACAGCTCTAAACCATCGTAAAAGTAAACTTAAACTAAATTTACAAACATGTATAGTATTAGTCAAACAAAAAACAGTAAATACCAAAATCGTTTAATAATTTTCATATATAAAAAAAAATCAAATTTGGAAATGTCATTTTAGAACGGTAACATCACAGGCGTTCTTGTTCCGCGGTAAGAAGCGGATACAAAGAAAAAAAAAGAAGGACTCACCCTCGAGTTCCTGACATCGGGGGGAAAGCTGTCGCTGGTCCGCCTCAGCGAACAGGCCAGCTTACGGCCAAGCGGAGCGCATTGGACTTCGCAGTCCCCCAAAAGAAACGCAGCTCCAGGGATCAACGCGTCCCCCGCAGGAAGCACGCTAAATAATGCGTGCCGGAAATTTGCATCAAGAAAACGAACGTTGCAAAACAACTTGTTTTCTGGTTGATAATCGAACAGCAAATGAAAATTACATGTGTTAGGCACCAAAGCAAGGAAATAAACCAGTAAACCCTAGTTTTATTAAAATAAATTCACCGAATTCTTTTAAAAAAGGAAACACACTAGCATTTAATTATTAAAATACTTGGAAAGTCGTCTATCTAATTAAGGCGTAAATTCCACGGGACGAACTTCTCCGAAAGGATATTTATTATCAATTTTTATACAAATTTTAATACACGAAAGGGTTATTTTTTAATTAACGAAATTAATTTTTGTGTTGAACGCCAAAGGAATTTAAGATAAAAATTATTGTATATACAATATTAATAATAAACGAAAATGAACGTAACAACTGGTTGTTTCTCTCAGAAGCGATAACCGTTGCTTGTTTTCGTAAACACCTTCATATAAATACCTTTAGAACGTTTACCAAGGTTAAAATGAAAATATGCATTGGAACCATATTCACCCGCGCCAACTTGAGCTTATGATTACTAATATAACACTAAAGTAACATTGAAAAGCTAATATTAATTAATATTTATTAAATCTAGTCTAAATTACCCTATACGCTAAAAAGATTTACATTTAATGATCAGCAGGTAAAATTACCTAATTCCGTTCACTCCTATAAACGCATACTGATAATTCTTTTGCCCAATTTGCTAAGGTGAATATTAAAGCCAATATGATTATGAAGATCAACTCTAAACTAAATAATCTTTAACCTAGGGCTCTAAAAAACGTTTTAACTTACTAATGTGTTGTATATACACAAGGGAGTTTGTACTAATTTCTCAGCTACTTAGTCTAATAAATTCTAACCTTCAAATTACACGATAATATATATATATATATATATATATATATTATTGCTATAGTTATAGGGTAGTTTAGGGGTAGGTTAAGTCACAGAGGTAGTAGAATGAAGAAAAACAACTTCCAGTTTAATAAAAACACATAATTCCACATATTATAAGAGTAAATCGGTCATTATACATATTGTTAATTGAGAGCACACTGTATATAAAATACGCGGGATTAAATACATAAGAACATACAAGTATCCAAAAGTAGTTTATAAGTTAAGATAAGATTTGAAAACGCAACAAAATGCATCAAAATTAAATCAACAAGAAACCTATATGAATTGGTTTTACAAATATTTAACAATTGCGTTAAAAATATCATCGTACACGCAATCTAAATTATGCATTATTAGAAAATCGTACGTCACAGGAATAGTTCACATTTGTTCAAAAATCGAATATTATGTAGAAATAAACAAGCGCAGATTATTCAGTTTAGAGAATAATAAATAACAAACATTGAATACGTGACTTAATAAAAGGAAATTGTTGGAATTTCTCAAATAAAACCATGATATGTGAGAGTATTTCGTGACGAACCGGGCATACATTCGAATATTTGAACTAAATAGTTGGTGAAAATCCCGAAGTACACAAGATAAAGGTAAAAGTCTCGTCCCAGCACGTGAATAAACCAATGAAAAGCAGGTGGAGATACGCCTTTAAATACGATAAGGATAAAGTAACGAGTTAGTATACATCCAAACTGGACTACGACTATATTCGAAAGTACTAATTATTTTACGTAACCAGTGAAACAAAAATTAAAGTGAAATCATTTTGAAAAGTGTACGAATTTGTGCAACGAATAAGCCGATCTATTATAGACGTAAGTAATAACGACGTAATTAAAAATCCATTTCTAACATTAATAAAACAGGGCTTTTAATACTGGGATTTTAATACTGATATTTAAATGGGCTCTTAATACTGATATTTAAATTGGATATTAAACTATTTTAATACCGATATGGAAAATGTTATAATACCGAGATTGAAATTGTCTTAAATAACTACATTTAAATGGGATTTTAATATCTACATCAAAGTTGTTCGCACACCGATATTTAAAATTGGATTCTAATACCTACATGTAATTTGGATCTAGATTTTGGTTTGATGTCGACTTCTAAATTTGACTTTCAACAAAACAACTCATGGTGATGCAGATCACAGGCTGGGAAGGAACTACAGAACCATTCCAGGTTAGCAATCTTGTTACAATTTATTATTGAAAACTGTGCTTAAATCAATATTTATCATTTTTTTATCTGTAAGAGTCAACAGAACATAGTAGGTTCATTGATTAATTTATGACAAGGGTAATAGGTATCTTGGAACGTTCAAAGCTCCCTAAAAATAAGTAAAAAGATAGTTTTGTAGACTTCAAATATCATAAATCTGGTATATGTAAATATTCTGAAAAGGGGAAAACTTTGAGAGTTGTAAATATTTAATCATTATATTGTGTATTGTAGAATTGCTTTATTTTATTAAATAATCTAGTCGGGGCAAAAACCATAACTTAAAATTCCATATAATAGGTGTTTGGTTATTAGGGGTAAATTTCACAACAAAATTTATGATGGCTTAACGCTAGGATTAATATCACAGCATTTTATGATATGCCCATCGTAAGGGCCTAATATAAAGGAGATAACACAGCATTTTATGACGCCCATCGTAGGGCCTCGTTGATCCTAATAAAAATATCACAGCAATATATATATATATATATATATATATATATATATAAATAATATAATTCTTGGTGACCTTGCAGGAATAATACTTCTTCTTTGTAGGTTTTTTAGGTCTGCTGGATTTAAATAAATACTCTATTTTATGGCCTAAATTTTCGCATATATTTTTTTATGCTTGATCACAGGCTACAACTGTATTAACGCTTTATAAAGTATGAACAAATATAAGATGAAGAAAAGGACACATACAGAGCACTTATTACTAACATTATCACCAATTTTATACACAAACACAACAACAAAAAGCCAAAACTGCTTTTGGATTTTATAGATTGTAGCAAATTTCTAAAAGAAAATCCAAATTTAATCATATTAAACTCAGACAAAGGCAACGTGACAGTAGCAATGTCAATTTTAGACTACAACCAGAAAATAAATGAACTCTTATGTAATCAAACAACATACAAAGAGATTAAAAAAGACCCCACATCAAACTTACAAAAACGAACTTTAGATATAATCAAAAATTTAAAAAATCATAAATATATTACAGAAAAACAAGCCAAAGAACTCAATAATTACTCCAGTACATTACCAAAATTATATGCATTACCTAAAATTCACAAAGACGGATATCCGATGAGACCTATAGTAGCATCAAACAACTGCGCTACCGAAAAATTATCCAAATTCATATCCGAAATTTTAAATAAATCTATAAATAATAACTTATATTTCGTAAAATATTCCTTCACATTTTCCGAATTCATAAATGATTTCAAACTACCGGATAATTATGTACTTATAAGCTTGGACGTCATTTCTTTGTTTACAAACATACCAAAAGAACTCGCTCTTAAAAATATCGACAACATTTGGATAGAAATTAACAAAAATTGCAACATCCCAAAAAAGACCTTTTTAGAAATTATAGATTTCATCTTCAGCACAAGCTTTTTCTCATATAAATACAAATATTATTGGCAAATATCAGGATGTCCAATGGGTTCAAATATAAGCCCAGTAATAGCAGAAATTGTAATGAATTCACTTCTTGACAATGTCATACCATCTCTTCCTTTTCATTTACCATTTATAAAGAAATTCGTAGATGACATAATAACAGTTGTACCTGAAGACCAAATACATGAAACTTTAGAAATATTCAACAAATACAATCCAAACATACAATTCACAATTGAAATTGAAAATAACAACACGATTCCTTTTTTAGATATGTTATTAATAAGAAAAAACAATTTAATAATTACAGATTGGTATCAAAACCAATGAGTTCCAAACGTTACCTAAATTATAAATCAAATCATCCCTTTAGCATGAAAACAAACTTTATATTAGAATTCAAAATAGGGTCAAAAGGCTATCACACACTTCTCTACATACAAAAAACTTATTACTTTTGGAAAACATATTATTAGATAACAATTATCCAAAATCATTGATCAAGAAACTTCTATATAATCACAGAACAACACCAACAAAAATAATCACAATACACCAAAATCCAGTACACCCCAAATTTATACACCCATACCATTTATTCAAAATTTAACTACTAAATTAAGCAAAGTATTCAAAACTTAAATGTCAAAATTGCCAAAAGAATTTACTAACAATAAGAAATCTACACTCCAAGCTTAAAGATGCGACACCAGTCAAACTTCAAAGAAATGCCATCTACAAAATTAACTGTTTAGATTGTGATCAGTGTTACATAGGCCAAACGTCACAAAATATTGGTCAAAGAATTATCCAACACAAAAGTGACATTCGAGTAAAACCCAAAGCTTGTGCATTAACAACTCACACCCTTAACCAAAATCACAAAATGGACTTTTCAAATCCAAAACTATTAAAAGTGGAACAAAATCTTTTTAAAAGGACTTTCTTGGAGATGTGCTACATCTATAAAAGCCCAAACAACTTCAACAAAAAAACGGACATTGACAACCTAAGCGTCATATATTCATATTTATTAAAATTTAAACATTAAATGCCTTCAATAATAATCAAACCCTTCACCCTCAACCACTTTTTATATTTTTTTCTTTATGTTTTTTGTTTATTTTACATTTATATATACTCAATTGTTGATAACACATATTCCAATTAAATCACTATTACAACACACACACACACACCGCACACACACACACACACAAACACACACAAACATACAAAATTACACAAACACATTCACCCTTACATGCACATACACACCTACATGCACATACACTCACAAACCAACACTGTCGTTAAAAACAAATAATAAACTTCTATCAAAAATGACACTGTCATTTTACTTTCACTATTTACATTAATATTTATTCTATAAAAAACATTATTTTATTCCAAACACTGATTCAATTTCAACCATCCTCACTGTAAGTTTTTCTTATATTTGTTCATCCTTTATAAAGCGTTAATACAGTTGTAGCCTGTGATCAAGCATAAAAAAATATATGCGAAAATTTAGGCCATAAAAAAGAGTATTTATTTAAATCCAGCAGACCTAAAAAACCTACAAAGAAGAAGTATTATATATATATATATATATATATATATATATATATATATATATAATAAAATTGATTCGTGGGTTTGAGGTCTCTGAATTAAATTGAAAACTCTTTTATGGCTAAATTCAATTTATTAAATTCTTGATCACAGGCTATCTAAAATTAATACGCTAGATTATAAATATGGTACATAAATTAAAACTTACAAACTTGAGGTTAGTTAAAACTAGCATAACAAACATAATAAAAATCTTGGAAAAACTTGTAAAAACAACAAAATTAAAATTTTAAATAAAAATTATAAAAATTAAACTTGTATACATCAATTTGATGTCATAAATTTTGATGTAAAAATTATTTGTTTTAATAGGATATACGATAAATTAAATTTGTTTGATGACAGAGTACCGTTTGTGTATGTGTGTGTGAGTGTGCTTGTATATTATGTGATGTGAGTGTATAGTGTATGAAAGTTTGTGTTTGCATGTGTGTGTATGTTTAGTTTAATTTTTGTCATTAATTTTGTTCAAAATTTAATAAATATGTGTATATGGAATTTAAGTTACTAATATCTGTTTTCTTATTTATTGTATTTTTAGTTTTATAAATATGATACATTTCCAAAAAAATTCTTTTTGATTTGTTGTTTTCTATTTTTAAGATGTTTGGATTTTCAAAATCCATACTGTGATTTGTATCTATTACGTGTGTGGTTAATGCACATGCTTTTGGTTTTATAGTTATATCACTCTTATGTTGGGCTATTCTTTGTTTTAATAGTTGTGAGGTCTGCCCAATATTGGAGTGAACGCAATTTAAACAATTTATTTTATATATTAAATTTCTCTGGTTCATTTTAGGTATTTTGTCTTTAGTTTTAGTAAAAATATTTTGTAATGTTAGTACGTTACGTTTAGCAAACTTTATTTTTTCATTTTTAGAAACTTTTATTAATTTTGGTGTTAAATGTTGAATATATGATATTGTTTTATAAGTGAGTAATTGATTGATGCTGTTTTGATTATTGTCATTTAATTTGTTTGTGTTAGGATTAAATTGTTCGGATAGTAATTTTTTTATTAAATGAATTGGATAACTGTTAGTTCGTAATATACTAGTAAAGATTTTTATGTTTTTTGGGTATAAAAAAGGATGAGAAATTCTTTTTATTCTTTGTTTTAAACCTAATATGATATTTATTTTTGTGGCTAGTGGATGGTAGGAATAAAAATTCAAATCTCTCTCTGAATGTATTGCTTTTTGATGCCAATCTAAAATATTTTTGTTTTCATTGTTTCTTATTAGTAATGTGTCAAGAAATGGAACTGTTCTGTTACATTCTTTTTCAATCGTAAATTGTATGTGTGGATTATAATTATTAAATATATATAAAGTTTCTTCTATTTTATCTTCAGGAACCGCTGTTATGGTGTCATCGACAAATTTTTTAAGAAAAGGTATTTTGAATGGTAAAATAGCTATGACATTGTCCAATAAAGTACTCATAACTAGATCAGCAAGTATCGGACTGATGTTTGAACCCATAGGGCATCCAAATATTTGCTGAAAAAATTTATTATTAAAACTAAAGTAACTACTTTCAAAAATAAAATCTATTATATCTAAAAAAAGTTCTTTGTTAATTTTGCAGTTCAATTCTATTTTATTCCAAATAAGTGATAAAATTTGTTTTAATAAGTCTATGGGTATGTTTGTGAATAATGAAACTACATCTAAACTAATTAATACATAATTTTCAGGTAATTGGATGTTGTTTATAAACTCAGAGAAATCAAATGAATCTTTGACATTGTACTTATTTTCCAAACTGGTATTTATAATTTCCGAAAGGTATTTGGATAAATTTTCAGTTGGAGAATTGTTGGATGATACGATTGGTCTTAATGGATTTCCAAGTTTATGAATTTTTGGAAGTGCATATAGTCGAGGAGCAGTGCTGCTGTAATTATTAAGTTTTTTGGCATCTGCTTGACTTATGAAATTTTTATTTTTTAATGTTCTTATTATACATAAAGATTTATTTTGAATCGAACATGTTGGATCCTAAAAATAAAAATTTCATAAGTCAAGCAGATGCCAAAAAACTTAATAATTACAGCAGCACTGCTCCTCGACTATATGCACTTCCAAAAATTCATAAACTTGGAAATCCATTAAGACCAATCGTATCATCCAACATGTCTCCAACTGAAAATTTATCCAAATACCTTTCGGAAATTATAAAAACCAGTTTGGAAAATAAGTACAATGTCAAAGATTCATTTGATTTCTCTGAGTTTATAAACAACATCCAATTACCTGAAAATTATGTATTAATTAGTTTAGATGTAGTTTCATTATTCACAAACATACCCAAAGACTTAGTAAAACAAAATTTATCACTTATTTGGAATAAAATAGAATTGAACTGCAAAATTAACAAAGAACTTTTTTTAGATATAATAGATTTTATTTTTGAAAGTAGTTACTTTAGTTTTAATAATAAATTTTTTCAGCAAATATTTGGATGCCCTATGGGTTCAAACATCAGTCCGATACTTGCTGATCTAGTTATGAGTACTTTATTGACAATGTCATAGCTATTTTACCATTCAAAATACCTTTTCTTAAAAAATTTGTCGATGACACCATAACAGCAGTTCCTGAAGATAAAATAGAAGAAACTTTATATATATTTAATAATTATAATCCACACATACAATTTACGATTGAAAAAGAATGTAACAGAACAGTTCCATTTCTTGACACATTACTAATAAGAAACAATGAAAACAAAAATATTTTAGATTGACATCAAAAAGCAATACATTCAGAGAGAGATTTGAATTTTTATTCCTACCATCCACTAGCAACAAAAATAAATATCATATTAGGTTTAAAACAAAGAATAAAAAGAATTTCTCATCCCTTTTTATACCCAAAAAACATAAAAATCTTTACTAGTATATTACGAACTAACAGTTATCCAATTCATTTAATAAAAAAATTACTATCCGAACAATTTAATCCTAACACAAACAAATTAAATGACAATAATCAAAACAGCATCAATCAATTACTCACTTATAAAACAATATCATATATTTAACATTTAACACCAAAATTAATAAAAGTTTTTAAAATGAAAAATAAAGTTTGCTAAACGTAACGTACTAACATTACAAAATATTTTACTAAAACTAAAGACAAAATACCTAAATGAACCAGAGAAATTTAATATATAAATAAATTGTTTAATTATGCGTTCACTCCAATATTGGGCAGACCTCACAACTATTAAAACAAAGAATAGCCCAACATAAGAGTGATATAACTATAAAACCAAAAGCATGTGCATTAACCACACACGTAATAGATACAAATCACAGTACGGATTTTGAAAATTTAAACATCTTAAAAATAGAAAACAACAAATCAAAAAGAATTTTTTTGGAAATGTATCATATTTATAAAACTAAAAATACAATAAATAAGAAAACAGATATTAGTAACTTAAATTCCATATACACATATTTATTAAATTTTGAACAAAATTAATGACAAAAATTAAACTAAACATACACACACATGCAAACACAAACTTTCATACACTATACACTCACATCACATAATATACAAGCACACTCACACACACATACACAAACGGTACTCTGTCATCAAACAAATTTAATTTATCGTATATCCTATAAAACAAATAATTTATACATCAAAATTTATGACGTCAAATTGATGTATACAAGTTTAATTTTTATAATTTTTATTTAAAATTTTTAATTTTGTTGGTTTTACAAGTTTTTCCAAGATTTTTTATTATGTTTGTTATGCTAGTTTTTAACTAACCTCAAGTATGTAAGTTTTTAATTTATGTACAATATTTATAATCTAGCGTATAAAAATTATTAGATAGCCTGTGATCAAGAATTTAAAATAAATTCGAAAATTTAGGCCATAAAAAAGAGTTTTCAATTTAGTTCAGAGACCTCAAACCCACGAATCAATTTTATTACAAATACTTAGGTCATTATTTTCACTTTATATATATATATATATATATATATATATATATATATATATAGTATTATTTTGATTCAAGATATCATTCATAAATTACGATAACTTTCCGCAGCTTCGTCATAACTATACGTCGTAGCACCTAACTTAGTCAATTTCAAACTAATTTCTGATTCAAACGAAAAATGTTTTAAAGTGTTTTATTTTTCAACGTAGCTCACATGTGCAAAAATTCAATCGGAGTGCATCAGATATTGTCAAATACGATTTTATGCACTTTTTATGCAGATGTTGAGGATGACAGATATGTAATATGTCTACGGAACTAGTTAAAAGCAGTGAAAGGTTAATGTTTTCTAAAACAATGTTATCTTAGTATAAATTTCATACTTAAATGATAGAATGGCGTAAACAATTTTCAGAAAAGCAGTATTATTGTAAGTTTGTTTCTGTTAAATTGAATAGCAGCTTTAACATTTACAGACGGATAAACTAAACAAGATTTTCTTGGCATTATTAATTTCAGAATCAACCGGAATCTTGAAATGTCGACACTATTGTTTATGCAGAAAACCCGCACAGCTCTATTTAGAAGCATCGATAAAATCGTAAACGTTACTTGAATAGGATGTTTCAGATCAGGTATATTTAAGCGCTGTATGAATATCTTGAACATGAGTTTTGTTTACACACTGACTTTTGAATTAAGTTACTTTGGAGAAATCAAATGGTTTCGATTACTAACTTTACATGCGGTATTTGCAGGATTCATATTTCGTAATTAATAGCTAGCTGTCGTAGAAGGGTTTGACTCGTTGTGCCGACATTAGTAGTATGTTATACAGGTTAAATTGGGGAAAGATAATTACATTTACGCGGGTAGCACCTTCAAGTTCTGTTAACTAGTAAATCCCGTTACCGTAGATGTTCAAACAAACTTGAAACCAATTGCCCAAGGCTTCGTAGTTTGGCAGTTAAAATTTGGTTTTCATAAGCGTAAGAACTAAATTTTTAGTGTGCAATTGAAGTAAGGTAGGTTATAGTAAACGCATTTAAGAAGTAAGAATTATAGGGCCATGATTTATTACGATTTTATATTTTCTATCGTTGAAACAAAGCGAGGATGGCATTGTGCAGCAGTTGGTATCAGAAATCTCTTTTTATTCTTTCTACAACAAATTTATGTATGACAGGATCGCATTCAGTGATAATATGAGACAAACAGACCGGTTTCTACACTTACTAAAGAAAATCTAGTCGACATTCGAACAAGATTTGTATTAAGAAGACAATCGTGTTACCTATTGAATTATTAGAAGCATCTTGGGTATTGGCAGTAGTATAACTATGGAGAAGCTGGGACAGCCCTTTTTAAAGGGTCATAAATATCTTGTAAAGGGTGTGTGTATTATGGAAAAGAGCAGTATGTATGTGTGAAGGTCATGTATGTGTAGGTGTGTGTGTGTGTTAGTATTAGTTAGGTTTGAGGATAACGATAGTATGGCTATGGAGAAGCTGGCCGGCCCTTTTAAAAGGATCATAAATATCTTGTAAAGGGTGTGCGTATTATATAAAAGAGAGGTATGTATGTGCAGGTGTGTGCGTGTAGGGTGTAGGGTATGTATGGTTTGTCGGTGAAGTTAACGTGGAAGTCGTGCCGCCCTCGTGATAAAAGTGTGTGTGTAGATATCGATCGGGGGCGGTGTTGTTGTTGTTTTATTTTCGAAAAGAAAGGTATGTATCGTTATGTGTATAGGTGTGTGGGGGCGTGCGAGTTTTAGTCTAAGACGAAATATCGTAAGGGCGCGCAAGTGGTGCGAACGTGTTTTTGTTTTAAGAGTGTGTTTTCGGGGGTGGTGGTCGCGATCGAGAATAAGTCTGGGTAAATAACCGCAGGGTTTTTATTACAGGTGTCGATAAGAAAAAAAATTGCGATGGCCCTTTTAAAAGGGCTGTCTCAGCTTCTCCATAGCTATACTACTGACGTAATCGTATTTTTGCTCAAGATGGTTCGATCGATGACGTGTGCGTGTATTTTTTGCCCTCCGAGAGAGAAGATGATGAAAGTGCGCTATTTAATTAGTATACAAATACAGGGTCATGATTATCTCATCGGACACACGTGCAAGACGTTTCAAGTAAACTTTTAATAATTTGGAAATATTACGCTCGATGTTTTCGTAGGCAGTTATGATGAAGTATTTAAAATAACGCAGAGATTTCAGATCGTCGGGCAAGAGAAAAAAACGGGTCGCGATTATCTCATCGGACACGTGCAAGACGTTTTAAATGTAATTGTTTTGGTATAAATGGTAAAAAGTTCTCCTTAATTTTGTGTGCATTATATGAACCCAAAGCATATACGATGACGAAATCGTATTTTGCCGAGAAATAAAAAGTGGTCGTAAATTTTGTATAGTATACATTCATTATATAAAGCGGAAGTTAAAATATAAATGATCGAGTATGTTTGTATAATTATTTTTATTATCGAAGTCGGGAATCGCTTTTGTTAAAACATTGTATGTTTAAAAGATAGCTTCTTGGAACGCGTTAAGAAAATACTGTAGTTTAAGATTACATCATTCGTGAGTAAGTTTTAATTTCAGTACACATCGTTTTGAATCATTAATTATATAGGAACCCATTACTTTTAACAAATATGGTTTATAAATCCTCGAAATATAGACGATTGAAATTTTTATATTCTTTATCGATGCCGAGTCGGCGAAAATGTCTTTGTTACTTACATCTTTGAATAAAAATATGCTCATTAATTTTATGCGACTTCAATATCCGCATAATAAAAGATAACGTTTTAATTTGAATGAGCTTTTTGTCCAAAACAAGGGCAATGCTATTTAATTCTAATGAATTGCTATCGTTAATGTCTGAATCGTGTATGTGGGAGCGGTTTTCAGATGCGTAATAAATTGTACGTCATTCGGAGTGATATAAATAGAGGATCCCTTGTAAGGCTTTTTATCTTGTAAAATATAAGTTTGAGAGTCGTGCAACGTGTTTTGTCATCGTGCAGCTTGCATTAAAAACAGGTAATAATTGTAAATATATTTTTAACTTTATGTAATTATATTCGTAATTAGAATTAAAATATGGAGTTAATTAAAAAATCAATTCAGTAAGCCGCATCCGATAGGAAGAAGACCGTAAAGTCAAAGATCTCGAGCTACAGCGCCCTTATCCGGTTTTAAGCATCAAATCTCTTCAGTCAAAGAAGAATTCTCGGATCATTCTCGTCGAATTAGAAGAATGCGTTGTGTTCCTTCCGCAGAGAATCGCGGACGTAATTAGCGACAAAGATATCGAAGAGCTGAATAAACAGGAATGCCTTTGTTTGCACTACCTAGGATCGTTCGAAGTTGGTTAGTATTTAATATTTTAATTTTTATTTAAAAACTAATACGAAATTCGTTTATTTTAAAGGTAAACCTAATCCTGCAGCGAGTATTTCCTTCTGCTGCATGGGCGAAAACAAAAGGATCCATCATCATCAGCCCTCACGGATCCTCCCAAGGAAAATCAAGAACGGCAAGAGCAAAAAAGCCATCCGTATCGTCATCACACTAGAATACCTACCTATACATGGTAATTAATTTTTATAATTTTAGTATTTTTACATCTTGATTTTTAAAGTTATGAGTATTGAATATAGAATTAGATCAGCAACCCATTACAATCGTGATATGCTAATTGCGGATTATCCACATAATTTTATAGAATCGCATGCAAGGAATTGCCTGCTTATTTAAAAGACTTTAAATATCGGGACGGTTTTTGATTGGGTCTCGAGCCCTTTTTCTATTTTGCATGCAATTTAATTTGTTCGACAATTTAACGTGCTTAGAAGATTCGTATTCTAACACAATAGCGTTTTGCTTCACCGACGTGTCTCGTATGAAAGAAAAGCTTTTAATTTATGTAATTACGACCGAAGGGCATTTTATAATATTAGCGAAAGCATCTCGTCCGGTATTAGGTTGTTTAGATTTGTAGATCAATCTGCCGTATCGCCATTAAAAACAGTGTTTAATTTTCAGTATAAATGTGAAAGTGACATTTTCTTTTATGCAACTCTAAGAACCGATTGCCTATACGTGGACTTAAAAATAGAGAATTCGTGTTTTCAACTCAATTTATTAATTCTTTGTTGATTTGCAGAAAACCCTCAGCATGCGCTTGCATGAAATCGGCGATTTATTTGTCTATAGTAAATGTGTTAGAACGACAGATGTATTTTCTATAAAATCAACTAAAAATTACAGATTCAGAAAAATATGCTACAGACTTATCCTTTTGTATAAGGTTTTAAACTCGTACAAATTGTTAGAATAAAACGGAACTGCATGCCGAATTAGAAGCCATTTTATGGTCCTGCGATTTATCGCCCAAAGACGATACGCCGAACGTATTAGTAAAATTGCACGGTTCAAAATACAGAAAGTTGGCATTGAAATACGAAAAAAAATGTTAACTAACAGAAAAATCGAAGCGGACGCGGGCGTTTCGATGTGTTGTGATCAGATGCTACAGTTGTATCGAAAAGTGCACGCAATTTTAACGAAATGTCGTAAAACTAAAGTATTTCGCAATTGGGTTCGAATATTAAAATCACACATTCACAACACCGAATCGATTTTAAGAACGGTGAAACAAACTTCTTCTTCGCTCTCGGCTAGTTATCTGAATCTATTCGAAAATCTTCTATGCCATATGAAAAGATATAAAATGCTATTTAAAAATCTATTAAAAAACTACTGCGGCAGAATGTTCCTAAACAATGGATGTATTCTCGGAGCACGCCTCGACATTCTGAATTGGTTTGAAGCCGATCGTGTCTGCGTTTAAATCGAGAATTCAAACAGCTCAAATTATTAATGTTGCACATAAAGATCTTAATTTATTTATCGAAGATTGTAAAAACTAATTTTATCCAAATTGTATACGATTTTTAAAATCACTCGGTAAACCTTAAAATTAATGTCGTGTTAGCGTGCGATTTTTCAAATTTTCCGTCGCGCTCAACGAAAATGAGTTTCAAACTAGGTATTTTCGACGCCCAACTTTTAATTTGTTTCGGCAATTTAGAGAAGTTTAACGAGTGGTTTGCGTGCAATATCGCAACACGCTTGTTGGATAAAATAGAGAACGACGCAATGCACGGGTCAGGATTCACGCTATCCGAAATATTATTTTTAAATGTTAATATTAATAAATGCTATGATATGTTTCACGCGAGTTGTTTCATGCCTCTTCCTATCGCAATTCAAAACAAAAGGCCTGTTTAAACATTAGAAACAATGATTTTCATGCTTTTATTGGAGCGTTTTAGCCGGAATAATTAAGCCTACAGCAGGTAAGCATGCTAATCGCACAACTTCGTATCCGCATTTTGCAGAAATTTTTAATATGAAAAATTTCGTCAGCCCCATGCCTATATCGGATATATCGAAATTCGAAAAGCAGAATGATATTTCTGTAAATGTTTTTGCTCTTATTTTAAAACGCGCTCGATACATCGTAACACCGGTACAATTAACTAGCCAAAAACGAGATAAACACGTTAATCTGTTAATTGTTGAAGATGCGTATGTCGACGAGTCGTCAAAATTTAATTCTGACGACGGCGAAGACGTCAACGGCGACGAGGACGACGACGACGGCGACGAGGCCGATAAAGTTGGAAAAAGTTTGGAAGAATTAAAAAAATATTAAAGATTATAAACGGGCGTTAGATATCATTATTGTCTTATAAAAATTTAGCCTCACTTGTGAGAGGTCAATTAACTAAACATACGGGTCACTTTTACGTATGCGATAGATGTCTCTCCTATTTTTACGATCGCAAACGTCTCGATGCCCACGAGCAAGTATGCGAAAAACTTAACGAGTGTCGTGTTATTTTACCTCCGAAAAAACAAATATTTACAATTTAAAGATTTTAAGTATAAAATACCTGTGCCGATGGTGGTTTATTCTGACATAGAATGCCTTATTAAAAACCGAAAGAGCTTCCGAATCAGAACGCACTTTCAAATACCAGGAACATATTCCGTTTTCAATAGGATATTATTTTTATTGTGGATATGACGAATCTCTTTCATATTACAGTTCATACACGGGCACAGACTGCATTTCTTGGTTTGTGCGACAATTAAAACATATTGCCATATGTTATGGGAGCGCATTTTTAAAACGAGCCTGCTACGTCCTCTATAGATGCCTCGACGGCAAAAACGTGCTTTATTTGCGAAGTCGATTTCTTGCCGGACGACGAAAAGGTTATCGATCACGATCACATGAATGGTTCTGTAAGAGGTGTTGCGCATAGCAGCTGTAATTTAAATTTTAGGTTATTTCCAATTATTCCCGTAGTCTATCATAATTTGAGCAATTATGATGCTCATTTTATTATTAAAGAGCTTGCTAACGCTTTCGAAGGCCCCATGAATATAATACCCTTGAATAATGAAAAATACATAACATTTTCTAAAAAATACAACGACGCAAATGTGACGTTCAGATTCATAGATTCCTTTCGCTTTATGGCAATGTCATTGGAAAAATTAGCATGCGAGTTGTCTTTCGATGACTTTAAAGTTTTAAAAAAGGAATTTAGCTCGCTAAACCCGGATCGCATTAAATTGCTAATGCGCAAGGGTATTTTTCCCTACGAGTATTTGGATGACATTTTGAAATTGGAAGAAAATCTTCCTCCTATAGAATGTTTTTATAGCAATCTTAATGAATCACATATTGAAGAATCGGAATATATTCATGCGCAAACCGTATGGAGCACTTTTAAATGCAAAATTTAGGCGACTACGCGGACCTATATTTAAAATGCGACATTCTTTTACTTTGCGATATATTCCAAGACTTTAGAAAAATTGTCTTGAAACATACAAATTGGATCCCTTAAATTTTGTGACTTTGGCGAGTACTCGTGGTCTAGCATGTTATTATATACTAAAATCAGGCTAGAACTAATTTGTGACGTCGACATGTTTTAATGATCGAAAGAGGCATTCGGGGGCCTTACTCAAGTCGTAAAACGATATGTAGAATCCAATAATAAATATTATCCCCAAACGTATGATCCATCCAAGCCGAATAAATTTTTATTTTACGGAGATATTAATAATCTCTATGGTCATGCCGAATCTTGCTATTTGCGGGGATTTCAAATGGCTAACGCCTGAAGAAATATTAAAATTTAATGTTACAACGGTGAGCATTACGAGCGATAAAGGTTATATTATCGAATGCGACTTGGAATTTCCTACGGACATTCACGACGCTCAGAAAGAGTTGCCGATGTGCCCAGAACAGGACACGCCTCCGGGCTCGAAATTTTCAAAATTAATGTGCACCTCACGAAAAGTTCAACTACGTTGTGCATTACAGAAATCTCCAGGTTTATTTATCTGCGGGCGTAGTTATGACGCGCGTTCATAAGGTTTTAGAATTCGGTCAGTCTCCTTGGTTGAGACCGTTTGTCGAATTAAATACAAGAATGCGCACGGAAGCTAAAACGGAATTTGCACAAAATCTATATAAATTTGCAAACAATTCCATTTTGGTAAAACAATGGAGAATGTTAGGAAAAGACGCGTCATAAAATTAGTGACTCATTGGAGCGGTCGGTATGGTGCTCTATCTTTAATTTCCAAACCAAATTTCCATTCGGCAACGATTTTTGACAAAAATCTGGTCGCGATCGAATTGAGCAAAACAGAGATAGAGTTCAACAAACCTATCTACATAGGTATGGCCATCTTAGAATTATCAAAAATTGAATTATATAATTTTCACTACGATTTCATGAAGGCAAAATTTGCAAATAATTGCGAATTATGCTACATGGACACCGACAGCTTTTGTATAGTGTGACGTGCAATGATTTCTATGAAGAGTGTATAAAGACGAATCTAGAAAAATTTGATACGAGCGCTTATGATCCCGATAACATCTATAAAATTCCTTTAATTAATAAAAAAGTCATTGGTCTTATGAAAGACGAAACTAGAGGTCGTATTTTAACGCACTTTGTAGGCCTTCGATCGAAAATGTACTCTTTAAAAATAGAAGGCCGTGAGATAATAAAGAAGGCTAAGGGTGTTAAAAGTACATTATCGATCGCAAATCTGTTTCGATCACTATCTCGATACGTTACGAAATAAAGTAGTTATAGAACGAGACCAAAATAGCATACGATCATATTTGCATAAGGTATATTCCATACGTCAGACGAAAATTGCTTTAAGTTATCAAGATGATAAAAGATACATTTTATCTAACGGAATAGATACTTTGCCTCATGGGCACTATCTAATAAAGGACCTTTGAATAAAACCATATTTTATTTTGTGAATTGCATGTTTATTATAAAAAATAATTAAAATCTTGTAACGAGAAAGAAATTGCATTGTCTTTTGTATTTTATATTATAAAAACCGCATTGTATTTTTTTAATTTTTATATTATGTATAAAATTAATTTAAAAATATATTTTAAGCGCTGTTGTAGAGGCTCTCTTTGTTATATTGTAATCAAGAAAAAGCATTGTATTTTGTTATTTTTATATTTATTATAAAATTAATTAAAATATTGTAACAAGCCAAGATAAAAAAAACTGCATTGTATTTTTTATTTTTTATATTTGTATAAAATAAACTAAAATAATACATTTTAAGTGCTGCCATGTCAAAGTATCGCAGTTGTAGCGTCTCTATCTTTCTTATTTTTACAAGATAAAAAATGTATAATAAAAATCAAACAAAAAAAGAAACAAATTTTTATTTTTGAAATGTAACATATTTATATAATAAAAATATAAAAACAAATGTTTTATTTTTAAATGTAACAATCTATATAAGATCAGCTTTTTGAATCCAGGAAGGCTCTTGGAAGCCCAACCATTTGACGAGAATTTTGGTTCCTTTTCGCCTTAGTATTTTCTCGATAAGGTAAATATTTGGAACTCTCGTTTTCTGCAGCTCAGCTTCATAAAACTGTCCCAATACTGGATCGCCATGCATGTCGACGAGTAAATAAGTAGTCGGATTTGCTCGAAACACTTTACATATTTTAAACGTCTCCTCGCTCCAGTTTGCATTGTAGCCCTTAGAAAAAATACTTCTATTTTTGAAATGCGTACAAAGTCGTCCACGGCATAACGAGGTTTTCTAGTCGCCAGTTTTAATTTATCGTAAACTTTCAGACGCGTTTTCGCGGTCACATTTTGGGTTTTCTTTTGTGGTTGAATGCACCGTATCGTTGTATTTCGATACAATCGAATCGATTATATCAATCCACTTCCATTTGCCTCTCAGACTAAAAGCTTTATACAGTTTGTTTTTATCGTTCTGATTGCACGTTCTACGATGGCGGCTTTGATTGAGCTATATGTGGAGTAATGATTAATATCGCCATATTCCTTCATCAGCCGTGCAAATTGGCCGTTATAAAATTCTGTACCATTATCTGTTTGCAGATTTTTCGGTAAAGGCGGCCGCGATCTTTTAATTTCATTTAGAATCTCGCGCATCGCAGATGTGACTTCATGACCATTCTTGGATTTAAGCGGTCTCGTCCATAAATATTTCGAATAGCAATCGATCACGAGTAGAATATACTTATGCCCTTTATTATATTTCGAATATGGAATAAATTCAGCAATATCGGCTTGGAATAAGTCGTGATAAGATTTGATGATCGTTCTTCGACGTGGAAAATTTATTCTAACCCCTCTGTGCAGTTCATCCACTAGTATTTCCTTATCGTTATATTTCTTAGACATTTTTAAGGTTTGACACGAGTATGAGAGTTAGACGACGAGGCTTTATCTTGCTCCAATAACACGTGCAGGTGTCTTATAACGTCGGTATTAATTTTGTGAAATTGTAAATCGTCTCCAGCAGACGTCTTGACTCCGTCTAATTTCAAGTGGTTGAAAATCAGGAAGTTCGTGTTTAAAACAACTTCGTTCAACACTTGAACGACCGATTGCAATACATCTCGAATGATCACGTTATCGCGGTGAATGGCGACACCTTCGATAAGATTTTGTATTCTCGCGTTCACATAGAACTTAGAAACGGCATCGTGCTCATCTTCGGCCTCGCCTATGTTGACAATTCTCAAGCCTCGAGAGTCGAAGTTCTTGGCCTTACCGTCGTCGATCGTGGTTAGTTTCATAAAATTTTGCGCTTTTTCTGACAACGTCGAGTCCACGTATCTCTTGTTAACGGCATCGCCGAGCTCTGCGGGTCGTGCAAATTTACAATGGATCGCGATTTGGCGTCAAATTTAAGTTTCTTATTAGCATGCGTTTTCCCGAAGATGAAGCGGTCAAACATATTTCCAATGCTTTGCCTATACGCAGATTGAGTTCTTCGCTGCAAAATTTTAAGTTTACGCCGTCGTTTGATTTTTAGGATCGGCCAAATTCACTATTCTAAAATCCTTCAAGTTAACTATTTTCTCGTCCTCGTCCAATACCAAGGCGCTTCGTTTATTTACCGCATCCGTTCCGGTCACGGGATTGCCTACGTTGCAAAGTTTTCTATTTTCTATGTTGAAATCGCCTTCCGGAGTTAGTTTAAAGCCTACACCAGGAGGCCCGCGCGCAGGGTATTACCAAACCCTCCGCCTCCAGAGTCTCTGGCAACATACGCTCTTCCAAATTTATCGACGACCATTTTATTTCTGAGACTATTCTATAGAACGTGTATATTTTATTAGGCGATTAATTTCGCCTCCTTTAATTCGGATATAATAGAAAGAAATTCGTTTTGATTCTGAGAGCTATTGTTGCCCGCCGAACGTTCGGCCATCAACAAACGAAGCCGGCTCACCAGCTCGGCCGGCGAGTCCCAATGAACGTATTCTATCTCATGATTAGAATTATCGAATTTTTTGTATCGCCAAATTCTGCTTATATTACTCGATGGCTGTCTTTTTTCGATAAATTATCCATACCGAGACCTTTCTTTTCTTCGTTATTTTGGATCGTAATTGCATGGGAATCGTAGGAGTCGCCGATGCTGTATTCATCTCTTTGACGACAACGACGACGGTGACGGCGACGAAGCATGCTGCGGCGAGGGAGGAGGCGTAGATATTGTAGTCGCCACGGGCGACGGTGTTAAATTCGGAACGATATAATTTTTATATTTGGGCGTTTTAGGCAGATCCTTGCGAAACAGTTTATTATATGCATTGGTTTTCTTCAAAATATCGATGTAATTTTTACATCTAGCTCGGAAGGATTGCCAGCAGGCGTTTTCTTATTCGAAGGATTTTCTTATAAGTTAACAATCGAAGTAAGCCCTCCGTAATAGGATATTTTTATTTCTAATATTAATCGTAGATCCGTCGTCTGCAATAGCTAACTCTGAATTGCCCATATACCATTTATTCGAAAGGTCGTCGTATTGAATGCCGATTCCGGTATCGTCTATATTGGGATCCTCGCTTTTGGACAGGGTCGGCATACTTTTTAAGTAAGGCATCTGAACCGTCGCCGACATTATCAGATTCGTGCTCCGCATTCTGACGTCGAATATAATTAGGATTTTTACTTGCAGAGAATTTTGATAGCGATTTTAACGGTTCTAGTAATTGAGCATGCTTCATTCCGTATTTTAATTGAGCTCGATTTTGATCTCGTTTAAAATCTAAAAACTTTTTTCTTATCGTTTTAGTGGCCTGCACTACGGCTCGATTTAAATTCGTAGAGTGACGTCGTCGTCGTCCTCGTCTCATCGCAGCCGCAGACATTGCGTTGATGAAAGTTCGCTCGAACGTCGTGATTTTAAATACATATGTAATGATCGAATCCTTTACGGTAGCGGCCCTCGTTTATGGCTTTTTCTTTGTCTACCACTAAGAATCCGTATCCGGCTTTATTGCCATCGCCGTCTTTTTTTCCCACGCTAGACGGCACATCTTTTGAAATCTTCGAAGCTCATGTCGGTATTAATGTGCTCCGAATAGATATGTCTTAAGTTCATTTCGTCTTGCAAAAAAACTATAATTAAATTTGTATTGTCGCGAATAAGATGCTTCGGTATTCTTGCATACGATTGGCTGAGGTAGAACGCGTCTATATTCTTATGACGGCTCATTGAAAAATATTGACGAATCGCGTTTTGTTCGTGACATTGAATGTCGTCGAAAATGAAAATCGAATTACTCTTAGCATCTTGCGGTGAAATTATTTCAGAATTTTCGCTAAATTCGTAATAGCCTAGTCCCTTGATCGGTCTCAAAACTCGACTCAAAAATCGTATTTGGGCTGAAATAGCGACTTGGAGTAAATGTAAACGTTTTCAAATTCCAATCCGTTGGGTGCCAGTAACAAACTCAAAATCAGGTTTGTTTTACCGCACGCAGAAGGTCCGCATACGATGCATCTTATGCTGGCCGGGAAGAGATCTCCGTGCTTTTGCGCGTTCCAAAATAGGAATAAGGATCATCCTGCTCGACCGTTAGATCCATATTTGCAACCGGTAGAGATTGTTTCTGTTTAATAACCTTCATGTCTATTATTCGCTAATATGACGCGTAACGATTTCCGTAAACGGATCGTATTCGAATATAGAGTCGTGCAAAATTAAGCAGTATGCTTTAGTGGTTTGATCGAAAATGTTGCTGGATTCGATTTCGAGACGTATATCGACGGCCGAATTTTTAATAGATTCTTCTTGACGACTGCAATCGATCACGAACACGGGACAATTGCCAAATTGCTGATAGTCGTTCAAACAACACAGAGCGTAGCTCAAATTGCTCGCGCCTGCATAATAGTTTTCCGGAAATTTCGAATAGTGCATGAACGGGGTCGAATAATCGTTATTGGCAAAGTCCGAATTCATATCTTGAAGTGGAAATTCTTGGGAATTAAGGTATAGTTTTAAATTTGTCAGATTGCAGTGATCGAACTGGGGCCGATTGCTTCGCATTATCATACTTGCCATGCTGAAGAGTAAATAGAATCCATCGAGGTTTTTCTAATTCGTTCGAATTCTTAATACGCCAAACGTGAATTTTCGAAGACGGAAAGGACGGCAACTCGTGAAGCTCCCAGCGACGAAAGTAAACCACAATTCTGGGATTTTTATGCAAATGATGGAATAAATTTAATTTCGATTCATCGCTAAGCTTTAAATGCGGAACCTCCCACGATATTTTAGTAATTTTAAATGTTAGCTCGTTTTCGTCGCTCTTGTAACAATTGACGTCGCTCTTGGATCTAATTAAAACAAGCTCTTGCGGCATGTTTACGACGGCTCGTTTATAATCCTCGCAAAATCCAAAAATATGCTTTAGAGGCACATTGCACGAGAAGCGTCCGTTCTTAAAAATGTCGGCGTTTGTATCTCCTCGAGGGTCCCAGGTGCTATTGCTCAAACCGTTGAATTTTTGTGATACGAAGCGAGACCCTTCATCGTGCACGTTATACCAGGCTGCTTACAAACGTCGACCACATGCGTGCTCCCCATTTTGTACTGTATTTCATCGAACAAGAATAATATTGCGTTGTTCGTTATCGTATACGGTTTACCTTCGGTTTTCACCGAAAACGTTCCCTTAATTTAATGTAACTGTCGTAGGTTGCGGTTATAGCATCGGAATTTTGGATTTCTATAATCACTCTATCGCTGTGGTCTGTGTTTCGCGTGAAGGGTAAATACGAATAATAATCTTCTTTCGAAATTGTCTCTTCGTAGCGAGGCCTTTTGAATACGTCTAATTTGGCCACCTCGTCGAAACGTAATTTCTTCAAAGGAGAACTAATCACCGACGAGATGTGATCTGCGACCATTTTCGTGCTACTACCAAAATCACCACGTATTTTACCGCCACGTTTAGCCATTTCTAGTACTTTTTTTCTATCTCGTATTCAAAAGCTTGTAGCCGAGCGCTTTTAAGAAACTTGCGTCTGCGCGACTAAGAGCGAGGTTCTTCTTCCTCTTCTTTTAATATGATGTCGCTTTTTCACACCTCTTCCGCTTTTTATTTCGTTATGGCCTAACGATGATTTGCGTGCGACTGCAGATTTCGAGAACGTTTTTGCGTTTTATATAGGTTTGTTTTGAGGAAGAAGGAAGAAGACTTCGGCAGCAACGACGATAACAATGCCCAACGCGCGGATTTTTCTTAGGTATATTGACGACTGCGGCTAACGTCTGTTGCTGCTGCTGTGCTGACGCTCGTCTCGTAAACGACGCCCATTTTTAACTTAATAATAATTTTATTATTCGCGTCTTAGCTCTAGGCGAACGCAAAGGTACGTATCCTTCGAAAAATTAACCGCTTCCCCGTATGATCCACCAGTCTCAACGTAATGTTATCGAATTCGTCCACGCACAGAGGGAAACGAATTATATTGCTGGGTTGTTGTTCTATGCTGTAGCCTGGGGGCACGGTTAGGCCAAATTCGTAAATGCTATGACAAAGTTGGTTATTGCGGTACCCCCGTCGTAATGTTAGTATCTACGAAAATATTAGATACCGAAATTATTTCCACATCGCGATCGGACGTATGCGAACGACCTTCCTCTAAAATTCGATCATGAAATCCCAGCATTCGACCGATGTTGCCGCGCTTCGGAAGTCTACGGAGTATTTCGATTTTATTTCGCACTTTAGGGTATTATTATTAGCTCTTAAAGAAAACAAGCCGTCGACCAATCCGTCGTCGTCCAAAGTTACGGACGAATTAATTTCTTTGTTGGCTTTAGCCGACTCCAATATCTTTTTCTCAGGAACGTGTTTAGCTCGTCTATTTCGTAGCATCCCTCGTCGATGGTGATTTCTTTATCTTTATCGTAATAGAACTTATTATTTCCCTCGTAAATATTTTGAACGGTGTTGCACGTGTAAAGACCCACCAAGCCGCAGGTGTACGTGCCGCCATCGTTCAGTCTCACAGGTGGGTATAGCGTACCGCTGCTGATGGTATTTCCATACCCGAATATCGTGAATGTCCTAGACATGACTGTAGCGCCCGAGGGCATTATGGTTCTTTATGTAAAAATTTCAACACTAAATGACCACACCGATCGTGTTAAAGTCTTCCCCTTTCCACGTTATAATATATATCGCTACCGTGAAAATATCTTAAGACTTCCTCGGGAGGCCTCAGGTCTCCGAAACTATCGAAGTATATCACCGTATTGGCCCTTTTTTTATAACCGACCCAATGCGTGCCCGGACCGGATCCATCGTCTAAATTTATAATACCACTTTCGTTTCGCCACGGCGGTGCTAAGCTTCCGTCGCGTCTTTTAGCGGCAACTCGTGTCGCATGTACACGCCTCTAAAATACGGAACACCTTTAGCATATTTGTGCAGATCGAGATCGGTCAATGCGCGCATGGGAGGTGTAAGGGGTGGTGGTGGTGGTGGTGGTGGCGAGCTTAGCATTCCTCGACACCGTCGAAGTCATCCGTTTTTTGAATCCCCCGGATAAGGTTTCAAGTACAAGGCGCTACCTTTCTTGTGAGGCTTTAAATACAATCCGCTGCCCACTTTTTCTCTTCCATGGCTCTGTTGTGACGCGCGTTCTCGTCGAAATACCTCTTTGCATTTTTGGCCGAATTGATGGCGTTTGCGACGCTCGACGCTCCGCCGGCCAGTGCTCCGAGCGCCGAAAGACCCGCAAATATCGGAATCAAAGGCAATAAGCCTCCTCGCTTGGGCACCGGTATTATGCGCGGTACTTTAATTTTCGAACGACCTCCCATCCTGTTGACTATAATTTTGCAGCATTCATCGCGCTCGAAATGAGACGATTATGCGAAGCATCTCCGTGTCCTTTACTCTTGATGCTTTGTTTTCTGATTTCTTTAGATATTTTACTTATAAGACCGCCTCTGAAGGAGCATTTTCTGCCGACGTTACCGTTATTGTCTTTGAATTTACCCGAGCATTGACGTACTCGACGTCGTCGTTTTTTTCGTCGTCGTCCTCCTCGCTGTCGACGATCCAGTTTCACGGCCATTTTCTTGTCTATTCCCATTCCTAGTTTGCGTTTCGCTTTCATTGCAGCCGTTACGCCCAACGCTGCGAGCTTCTCGGACCACTTAGAATCTTTGGCCTTGACTCGCCGCCAAGCCGCTTCTTGCAAGACCTTGTCGGCCTCGTGCCTGCGCTCCACGTCTTTGTGATGCGAATACGCGATGTCGTGCTGCTTGCACGCTTCGTCTAGAGGATTAATACCTTTGTCTCCGCGATTTAAACGCTCTTGTAGCCTGGTTCCGGGACCGCAGAAGTTATGACCAGGAAGGTGCAGTTCGAAGGGCAATTTATTTAAGAGGTTGTTGAACAACCCTTCACCCCGTGTACCAACATTGACTAACATCTCTCCTGCAATAACGTAAAATTTAAAATATATATATATATATATATATATATATATATATATATATATAAAAAATAACTGCATACAGAATAAATTTTATTTACAAAAAAGGATCATACACTATCTTTAAAATACAAAGGTTTCATTTCGACATTTAAATTCTTTTGATATAAACATAATACGTCATCGACAATTTCGTGAGGGAAATGGCGCGTGATTTCTAATAAGCCGAGTCTGTTGATGTCGTAAAGAACGGGGTTTAGGGATGGATTTCCAAATACGTATTCGCTTATCATCTCGACTCGACATAAGATTTGATCCTGCACGTTCGAATAAAGTCCAGCATTCTCGAGGAGGGGTCGCCTTCACCTCCATCGTCGTCGCCGTCGCCGCTACTGCTCTTGCACCTGTTATACGCGTAAGCTCCGAACTCTTCGGGAAGGCAAGTGGCGACGCACTCTATATTTCTATCGTAGAACTCTTGAAAATCTTGTCCTTTCAATATTTCTAATTTGAGCATTATAAGAGGCGCTAGAGTAAACACTTTTGCAAATTCTTCGCGGGAGAGAAATTCGCGCAACATTGTATCCGGATCCTGTTGTTGTTGATTCTAATGCGGCGAGAGCCGCAGCAGTTTGCACCTCGACTCTATGAATGGACTCGTATTCGTCTTTAAATTCCACTTCCAAGTATCCGTCGATCGTCTGATGCATTTCACGCCTCCAGTGCCATACGTCTGCGACTACGGAGGCGGCGGTAGCGCCTGCAGATGCAACCGTGGCAGTATCCGAGCGGTTGGAAAAACTAAATTTATGTTCGATATTGATAGACGACAAATCTTTCCACTCGTTTTCGTCCATTTGCAATTCGCCTTTTTACAAAATCTGTTGGGGCATATAAGTCTGATAACAGGGCTAAAATCCATATTGCTCTTTCGTTTGGTTAAGCCCACTTCGATCGTATGACCGTGAGCGCACCATTGCGCATTCTCCTTGGAGGAATTCAATCGGTATTCGGTGCTACATATCAGGGGATCCATCGCCTGATCGTTATCGTAGACATGAATACCTGACAAAACTTGCGGCGATCCAGATACTGCACACGTAGATGATGATGATGACGAAATTACGTCATCATCATCGTTATTTAAAATACTTGACTGTCGTCACCACTTGTATGATTATTTTCGTCTTGAATATACTTCACCATAATTGCTATTTAATTAAGTGCAAAATTTCACGCCACATACACACCCTGAACGAAGATACCTCCCGGTTAGAACTGAAAATTATTTTGCATGCGTAGGTTTTCGTTCGAGCTCAAACGATGTTGCTCATGCGCGCATAGTTTATTTTATATTTGTAATAGATGTAGTATGCCCACGCTCCTATTAATTGCATAAGTACGATGTGTTCTAAATACGTCCATACACCATCTGAACTATCAAATTCTCGATCTTTTTTTCTCGCTCTCTTTCTCTTTCGAAGGCGATTCGTTTATGATTCCATGGCATGACGTACCATTCGGTCTCCGTAAAACTGCTATTATATTTAAATCTTATTTTAAACATCAGAAAAGGATCGATGCCAACTCCGTCTCCGACACAATCGCCCGCGCATCCATTGTTCAACCATTCGGCACCGTCGTCGTCGTCGTCGTCGCCGTCCTCGCCGTCGCCGGATCCATCTACGTTTTCTATTTCTCGTCGTCGTTGAAGGCGTCCTCCTCCTCCTCTAGATAACTTTTATAAATTAAAGGTCTCTCGATACCGCGGACGATGACGACGACGACGACGTCTCTGATGATGGCGATAAGGGAACCTCTTCCGAATGGTTCTGTTGCTGCTGCTGCCATTGCTGTTGCAGCTGCATGGTAATTAATTCCATACGTTTCCAATCTTTAGAGCGAGAGCATCTTATTTGTTGTTGTTGTTGTGACGACTCGGACTTCGACAATGCCAAAACGTCTTTATTTTCAACAACCTCGAAACATACGAATGCATTCGGAGGATCTACGGGAACCGGATTTCTTTGCCAGGAGGGCACGCTCGGTTTAAATATGTATAGGTAATTATTACATATTAAAGAGTAGGCGAGATATGCTGCGACGGCTGCGGGCGGTCCTTTAGGAGTCATTTCGAACAATGAGCATTTTAATTGCATTCATAGGTTTTATTGCAGGGCTGCGATGTGTTGTTGTGCGCGCGTACATATGGGGTAGAAAGCGCATTCAGGACACGATTTTATTTGCAGAGGAGGTCCATCTATCTGATCTGCATGCGACGACGATTTAAGCCATGCGCTAAACAATAGCGATGCGTCCATAATTGTTTTTGCAAATACTCCGGTAATTTATCGAAATTTCTGGCGACGTCTTTACTTGCATGCCTCTCGATATACTCGAGCGGTAATTTCGTAAGATCCTCGACCGTCAACATTCTTCTATATTACAAACGTATATGATTATTAAAATAAACATATCATCTCGTAGACAATTTTCTTATCCCCTTCCTTAAGAATGCATACTATAGGTTCCTGCATGATTTATATTGACGCCTAAATTTAATATTCTCGAAAGAGCTAACCCGCTCTGCTTTTCGGTATATTCGTCCAGTTTATTGTTCAATTCCTGAATTTGGGTTTAACTTGAGTTTGAAAGTCTTCAATTTTAAAATTTTACAATTTTTAGTAGTAAAATGTCTGAGCGATGACGACGATGATGATGATGATGATGTATCCACGGCTTCTGAAGACGATGATGTTGATGCGTTGGGCTTTACGTATTCACCGTTAAACACGAAATTAATTTTAAGAGATCCAAATTTTCTCAAACATTTTCTCAAACGTCGCTCTATTAGGGCGAATGCATCTTCTAAAAATTGCATGGGATCTATGTGAATAAATTGACCACAGCACTCGAACGTATCCTGCGGGCGAAAGCCGATTTCAAATCGACCCACACGATATTGTTCGACGTTCTACGTCTTTTGACATTCTTCTTTGATGTTAATCTATCGAAATTTTCAGCAGGATCGTCGACTTCGACGTCGTTCGCATAACCCTCGTCGTCGTCCTTCGCACTAGTATTATCGCCGGATCCATTCTTTTACTAATACCTGCCCTCTGATCGCCCTATCACGCTTGCTTTTTGCATTAGAAACGATCTGATTACATTCCAGATTTAGCAGCATCGATTATTCATAGTGACGTTTTCGACCTACGTTGCAAGCACTTTTCAATTGTTTTAAAATTGCACGCGTTGAGGTAGCGCGTCTGGAATTTTAATTCGTCCGAAGCTTGAGACATTTTTACACTTTCGACACACGATGTTTACCGTTCGAATAATTACACAATAATAAATAGAAAAATATTTTGGATATTCTTTTACCAAGACGACGAAACTATTATTCGTAGTAGGGGAGAAATTTTTTTTTCAAATACAAACGCAGCACGCAATTTTTTCTTATCGACACCTGTAATAAAAACCTTGCGGTTATTTCCCCCAGCCTTATTCTTCTTATACTTCATCATAATTGCCTACGACACATCGAGCGTAACATTTTCAAATTATTAAAGACTACTTGAAACGTCTTGCACGTGTCCGATGAGATAATCCCGAAAACACACTCTTAAAACAAAAACACGTTCGCACCACTTGCGCGCCCCTTACGATATTTTGTCTTAGACTAAAACACGCACGCCCCCTACACACCACATAACGATACATACCTTTCTTTTCGAAAATAAAACGACAACAACACCGCCCCCGATCGATATCTACACACACACACTTTTATCACGAGGGCGGCACGACTTCCACGTTAACTTCACCGACAAACCATACATACCCTACACCCTACACGCACACACCTGCACATACATACCTCTCTTTTATATAATACGCACACCCTTTACAAGATATTTATGATCCTTTTAAAAAGGGCCGGCCAGCTTCTCCATAGCCATACTATCGTTATCCTCAAACCTAACTAATACTAACACACACACACACCTACACATACATGACCTTCACACATACATACTTCTCTTTTCCATAATACACACACCCTTTACAAGATATTTATGACCCTTTAAAAAGGGCTGTCCCAGCTTCTCCATAGTTATACTACTATTGGCCTGACTGCTATAGCCAGCAGTCAGATTTCTACCCAGAAAGTATTCCGAAGTTAATGATATTTTGGTATATCGTATGTGAGTAGCCTGTGGAGTTTCCTACCTCCAAATTTTTGGACTCTTCAGTTTTTCACTTACAACTTTTAAACCATGCGATTTTGCAGGAATACACTTATTTACAAAGTTGAAGAGCATTAAATCTCTTTCAAATTTCACTATTCAAAAGTATTTTTGACCCAAAGGTTACCGAGATACAATGATTCAAAGATAAAACAAATTTCTTAAATTATCAAAAATAGTAGAAAATGTAAGTCTTTACCTTATAACTTTCATTTTTCAACAGTTCTCTGTAAATTATGTAGAAACGTAGAAACAACAAGGCCCCCACATACGCAATTTCCTTCTTCCCCCTTCAGAAAACACTTACTATTTTATCGATTTCAATATTTTGTGTCTTAAAATGATAACCGAAGTATGCTTGTTATAGACGTTCGTTAAATTTTTTGCAACCGCTTGCCTAAACGTGGGAGTAATTGAAATAACAACATTCTTTGAATGACGATAAATAATTACGTTTTGAGAATTTGCAGGGACAAACGGCATAAACTAAAGCCAATATACAGCAAACAATGTTGCGAAGACGAAATTAAGTAAAGGAAATAATTTTTACGACTTGACAGTAGTTTCCACACAACTTATTTAAAAGCAGTTAAACTGGGTAATAAATGAGTATTTGCTGAGATAAATTACAACCTACCTCTAGTTTAGTTTAAACATTAAAATTCAGCAAAACGAATCGGAAATCACAGTGAGACCCCACGACCACGTTCGTAAAGGGTTCACCTCTTTGACGCTGATAGCATGCCGTCGCCAATGCCGTCATAGTTTTCCTCCTCGAGGTATAATTTCGTCGAAGAGGTTGGCACGTTCTTCTCATGCAGCTTCAGTATCTTCTTCATCCAAATCTGGTACATTTTCGCATGCGATACCAACGCAATTCTTGCAGATGGTAGAGCACCGAAGTCCTGCTTTTTTTGCTGCTGCAGGTTCCCGTGTTACATCGAATTGGCCTGGATCACCATCCATGGTGGTGGTAATGGGAATCACACATAAACAAATTAAATACATGAATACGTTTATTTTGGCGTAGCACAATGAATTATAACAAAGTACAGCAATCTTCAAGTAACAGTCTTATATGGTGAAAATTGAACAATGCGACAAGTACTATGAACAAGTATAATACTAACCTCGTTTGTCAGACTACAGTCCCAAGCAGATGATAACTTTTTTTGGCTCCCTTCACTCTCTAGCCATGTTTGTACTTGAAAGTATGTTCCGAAGGAATGACACTTGGTGGCATATCTTGTAGGTGGCAAATTGGCAAGTTAAAATTTCGGTTTTACCACAACGTTTGATGAAAATGCTCGGTACCGCAAATCGTCCACATTATCTACGTCGATGGTGTCACCGTACAAGGTCACCAGAAACTTCTCTCTTGCTTCAGAAATTTGGTATGGCGTTGTTTCAGTGTCTTTGAAAACACCAACTATTTATGTGAGTTAAAGGTTTTTCAAATAAACTTGTATTACATTCTCTTTTCCAATTCCAAAGAGTGCATCAAAGTAGCCAGTTTTTGATATAGCAGTTTCCATTATCATGATATCGGCATTTTCTGTTACCTGCTTCACCCCAATTCTCTTGCTTTCATTTTAGGTTTAGCATTGTAATAAAGCTTTTCTTGTTGATATCATTGAAGAGAAATTTTCCGTGTGAAATTGTAGTAACAGATGTTTTGGAAAACACAAGTTTTGTAAATGAGTGCAGCAAAGACTGTCCATATCGTTTTGCTGCTTTGGTGCTCTGGTAACTTATACCAACAGGAATCTCATTGAAAATCACTATGGCTTTGCTACCAAAGTGTCTTTGAACATAATCTACGTAATTCTGGAACATCAATTTAAAAATGGATTCTGTTGATTTGCTCCAAATAATTTTATGCAGCAGGTACTTACCATCAATAACTGTACATTTGTTACTGCCGAAGTCTACTGGTTCTTGCATAAGGGTAAATGCCGAATACAACATTGACTTCCTGCTATTGTGCACACATTTCCCTGTAAAGAGAGACATCGGGAAAGGGGTTAGCTGGTATTTGAAGCATCAGCATCTGATTGTTTGGTGGTGCAAATCCGTTGAAAAAGAGTCATCGGATCTATTGTAAACTTTTATCTTTAATTTTTCGAGAACAGAAAACATGCTAGATTAACCACCTTATCTTTCCGCTTCTATTCCATATCCTCGAAGTTTCCCTATTCCAAACAGGTCTCCATACAGGTGATGCCAAAAGTTGGCACTACGTGTCAGTTTACAGCTTCAGGAGCAACGGTTCCCGTGCTTATTGACAATAGCTCTTGTGTATCAACGACTGATAAATGGTCATCCAACCAATCACTACATTTCTCGGTGTCAAAATTATTTCTGGCAACACAGGACGGTTTCATATCTACGTACTGCTCAGTTATCTCAAAGCGTACTCCAGTGAACACTTTCAGTTGTTCATTAACACTTTGGAGGCATAGCATACCCATAATCTATCAAGATAGTACACTTTATTGATACCACGACTACGAGTCAGACCGTCATAATTCGTTATGGCTCGCGTGAGAGCCCGTTTTACGGTCAGGTCTGGCCAGTTGTCTGACCAGAATTTGTAAGTTCCGTGAATAGTAAAGTAGCGAACTTTTCATATTCTTGAGAATCTATTTTGTCTTTTAAGGTGACCATGTTCTGAGAATACTAGTGTGCACTCTTTGCGTAACTTAAATGACCTGCTGTATGTAAGCAAGGGAGCAAATCTCTAACAAATTCGAGACGGAGATTTCAGTTACTAGTACGTTCAACTCTAATGAAATTTTTTACTAAGGTGCACAAGCGGAAGCATTGGATCCATAGCGCAGCAGTCGGCCCTTTATCCGTATTCCTTCAACACTTTCGAGAATTTAATTTTTACAGCATGCAATGCTGGATCCTCAGAATCTATCTTGAATTAGTAAGAAGAATCAATAACTGTATTAAGTGCAACCAACTCTTCTTCCTCCAACCTAAAAAATTTAATTATTCAAGCAGCGTAAGCAAGGATATGCGCATGTACAACCTTGACGTAAGCATGTCCAGACAGTATCTTATCAACACTGTTAGCTGTAATAATATTGTAAAACAGCTCTTTCAAACTATTTTCAGGTATGGTCGTCTCGATGGCATTCATCAATCACATTAAGAGGCGGAAAATTTCTTGCTTCACTACGATGTTGCACAACTCTGGAATGGAGGGAACAACATTTTGAGCCTTCTAAAACAATGGCTTTTCAAAAGTTGCGACACAGGTGTTTTGGTTAATGCGCTTAAGTTTTTCAATTGTAGAAAGGATATATGAATGTACTGCAGAGTAATTACTTAGAGGTGCATTGACGAAAGGAAGGTAGACAATCTTGGAGCATTTACATTTCTCTCCTTGTGACATCAGCTCCATGAATCTATTTTACCCGAGTACCGATGATGAGCGCGTGTTCTTTCCATACAGTCGAGCAATATCAGAAGCAGATTGCACGATGTTCTGTACAGGGTTGATTTTTATGACTAACAATTTTATTCAATCCACTATTTGGTGTTCAGTGATACTGCTGAAGTTTAACAGTGCCAGTTTTACCGATTAAGTCTGATGCTGACGTAACCTTCAAGCAAGCTACATCAGTCTCACTGGTCACAGCATCTTGGAGGATGACAGCCCTTATTCTTGTCATGACGTGGAATGTGTCTTTTCCATCCAACTTGTTCGCATTGAAGTTAGCGTTGTCAAAGATGAACTGGGAAAATGGATTGACTGTCTCATCAACTATGGCCTTTTTTTCTGGAGCACATACGATTCTTCAAGCCTAGAAGCTTCAACATAGGCAACTGAAAATCCTACTATCGCTAAGAGGCTTAGAAGCAATTTGAATCAAACATCTTGTAAACATACGTTGCAACCTCAATCATAATGGGGACAAAAATCATTTTGGTTGGACGGTTAGCATAATGGCATGTACCAGAGCTTCTTTCACAACTCCAGTAAATCCCGTTTATTTGTCAAAATAATCGTATGCAGAAAAAGAAGCGGCATCTTTGGAACAACATGACGGTAACCACCATAAAAATTATCAATGGGAGGGTAAGCAGCAGTGCTAAACATTTTAGAACGGATAACCTCTAAAATAATTTTGCCGGCAGTGTTTACTACTCGAGCCCTTTTATCTTGAGGTTTCCCTTTTTTTCATTCAAGTACCAGTTATTAGAAAAATTTTTGTGGCCACTGGTTTTGTAACAAACGACACTCCTTCTGTTGAGTGACCCTGACGCCTTTTCAAGGTTTTAAAATGTGAACGAGAATTTTCAGGTATCGCATTAAGCAACTGTCCATGGGAACTGACAATCGTCACTCTTTTCCTCGAGAAACGTGAATTAAATTTTCATGGCTTGATCTATGCTAGGAGTAAGTTGTCACAGCCTTTTATGGACACGTGCATGCATAATATAAAAATTTTGAATACACTTTTTTATAACTGGTAGCTATTGCTATCTACAAATGCTGCTACTATAACACCGACTACCTCAAGTCCAATGAATTTACAATTCTTTTCAAAATAATTCTTCCAGTATCACCTTTATTTTTCATATAAATGGTATCCCTCTTTCCTTTTTTTTTCTATCTGGTGCCTGGATAAGCCAAAGCATTTTACCCTTAATTTATGAGCGACCCCATAGCTCAGAAAATAACTTGTACTTTTTTCAAAAATTATACAAAAACTTTTTGTCTTTGGCAACTGTACAAAATCTATATCAACCACATTATTCAAAAGCTACACCCTTTTCGAAATTATTAATAGATCAATGCCCACCAATTATAATAAATAATGCAAGTTAATTCAATTTGCTCCTATTTTTTTTAACTCTATAAATCACGTAACAGTTTTTATTTTATGTTAAAAACATATCTATTACTAAACTTAACTTCTAATTGTGAAACACAGTCTTACTTTTAAACTTGAATACTAAAAATAATAAATTTGGCTTTTCAGATATAAACATGGATCTGCTGATTACACACCCTTGCAACCTATTCATCCTCTGAGATCATCCACCTTCTGGAGAGTACTTTACCAGTAACACTCTCCACTTACTACCTGAAGACCTAAATAATGTATTTAAAACCCACGCTACATGTAACTACGGACCAGGTGTATTTTAATTAATGTCTGTGTGGCTCTATTTATTTGTTTAGTATACGTACACTCCCCCCCCCCAATCTTTCTTTTCTTTTGTTAACGTAATTCGAACGAGCAATCCGTTACTGATTTCGTTCTTTTCATACTGGCTTGCTCGTCTTACCGGTAACATTTGTCAATTTTGAACTATGGAGAACTTACCACTTGCTCTCACATTGTGAAAACAATTTACCTACTTAAGAGGTGAGTTTGTTTAAGCCAACAGTGGTGGAGTGTTGGAAGTGCGGTCTTAGGCAGGTGCTAACGGTGTATTGCGAAAAACCGAACGACACCGACCCATCAAGGACAATAATCTCAAATATTGTTCACGAACTCTATAAAGTTGTTTATTTACGGTGTACAAAAAGATGTATTAGCGAATTGTAGGTAAATGTTATAACATTTGCAAGCAACATGTTTTCTAAAGATTTCGAAAACAAAGAAGATACAAAACATGTATATTGAGAAAGTGGAAGACTACGGTACCAAATATGACTGAGAAACAGTTTAAAATGCATTTCCGTATGTGTCCTCTGTTATACCGACTTTTTTGTTATACTATTGCGCCATTGCTATACTCCCGAATATTGTCATTGTCATAATTGAACGCATACTTACGCGGTAAGTTTACCCGCCATATTGTAACTTATACCGACCATGCTTTAAGAGTGATGGAACCGCTTCTTAAGTCAATTTGCAAGCACAATTTAAATGAAATCAAATTACTTACGTGGTCGCATCTCGGAAATTCATCTCACCCAAAGAAAATCACAAATCCTACATGGAGATAGTTACAATTCTGTGTTGCTGCAAGCTGTTTGTGATAACATAATGTTATTTATACATGAGTATGCTAGTGAAGCAGGATCAATACATGACTACACTCCATTTAAAAAATCAGATTTGTATACTCGCATATGAGAACATGTAATTACTTGGCTTGTTGATAGTCATTTAGTTGGAAAATTGTCTTATAAATTAAACGAAGGCCTTATGGTTAGTTATAAAAATACTTGCAATTGAGGTTGCATCAAAAATATTTTAATTTCATATTAAGTAAGAGTCGAGTTGTCCTTGAACATGCTTTTGAAGCTTGTGGAAGCTGTTCGACTTGATCTTATATTCTTATTAATAGTGTCAGTATTTGTTATGCATAATATTTGTATATTACAAGGCAATTTGCTGGAACATATTATACATATTGAAAAAGAAATGAGAGAAGAAGCGTCAACAATCCTGATAATGTAATCGGTATGGATGAAAGCTGGGACGATGATCGAATTGCTCAGATACAAGAAAATAATTTAGTTAATCCTGGGCCTATAATTATAAGACATTAAATAAATGTTTGTACTGTGTTTGTGTTAGTATCATAAATAATAGTTTGTAAGTAATCTACCGTTATCACAATTTACAAATATTTCTAAACAAACTGTGTCCTAGTATTTTAGAAATATATCCTATTTAATAAAATCTACAGTTTCTCAATCATTTTTTCAAACAAATCTAAAATCTATCTTTACGCAGCATCGCTTGTTTATGTCTTTTATTAATGTCAGAAGTTTTACGTTTTCGTTTCTTGGAAAAAGATGATTCAAAAACTAGAACACTTACTGCTTGTTTTAGACACATACGATTGGAAAGTGCTTCTTATTTTTTCAGCTTCTGACGTTGCTGCACTACAGATATCTAATCCATTATTACTGCTACACGTAGCTACTATCGTAATCTTCGGCTGCTTATATAAAGTCATTTTTCCGGAAGTGTTATTATGATGCATCGCCCTTTTATTATGCGTTTCAGACTTTTCCATTTATTGTAGCATTGATAAGCGGTGTTTTTTTCCTGGACCAATTGAACATAGAAGTGTTATTTTGGCCTAAACATTTTTCTTTACAGTTACTTCGAATTCAGTATAGGAATCTTTAATCTGTTCTATTAAGTAAAACACCATGTCTGTTATCTACAATTTTGAATCGTCTGCAGTATGTTCATTTTATCCGTCACATTCTGTAAGTTCGGAAGTAGTAAGGCGCCGACTATCTTCTTCTGGTGATATTTCGTAAGCATGAACAGCATGTGCTGGATTACCAGATAAGAAGTTTTATTATGTTAAATGCTAAACCTGTTCAACACTAACTTTGTAGCGTATGAGTTGTTGCATGCCTTTCAATATCTTCTTTGGAAAAGCTGCCTTCTTTACCAATATAGCATACATAAAATAAGGACTTTGAACCCATTTTAAAGGTTATGAGAGTGTTAATATTTTGCGGGAATCTAATATATCATTAGCTCCGTTTTCGGAGGTGGTACAAATAGAACTCGCTCCTGATTCACCACACTGTAATTAACAAACCGTTACAAATTGACACTGTTTACATCTCATTCAATAGACGAACGTCCAAAGTGCAAGTTGTGCTAAAAGTGTACACAGTTTCCATTAAATGAACGCAGCAAAGATACCGATACGCACTTTGGTAAATTAGCTTTAGTTTGTTTTATTAAATTACACGATATGCTACGTATTTATTTATGTTTATTACAGTAAAAGAATTAAATGGAAAACATGAAGAATTTTATTCAAATCCCTATATTATGTGACAGCACCGTAATTAAGATGAAGCTATGTATTTTTAAAAATAAAATGATATTAGAGGTAAAATAAAAGTTGAATTAGGAAATTTTGTTTTGCTTTGTAGGGCCGAGAACAATGTAACAATACAAGGCTGCGTCAGCTACCAGTGGTCCGGGAATGGGCTCCTATGAAAGAAATTAAAATACAATATAGAAATTTGTAATAAAAATAATATATAAAATAACTTAATTACAAAAAGTACAATACCCAGGAAGATTTTTCTCAATCAAAATCGAGGGGCATCAAACCGTCGGCTCCAGAAATCTTTTTGATCTTTTCTCTACCTTGAAGACGGTTATTCCGAACAAATCTTGCTTGCTTCGGTAAACTTTATAATCTCATACCCTACCTTCTCGAAACCACCTTAAAAACACATTCATTCCTAGGTTATAATTAAATAACATTGTAAAATAAAACGTTCCTTCCAAATAATATCACCTCACTGGAATAGCTTTATATTCTTTAACCATAGCTGACTTTACGTATTTTTTTAAATAAATTAAAATAAAATTCAACCAAAACATAAACCTATTAACATAAAACTATTTCAATATAAAATTTCAAATATACTTTCTAGAAACAAATTCTTAACTTTAAATCTGGGGAGGTATTACTAAAAGAGAAATATATTAAAAAGATCTGAAATCTGAGCTATCGACATAGCTATTCATCACTCCAAATTTTTACTGTTTTAATGTTTAAGTATAAGACATTTGGCAACCGCAATTATTGGGAATGTTGTTTATATAGTTATATTCAAGTTTTGATGTATCCTTTCATTGTCCATTACAAAATTACAAAGTTTCTCCTTTTACTAATTTTAAATTCACCAATAAAACTTTCATTTTAGACTTATATATACAATTGCGTCACTAATTAGTCCAGCCAAATAACTATTTTTACTTAATTGATTTCTTATTACCAAAATACATACTATTGACATTTAAAAATTCATAACATTGTTTTTAAAATGTTTCATAAAGCCTTACAATAGTTCTTACTTTTTAATTCCAAAATTTCCAGCAACCGTCAGTATTTCTCTTTTCATTATTCCTTAGATAGCCAAATACAGCAACTCGCTGACTCTAAGCGCACCACAAAATTCCAATTTAATGGAAGGACGGCTCATAAGATACTAACGATTTTCAAGACATTATATTCGCGCGTGCGCTTTTATGAAGGTACCTTGCAATTTGTAGATGTATTTCACTTTTATATATCAATCGCCACCCACTTCCGTTCGAGAAAGCGATCAAATTTTTCTTGGAGCTTTGTACATTCAACCTTTAAATCGCATTATATTAAATCCCTCATATAAAAAACTCACATTATATCAACCTTAAACTCCTTCTTTTTTATTCGTACGTATCTCTACATTTTGATGTTGGTTTATTGAAGGTTCACAATTAATTGATTTCCAATTCATTTTTCGGCGCGTCTAACAAATCTAGTTGTTGGTATTTTTTGTCATAGTCTTCCTATCGGGTTTATGAAATGAAACTCGAGGAAAGTACTTGCGTTGTCATGTGATTTTCTTAGGCTTATATTTGAATTAATTTGTCTGCAACAATATACAGGGAGTTTATAAAAAAACTCTTTGATTTAAAAAATCATAATTAAAGAACAAAACCAGTAATAAACTTTCGGGTTTTGAATTTGAGTTGAGTATATTGTCAAGATTGTTTTGCTAATATTTGATAGCAGTGCGGGCCTTGAAGCGAGCATGGTGGAGGGAAGAATGAGAACTTCCTTGAAAATGTTATGTTTTCAGATAAGGCGACTTTTCATGTAAGTGGGTCTGTCAACCAACACCTGTAGGATTTAGGGGTGAGAGTCACCGCATGAATTCATAGAACATCAGCGAGACTTTTCCAAATTCAATTTTTGGTGTGGTTTGATGTATGATGGTATCGTAGAATCTTTCATCTTCGCAGAGAAGACAATTAATGGGGATATTTATTGTGAAATGTTTGAGCTATACGTTTTCCCACAGACAGCTGATACCGAACTAGAAAAGGGACCGATTGTCTTCCAACAAAACAGTGCGCCGTCTCACTATAGCAACCGCGTCCGTGATGCGTTGAACTTGTGTTTCCATGACAGGTGTATTGATAGACGTGGGCCGATTGCATGGCCACCAAGGAGCCCAGATCTGAGTTCACTAGATTTCTTTTTATAGAGACAAGTAAAAAACATTGTTTATTTTGAGAAGATCCGTGACATTGCTCGTTTGAGGAAGAGGATTGTTGCAGCTGTAGCATCCGTCACACCTGATATGCTGCTGAATACCTGGAGGAAACTGATTATCGTTTAGACGTGGCCATGGCAACAAATGGTGCACATATAGAACTTTATTAGGTATCAAAAAAAACTTGAAAAGATTCTCTTTAGTACTATATAGGTTTAATAACTATTATTTTATCTTCACTGTGTACAAATAAAACTTTAAATTAAGGAGTTCTTTTATAAACTTCCCGTATAATGAATACATTTTAATGTATCATCTCTGTTATACCTGCATATTTCCCTTACATAGCGTCTGATTTTACAATGTACTATAAAATACGGTTAAAGCATTCGTGGTTTTCTTTTGTATTTGCAATTATCTCTATTAAAACTATGTCATATTGCATGAAATTTATTTAACTAAAATTTCTAAAAGCTCATATTTGGAATGCCTATATTAAATAATTTGCAGGTGTTTACTTGATTTTAAATCTTCCCTAAAAAATAACATGCTTCTACTATCAAGGTTGACAATTAAAAAAGTTCTCTTTACATTTTTGGTGGTTAAAATAATTTACAATTCTGAATTGAGTTTCAATATTTATTTAACACAGATTAAATGGTTATATGTATTTGTAGTTCTAAGTTTATGATTTGAACAAAATACTGATTTTTATGTCTTGTTTTTAAACACTATTATAAATGAGGTTAAAGTTATACAGCGTGCTTTAAAAGCAAGTTAGTCAATTCAAGATTAATTCCTCCTTACCCATTTAATCTTTATATCTAGGGTATCGCTCAAACCTTACAATGATACAGACCTACTTCAAAGGATTTAAAATATTGCAAATCACTTTGTAGTATTCGGGAAATGCGCGTTTACCTAGTAACATGTATATTGATTTAATTAAGTGTGTTACATATATGTAGTTTGTTACATGCCAAAAATCGGCTATGTATCACCTTTAGATTAAGTATAAATTATGTGAGTAAGTTCCCGCGAATATTTTCAAATGAACTTGTTACTTTCCGCCATTCCGGACAGTTGCGTTTGCGCAAAAGAATGCGCAGGCGCGGAGCGAATGGCGCAAGTGCGCGGTGTGTAAAACGACGCCATTAGCCACGAGACTTCGAAGCCGAAAACAGCTACCTGTGTTGCGTGTCTGTCTTTTCTCTTTTTTAGGATGTAGGTTCCCTTTTATCTTTATCTTCGAGTACCTTTACCTGTATCTTTGTTGCCTTACCTACGAACGAACGAAAGAGGATGGACGAATAAATCTGGAATCAACAATGGCGTAGCCGACCCACCCTGAAACAACAACAACGAGGGCCCTGAGATGTAAAAGAAGTTTAAGTGAGTACATTGCTTTATTTGTATTATAGATTAAGAATTGTATCACTTTTAAACGTGTTTGGTATTTGATACAATTTGCCGCGTAATCATGTCATATTAAACGATTGCGCAATATTATGAAACGCGGGAGCGGATCAAGTTGTTATTAGAACAGTGAATTATTTCTATATCTGCGCAGCTTTTTGCGTAATTGTAATTTTGGTAAATATAGGGGGTAAAACGTCAAATGTACTGCTGTATTATTGAGAATCAAATACTATCACCACATACGATGCTTAGAGTCTAGTATTAGTCGTTTACACTTGACTTAGAGTGGACATGCAACGTGATCCACGTTTTAATACATTGAATACTGCTATTGAAATTCAGCAAAGACGACTGTAGTGAACCCACCGTTTAATTAAACTTCGTTATCGAAAATCTCTCTTTGTTTATGGGAAAAATAATCCTCTTGATAACCATACCGAATGGTTTTCCTGATAATTTTCTGCCTTTTTAATTGAAATGCTAAGTTCTGGTATAAAAATAACAAAAGCTTAAAATTTTAATAATTTTTTTAATTAAAAAGCTGTGCATTATTAATTTATTTACCGTTAGGTACTATAATTATTAGAGAAAATAAAAATGCAAAATTTCTGGCATGGTATGTAAATTAAAAAATTCGATAGCTACCTTGGTGCGGTGATTTAATCAGGGTAATCTAATACCAGCTTGTAATTGGATTAGCAAAATACGGAGCAACCGTAGGGAAAAAAGTACTCTGTCATTCTTCCACACAGTCACGAACTCATTAGAATGTATTAGGTCGATAATGCATTTGAAAGGAGTTGGTTTCCTGCGCGATTGCTTTTGAATTTTAACTTTAATTGTGTGCTGCAAGTTAAATGAATACCCGAGATTATTGCATGAAGTATGTAACTTTTTCGTGTTTAAATCTCAATATAGAATACCCGTAAATTGAAAAATCATATATTCATTTAATATTGTATATAAAATTATGCTTTGGAATTTTATTCAAGTCTTCTGTACAAATACAAACTTTCCGCGTAGTTAGTATTAAAATTGCAAGTGACCAAATAATAAAAGTTTATACATTTCATAAAGATTTGACAGAGCGTATTGCGATAGCCCTCGCACTAACAAACGTAAACTTTGCAATGCGTGCACTTTGTGATGCAATATAATTTCAGACTAGCCGACGTTTGGGATAGAAGATGACGTCGACTATTTTGGGAGTAGTTAATGAAAGGGAACTGTACGTGGAGTACTACTGTACATACGGATCGTGGCCTCTATCTCTCTTGAACACAACTCAATTAACTTGCCTAGGATTATAGGAATATGTTGCAGCTTGGGTAAAGAAGCTGGTGTACTATAATTTCAGAGTGGTTGATGTAGGAAGCTTGCCGAAGGGCGAAGTCTTCTTGGGAACTAGGCACAGCTGGAGATTTGTAACACGACCAATAGTGACGAACTCCATTGCAGCAATGAGACTAGTGGCCGCTTTTTTTTCTGAAAACCAATCCAATAGAATGTTGGAAGGTTGGGTTAAATCCGCTACCTGAAGAAAAATGGCTACGCGTAGACAGGAATAGGAGAATGGCGACGATGTTAACCGGTCTGGTTTACTACAAACTCCTGTTCGGATTAAAAGATGCTTGCAGAAATTTCCTTAATATTTTCTGTTCCTTAAGTTGCTGCTTATATTCGAATTTGTTTCAGGTGGCTGTAAGATTCCCTCAACAAATAGCTTTGGTTAGATATATTGCAATGCAATCTCTTGTAACTACCAATATTTTACTGATTTGATTTTTGTTTGATGTACGACTATGTGCTATAATACGTTTTAATCTAATATCAGTGTTGTTTTGTTGAATGAAGAATATTTAAACGGCAAAACAAAACAACTATCTGTAAATGCTAAATGGCAAGTTTAAAAAGGCGTGGTGGAAAAATTTCTATCTACTAAAAAAAGAGGAATAAAAGAATAAAGGAAACTTATGCTATTAATTTACTATGATCTCTAACCTGGTATTTTTTTGTTGATTTCCTGGTTCGAATGTGTAGTTCTGCATACACCCTTATCCTTTGACTTGCTGCTACGTGCTTTTAACCCGTGACCTTGGGTTGCTTTCAGCTTAACGTCCTGATTCAGAGTTTTCCCATTTATTATATCTGTTACTCGTAGTTTTAGATTTCTACGTTAGATTTCTTATTGAATTTGTTTAGTGAATTTCTCAGTTTCCTTAGATTCCTTAGAGCCATAAGTTAATAAATGTTAAATATTATGTTTACCTTAAATAAAATTTGGACTTAGGTCTTATGTAGACGGCGAACGTTTATATTTAAACGTGCACTTGAAATTTTTAATTATTAACTTTCACTTAAAAATCGTGGTTTTAATTTCACACTTGAACTTTTCGTATTATTTTTGTTCAAACTAGTACAGTTTGTGCTTCAGTTATCGAGAGACTGACCATTAACCGCTTGGTGTAATATGTAACGGCAAGCCCTTCCACATGCTGCCATTGGCTGACCGCGTTTATCTTTGTTGTTTGAGCATGGTAGAGACGTTACACTTGGCTTATCATGAAAGCCTTCGGATTTTACACGGAGTTACATATCCTAAATTTTGTTGCAATGCTCTCGAAATCACGTAGACATCAAAGCGTTACATTATGGAGTTTGTTGGCTATGGTACTTTGTACCGTCCAAATATCATATTTTCGTATTTTGTATAGAAAATTATTAGCCATTACACTTAATCTTGCACGTACGCCAAACATATGGTTACATATTTTGTTTTACTCATGTGCTGGATTTTATGCAAATTTGTCAAATTTACTTTAAAAGATCACGTAGACAAATTTTATAATGGAATTCTTTAGCTGGTGACGTGAATTAGATGCGTTTTTATTGACCCCATACGTTCTGAAATATGCTTGTTTTGACAGACATGTTTGTTGTGAGCACGTCTGATTATTTTCTTACATTAAAGCGTCGAGTTTAAAAAAATTGTTTCATATTTGTTTGACTTTAGATACTTCTAATTTGTATTTATTTACAGCTTCTGAATGGATTTTTGTTTCTAAAATAAATCGGATTGCGTCTAGGGTTATTTATTCTACTAACTGTGGTTAAATTATTGAATACTGAGCTTTCTTTCATTAGCTAAAGTTAGTTGTAAATTTTATAAAGTGTGTTCGATATTTGGTTTTTGCATATTTAACGAATTGTGTACTTTTTATGAATCAAATGTATAGTTTACTTGACTTTGGTGTTGTTTACATGAAGTATACTGTCCTTGTGACCCTATATACCTCCAAATAACCCTATTATCATAGCAATATATACATGTCATTAGAGGTCATTAAAATCATCTAGTATCATTTCGTAAACAAACGGTGCCGTAAACGCTAGTAAATTTGGAGAAATTTAAAATACGTCCCGTATTATGTAAATATTCTTTTTTATAGACTAGTGCATTTGTTAAAATGCTCAGTTTATAGAGTATAAATTCATAAAACAGCCGTAATCGAAAGAGTTTTCATTATTAATAAAAAGAAACAGTGTTTTAGACAAGGATATTGGTATATTTTGCACGTAAGAGGACTTTCTTTTAAAGAGCTTCATCCAAAAAGTACTGAATTGTATGCCGATTACGCGTGAATGCGTAATTATTATAAAAGATTTTCATGTTTACAGTTAGTTAATGGAGTTTGTGTTCAAATACTCTGGGAAAAATAGACATTATAGTTGAAAAGCGCATTGAATTATATTTATCCGGAAGTCGGATGTACCATATTTTAAATTTAATATTTTCATTCCAAAACAAACTTTGACAAAAGCGTATTCCATTATATTTTAAAATATTAATCATAGTTTCTAAGAAACAAAGTACGATTGTCGTTTAATTGAAAGATTTCTTGAAAACGCGTTCATTGACTATTCTAGAATAATCAAGTACTTATATAGAACGGAAAGTGAATGAAGAAATACTGTAAGCTATGAGATATGAAATGAAAATGTACATTTAATCCAGGCGAGTTAAGTGATAAAGCCGTAAAGATAAGATTAATTGCAGCCTTAAATCTTAAATATTGATAACATAGGTACCGACGTCAATTAATTCGTGTAGCCTAAGGCCGTAAAACGACAAAGTTCTGAATGCTGCGTCACAAACCTTCGGAAAACATCTAATTAAAAAATACGGGATTGATCTAGAAAAATTCAAAATTTCGACATAATGTGGAGACTTGCCTATGTAGCCCTAACGGGTCAAGTGCTCGATCAGTCGTTGCTAAGTACTCATTTAAACGTCATGATGCCCTAGAACGAGTGACAATCTATCACGTAGCAATAATACAACAGCTTTAGTAGGTAAAATTATTTTATGGGAATTCGCTACAAAAAAGTGTTTTAAAAGTAAGTGAGATTAATGGAAGTACGTAAAATGAATCAAAACGATAAATAGATAAATAAATAATGATTGAGATACTACAAGATATAGTTTTTAATTTGAGTAAAAGCATATATGGAATGGAATTACAATTTTGATATTTAATGATAATAATGGAAAATTTTAGACGACTTTGGAGATGGATGAAAGACTACGTTCTAAAACAACGACCATTATAATTTACGTGGTAAAATAAAATTACATTGTTTATAATTTTAAAAAGGAAATTTTTATTTATTACGTGAGTTCTATGATAAGAGTATTTTTGTGTACTAGTATTTGAAATTAGAGTAGAGTGTGTGTGGACAGTTTGATTTGAAAAGAGTTGCAAGTCGTCGCTGAAGTTTTGTTATTATATAAAGAATTTTATTAATCCTAACTGATCAGATTCTTTTAAATCCGATTTTTACAGGGGTGGCTTTTAGTTTCTGATTTATCATGACCAATTTTGTACATAATTAGATATAATTATAGACTTAGTGGTGAATTAATTTAAAACTAGAGCATGCTCGTCCTGATTATAAAAAAGGATTTTGACTCAACAGTTGTATTTTTGTTTCTTAGGCAAAGCGTAGCGGCAATTTTGGACTCTAATTTTGGATTTAAATATTTGTGTGAAAGGTTTTCTTTTAAATAGGTTATATTTACGATATCATTTGTGAAAGAAAAGTTGTTGTAGATGTAGAACTATTATTTGAAAGATTGTTTGTTAAAGAATATTTTTAAACATTATAAGGTTGAAATTTGATCTTAGTAGTTTTATTTACATTGAGATATTAGGGCAACACTTTTATTAACCACTTTAGTCTATAGCAAACTTTTATTGGCTCCGAAATCGGGCCGCTTCAGTCCACAGCACTTTTATCGACACCTAGCCCGGGGCGCGTTTAGAATCATCTACAGTTTACAGAAACATATGTATATATATATATATATATATATATATATATATATATATGAATGATGTTTAAACCCGCCATTTGGACCAGTACTTACTTACCCTTAAGCGTCTCTGGTTGGACTACTTATTATAATTTGAATAAGACCCGCTATACTTGCGGCCACGTCCCCAATGCTCCACCCGAAGGTACTACATTGGGTTTAAACGCGAAAAATAAACGTGCTTCTAATTTATTCGAACTTCATAATTAATCCACTCTAAATAAAAATCTAACAGACTGAAACAAAAACTAAAAACAGGGTTTAAATAATGGTATCCCTAGCTTTGACTTTGGAGCGTGCCCGATCAACAAGACAAGCAAAAATGAGATGGGGAGGGATCCGTAATACCGGATAGCAGACGCCGGCTCTGCTTACCAGTGCGACCTGAAGGGTTGACTTAAAACTATCCAAATCTAGCTAGCTAATTTAAAATGGATTCAAACTTCTAAGCATTTGCCAAATGTATTAATAGTGAATCCAGCTATTTTGCCTGCTTTATAAATTTACAAATTCGTCCTCTCTGATCTAAGTATTTTATCCTAAATTTGTCCCTAACGTTCCCTATCATTCCCTAACTGACATATTATATATACAATCTTCTTTCCTATATATACTGCGACCAAAAATTGGCGACAGAACGTCAAACGAATTAAATCAAGCCACAAAACAATACAATGCAGGCAAAAATATAAGTGTAAAAATAAATATAAATATAATATAAATATATAAATATACATATAATAAATATATAAATAAATATTTGAATAAGCAAAAGCATGTAACAGTGCATGTATTAGCAAAAGCAAATACATTATCAGGTGCACTCGCATGAGCATTATATCGATTAGCGCCATTACACAAAAACGTGCTTGTTAGATTATTTCAAAATCTGTTTAAAATCACAAATCAATGCTCATGCGAGTACAGCCGCCACAATTTTATTCTTACCTCCAATGACCTCCCAGTGATTGTTTTAGTGGTGTATTCGTTGTGCATATTAGAGTTTTTGGTATACTTATTAAATTATTAATGTTATTGTTTTTTTTTGTTTTTTTTTGTTGCAGGTTTTGTTTATCATGCACTTATCATGTCAAAATCACGCCAGGTCGAAATCTATAATTTTTCAATCCTCCCACCATCTCCTCCCGACTTACACACGATTATCACCGTCTAATCTAGCAACCCTTCCTGCGAACTCTCTAAAGACTGTCCAGAACGCCTTCTGGTTGATCACTTCCCTGACTTCCTCTAGGCTCTTTGGCCATGCTAGACCTACGATAGCTAATTTCGTATCAGCCAACCCTCGATTTGCCGCTTCAAGCGGGCAGTCGAAGAGCACGTGCTCTGCGCTTTTCGCGCCCTCGCCGCATTCACAGCGGTCGTTGTTGGTTAACCCGAACCTATGTAAATACACTTTCAAGGCGCCGTGCCCTGTTATCAACTGAACCATTTTATGATTGAGTTTTACCTCGATCTTGCCTCTAGCTTCTAAGCTCGGTATGAATTTGTGGGTAAACCTGCCCGTGGCAGCGTTGTTCCATCTCTCTTCCCATTGTCTGATTGACGTTTCACGCAGCTTTCTTTTAATCAAAGACTTCGGTATCGACGAATGTGATATTCGAAAGTCTCCCGTCGCGGCCTCTTTAGCTAATTCATCAGCCCTATCGTTTCCTACGTTACCATTGTGCGAACTGACCCAACAGAACTTTAAACGTCGAAACTCGAGCGCCGTACGCGCTATCCTCCAGACGTCCGCTTGGAGGTTTGTCGAGGTGTTCATGTTTGTTAAAGCCGTCAGCGCCGATTTACTATCACTGATTATATAATACTCGTCTCTGCTCGTATGGTTTATTACGTAATCGATAGCCTCTCGTATGGCTACCAATTCGCACTGAAAAATTGTGCATCAGTTTGTGACTTTGGTTTGAAACCGAAACACCTCCCTTTCCTGCTTATACACGACAAACGCCGCGTCTGCTTGCCCATCGTCCATACGTGAACCGTCCGTATAAATTTTAATACCCATCGCGTCCTCATCACCTTCGACAAACTCGATTCCTCTAATATCAGCCGGGTGCCCCAACTCAGGTACAACGATCTTTTTTGCAATTTCCCTATTACCAAGATTAAGATCTTCGATAATTTTGCGCCCCTTTTCTATATTTATTAATCGCCTATCTCTAATCTCCCTAACAACATATTCGATAGGGAGAGTCCTGCTGATCACTAGGACCGCCTCCGTGGAGGTGGTCCTGTACGCCCTCGCTGCTTTTACCGCGGTTATGCGTTGTACGCTCTTCAATTGACGCACCTCCTTTGGTTGGACTACCCAGCGACGCTATCTTACACTCTTCAGCCAGCCACTCCACTAAGAGGGGGTCAGAGTGCATTATTTCCATCTGACTGCCTGACGCTGTCGATGGCTGAGTTTCTACCTCCGTCTCCAGCTGTTGCTGTAGATGGGGAAGTGGTTGTTGCTGCTTCATTGTTGCAGTTTGTTGCTGCTGTTGAATGGTTGCCGGTTGCTGGGCCGCCTCTGCAACAGCTTAATTTTTTTTAATTCTGATACTCAGGGAGGTAAGCCAGTAGTGCAGCTTCTCTCCTCTACTGACTATAGCGTCCCTAACATCTTCCCTAACGCCAAAAATGACCAGCCTCCCTTGAGGCTGGTCCCTCGTAGCGGTGTGGAAGATGCACCACTTGGACATGTCTGTCCAAGGGTTTTGCGCCCGCAAACGTCTTTGAACAACATCCATGTCTTCCGGAGGTCCCGGAATCCACAGTGCCGCTTTCAGAAGTCTGGATAGCAATTCCACTAGGCGTGCAGCCTTACACAGCTGAGGGAGGTTGCCAACCGCTTCTTGCCCGCGTACGTCCACCTCCTGAAGGTTGGTGGAGTAGTGCCATCGGGAAGGAAGAACAAATACTCGTCCAACGCCTTCTCAATAGCTGCTTATACTGGTTCAGCCTGAGGCTTGGTATCTTTCTCCAAGGGTTGCACCTGTCGATCATAGCTACATAGAGGTGCTTGGAAGCCGCTTTTACATAGCTGCCAACGGCAGAGCGAGCGGTACCGCTCTTACACTCCCTTTTCGGGGGTTTAGCTTGCGGTGGAGTGTTGTCAGATTGCACCATTTTCTTGCTTCTACCCGATTTTGCATCTGACGGCCTTGGGGAGGAGGTGGAAGGTTTGAAGATAGAGGGTGCCTGACAGTCAGGATGCTGCTCCTTGTATTGGTTAGTCGACGGGCCAGCTTTATCCGTGGCAGCCATCCGTACTGCCAAACGTGCCTTTCTTTTTCTCTTCTGTTCAGCCCCACTGAACTTCTCTGTGGATGCAGTTGCTGCCAGTCATCTGACTATTGTTGCTGCCTGCTGTGTTGAGTGTAGTTGCTGCTGTTGTTGCGGCTCTAATGGAGTCTGCAACGTAGATTGAGGGGTGTCCAAAGACGCACCTTCTGGATTAGCTACATTTACATTTTCATTAATGTCAGATAGTAAGAAATGTATCTTCCTGGCTCCCCACCCACCACGGAGTCTAACTGGGATGCCAAAATTGACCCCAGAGCTACCAGGAAGATATAGCCCTCCAAGGGTAGGTTAGGTACGAGCTTAAATACCACTTTGTAGTAGCACACATGTAGAATGTACGACTCACCCGCAGTACCAACCGCACACCCTCACCTCCGAGAGCTCACCTAGTTGGCGGTCTGACCCGACGACATAGCCAATTGATCGGAATAAGTTAGTCCCGACATCCCGTCTAGGTGAAATCCAGGTCAAAGCGGTGTGTTGCCAGACTCCAGGGAACTAATCCCGCCCCAGGTGTGGCTCAACCACCTGAACCACTTCATTCAACCGACACGGGTCGCCTCGCACGGCACAAACATGAGATGGCCTACCCCTGTGCAAACCGCTACCGGCCCAATAGCAGTACGGATTTTTGGTGGTTTGGTCCGCGATGTGGGATTAGCCTAACCATCATCGTGCGAGGTTTAAGTCTTACTGACGTACACTCGCTCCCCCCCATATGTTGTGGTTCTTAGGCCACTCAACGCCCTGGATCATCACGAGTGCTGGACTTATTCCTTCATAAAGCCCCATGGCAGCGAACGATTGCTCGTGCGGTGACACTGGGTCTCTCCTATCCGCCACCTGGGGACGCGCTCGATGGCTAACCACCAACCACACGGGGAAAATCTGTAGGTTAGCTCAGAATAAAAATCAATGGAAGCATGCGTCCAACAAGTTCCAAGACGGAAAGCTAATGATGAAAAATAATAGTACATAAACCTGATGATTATTATAAAAAAATTACAGGTGCTGGTTTAGCAATATTCTCAATAAATGTTAATTGTGCGTAGGGATTAATTGAAAAACGATTACCGCGGCAAATATCTAATCGTTTGGGGATCTTGGTAGCCTCAGGTTGCTTAACCCCATTCGTATACTATTGAATATCGGTAAAATAGGGTAAATATTTAGAAAACAATAGAAGAAAAGTCATGCCGTATTTAACACGAGAGAGAAACTTCTATGTTCGAAACAAGGAAAAATTGTTGATGAAAGGATATGTGTGGAACATAGCAGTGTACGACTATGAAATGAAGACAGTAGGAGAAGCAGACATGAAAAAGGTAGAAACCTTTTGGGCGGTGCTTCAGATGTATGATGATAGTACGGACAGACATAATTTAATAACAAAGGGGTTCTAGAATAGTAAGAGAAGAAAGATATATGTGAAAAAAATAGGAGAAAGAGAAGAATAGGACGCGTTGTAGGCGATTGAGGAATAGCGCGGGATATATTACAAACAGCAATAGGAGAAAAGAGAGGTAGAGGTTTACCTAGATTAGATTATTGCATGCGGATAGTGAAAGATGTAGACTGTGGGAATTTCAGTAAAATGTGTAGGTTAGCTCAGAATAGGAAACAATGCAGATACGCGTCTAACCAGTTCCAGGACGAAAGCCCCAATGACGATGATGATTCCTATTTTAGAAGGTACAACACAATTAAGCTTGGTTAATGCTAGTCATTCCTGCGAGCTTAACGTTTTAAAATATATTCCATTACGATTACTTTTGTAGAAAATTTGATTTCATTATTTTTTAGCCTAAATCTTCAAACGATTTCGATGTACAAAGACAGTGGTGCGTCAAACTAGACAATAAACAGCAGTGTTTGGTTTCCTCTGCAACTGTTTTCAGAGCTTACTATAATAGATTGATGAGCAGAATATCCTAGACAAAGCCGCTGCCCAAAACACTCTGATAGTATCCTCCTTCATTAAACCGGAAGTATTTAGCAATCGTAAAACCGTTTCAAGTATTTATCTTACTAAAAGCACGGGAAAGCAAAATAACACTTTTTATTTTGAACACTATTGCTAGTAATTTACCAATGAAAGCCTTGACAAAACTCGGGATTTTAATTAAGTTCTGTAATTGAAAACCACAATTTCCACGAACAAATTTCAAAAGTGCGTCGTTTTTGATTAAGAACGTTTATATTATGTGCGAACGGAATTCGCTTTAATTATAGAGAGAATCCTAAATGACCGTATTGAATGGTTTTCCGGATAATTTCCTGTGCCTTTTAAACCGAAATGATACGCTTAAGCACAAAACTATTATAAATTTAAAATTTGAAAAATCTTTTTAATTAGATGGTAACGTAACATTAATTTACCTACAGCGAGGTACTGAGAGTTATTAGACTAAATGAAAATGTTAAATTACAAGTCTGGCATGTAAATTAAAATATTCGATTAGCTACCTTGCTGTTGGTAATTTAATCAGTGTAATCTAATACGAACTGGTAATTGGATTAGAGGAAAGTTGTAGTAGCTACAGGGGAAAGGCAAGTGTACGGTATTATTTAACCGTCAACGGTATTTCAGAATGATACCAAACGCACAAAATCCTTCCAAAGCAGATTTGTTTTTACAGAATTCCTTCTGAATTTCTTTACAATGAAACGATTCGATACGACTTGTACTGGCTGTGTGTTTAATTAACCAACGCCGAAACTTTCAAAATCAGTTAAATAGTTAAGCCACAGTTTCCAAATTGACAATTTCAGATATCTTAATCTGAACGAAAGTACACATACAGACTTCTTCTGACCTAAATTAATATAATCTCTAGCTGTATCAATTTAGGATTTGCTTCATAGAACGTATATGAAGACAGGGTAAAGGTCTCATTGTTGGTTGCAACTATTATTAGCACCTTGACTGGTGATAAATGTTTTCTTATATTGCAGTTAATTTCGGGAAATAACAAGAAAAGCTGCAAAATCTCTTAACGCTATGTGGTCTAATTGTCAACGTTCTGGTTGAGGTCTATCTTGAAGTGGCCGCAGTATGGGTTGTGCTCCAGTGATACACTAGAAAACAGCTAAACAAAGACTAATAAATACAACCGTACTTATTTCCATATAGTGCTTGCTTGTATTGGTTATTTCTACTTTGTATTATCAAGCACTTAATTAATTATATCTAAGCAACATCGTTATTGTTTACGTCGATTTTATTCAAATATGAGGTGTTGCAATTAGTGAATAACAGTATCATTAAGTGATGCTAATTGGCACTACTAGTATCAACTTATTCCATTAGTTGACTTACCACTATTCTTTCTAATCTATGTGGTTAATTACTATTTGTTCACTTTATACTTTCGTGTTTAATATTAATAAATACCAAAAATTAAATAAACAAATACTAAAAAGATATTCTGAAGGATCTGATTAAAACGCTTTGAATGAAACAAAATAGAAAGTATCATGAAAAGACAACTGCATTAAAATATGAAATTCTATGCGCAACTCCTCAACCTGAATTAAACGAGAAATTTTAAATCAAGAAAGATCTATATTTGGTCTTTACATACGGAAAAGAACAGTTTCCGGGAAACTGGAAGTTAAACGGCTACGGAAAACGATTTTCTGGAAAATAACAGATATTCAGATATCTGTGAAACCATTTTTGGATACTGTTTAGCTCGGAACTCCTCTTAAAAATAATACACTGGAAAAGCACTAGCATGAGGTGCTTTCGAGGCGTTGTCATATGGTAGTGTATTTAACAAGAGCAAACCGTTAAAAATTATCAGTAAATGTTGCTGAAGCTAATATAAGGAAATGATTGGAATAAACAGAGAAAAAAACAAGCAAAACTGAAATTTATAATCTGAAATTTGCAGGATGTTAAAATTTTATACCACGTTATATTAATCAAAACTTATAATTGCATAGTTTAGTTTGTGCAGTCTCGCATTACAATGAAGCTAAGAGAATCAAGTTTATGTAGTTACCTCTGGAATTTGTGAAAACTTTCCAAAGCTAGGCTTACAGATCTGTGGTTGTTACACACTTTTTCTCAAAAGATATATAGTGTGTCTTTACTCTACCTTATAGGCGGCAGAGCCTCGATAAATTATGAGGGGTTCCTGTTTAAGGTTTAAGCTCAGGGTAAAGAGGATGGTAAATGGCTTTGAGTAAAAAAAGGACCCTCTGAAGAGATCTTCCAGCCAGCTAAGCTTCTTCAACTTAGGGCAGAGCTATGATCTAGGGGCGTAGGATGGTATACGATAATAAATGAATTTTTAATGGACGCCACCGTATCTTAATAATTATTATAATAAGAATCAATCCGAAAATCAGATACGGAAATCTTCGAAAAGAAAAAAATATATCCTTGACGAGCAACACAGAAAAATGATACTTACCTATGACTTTGCAAACTGGAATGGGAACGACGATCTCGTACTATCTGAAAATTTAATCACTTCTAAACATTTTTGGACTAGGGCTACATTAGAGCCTAGACACTTTTTCACAAAGAAAAAATTATAGAAAGATCAACTAGTCAGAATTATACTTCAAAAAATATTTTTAAACTCAACACCAATAATATATCTTTCTTCACTACAAACAATTTATAAATGTGGTTGTTTGCTTCTATAGAAAATTTATTGAAGACTTCAATGAAAGAAAGCTTTAAAACAACTTATTATTCTTTCTATTAATAAACAAAAAAAAATAAATATACATCGTTTGTACAATTTTATACGTACCGAAACTTTCGAGATAATTACTTTTGTTATGGGTCTAGTATTTGTCTCTGATTATTTATATGAACTTTATAATTAAAAATTTATCTATAGTGTTTTCGTCATCATACTACAATTTATATATGATCCCAGAATAAGATTCTTTTCGGGTTTACAATCAATAAATGAAGTGTTCTGACTTTCGGTAGATTACAGAACTACATTTTTAATTGGTTTAACTGAAGGAATCAAAGGTCAAAAACACTTATAGTTTAAATTGAACTATACTTCAGGTGTACGGCAAAAATTATATGTTATAATGTGACAAACAAATATCAACGTGACACGTGTTTAGTTAAGAATATATTTTAGTATAACCTTGTAAGCTCAAAAATTATCATATGGAAATTTCTTTGTGTTTATAAGAGCAATTATGAAATATCCAACTATTAAATTCTAAATAAAATATTACGTGTCTAATTTAAATGACCATATAAAACTTACAAAAATTTTGTGTACCAATTTAAATAAACATTTAGAATTTACCAAAATTACGTGTACCAATTTAAATGAACATATAGAATTTACAAAAATTATTTGTTCATTTTAAGTAATAGTTTTATGAAATGAAAATTTATCTAAAATTGGAGATAACTCACCACAAACAATCTGATAGGCGTCCGAATTCATCAACCATCTGGAGTACTTACAAAAGCAGATGCGCGCAGCGGGCACATCACGGCTTGACTTCTATACAAAACAACATATGCAGAAACTTCCACCATCTTGCATAGCAACACCTAAGACTTTGTACTTTTAATACAACCAACAACCAATTGTGCTTCTGTGCTCCATAGTAATTATATACGAAAGTTTTATCGCTCCACAATTTGATAAATTACGTGCTTACATAAAATTGCATTCTAATACTATAAAATTTGTGATTCAAAATTGGACTCTAAATTTGCTTCGACATTATTTGTTAACTTTTTCGTGTGTTTCAATACTGTATAAACATTTTTTACTTGCTATTTGATAATTGATACTTGATAATTGATACTTGATTCAAAATTGGACCTAAAAGTTTTTACTTGCGCTGAAAAGAAACGAGGAAAATGACTTGGATGTAAACTTGAAAATTAATCACCTACCGTAGATAGATTTCCTTTTCACTCTAGGTCGATGCATCAACTAAATGCGGCCATGGTATCCGTCGACACCACTCCACTTCTCTTTGGGATTGCATGTTTTTTTAAACCTGCTAGCCCACGTTTCAACACTTGCTTCAACACTTGCATTCGGATGGAAAATAATGAACCTTGTCCACGAGGCAATATTATTATCCAAGCATGCGCAGAAAGGGAGAATTGCATCAATACACTTACAGATAGAAGAAATCTTAAATTTTACTTCGAGTATTTAAATATAGGTGGAGCTCTATATCTGAATTGATAATATATTGTTACAATCGGAATTTACATTTTCTGTTTAATAATGAATATTTGTTAAATAGATATATAGAACAAAACGTTTATTTAAGAAGCAGATAATTGTATTCGTTACATGGTTTATAGGTTTCATCAGCTGTGGCTGCACTAATTAACAAGATTGTAACACCGAATATCTATTTACAAATTCAACGTGCAGGAATGGTCTGGAAAACGGACAAACAATAGTGGTTCTTAATGCTTGCTGTTGGGCGGCTAATAAGGCTATCGGAAATAAATAGCGATTATTTTACCTTGTTCTTCGATATGCGCTGGTCGGTTGTTTGATGTGGAATTATCTACTTGGTTGTGTAGCATGCCGTGAGAATACTGGGGACTGCAATAAACTATGCTTTTTTAATAAAAGGAATTGAACTGACACACTACATTTATTTATTAACATGAAAAAACTATTTACACAAAAAACAAGACATTTTGTTATGTAGCAGGAACGTCCTACCACACTAAAAGCTGAACATGAATTGTCAATGAACTCTGACGGAGCCGTCCGAAGACAAGACTACGGATCATGAACGTAGAAAACATTTGCATTTATAGGCGTACCATAGAATGCGTAAAGAGTGATACAAATTAAACTAAATAAATTAATAAACGCTTTAACATACCGCCCGCCTGAAAGAAGGACCTTTCAACAAAATAGTTGACAATAAACAAATAGGCACGCAAGCTATGAATTATAAGAACAAATGCAAAAATACACAATGCAAACAAAACAATCATGCCCAAAAGCATAATCAACAAAAGAATAAGTCATTTTTTTACAGAGACACAAAATATAAATGTAATTACAACAACTCATAGTTAAGACAATGGACCTATTTTGTAGGATAGAACTCAAGCACAGTATCGCAAAATTGCAATTTGAACATGCTTGCACTCACTCGCGCACAATAGGAAGTGGGCACAGTTTTGGAAAAGAACGATTCACTGTTCCATTTGCAGTTCTTACCAAAGCGACTCGATTGATACCATCAGCGCCAGTGTGGACATTAATCACTCTACCAAGTCTCCAATTTAATGGTGGAGAATTGTCCTCCTTAATAAAGACTAGAGAATCGGCTTCTAGTTGAGACGACGTCGCACGCCATTTGGAGCGCTGCTGTACCTCTGATATGTATTCTTTATTCCATTTCTTCCATATGCTTTGATGGAATCTTTGAATTCTCTGAAAGAATGCAAGTCTAGATTCTTGTATTTGAGACAAATCTGGATCTGGCAAAGAAACTAAAGTTCTACCAATTAAAAAATGTGCAGGCGTCAGTGGCAACAAGTCACTAGGGTCTTCTGATAAAGGAGATATTGGACGGGAGTTTAATGCGGACTCCACTTGTATTAGTATAGTGCTCATTTCCTCATTGGTAAATAATGTATTCCCAATAACCCGCTTTATGTGAAATTTGGAAGATTTTATGCTGGCCTCCCAAAGACCACCAAAGTGTGGACTATGGGCGGGGCGTCGCCGTGGATCAATGTAGTAAGCGTAAGGCTACGGATCCCAAGGTCCTGGGTTCGAATCCCGACACGGCCGACTGCTTGAAAAATGGCAGGTGAGCATTTTTCACAAAAATTACGCCCTCGTTCGGATGAGAGGTTAAATGGAGGTCCCGTGTGTGAGTGTTGTCACGCACGTTAAAGATCCTTACCTTGCCTGGAACGGCAAGGGTTCGGCAAAATTCTAAATTTCCAGGCAACAAAAAACTCGCCTCCTGGCCAATGTAGTACCTTCGGGTGGAGCATTGGAAAATCAAATGTAAGGACTATGGGCGGGTATAAAGTGCCAGGTTATACCTTCAATAATAGTTGAATTAGTAATTGTATGAAATTGCTCCTTTAAAAACATGCCTAACTCTTTAAGCTCCGAGTTAGCACCTGTAAAATTTTTCCCATTGTCAGAGTAAACATGCAATGGTTTACCGCGACGTGTTGTGAATCGGCAAAAAGCCATTAGTAAAGCTTCTGTAGATAGGTCAGTGACCAACTCCAGGTGCACTGCCTTGGTAACAAAGCAAACGAAAAGACATAAATATGATTTTGTGGTCTTGAAGCCACGACCCTTGCGATCTTTAACAAAAAAAGGACCGCCATAATCGACCCCTATTACATTAAATGGAAAGAATGGCTTAATACGTGAAGATGGTAGGTTACCCATAAGGGGTTCTGTTACCTTAGGTGAAAAACAAAAGCATCGTACACATTGATGTACGACTTGTTTAATTAGATTCCTACCACAAGTGATCCAATACCTTTTTTTGAGGCTAGCAAGTAACATTTGAGGGCCTCCATAAAGCAGCCTGATATGCTCTTGTGTAACAAGAAGTCTTGCAAGATTATGCTTGCCGAATATTAGCAATGGAAATTTTTTATCAAACATAAGTTGTGAGTTGTGCAGTCTGCAACCAACTCCAATCATGCCCCTCGAATCCAAAAAAGGATTAAGTGATAACAATGGTGAAGTCTTTAGGGGAGCGCCCCATGATAAAAATTGTAAATCATCAAGAAAAAATTCCTGTTGAGAGAGCTTAATGAGAACTAGAACTTGGAAGAGAAATAATAGGCAAGCGAGTTGAAGGCCCGGAATTGTTAGAACTTGATTTACTACTACTTAGTGGGGAAACAGAACGATGCCTAATACCACATTCATAGTTTTATAATATATTCTCAGCGCGTGAAATAGCTGCATAGTTTGTTGATTGAAAGGTCTCATCGCAATCCGCATTGGGATCAGCTTCTAAGAGCTTGAAGTCAACATCATAGAATTCAGAAAGAATTGGCATTGCATCATTTAACCTTTGGCGCAATTCCACAATTTGCGTTGAAGTGAGAGCTTCATTTACTCTTTGTTTTGTTTTAAGCAAGTCAATATGCTTTGAAAACCTTGTGAGCCTACCTTTGATATAGCCTCTAGTTCTAGTAAATGACTCCATCTAAAAGTGATGGTTATTCGAATAGTGTGAAAATGAATACAAAATATTGACACCACGCCACTTGCGGTACCCTTGATCTATTCTACGTCCGTGGTGAACGTAAGTTACGAATGTGAGGTTAAACCTGCACTTATTGAAATAACCAATACTGAATCTTAAACGTGTATATAAATATAAACTGGCAATTTTAACCCTTAAAATACTTTAAAGCTAAGTAAAACACAATATTTCTTTATTTGCTGCAAAAAAAGGATGAGCACAATATATTCACAGGCCGTTAGAAAAGGAAATGAGTAAACAAAGGACTTACCCTAGAGTAACCTGCGTATGCTTGCAGAAACTTGTTTCTTTGTACTTGGTGTATTGACTAGTCACTATCTCTCTCTTCCGCACGGCAACTTTAAAAACGCAAATTAAATATTGTTATGGAATGCAAAGCTTCGGTTTAGTACATCCGTTGCTAATACTTTCTTCTCTATCATACACGTTCGTCTGAAATGTAGAAAGAGAAAAAGTACCTTGTATAGTATATGTATAGTGTTGTATTTGTAGATAAATTTCTTGAATTTTATGAACTTCTAGTAATTAATGCTCTATAATTACAGTTGTGAACAATATGATTAAAATTTCCTTGACAAAATACCATCATCAATGTAATGTCCGGCTCGAAAGACCACGTTGGGCGGCTAATATGGCTATCGGAAATAAATTGCGATTATTTCACCTTGTTATTCGATATGCGCTGGTTGGTTGCTTGATGTAGAATTATCTACTTGGTTGTGTAGCATACCGTAATAATACTGCGAACTGTAATACCAATAAACTCAGCCTTTTTAATGAAAGGAATTGCAACTGACACATTACATGTATTTATTAACATGAAAAAATTATTCACACAAGAAAACAAGATATATTGTTATGTTGCAAAAACCTTCTACCACACTGAAAGCTGAACATGAACTGTCAATGAACTCTGACAGAGCCGTCCAAAGACAAGACTACCGATCATGAACGTAGAAAACATTTGCATTCATAGGCGTACCATACAATGCGTTAAGAGTGATACAAATTAAGCTAATATAAATTAATAAACGCTTTAACACTTGCTATTACAATAATCAGTGTAATCGACTAGATAATTTCGCCGACTCATTTTTCCTGAATGTGTACATTCGGCTTATATATGTTACAACTAGAACAAATTTTACAATTCTGGTTCAAAATAATACAATAAAATTTCAATAGATCTACAATAAAAAAACTGCAATATAATCAAACACGTTTAATACTCATTTCTGGATAGGGATTTAACACCAAATTTTTTTCCTATGTTGTTAGTTACCTGTGGTTTAGTACCATAAAATTGTTTTCTGTAGGATGCACCATAATGGATCAAAGAAAGAAATTCTTACAACTTCGGTTTGCAAGACAGATGGTTACATTCAAACCCAGACAAAACACCGGTTACAAAAATTAGTTACCTAAAATTGACATACTTGGATTATTTCTAACTAAAATCCTAGCACACACTATTTATTAACAAAACAATACTAAAATGTCAGTAGAGCCTAAAATACATCCAACTTTCTTGACAATTCAAATTAAGAGATCGAAAACTTGAATCCAGCTATTGCTACAATTGTTAATCAAAATTTTATCTTGCTGAATTGAAAAACAACTTTCAGAAGCGTATCCATTTTGGTAATAATAATCGAGCATGAAAGCAAATATGAATTCATAATATACTCACAAAATAGCAAAATGTGTAACAAATACCTAAAATATGTGTATCTTCAAGCCTTTGAAATGAATGAACCTATTATGAAATTGACTACTCTGCTGAAGCTAGACGTTCCTGGTTGTTTTCTGTACGAAATCAACTTGAACTTATTGCATTGTGCTTAAGCAGCTGTAGAACTAATATGTACTACCATTTGTACACGAAAGATAAACTATAAATATTAACAAATAATATAACAATAGAAGACGGGAAATAAAATTTAAGTTATTATATCTCGTAAACCTTTATTAAACTTTAAAAGACGTGTTTAGGTTTAAAAACAGACTGAATAGGAGCATGTTTGAAAACCATTTAAATAAATCTCGAAGATTTAGGTAACAAAATAGTTCCCTTCCGTTAAGTAAAATAGAAGTCTTGAAATGTAAAAAACCGAAATACATTTTAACATTCGTATCAAAGTGAAAACGATAATTTAATTTGTAAACAAATATAAGGATACTTCAATTTAGCTAATATCACCAACAAATTACAATAAGTTATATAATTATAAATAAAATAAATAAATTATAATAAACCAAAGATACAATCTCTTAAAATTGATGACAGCATTTCTTGCCAGAACAGGCTGTTACAAGCTTTAAGAAATGGAATAAATGGAAAACGAAATGAATATGTATGCACGTGTGCATAAGGTATATGCTATTTAACAGAAATTAAAAAGACGTTTCTGAAAATCAATCAGAATGGTGGTGGTGGAACACATTATGTACCGGGTTTTGCAACAGTACGTTGTTCTTTTATAGCTCTTACGGCAAGGAAATCCGTTCTTGTACAGAGTTTTAGTGTTCTCCAGACTGCTTCTCAGGAAAATATTTTTACTTATACAGTGTGGTCCAAAAAAGTTAGCCACTTTTGATTTTTGTTTTTATAAATGAAATGCCCTATATATTTTTTGTTTTTTGAGTTCTTCCGGAGATTCTTTAAATATTCCTAGAATATTATCAGAATCCGTTCAATATTCTCACAGAAAAAAAGATAATATTTGAAAAAAAGGATTTTGTACTATTGAGTTTGAAAATCTTTAAAAAATATGAAAAATATTTTGAAATTGAAACTGAGTGGGAAATTTATTTGAGAAGGTCTCTAGTTGTCACTGATCTAAATATTTCAGATTTAGGTTTCACAGAATGTCCACAATTAAGTGCTATTTTTTTGGTAATTTAAAGCAAATTTTCTACACTTTTTTAAATGGATCACTCACTGTATTTTTTCACATTTCAATCAGGTATTAAATAACGAACATTTTTTGTTCTTAACACTTTTTCAATATTTCTAATGGTTTCGTAGTTATTTGTCAAAAACTCATTATTTATTACTATTTTAGTACACAGCAAATTTATTTAAAATACTTACTATCAAAAACAATATTAAACAAACTATACAACAAAAAATACTGAACAAAATTACAAATAACAACGTTAAAACAACAACATTATCTTCATAAACGTTCAAAATGCCTTCCACCTTGATTCAAACATTTTTCTACTCGTGCACTAAAAGATTCATCAACACTACGTAAAACTGCAGGTGTAATATTTTTACCATTTTAAAAAAGCTATTTTAAATATTTAATGTATACATAATAATTTCATGTTTAATCATATTTATAACCAACCTCATTTTAAACTTGCAATCAAGCATAAAATATATGTGAAAATTTAGGTATTAAAGAAGAGTAGTTATTTCCAGTAGACCTATAATCCGCAATCTGTCATATTATATATATATATATATATATATATATATATATATATATATATATATTACTCATATTTAGACCAGGGTAGAAAATTAATTAATTTCATCAAATAATTTTAATCACCGTGTATAAGGAATTTTATTAGATAATACGCTTTATTAAAAAAACCGTGGAGCATAAAAATTCATTCGTTTCATTAAAAATAAGAGATTTAAATTATTTACAAGACGCTTTCTGTAAAAAGAAGCAGTATTAAAATGCCTAACGTGTAATTTAATTATTCCAAGTAAAGAAACACATGGAAATTACGTGCAAAATTTATATTAATTGATTCAAGTTTGCGTAACGAGTATTAAACAAAATGTACAGATAATAATTGAATATTTGATTAGGATTCACTAAAAATTAAAGGGTATTATTTTAATTGGAGTTAATTGAACCATTAGTAACATATAATATGTATAAAAGCTTGTAAAAACCCCATAATATTCAAATCGTAGAAGTGTTATTTAGAAGTAGGACGATTGAACACCTGCGTATTTTTAAAAGTCTCGTTCTGCGTAAATTTTGCAGATAACAAATGGTTACAGAGAATGTTGGAGAAACCGTCGCTTAATATTCACGAGAAATGCTAATAAGGTGGGTTATTTCACAGTCCACGTGGATTGAAAATAACCGATACTAAAGAATATCAATTTGTACCACTCAAAACAGGGTAGATAGAGACATAATATGCGCAAGACAGAGACACATATAGTAAAAGGCGTGGGTTGAGCAACGTCACTGAGTTGCGATTGGTTGAAAATAAGAGGCAAACATGAGAGGTAAAAATAACATTTCGGTATAAAAATTAATTAGTTATTCTCAGACGTTGCGTGCCGTGTGTAAAATTTCTGAGATTTAATTGGTGCGAATGCAAATTTAATAAGAACCGCGTGCCAGACGGTCGAGATGGGAACATAGTATACGAAATTCTAGAAATTGTCCGTTTTGGGGACAAAAGCGACGTATAGGCTAGCGATTATATATACCCGTGTTAATATGCGTTTAGCTCTCTTAACTTTTCGGTTTTAATTGAATAATTTAAACAGTTTGCTCGTATATTTTGGTGATTATTTAATACTTTAAAACAGTTTGCTCTTTACGTACTACGATGAAAGTAATTTAGTGCACTTAGAAAAGAAGATGCAAGGTAATAAAGTCTAGTATCACTGTACCAATTATTCAAATTTGCAACGACAAATGAATACACAAAAGTAGGCAGTTTTGGCGTATAGCGTGAAAGAAGTATGAATTTCTTTGCTATTTTTCGGGGGTGTTAATAATTAAATGATTCGTAAACGTGACTAGATCCACAAAACAAGATACAGATATACACAGATGAGTTCCGGAAAAGCACTGAAACAACTTTAGATGAATGGTGGTGTAGAAAATTTTAAAGGCGACCAGTAATCCGAGGACCTAAACATAACCCAGTTGGAATGGTGTGATTAACAGAGGACGATGTACATTGGAGCCACGAGTGCATTAACCTTCAGGTAACTTATGCTTTGTTGTTCGATTTTGATGTTTTGTGTGTGTTGAATAACTTTATAATTTATTTACTTAAAATGGACAGTAGTGAATTTGTACTAACAACAAATTTTTAATTTTAAGGTGAAATTTTCTTGTTTAAGTAGAAAGGAGTATTTAGTATTTATGTTCTTGATGAAAATTTGGGTATGTCTTTGAGCTCAATTAGACAAACCTGGTTAATTAACGTAAAGGGGTGGGAGATGCTCCCTTTGTACTCAGACTCAGGTCTGCATATATTGTTATATTAATTAGTAGACATCCTACAAGGACTTTAATTCTGGATGCACATTAAAATGATAATAAATTTAATCTTGAGATTTTCTGATACTGAAATTTATGCTGAAATTTAATTTTGAAATTTTAATGTATTATGAATATTGATGTAAATAGAGTTAATGTTGATGTTTGTGGTAGGAATGTGTTTTTTTTTTATGAATGAGGATGAAAGTTTAACTAGGGGAGCAGCCGAGGCAGAAAAGAGTAAAGAGGCGATTAACAGAAGAAAGTCAACGGACCAGTTAATTTAAAAGGTTTCACAGCATTCTTGACGCCCAATCTGTGGGACTCGATTTGAAAACCTTAGTTTAAGATTAATGGAGAGGCTCTTTGTAGAATTCACAGCAATATATATATATATATATATATATAAATATATATAGTCTGATTAGAGGTCATGAAAAGGTAATATGGCGTCATCTCGTAAACATTCAATGCCACAAACCCGAGTAAATATGGAAAAATGTAAGAAAAACTTAAATTATGTAAATATTCATTTTTCTAGAAAAAGTGTATTTGTTAAAACACTCAGTAACTCAACCATAAATTTTAAATATTGATAGGATAAGAAATGCATACGCTCATACAAGTAAACGATAAAGAAATAGAGATATGATAACGCATTGGTAAATGGTACTAATTAATGTAACACTATTGGCAATTGCTTAACGGCAAGTTGTTTCTTACAAAATTAGTCATCGGCCAATTCAATAATACCAAATTTATATAACGGTCAATTAATAGATTTTTCTAGAGCATGAGATAGTGAGTAATATTCAGTGGGTGTTTGGCGAGCTTAACAGTATCAAAAGGAACCACAAGTCACTCAAATTAAATCTATTCATTTTAACGTATAGATACATATAACTAAATACAGTAGATGCCAAGTGCCAAATAAAATAAAATTTATATGAGCATAGAAAATGAGCGCTAACGCAATTAATTAGTAAAAAAAGGGGGTATCATGCTCTTAACTAATTAGCAGTTGGCACCGCACCAAGTTACAACCACACCCAAAGCGATTTAAAAAAAGACTAGGAATGCACTATAAACCAGAAAATCACTAGCATGGCACTGCAAAGACGACTAGGTCAAACACGACCAGTGGCGCATATACGAGGATGTAATAGAACCTAAATGTTTTAAAACCCACTTATAAATAAGAATAAACCGTCAATTGTATACATATTACACAAATCTATACAATTAATCTTCAACTAATATAACGAATACATAAAATAACTCAGATAAACAAACAGGTTCTTAAGTTAAAAACCGCATGCAACGCTAATGTATAATATTACAGAAACTGAAAAATAATAGGATTACCAAATATTCAAACTATGATCGAAGTTACCGACATTCGTTTTCATGACACCGTAATCATCGAGCAGTAAACTGTGTAAACCCGTATAGAATAAAATAAAGAGTAAAATTCTCTTCAAATAAACTTGTAATTTATTACAAAGCTCTAACTCAAAAATAAACATATAACGCACCACCTTTCCTCCCCTTGTCAAAAAAACTGCGTTTCTTTTGACACCAATGGGCATAATTAGTCACTATTCAGAACCATCAAATATATATTTATTTATTTTCCTTAGAAGACAATGTAATGGAGCTACTAGTTCAGCATAACTATTAATAAATCTAGAATGTCATCCCATCATCCTTAGAATACGACGGATTTCTTTGACATTGGTAGGATGTGGGAAATCCATCATGTTAAGTTCAGAAAGTTATTTTTATTAAATAGAACAAACAATCCATGTTGTGTTGTGAATCAGTCAGAACGTCAATACTGAGTGCAATATCGGCTGTAAGCTGTATATTATAGTTTACTCTTCAAACATCATTATTCTACTTTGTCGCATCCTTCAAAGATGCCAACTTAAATTCTACTACTGCAAACTATCGTAAACGCAACTTTTTAGAGCACTGTTTTAAATAAGTGTAGCTGTGCCACCTTGGGTTGGGTATTTTATGGTAATGGCAAAGTTAGAACCTCATTTTCAAGAGAAAACTGAACATATCCTAAGCTCTTCAAGCAATGCGTTTCCCTAAAATTTCTTTTCTAGATAGCTGTCGCTCATTATAGATTCAAAGGACGAACATTTCTATAGTAATGAGATGTGCAATTTGATAGCACACGCGTGCTTTTAACGTCTGGCTATCATTTAACGCGAAAGCTATTTTCCTGCTAGATAGATAATTCTAAAATACATATTTGGGTTGCGGAAGGGTATAAGTATTTTAATTGTTATGTAGGTCCTTACAATATAGGCAAAACTACAAAACAAGCAAAGGTCTCCATTTAAGGTACCCATTAACACGCAAGGGCTCTGCATGGAACTAATATCACTCGTAGACTTGTAATAGTTATTTAGAATCCTGCCGCATGCTAAGATAAAGTTTAACGACTACGCGTGTAAAACTGTTGGGTAATCTCAATAGGTTTAGTTAATAGAATACATACTGAAGCTTTAGCTGAGAGTGGTGTTTCGACCGGTGGAAATTGAGCGGATGCAGATGATAGTTACTTAAATGATTGTCTTAGTCGCGAACAACGCTTTTCTCACACAGTATATGAATAACAGACAGAAAAGATTGGTGGCCATTTTTGTTAGAGACGTGCTGTGAAATTGTTCTTATAAATAAAAGTGCTCACAGTGATGTGAAGACACTTCTCCTCTACGTTAGTGCACAAACAGGAACTACCTTAAAATTTGGAGCAAACGGAAAATACTTTAATTATGAAGCAAACAAAATTAATTTGATTATAGAGATTTGTATTTAACGCGGTTAATCGAAATGTCCAAAATTGGTTGCATTTGGTTTGCAGAAATAAAACAAGTATTACTACTCTTGAAGTTTTTATAAATTTTTTGTGGTGCATTTTATTTGAAGATAACGTTCATAAGAAGAACAAGTTTTAAAACACAAGGCCTTAATGTTAAACATTGTTCGTTATTAACTTTGAATAGATAGAAAATATGCTGTATTCGTCTTCTAAATGGTTTAGGATTTCGATATGGTATCTAAAATTTTGATGGTTATAAAGTGAATTATTCAAAATGAGCTCTAAACTAAAACTAATATACCTGCAGTGGAAGCTTAGATCGTTTGAAATGATGACAGAATTAATAGTATTGAATATATGAAAAGAAATGTTTAATGGTTATTTTAACAATTTAACTATCAAAACTGAAAATTTTGTCTTTACTTTTAATACAAATTTTTTTGCTGTGCTTAGAAACAGTTCAAACATATAATTTATTTTGAATTGTTATAACTGAAAAACTTATATGTTGTTTGTTCATAACCACATTTGCATTCTAAGTAATATTTTCAAGGTGTGTTACCTATTTATATTTTAAGTTGTTTATTATATAAAGTATTTGTTTTTTTTGGGTAACATATTTTAGAGAAAGTGAACACATGTGAACAAATGCCAGTACTGTGGTTTGGCCATTACTTAAATCCATACGATTATATTTTTGAAATTGTTCCTAAGTTAAAGTAAATTTTAGATAAACATAAATTATTTCAAAAGACCTTGAACCTAAAAATTAATAGATTGTCTCCAATAATAAATGTAACTATATAACTTTTTCAGGGTCAACGATGACAAGTTGTGGTACGTTGCTAGTCCGACTCTAGTGAAAAATATTTGTAATATATTATTGATAATTTATTTGCAGGTCTTGAGTTAATTATTAAAGGGTTTCTGCATCTCCGTTTAGTCAAATTCATTTTTATTCATAGTTAAAATTGCGGCGACACCCTGTTTTTTTCTGAAACTTTGAATTACCATATTGAACCCATGCCAAAACTCATGCTTTCCCATTAATTGAACATAAAACTAGTCATTGCTATAGTAGGTGGGCAGGTAATATAGCACTTGTCCCTCTTTTTTGTTTACTGGGCCCCCACACGTAAAGCACCCAGCACTTGAGCACACCTAGTATTCCAAACCCTGAAGCACACACATACCTTACCCGGTAAAATTGAACTATCTTCGTTTGCAATAGCGGCTAGACGATTAAGCTTTAGTTCCTAGAAAGTATGCTATTTGGGGCATCACCAAACATCATTCTCCAATTGTGATTTTACTGACTACTAACATCTAATTTGCATTGATCCACTTAGTAATTTTGATCTGGCTTTTTTTGAAGAAAATAGAAAAGGGGGTAGTGTATGTAATATTTATAAACATACCTTGATCTAAAATATCCAGTTTCGAGCAGTGATACTATATTGCAATATTTGTTTTAGGCAATGATGCGTTAAACAAAGATTATTGCGAAAATGCCTTGAAAATGAAAAAATGATTAATTTTAATAAGCTGGGCAAACACGCAAATTGTAAATTAATTTATTTGCTGAAAAGAGTGCTATCGATACTGTCTTGTATTAACTTCGATAACCACAAATGGTGGAAATAGTGGATGCGTAAATAAGAGCAAAGCTTATATAAACGGCACCTTGACCTACTTCCCAGTAAAACTTCAAACTAAAGCAACGGCTGCAGGACGAGGAACTATCGACTTTTGGTGGAACTCAAACGTTAATATTTTATAGCATCTTAGGTACGATCACACCACATACCAAAGGCATATCTCCAAACTCTCTAAATTTAACCACCTTTTCTGCACATTCATTTGGCCACCTTACCACATCCTTAAGAAGTACATTATTTATAGCTGTGACAACTTTGTGCACAACTCCACAAACTATCCCTTTTGAAACTCCATGCATATCACCTACACAATGGTACTGAGCACCACTTCCTAGCCAGTGGAGAGCAATTCGAAGTTGTTGCTTTGGAGACAGTGAATAATTTCTTGCAGTTTGATGTTCCAATGTGTTACTTGTATTATTAAGCACAAACATAAAAGCTTCATGGTCTAGCCGAAATCTCTCATTGAACTCATATGTATTTTCCATGTGGTTGTAAGCTATTCTCGGTCGAAAAATCCTTGGACGATGAACATTAAACTGCTCTTCATCGCTGCTGGTGTCACTATCTCTCATTTTATTTTGTTTTACACTCTGTTCTGTACAGAATATTAGATATTTGATATATTTTTCTGTAAACCGTTAATTTTGTTTGATCTAATAAAATTAATTATTAGACTAAGCATGCTAATGAAATAAATGCTAAGATTATAAGTAAGTTTCATAAATTGCATTGGTTTATGATACAGTTTATCTTCAGCACTAATAATATTAAATAATCATTTTATGTATTCCACTAATAACTAATATTATTAGGCAAACCTTTTATGAAACAGGACCCAGGTAATACATGTTCCACGAACTTCAAAAGCTCATCTAGGAATTCAATGTTTGTGTGTGTACCTTTGGAATTTTAAAGTTCCTAGTTCAGATTTCTATTCGTTATAAACAAAAAAGCGTACTACAGAAAATGTGTGCCTATTAAGAAAATGCTATGGGGATTTAAAATTTCAATATTTGTATAATTAAATATTTTTTTTATTAATTTTAAATTTAAATATGTTTGAATCACAAATGTGAACAACAATTCATCAAAATATTTACAAAATACATAATTTAATAAGAATGGTATTAAGGGCGCGATCGGATGTATGGTTGGCTGCCTAAAATCCATCAAAAACAGGTTATTCTGTTTGGTAAATAACTTTTGTTAGATTGAAAATAAGCAAAATGTAACTTTACCATTAGACTCACAAAACTTCGTACTTTCTAACGAAGGTTAGCTTTTTTTCTAAAGTGAAGTAATAAGCAAGAAATAACTGTTAAAAGTAATGTTAAAATTCACTGACCTTATTTTAATTACTACATCTAACAGAATCAATTTGTTATAAAAAAAAAGCATTCGTTGGATAGCAGAATACAAATATAATCATTCTGTTTAAAAAAAATTCACAAATATTGATCATGATAGTCGTAGTGTACTGAATGGATTTTATTGAATTATTACATTCATTTTACGCCATTTTAATAGAAATCGTTCACGAGTTTTGCCGAAGATGGCACTGTTAATGATGTGTAGAATAAGGTTTAAAACCAGAATAGTTCAAATTGAATTATTTTGTACTTTGTTTTTGCCGCATTGAAATGAAGTAAACTAATAATATATGGTGAATTACCTTTTGATAAGTGTAATATAATAATGATTAGATTAATTGCGAATATTTATGAAGCCAAAATGACATAACCTCAACATCCATAGTTTGTAAACTTACTAATCTATGTTGTAAACTTCCATGTTTATGTTTACCAGCGATAAGTAAATTATTGCAGCAGTGTTACCTTGTGAAGCTTATACTAATGTTATAATAGTTTTTAAAAAAAGGATAGTGTGCCGTATCCCAAAACGTAACTAGAAATTCTACAATATTCAATGTAAGCAAAATATTGCTTCAGTTAGCAAGAGTGAAGTGTTTATTAAAATATTTTAGTGGAACCATTACAAGGAATTAGGATACATTTTTTACAAATTAGGTTGCGAGTTTGGCACTCAGCAAAATGATTTACAAATTTGAACGATCTGGGGGGAAGACATTGTCAAAAAACAATAATTATTCCTACATCATTTTACACTTCACTTTGGGGTGTTCATTGTTTTGTGTATCTTCACCAGGGGTCTGCAATGGTAATTATATTTTCAATTTGAAAAGTGTCAAAATCAACTTTAAATATATAGGCAACTTATTAGTGTTCTCATTCTTTATCAGCACATAGCAGAGTTACGTCATTTTTTGGTCATACAAAGTTCACATGTAACGTCAAATAGATGTGATAATGATGACATTTTCTCAAATTGTGCTGCCGGCAAAAAAAATGATTATAATAAACAATAAGCTTCAAATCTCTCACTAATTATGAAATATATTAGGCTAAATTAAAAATAAAAGCGTATAAGTTTGTTTAGGATTACACAATTTACGAAACTAGACCTATCTATAGGTAATTAGAAATAAACCATAAAAGAATTCTTTTTTGGTTTATTCTGTCAAAAAAATAGCTACTTTGTTACATTAAATTGCATCTCAAAAACGACTAAACGTTTATTTCAATAAATATTTCAAACTAATAGAATATTTGGGGTCTTTGGTTTAATATTTTTCATCAAATGCTAATATCGAAGAAAGTATTTCCAGTACAAAAAAGTTTGACTTGTTACCTGTAAAGTGTACTTTATTAAAACAAAGTTATTACGAATGTTTTATTTTTTAATGAATAACTAAGAAAATAAAAATAGGTTCAATTGTAATATTTACAATAATGTGTATATAGGTATTTTTGAACGGTAAGTCATTACCAACCAAAAACTTAAAAGGAACACTGTTTTACACAATACGTAGCAATGTAAATGATATAAAAGTATTGGTGAAAAGAGGGAATAACAGGCATCTGTAAATAATATTTGTTAAACCCCATATTTTAGGGTCAATACATAAATGTTTAGTAATAAATATACCAACAGCTTTTGAACTGAAATTGACTTTATTCTTGTTAATATTATATTAAATATTAGACATATTTGTAGGTCCATGCTAAGTTTAGTCATAGACTACTCTTATACCACTACATATCTGTACAAGAAAAATTAGTGAGGCAAATGAATAATTACACAATAATTGAAAAATATACAATTAGGCTATGTTAGTGCTTATCCAAATGATTTGTTTACAAGAGCAGCACATTCACACGTCTTACTGCTTCAACATACTTACGATATTGCAAAATGACTCATTTATTATCTTCCAACCACAAATGCATTAGTTCCAGAATTAATAATATATTGTGTATTTGAACGATAGTATTATCGTTCATCATAAAGTGTGAACAATTAATAAATGTATAGCCTTTGCAAATAATTTTTTTGAATTGGGAGCAGGTAGACCTCTCACGTAGTAATGGACCAGAATAATGAATATATATGAATTGTGAATGATCGTCAGATGAGCAGTTGGTAGTACTTGCCTGTTTTAATGACTTATGTGGACATTTTATTAATTTTTTTTGTAGACTGAAAATTGATCTAATGGATCATACTTTTCAACATCTTTACTCAAATGACACAATGTGTGGATATTGTACGCAAAACATTCTTTACCATAAAAATTTCACAATGTTTCACAAAATTTGTAAAAAGTGAATATTTAGCTATTTAGGAACCAAATTTTTGAATGTGAGAACTTGGAAATAAGGGTATGCCATCAATATTGAAACTCGGTTTGATTTCTTTATCGGGAAATACATTATTTAATGAGATGTGCGGAAATAAATTTACTACTCCGAATTGTCCAATATCCTTATTTATTGAGTAGTATGAGTTTTTAACAAAATTTTGTAGTCCAGAGGTCGGATAAATGATATGCAAACAAAATTCGCAACAACTTAGCAATAGCTGAGTGGGATTTGTTACGATCAATTACCCAATTGCTTAATTTCATAGATAAATTAGTTTCAGAGACATTAAGAGTACGCTCGCAATCCTCGGTATGGCTATTTGGGAAACTAGATTCATCGTTCGACTCAATATTATATACAAACTCTTGTAGTGTAACCGACCTAGAGGCTGACCCAAACGCCCTCTATAAACAGTACACCGGGCTCCATAATCTAACATCTAGTGACAGTGGTTCGACTACTCCTACGTTGTGTTGTTATAATGTAACCCAAACTCACACCGAGAAGATGGCATTAAGCGGGAAGGTTTGAAATAAAACTACAGATATACTGTAATATATGGAATTCCATCTGCATCGACATCAAGGTTTTGTCTTGCCAACTCTAACTCTACTTTTCCATTCTCTTCCATATCTTTCATAAGATTGTCCTTCCATACCTAAACAAACTGTCAAGTAAGATAAACAATTAGATTTTCTTACAGCGCCTAATTCAGCTTCAATTTTTTTAAATTGGTAGAGTGTCATGGGACGTATATCCATAACTGCAAATAATTCCTGAGAATGCCCATATGTACTGCCAGTTGCCAGAGTAACCCAAACAAATCCATAATTATTTTTTGATTTTTGCGAAATATCAGTGTAATGCTTGTATATCTTATCACACATTGTACATGCAAACATAAGGCAGTTTACTAGACCTAATCCTCTGTTACATGCCTCTTTCAGATATAGTTTTCAACCAGTACAAATTTGGGAATGTCGGTATTGCAGATTTATGGACCAACTTAATACATATTGCAAATCCACAATGCGGTTTCCACTAACAGTTGGTTCTTTAGGAGAGTGCTTTATCTCAAAATATAATTCATGAGCCTCTATTCTGAAAAACAAAACCAAATATTAGATTTTTTAGGAACCCAAAATTTAGCATATTTACAGGACGACACACTAGCGTGACAAAGTTTAATATATCGGTTATTTATTGTAGAAATTATAAAAAAAAAGCAATTTTCACAAATTGTCGGCTGTATTATTTTAAAAATTGTTTCATATCTACAGGGTGTTCATAATTATATCAATACTATATATATATATATATATATATATATATATATATAAATAAAGAATAAGTAAAACCTAATCTCTTCGTGAGACAGCACGAAGGCACAAATTGTGGGCTAGGTGATACTGTACTTTCCATAACGTGTTCATGTTAAATATTACATCTTTGCTACTCCTGTCCTGATGAGCCCCAATAAGGGCGAAACGTGTCGACAGGATGCCCTTGTGGCTAACATTGAGTCACTCGCCATTAAATTTCATTCTTTGATATATATATATATATATATATTTATATGTATATATATATATATATATATATATATATATGAATTATTAATAACGACCTCCTTTATTCTAATTTTCCAAAAGTATTGTGGGTTTTAGGTCGGCTGGATTATTTATTATTTATTTATTTATTTATTATCAATATTTTATATACATACGATTTTTATCTCTTGTTGTAATTTGGCGTTGTTATATACATTTTAAAAAATTTATAACGAAAATAACTTTTTATGTTAATTGCCAATTTTATTATATAACCTCACCTTATACCTTTGAAAAAGGATTAAAATAAATCCGAAAGCTCAGGTTTATAAAAAAGAGTTTTCTTAAATAATCCAGCCGACCTAAAACCCACAATACTTTTGGAAAATTATATATATATATATATACATATCATCATCATTGGGTCTTCAGTCCTGAAACTGGTAAGACGCGTACCATCATTGTTTCCTATTCTGAACTAACCTACAGATTTCCCCGAAATTTATATAATATAATATAATATATATAGCTAATTTTGACATACTAAATGTACCAGCCTGTAGATAAATTTCCTACCTTATACATGGATATGAAATAAAAATAACAATGTATTACCAGTCTGCTTCTGGTATAAACGACCAATTATCTGGAGGTGTATGTGACCTTTACTCGGTTAATTTTTCACATAGTTCTCTAAATATGAAATACAATGATATAATTTGGATTATTTATACAAATTTCCATACTTTATCCCAGTCTGCGACTTCATTGTTTCTGGGTCGGAAGTTTCTTCAGATAAAGTACTTGTATTACTCAGGTAATCTTTGCAAACCTGATGGGCCAGGCTTGTCTAAATTATCAGAAGTGGATTTCAAACTGAAAAAGTGTGGGATTTATTATGACATCGAATTAATATGTATATTTGTGAAATTATAATGTAACAGGGGCATAACCAGAGTAATTAGAAGGCTTAAACCATTGTTTGCAGGTGAGGCAAAATTACTCATTTTTAGTGTCAGTACTTAATATCTATATAAAAATCATATGACAGATCCGAAAGCTTACTTCGTTCAAAATAGTACAAAAATTCTTCGCATTGCTGTTTAAAACAATCTAAAGCTTATGAAATCCTATAGAATTTAGAAAAAAATTAATAATTTTTTAAAACACAACTATCAAAATTCAACGAGGTAAAAAGTAAATGTTATTGTTATGTATGTGCCCTACAAATTCTATGAGTATTTCTAATACAGTACTGATGTGCTATTCTGACGTACATTTAAAACTATTCATTGAGAAAATACTAAGTAATTTTCTCTATGTCATAATTTCAGGGTAATCACACTAACTTAGTTCTATGAAGAATGCGAAAACATTAATATTTTTAGTTTGCATTATCATATTTATAAATTCCAAGTAGTCTTAAGTGGAGAGTCGGGTAATTTGTGGGTTTTTTATTCTCAAGGCATCTGAAGAATGTATAATTCTTGCGGGTGGATATGCGACATTTAAATAGGTATACTTTCATTGTTTTTGGATTTTATATTCCAAAATAAACAGCCACATAAAGATATCCTAGCTACACTACTGAATGTATTATGACTTACGGCGGTAATTGTTGCATTTTGTGCCATCTTAAGCGGGCTACTTTACACTTGGACGATCGTTTTCTGGTACCACTTGGATTTTGGTTATACACCTTCTTATGTTTACCAATCTGAAAAATGTAATACGTAAATAAAAGAATCTTTACAACAGGCGACAACAGAAAGTAAGTATACTGTAATTTTTTCCGTATTTCAGATAAATATTTGAAATTTGGACTGCTTAAATTATAAATAGGATGTATTTCGTTTTTAAACTAATTTATATAGGACATACCAAAGTTAGTGTACTCAGTCTCTGTCATTTTCACCATTACTTTATCCGTCTATCCACAAAGTATAGGAATTTAAAATATACTCACCTTAAAGCGTAAATACACCCACACTAAATAAACCACTAAATGTTTGCTTCTAATAATAACGAAATGTCACTCTATGAACAATAAACTACACATTCAAAAATAAAAATTAACGAATACAATATGCAGATAAATGAAATAATACAATACAAATTTGTTTCGGAAAACGACCTTGACTATTATTAGAATACACGTACCTAACGCTTTGATTGCTAACAACTCGAGTTCGCCGAAGGTCATTTACGACGTATAGTTACAGGAATAGAGAAAATAAACCAGCATCATGCCGTCTCCTAGCAACAATTATTTGCTTAACTTGGAAATGAACCACTAAACTACAAAAGTTAAAATAAAGTGGTTCCCTCTAGCATGCGAAAGCTATACCACAAACGCGGTTATTTTAAAATTAGTTCGTGTTATGAAAATAGAGGGATGCTATCGCGCCCTTAAGTCGTTTCTTGCTTGAAGTGGGGCGAATTAGTATATTTATTGATATAAATTCCAAGCTTCCCCACAAATTTCTATTTCAAGTGACCTATGTTTTGTTACATTTATACTCAGCAACATTGTCCAGTTTTACTTATTATGTCAATTAGGCATACATAATGAGTGAAACTTCAAAATATTACTGGTATGCGTAACAAAACATTGAGGTTAGATTACTGTTAGAAACATTCTAGTAGATTTTATTATTCACATTAAAATTTTCCGCAAAAAAACCTCTTATGTAATGGCAGATTGCGTTCAAGGTTATAGAATTTTGCCCTACAAACTTCAAACGAATCGACAAAGCCCTCACATCTGTAAGAGGTGGATAATCTGCGGCTTAGTTCTGTCTCCCAACTTCCTTTGATCAACCTGTTTCGATATTTATTCTTACGGATGATGTTCGTCCCAGGTGAGTTAAATACTAACTACTCATCTATCAAAACTTCATTGTCGATTTCTTATCATGACTATAACGCTTTCTTTTTTTTTCTTAATCTTCTTTGAGAATTAAACCACTCATAGTTTTTAAAATCATCTTTATTTGCGTTTCGATCCATGATCTAGGATCATTGTCAAAATACTAAACAAACCACTAGAAACATACATGGAGTATATAACGCTTTCCTCATACAGAACATTTTTAAATAATAAAATAAAAAAAGTTATGTTATTTCTTTTTATTAATCATTTCAATATTTTCGTCTTTGTTAGGAAACATTCCTACATTGATAAAATATGAGCGCCTATAAATATTGAAAGTCTCTCCATTCGGTAAAGCAAGAAATTTTAAATGCACGCAGAAATTAAATTTTGATGTAATTACAAACCATTCGAATAGTTAATGAATACCAAGTAAACGATTCCTCGCTTCAAAGCGTAATAACCGATAAATAAATTGAATGGGGAATAAAGTTCCTGCAGTTTACATTGTAGCGCGTTACATCTTTACACCAATAACAGCAGGCAGCATGTCGATGCAAAGAAAGAGTGCTCTCGGGCATATTCATGACTGCACAGCAGAAAGCTCCATTTATTATTTATGAGGGATTTAGAATCCATTAATTCTGAAACACAAAAAAAGCATGTCGCAAAAATTATGAACGGGATTTTCAAGCAAAGTGGAAATTAATTAGAATTATTATTTTGCATACATAATTCATTTAATTTTTTAAAATGTACGAATATAGGGATTAGTATGCCGCCTTTTTTGCAATGCCTTCTTCCTGTCGAGCATATTCATATCTGCTTAAAATCACTTCGTTTTCGCGAACCTTTAAAAGTGTGAAGTAGGAAATATAAATTGCGCTAATTTACATCACGTGTTTGGAATTTAATCAATGCTGTGAAAACTAAACAAACTAACTAAACTAACGTAATACATACCGTAAGAAAGTTTCTGAATTAATAAAGCTGCTATCGTACTTATAAGTCTTATATTTAAGGTATTGGTAATGTTTGACATGGCAAGCATAATTGTTCTAGTTTCAGAACTTTAAGCACATCGCTTAAGAAGCTATACTGTTATGAAGTTAGTTCAGTATGTTCTTCGTTTTTGTTTGAAACTTTAAGAAGTGACACCTTCTTTCAATTTAAAAATACAATACCTAATCTTAAAAATTCTCAGAGCCTTGACTCCTGCTACACAATACAAGCTTTTTTGTATTGGTACATTAGATGAGTCAATCCATTGAAAGATATCCATGTAAGCGGTTGTTCAAAAATTAAACTTAATGTTTCCAAACTACAAATGTCAGTTGGTAAGTGTATCAAACGAGATGCTTACCTTACAAGGCGTTTTTGTTTTTGAAACATATCATGTAGTTGATATAAATTACTATGTTCTGTAACGATTTTAATTTCTGTCATTATGTTCACAGATATCTAACTTATTTAAATTAATAATAACCAACTTAAGCATAATGATACACAATCTACGAAATACATATTGTCGAAAACAATATTAGCTTTCAATTCGAAAGTGTAAAATTTTAAATTATGCGGTGACAAAAAATGCCTTTTGTTAGTGTCATCATAAGAGTTCCCTCTGTTAGACGATTGTAATATTAAGCTTGTTGTCAGGCGGCAACCCGCGTGATATTATCACTTCCAACCCAACTGTCGTTAGAAGAGGTCAATTGTTCCTTGAACTCAAGGATCATGACGTTTATTCAATCCACGTGTTGGAAGCACACGAAAATTAAAAGATTGTTTTCTTGTAATGATATCGTCTCAGCGATGTGCATTTTTATGTCCACACTTGCTGGAATTAGCTCGCAATTGACGAGACGTTAATTTGGTTGAATGGCTTTTTAGTTAACAGTAAGTATTACTGAATTTATAGCCTTACTAAATTGATATTTTTAGTGCACTTTGGTGAACATATAATTTAGGATATGTTGTACATCTTAGTTTAAGAAATGTAACTAATTTATTTGGATAAGAAATGAAAATTTGGTAGTTACTATGTGAAGTTTAACCTTGTACAAAAGTCGAATTGGCAAGCTTCAATTATTTAATGTGAACGTCGTGATGTTATATTGAAGATTCAGTATGCAGCTTTTTGGTTGTATGGAATTGGAGATTTCCTGTATTCTTAGTTGCTGGGGCAAGCGAATTATAAATCATCAATTATAATTCCGGGTATGCCCCATATACCTAGCAGGTATTTTTCCATCGTATGAACATCTGGTATGTACATTACTTTCATATACGTCAGCTGTATTATTGGGTATAGCAGACAAATAATTTTTTGTTTGATCACGTGGTAATGTTCAAGTTCATTAGGTGAATGACAGACTAGTTATTTTTCAAATTAAGCTACAGGAACCTGTAAATTTTCACATTAAATCTTTTTATTAATACTATTAATACACGGCAGATGTCATTATGAAAATAAGACAAGTTGAATTCTATATTTAAAGAAAATTAAATTGATTATTTAAAACTAATGTATTCAAATCTTGGAGAATTGAATTCTTACATTTTACATTTCACTAATTGCTAAGTGGAATATTTAATCATAGAATGTGAGGTTAAGTAGTGCTACTAAAACCAACCAATTCTGTAATTTAAAGTTAAACATTCAGAAAAGAAATTCTTACTCATTCATTTGAGAATAAATTTTTGCTAGACATTGTTAGTATAAAGTTATCATGTTTTATCTGTGTGAAGTACTGATACTATCAAGTACATATGTACATATCTTTCAATAATTTAATTTATTCAAATTTATTTAGAGAAGATGTCTTGTAAATAACTACTTAATATTGAAGGAATAGATTTTTGTTTGGTCAAGACTAGGATTATTGATTGGAATGAATGAGGATTGATTCAAATTAATCATTAATTTTGGATATTAAAGCACAAACAGTGCTATCTTTGTTTTAATCTGTTCACAGGTGTAGCAGTGCATCTATAGCGGTCAATAGAGAGCCATAAGGTAAGAAAACTTTAGGGATTGTATTTCAGTAATATATTGTATAGCGGTAATTGAGTAAAGGTTTCCGCATTCGTCTTATACAAGGGACTTAAGGAAGGTCTGCTTCGTATACAAAAATTCGGTGGCGCCATATTCTTTACATTTTGGTCGCAGTTCAACCCCGACCCACAGCTCATGTTCTACCCAGAGCAAATAGTTCGACTAGCCGCTTAGTCTTTTGAGGTATCCTCATCTACGAGCCATTTTCCAACGAAACTTGCCGTGGGCTCTTTACACTTACTGGAAATCCTCGTCAAACTTCCTTGTGCCTTACAGCTGGTCACATAGGAGTAAAAACCAAATAACAAACCCCTTTTAATAATTGAAAAGGTTATAGTTCATGATGGTGGATTCCACTAGATTTCTCTGGATTTTTATGTAGTGCAAGACAACCCCTTATACTAGTCGTATGGCAACCCTAAATTGTAATTATTTGATTCTAGGAGGGCGCATGCGCACGCCAAAGAGAGAGAGTATCGTCGGGGTAGAAGATGGTGGACAATATATTTTAGTCTGGCATGGTTTCATTAACTGTTCCAATAACTACGCAGACCAACTTTTTGGTGGATGGTTCTTTCTCAACCCCGGCCGTCACAACCCGCTACGTGAAAACCGGAGAACTCCCAACTGTAGTATACTTTTCAGCGCGATATCGTAGTCTTAAACGTTTAAGATTCTAACATCCGTCACTTAGGGCAGAGCCGTCTCTACTAGAACGCTCTTTCCGAATAATTCGTCACGCTTAATAGTGTGCACAAAGCGTTGCTGAAGAACACCATCCAATCATCCCATCACGACGTGTTCTGTTCTTCCAGGTAGGAGAATGTTGTCCGTAAGACAAACTCGCACATACACGTCGTCTGCTCCGTAAAACGGCACTGGCTCGTTCCCTACTCTCAAGACACCCCCTTTCATATCAAAATGTTCATTCCGAAGATAACTTTTTGATGATGTTCGCCGTTACTACCTGTTGGTCAAATGTGTTGCCCCCAAGTCCATTTTTACATCTAGCATTCCGTGTGTTTGAATTTTCTTGCCAACCACGGTTCGAAGACGCAACGCCGGATTAACAACTATCCTAGTGACTCCGGTAGCAACCAAGGACTTCACAGTCTCCCCGCTTAACTGTCTACGTATGTATATGCCGTCTACATTCTTAGATTGTACAATGCGGATGATGGTTTTCGGCCCAGAATCTGTTTAGGTCGACTCTTGCCCTCTCGTGTCGACTTCTTTTAGTTTTTCAGCGTTTCTGCTTCGTCCGTAGGTTATTTACACTTGGACTCTAACTCTAACTTGCCACAATTTCAACACCTAAGTCCCTTCTTCTTTAGTTGGTGTTCACGGAGTACCCTTTGAATCACTTCCTTTATGCTTTCTTTGCCCTTCACCTCTATGCAGCAATATAATCTTACCAATACCAAGATGTAAAACTTGCTTTGCCGCTACAAATTCTAAAGCACGAGCTCGCGCATCATCTAGTGTTTTTGGTCAAGCCAACCATAATGCTCGCTGGATCTCTTCTTCGCGTGTCCCGTCAACAAGTATCTCTACTGCCAGCTGTTCTAGGAAACTATTCGATGTTCAAACTTTTGGAAATTTTCGTGAGCCTTTGGGTGACGGTTTTTTACTTAATTGTGGTACACTTGTTGTAGATGACAGTCACCGTATCTCATTTACAGCCTTGGTGTCTAGGCCCCGTAGCTTCTTTGGTCATGGTCTGGCATGGTCTGCATAATATTCGAGGCTTCTCTTTGAAACGCGACAATAAACGTGGTTGCCCCTACACTTTTACTCCAGCCGTTAGCTCTCGCGTCATCCTCAAATTGTTTGAAATATGCCTTCCCATATGACTTTACATCAAATGTGGGTGGCTTAACTCTGAACTTTGACGTCAGTTTTTATTCCCCGATATTCTTAAATCTGGGCTGAGCCGTTGTATCACCGACACCGGCAGTTTTGGTGCTAGAATTGTTAAGGAATTAATCCATCCTTCTAACATCAGGATCTCTTTTTCCATTTTACGCGAGTCTTCCAACAATTTTTCTGAAAATTCCATTTCGAGTATCTGTAAACCACCGAAAAATTTGGCTTCCAGAATTTCAACGGATTTTGTATTTTCCTGTATAAACTCCTCTCTCAGTAATTTTCAATTAATTTTTGTTCAACCGCTTTTGGATTCTGGTCTAATTGCGATGTAAAATTTTCCTATAAATTTACTGCAGTCTCGTTCAGTTTGTCTACAAGGTTTGCTGCAGTTCGTTTTTGTTTATCCGCATCTTCTAATTCACCTGCCAGGTTTGCAGCGTTTCGGTTCTATTTCTCAGCATTTTCCGATCTGATTAAGTTTGCCTGCCACCCCGTTGCGTTTTCTTGTAGTTTTTCTGTAAAATTCTCCTATAATTTAACGAGTTTTTAGCCAAGCTTTCCGCAACGCTTAATTTGAACTCCTCCAAGAAAGAAAGAGTATGGCCGTCCACATTGCGAGCGTGAATTTGAATTCCAATGCTGACACCAGTGTATCGACAACACTATTCGCAATAACAGTTTTCTATTTTTCAATTGATTATATGAGCCTTTTCCACAACTCGCAGTTACAATAGTATTTGCTGAAAGCTTTCACAACAATTCATTTTTAGAATTAATCGCTAACAATACAGGTATTATTTTCTGAAACTACGTTGCCATTTTCTAAATTACTCTGAAAGCACTAATTATTAGTTTATATAATTCCTGCAACAATTTCCATCAACACGAATTTATATAACGTCTTTAAATCTTTAATGTGAATTGAACTGCAGAATCCCTTAGCGGTAATTTATACCATATTGAATTGTTATAGGTTACTTTAAAACATACCGGAATTTGCTAATAACGTCTGTAATGTACTTTTTGTAATCTTTTAAATGCAGTCTTGTAACCTATCAACCAAGAAATCTCACACCGCAAGCCCTATCAATTATCTTTTGTCTACAAATGCTTCATCTACGTTCTTATGTAAGTGTTCTGGTCGAAGGCAGTCCTATCGACGCTACACCATAAACAGAAAGTTTGTTTTTCATCGTTCTGCCACAAGTGAGCTTTTAAAATTAATTAAAAGTTACTTTGGGACTTTATGACAGTAGTAAAAAATAATACGTAACAGTATTGGAAAGAATTTATTCTTATTTTGCATGCTTCAATTTTTTGTTATTGAACTTAAAACTATTAAGTACAGAAATGGTATAATGCATGGTGGATATAAATTGCTTTGTAACTGTCTTGTAGCATTAGCTAACAAATACTTAAAATTGGTTAAAACTTCTTGCTTTTATACTTCAAGATTGTTGAGTTGCAATTTTGAATACAATGTACACATATTGATGGCTTGTTGTACTCTGAAAATATAACCATAAATTGTGTAATAAACTCCTTCCTGGAAAAGCTTTGATATTAATTTTCCGAGTTTTAGGTTTAATGAGTATATGTTGGTCAACAGGAACATTACAAAGCATGTCAGAGCATGACATTGTTTGATGGTAAATTTAAATCTCTTTAAAGGAAACTAATTATACGTAAATGAACCAAAAAATTCATTAATTTCTTTTTGAATCGAATATATGCTTTCACAATATAGAATTTACACAATACACAATTTGATTAAACTAAAAACTGCATATTATTTACGGTCTATATACCTGTGGATGATGTGTCCTGTTTGAAGAAAATTTTTTTCCATAACCCCTTATATATTTCAAAAGGCACCCTTATAGCAGGAAAGCATGTTCAGGGAAAGTTTTTTCTATTAACGTACGTATTGGAATGAATAGGATGTTAATTTTTTATTTAGGAGCTTGATGCAGATAAAGAATTTCTTTGGTGGTACTACAAGAACAATTATGACACTATTAAGACCGCGTCCAGGAGTTGATGGTAAATAGGATCATCATTGTTATTTTAATAGCATTTAATCAACCTAATTAAAACTATAGTAAAAGAGTCGAAAACTATAAAACTAATGGTTAAATACGTAAACGTATGTCTTTGATACATCCTATATGTCTCTCAAGCTCTTAGGTCTGCTGGTTAATTAAGTGTACTCTTTATTATAATTCTATGCTTTCGGTTTATTTTTAAACCATTATCAAAGATACTAAAAATTCAGAAACGTTAATATGGGCGTAAAATAGTTAAAAACTTACTTACTAATGTTAGGTTTTATACTGAAATCGTCGATATATAATAATAATATAATATATATATATATATATATATATATATATATATACATATAAAATAATATAATAACATATAATAACAACTGTACCAGAAGGCAAAATTAACGAAACTCTTAAAATTTTCAATAGTTACGATGATAAAATTAAATTTACCGTAGAATTAGAAAACAACCAATCCATCTCATTTCTGGACACTCTACTAATTAGAAAAAATAATAATACTATTATTTTAGACCGGTATCAAAAACCAACCAACTCTGGTAGATATCTAAATTATCATTCATATCATAAATATAAAATAAAAATAAATTTCATTCTAGGCCTAAAACATAGAATTAAAAAACTATGCCATCTTTCACTATACTCAAAAATCTAGAAAAACTATTTATTATTCAATAAAACAATGGCTACCCATCAAAACTAATAAAAAGCCTTTTATACAACCATAAAGCTCCTTTAAACGCTGATCTTTTTAATAAACACTTAAATAACAATACTGAACTTTCTGCAAATATACCTACATACAATATAATTCCTTACATTGAAAATTTAAGTACAAAATTCGAAAACGTCTTCAAAAAATTCAACATCAACATTGCTAAACGAACACTTTTAACGTTAAACAGCCTTTTCTCCAAATTAAAAGATAAAACCCCAACTCTTCTACAAAAAAAATATTATATATCAAATAAATTGTTCAGACTGCAATCTTGCCTACATTGGTCAAACCTCGCAACAATTAAAACAACGTTTAACTCAACATAAAAGCGACATTCGTGTTAAACCAAACACTTGTGCTTTGACCTTACACGCAAACGCAAACAAACATAAAATAGATTTTGATAATCCTATAATATTACAAATTGTAAATAAAAGATCCAAAAGAGAATTCCTAGAAATGTGTTACATATTTAAAAACCTCAACACTATTAATAAAAAACTGACATTAACACACTAAGCTCCATATACACCTATCTACTTTACTTTGAATCCAAAAACAAATTTAACATAACTGATCAAATCACTTAATAAAACACAACATAAACATACACACATACACTAACAAACAAACACACGCATTCACACACACAAACATCCACATGCACCCACACACACATAAATATACACACACACAGACATACACACATGCACAGACATACATGCACTCACACAAACAACATAAACACACTAAAATACTTACGTAAATAAATATACACAGATCGACATACATATATAAACATACATGCATACAAAAAATATCTAAATTTCAGTCAAACGATAAAAAAATTTATTACAATCTAGAAAGTTATTTCAAACACTGTCAAAATTATAAAGGAATTATCATGATAACATTCAAATGTGATTAGCAAACCACATTACTGTGTTCTTTTTAAAAGCTTTCAACCACACTTTTAACTTGTTTCAAAAATTTATCTATATCGACAATTTCAGTATAAAACCTCACATTAGTAAGTAAGTTTTTAACTATTTTACGCCCATATTAACGTTTCTGAATTTTTACTATCTTTGATAATGGTTTAAAAATAAACCGAAAGCATAGAATTATAATAAAGAGTACACTGAATTAACCAGCAGACCTAAAAGCCTGTTATTGTATATATTATATTTTATAACTGCAAGGTCGTTATATCACAAATATATATATATATATATATATATATATTATGGTGAAATTAAAAGGGTCAATAGAATACATAAGGACATAAGTGAACTCATAGGGTTGAGAGCGATTGGATACAGTGTAGCAATTTTATTTTCTACCTAAATATGTCCGTATAACTAATCCCTTTATTTAATAATAAATAATATAATGCATTATAATGCTGTCCAATCCATTTAATTAAATATTACCTATTGCCCAATAAAGTACTAGCATTCAGTTCAAATTAAAATTTAATTTCCACGGTGACAAGATAAAAGCTTCTATTTAGTATCATTCCTAGAGTTCCATCTATTCGAAATTACGAAGTAACGTTGTTACCGGGCAGCAACTCGCTTGACCCGACACTTCTAACACAGCTGTGGTGAAAGCAGGTCGAATTGTTCTTAGAAACAATGTTTCTTTGCTGTTTTCGTGTTGGAAGCACGTGCGAATCAGGTTTAATAAGAGAATGTCATCTCCGAGAGGCATTTTGATATTCCATTTTGTTGGAACAGCTCGTAGATAACGTGAAATTTTTTGGTTAAAGGGCCGTTGGGAACAGTAAGTAAATTTGTTTCTGTAACGATATTAATTAAAAATTTTCAGTGCAACTTAAATTATAATGTAACTTATATTATAATGCAACTTAAAGTATAATCAAATTTTTATATATGGTATTCAATTTAAATTACAAGCAACTTTAGTTCTATATAATATGAAATTTTATAAATGGTATTCAATCTAAATTACATAAAGCAATTTTATTTATATATAACATGGAATTTCATATATAAAGTATTCAGTTTAATCACAAACAACATTTGATAATTCTCGTGGTTTGAATTACACCTGGAGCATCTTTAAATTAACACGCAGATTGGTTTCTACGCTTGGTTCATGGTGTGGTCCAGGCGGAATGTAATTACTCAAAATGGAGGCCGAGTAATGTGATTTTCAGTATGCAGTACAATTATTCGTTTAAATTGGAGGATTCCGTATTTCAATGTTGACGTAAGCTCCCAAGCAGGTATTTTGAGACAAAATCGGAGTTCTGGTATGTAAAAACAAAACTGTTTTTGTATGTTATTTGAACTATGGACGTAGTAACGAGATAATTTTTGTTTAATCAAGTTGTGTAAACTTCTAAATAGGTCAAGGACAGACCACAATTATATTTTTCAATGTTAAGCAATAGGAACCTGTAACTTTTACTTACCTCATTCTTTTATTAATTCAATGAAACATCAGAAGATGTCATTACGTGTTATAGAAAGTGAATTCTTATAATTATGAGCACTTAAAAATTAAATTTCTATATTTGATATTTCATGAATACTTATTTGAAATTATCCATTGTGAAATTAACTTTTTGTTATAAATAAGCAATTTTATGCTTTGTCAATTTGTTAAATAAAACCACATATAAATGGTATTGGTACTGATTTTATGCAGTGCCTTCTGTAAATAATTTTTCACAATTTAAATTAAATCAAGATATAAAGAAAGAAAGATATTTTGTATAAAAGCACATTATTGAATACTAGAGGAATAGATTTTTATTTTCGAACAAAAGACTATTCTTTTTATTGAGGATGAATGAAAGATGATTCCAATTGAATTTAAATATTTTTGAGTATGAATGCACAAACAGTGCTATTCTTTGTTTAATCTGTTCACAGGTGCTGCAGAAGATTACTAAGGTCAAGGTCGAGCCATAAGGTAAGAAACTTCAGAGATTATGTGGTCTTTAAAAATTTGTATAGCGGCTATAGGAGAAAGGTTTCCGCATTAGCCTTGTACAAGGGACTTGAGTCAGGTCTTCCCTGTATAGAAAAATAAGGTGGCGCCTTATTCTTCATATTAGTGGTCGCAATTCCACCCCGACCCACAGCTCATGTTCACCCCAGAGCATATAGTTCGACTAGCCGCTTTGCCTTTGAGATTTCCTCAACTTTGAGCCATCTTCCATCCGAACTTGCCGTGGGTTCTTTTCAATTATAGGAAATTCTCGTTAAACAAAATCGTAAAATACAGAGGGCTACAAATAGCGCCCAGCGTGTAGGCCTCGATTGCTGTGCCAATTGTATAAGCACATGACGTGCAGGTTTCGATCGACTTTGGTTGTTTACACTTGTGATTCGTAAATCATTTACCCTCAGATTAATTTAGTCTATCGATGTTGTTGTTTAATTGAGTTTAGTTTGTAATTAGTTTGTTAATCTATTCCATGATGGCTGAGACGTATCAAGTAGTTTATTTGCATAAAGATGAATTGGATTATGAATTGAGAATTCGTGGTGTTGTTAGCAGCAGACCGATGCAGGATAAAAGGAAAATGTTAGGCCGATTATTAGCCAAAGAAACAACAGTACCTGGTCGTTTAATTGATCCTTCCACATATGTCGTAGAATATTCAGATGAACGAGACGAGATTGAGGCTTCGATAGAATCAGTAAGAAATGTTTTATTAGAGTTTGAAGGTGAATTAGCAGACCCTACATTTAAGAGGATACAGTCGAGATTAATACATCTTGATGGTCGAGTTAGGAGAATGAAAATCCCTTTAGATAATTCAGATGAAGTTACTTTATTTAGGAATGAATCGTTAGCAACTATTCTTACCATGGAGGCAGAGCTACATGAAAAGCTTAAGAAGAATGAAGATGTAAGCGCATATGGTGAATTTTCTATGAGAGAAACCATTCCAGCTGTTGTCAGTGCTCCTATTCATACTGTTTCATATTTAGTACCCCCTATTCCAATTGGTTCGTGGTCAGTAAAATTTTCTGGAGATCCAAAACAGGTTCATCAATTTTTAGACAGAGTAGCTGAGTTAGCACACTCGCGTAAAGTATCTGAAGAAGATTTATTTAATGCTTCTGTAGAATTGTTCACAGGGAACGGTTTAGAATGGTATCGTTGTGTTAGAAATTCTTTAACCAACTGGAGTTCTTTGGTTATTCGATTAAAGGAAGATTTCTTACCATCACACTCAGAGGACGAGATTTGGGAAAAAATTAGATCGCGTTATCAACATAAAGGAGAATCTGTAGTCATATATATAGCTCATATGGAGAATTTGTTTAGTAGGTTACCACAATCACCTGCGGAATGTACAAAAGTTAGAATGGTAAAAAAGAATCTATTACCTGATTTTATTTGTCAATTAGCTCTAACAGAAATTGATAGTATGTCAACATTAATAAAGTTGTGTAAGAAATTGGAAGAAGCTTATGCATCCAAGCATAAACTAGTACAAAGTCCAGTGAAATATGTTCCGAAAGCATTAGGAAATTCAAAATTTCAAGCTGAAAATAAGTGGTCCGCTCCTGTTAAAAACTTTTCAGCGCGAACTGGTCGTAGGTTTTATAATCAATCATTTCCCCCTCAAATACAATATCTTGGTAACAATAATAGTAATAATAATAATCTTTCTAGTAGAGTCCCTGTAAATAAATATTAATTTAAATAAACTTACATGTTGGAATTGTTTGGAAGAAGGTCATACATTTTGGAGGTGTAAGATTCCTCGTAAAATATTTTGTTATAGCTGCGGATATAGTGGAGTTAAGTCAATAAATTGTCCGTCGTGTTCAAAAAACGAGTAGGTAGGCAGATGCAGAGTGGCCGGCATCATGCTTTTATGCAAAAGGCTACGGTTATGTTGTGTAAACAGGAAAATTTTTTTGATAAAGATGATTGGTCAAGATGGCCAGGCATCGTTAAGGATTTTTGTCAAGGGAACGTCAAGCCAAAAGCTGACGCGTTATTTTTAAGGAAACCTCAGGACAATCGTCCGTACATTATGGTAAAATTGTTAGATAGAGACGTCACAGGTTTGTTTGACTCTGGTTGTACTACTACCGTGGTTGGTTCATTAGCATTTTCTGTTCTTGAAGAATTAAATTTAAAAGTTTTTAAAACTGAAAAAAGAAAAGTTTCCACTGCGGATGGTGCTCTTCAAGAAGTTATTGGTTCAGTTGATTTACCTATTAGAATTGGAAGACAATATCGTATTGTTAACGCTTTGGTTGTACCATCTCTTCCCCACACATTTATTTTTGGTAGCGATTTCGCAAAATCCTTTGGTTTATTAGCAGATTTCAAAAACAATACATGGCATATTCAAGATTATGATAACAATAGTATTTCGTATATAGGTCATTCGTCAGTACCCTTAAGTTGTAGTAATCACTTACTTAGTTTAGATGATTTGTTAGAAACACAGCAAGTAAAAGCACGAATAGAATCTTTCAATGAAATTAGTAGTGAAGAGAGACTAGGGCGTACCGATAAAATTGTTTTAGATATTGATACTGGTGATGCAAAACCATTCCGTAAAAAACCATACGTCATGTCCCCCTTTATGAGCAAGATGTTAGATAAAGAGTTAGATGAGATGTTGAGATTAGGAGTAGTGGAAGAATGTCAGAGTCCATGGTCATCCCCTGTACTGTTAGTTAAAAAACAAGACAGTGAGTACAGATTTTGTTTTGACGGAAGAGCGCTCAATGATATTACTAAACATGATAGCTACCCATTGCCAAATATCGATAGGATTATTAATTTACTTAGAGGTGCAAATTATATTTCTAGCTTAGACCTTAGAAAGAGTTTTTGGCAAATCCCACTTTCCGAAACATCTAAGGATAAAACAGCGTTTAGTGTTATTTCAAGAGGACAGTATAGGTTTGTCACCATGCCATTCGGATTAAAGAATGCTGCTCAGACGCAACAGCGTTTGGTTGATTCAATTTTCGGACCCAAGTTTGAGCCACATGTTTTTTGTTATTTAGATGACATTATTTTGTGTTCATCATCTTTTGAGGAATATTTAAAGTTATTAGAAACGGTGAAGGAACGTCTTAAGGAAGCAAACCTTACGATTAATTTGAAAAAGTGTGAATTCTTTAAGAAATCGTTAAAATTTCTTGGTTATATTGTTGGATCGAATTCTCTTCGTACAGATCCCGAAAAGGTTTCTGCTATGGTAAATTTCCCCAGACCTAAGACCACTACTGAGGTCAAACGTTTTTTAGGAATGTGTAGTTGGTATCGTCGTTTTATAAAAAACTTTTCATCTTTAGTGTCACCGATTAGTGATTTGGTAAAAGGAAGAGAAAAGGGCCAATCTATTGTTTGGGCATCCGAGGCTGAGGACTCATTTGTACAGATCAAACAGGCTTTAGTTTCCGCCCCATTGTTATCACAACCGGACTATTCAGTTCCATTTATTATCGAATGCGACGCTAGTGATACAGGACTCTGAGCAGTTTTAGTACAAAAAATCGATGATGTAGAGCACGTTATTTCTTATGCCAGTAAATCACTTACCCGAACTGAGCAAAATTATTCAGTCACGGAGAAAGAATGTCTCGCTGTAATTTTCGCTATAGAAAAATTTCGACCTTGGGTAGAAGGTACCCGTTTTACTGTTATCACAGATCACTTTTCATTGTTATGGCTTAATAATATACAAAACCCAACCGGTAAATTAGCTAGATGGGCTGTCCGTTTACGACAGCATACTTTTGAGTTAGTTTATCGAAAAGGAAAGTTTAATGTAGTTCCAGATTGTCTTAGTCGTGCAGTTCCAGTCGTAAATCATGTTGATAATTTAGTTGAGATCAAGTTAAATAATGTGGATCCCTGGTATGTGTCTCTTCGAGAAAAAATTTTAGCTTCACCTGATGATTACCCACAATGGAAGGTAGAAGATAATTATGTATTTAAATTTCTTTCATCAAATTTACCACTCTCATCGAATGTAAGGGAATGGAAATATTTAGTTCCTAAATCACATAAGGAAGAGGTTATTCGGATAAATCATGACCCTTCAGTGGCCGGACATTTTGTTTTTTTTAAAACATTGGCACGCATAACAGAGAATTTTTATTGGCCAAAAATGCGTATTGATGTGTTGAAATTTTGTAAAAATTGTTTAACGTGTGGTGCACAGAAGGCATCGAATAGAGGACCCTTGGTTTAATGGGAAAGGAAAAAGAAGTGAAGTTCCCCTTTTAGATTATTGCTATAGATCTCATGGGCCCATTTCCACGGTCCAAGGTTGGACACAAATGGTTATTAGTTATTGGTGATTGGTTCTCGAAATTTACGTTAATGTTTCCATTACGTAGTGCAAAAGCGCATTTAATAGAACGTGTATTAGAGGAAAAAGTTTTTTTAGTTTATGGTGTTCCCAAATTTATTATTTGTGATAATGGCTCACAATTTAGTGGTAGAAATTTCAAGGCAGCATGTAAAAAATATGACGTTCAAAAAATTTGGTTTAATGCAGTTTACTCTCCCCAATGTAATTTTGTGAAAAGGATAAATAGAACAGTCGGAACAGCTATACGTTCGTATATTAAAGAACATGATACTTGGGACATAGAGTTACCCCAAATTCAGTATGCGATTAATTCTGCAAAACATCATGCCACTGGTTATTCGCCAAATTTCTTAGTTTTTGGTAGACATGTTCCTGTGTCTGGAAGATTTTATGGTCTTGATGTGGAACCCTCAAGTGATATAGATATTATTTCTGGTAATAGATCTTCGTATGTGTTAGATCATCAAGGAATATTTGATATTTTTATAGACGTACAGAAAAGGTTACATTTAGCTTACATGCAGTCTAGTAATTCATATAATTTAAGGAGACGTAACATTTCTTTCGAAGTAGGCGACAAAGTTTGGAGGTCAAATAAAGTTCTTTCGAAAGCAAGTGATAAGTTTACTGCTAAGCTTGCGCCAAGATATGTTTTGAGTATTGTTAGAAAGAAGGTTGCGAATTTAATTTATGAATTGAATAATATAAATGGTTCAAAAGCAGGCAGATGGCATGTTAAGGACTTAAAACCTTATTCAGAGTTCAGTAATGATATTGAGAATGATGATGTTTCTGAACATTAATTAGTAATGTTGATATGTTTGATAGTCGATAGTAGGAATTATTTCTGTCTTATCTTTTTAGTAAAGAATTTAATTATTGTATTGTAATACTGTTTGGTAGTCTAAAAATTTAGATGTTGGATATGAAGTATAAAAGGAAAATTTTTGTAGTGCAGTAAGGTTGATATTAGTCTGCGCTGATATTGTTAGTTGCAAATTATTTATTTGAGTTGAGATGTTATGAGTTGCATGTTTCCATAGGTCAAAAGTTGCATGATTCCATTGGTCAAATGATTCCATTGGTCAAATGATTCCATTTGTCAAATGATTCCATTGGTCAAATAATTCCCTAGGTCAAAGTTAGTAAGGAATGTTTATTTATACTTTTGGTGTGAATTTTATTAAAGTTGTATATATTTGGTTATTATTTTCTTTTGGATTTATGATTATAGTATTTGAAGGTAATTTTGTAGTCGAGAGGACAACCGAGATTAATGGTAGTTCTTGGAATTATATTGGGAATCAATTAGCTTGAGTCCATATTAGATATTGGTAGGAGGCCAATATTGTTAGTAACTATAATAGTTATGTTTAGTATGAATATTGTGTGAGTTAGCAATGTTCTATTTTGTTCATTCATGCGTGAGTGAGAGTTTTGAGGAGTAAGACGTGGTGACGTTTCACTTGTCTCTTCATGGGTAGAGATATGTCTACATTTTGTTTGCATATACATGCGGTAGATTGTTGAACGTTAGTGATTTTAAGACATGTTTGCTGTTTTGAAGATATGTTTGTCGTGGATCCCAATGGTAGTGGGAGTCCTTTTTTTCTTCTGTAAATATGTAAATTATGGTTAGTAAAGTAAGAATATGTTGTCATGATCATTTATATCTTTATTAAGGAATCATAATACGGCAGTATTATATGTTTTGTTGCTTAAGTTTCGAGTACAAAATGAGTGATATAATAACCCCGAATATGTATTAAATGATAATGAAACCCTACCGATTAAGACTTCCCGAATTTGTCTCTTTGTGGCGTATAGTACACGTAGTTACTCGTCACTCATTTTCAAGTATGCAGTATCTTAAGTGATAATTTTTGTTTTGGCTTGTAAAAATTAATAATAAGTTGTAAATATATAACAGTAAATTCAAAAAAAAAAAATTCTTCGCATTTATTCCAGAATATTTTCTCGAATTTTTTTCTCTTAGAAAGAGGCAGTGTAGCAATTTTATTTTCTACCTAAATATGTCCGTATAACTAATCCCTTTATTTAATAATAAATAATATAATGCATTATAATGCTGTCCAATCCATTTAATTAAATATTACCTATTGCCCAATAAAGTACTAGCATTCAGTTCAAATTAAAATTTAATTTCCACGGTGACAAGATAAAAGCTTCTATTTAGTATCATTCCTAGAGTTCCATCTATTCGGAAATTACGAAGTAACGTTGTTACCGGGCAGCAACTCGCTTGACCCGACACTTCTAACACAGCTGTGGTGAAAGCAGGTCGAATTGTTCTTAGAAACAATGTTTCTTTGCTGTTTTTCGTGTTGGAAGCACGTGCGAATCAGGTTTAATAAGAGAATGTCATCTCCGAGAGGCATTTTGATATTCCATTTTGTTGGAACAGCTCGTAGATGACGTGAAATTTTTTGGTTAAAGGGCCGTTGGGAACAGTTAGTAAATTTGTTTCTGTAACGATATTAATTAAAAATTTTCAGTGCAACTTAAATTATAATGTAACTTATATTATAATGCAACTTAAAGTATAATGAAATTTTTATATATGGTATTCAATTTAAATTACAAGCAACTTTAGTTCTATATAATATGAAATTTTATAAATGGTATTCAATCTAAATTACATAAAGCAATTTTATTTATATATAACATGGAATTTCATATATAAAGTATTCAGTTTAATCACAAACAACATTTGATAATTCTCGTGGTTTGAATTACACCTGGAGCATCTTTAAATTAACACGCAGATTGGTTTCTACGCTTGGTTCATAGTGTGGTCCAGGCGGAATGTAATTACTCAAAATGGAGGCCGCGTAATGTGATTTTCAGTATGCAGTACAATTATTCGTTTAAATTGGAGGATTCCGTATTTCAATGTTGACGTAAGCTCCCAAGCAGGTATTTTGAGACAAAATCGAGTTCTGGTATGTAAAAACAAAACTGTTTTTGTATGTTATTTGAACTATGGACGTAGTAACGAGATAATTTTTTGTTTAATCAAGTTGTGTAAACTTCTAAATAGGTCAAGGACAGACCACAATTATATTTTTCAATGTTAAGCAATAGGAACCTGTAACTTTTACTTACCTCATTCTTTTATTAATTCAATGAAACATCAGAAGATGTCATTACGTGTTATAGAAAGTGAATTCTTATAATTATGAGCACTTAAAAATTAAATTTCTATATTTGATATTTTATGAATACTTATTTGAAATTATCCATTGTGAAATTAAGGTAGATCTACCCTAATTAACTTTTTGTTATAAATAAGCAACTTTATGCTTTGTCAATTTGTTAAATAAAACCACATATAAATGGTATTGGTACTGATTTTATGCAGTGCCTTCTGTAAATAATTTTTCACAATTTAAATTAAATCAAGATATAAAGAAAGAAAGATATTTTGTATAAAAGCACATTATTGAATACTTGAGGAATAGATTTTTATTTTCGAACAAAAGACTATTCTTTTTATTGAGGATGAATAAAAGATGATTCCAATTGAATTTAAATATTTTTGAGTATGAATGCACAAACAGTGCTATTCTTTGTTTAATCTGTTCACAGGTGCTGCAGAGGATTACTAAGGTCAAGGTCGAGCCATAAGGTAAGAAACTTCAGAGATTATGTGGTCTTTAAAAATTTGTATAGCGGCTATAGGAGAAAGGTTTCCGCATTAGCCTTGTACAAGGGACTTGAGTCAGGTCTTCCCTGTATAGAAAAATACGGTGGCGCCTTATTCTTCATATTAGTGGTCGCAATTCCACCCCGACCCACAGCTCATGTTCCACCCAGAGCATATAGTGCGACTAGCCGCTTTGCCTTTGAGATTTCCTCAACTTTGAGCCATCTTCCATCCGAACTTGCCGTGGGCTCTTTTCAATTATAGGAAATTCTCGTTAAACAAAATCGTAAAATACAAAAGGCTATAACAGTAAAATAAATTTATTTAGTTAAAAGATTTTCAACAATTATTTTCTATCTTAAATAGTGGCTAATATGGGAATATAGATTTAGTTTAACCCGTGATTAATGTAGGAATAATTTATCTTAATTAAATTTAGTTAGAGACTATATATTATAGTATATATGTACATAAAGAGAATAAGAAATAATAATTTGGGGTAAAATTATAGCGTATTGGATTGATAATGAAGTACTATGGAACAGTTTTAAAAGCGCTGAGCATGTTAAAAATAACGATTTTTAGATTTCAAACGTAAAAACCAACACGTTTCAAATAACAAGGGGAGAGATATATTTCTTAGTAGAGTTGCTACAAACAAACTTAATAGCTTATTGGAAAGAACAGCCGTTGGAATTAAAGTAGTCAAACACGTAAACAAAACCACACAGAATTGATGTAAACACAGTATACTTTAGTTAAAATATTGATTTTTAATCTTAGATATAGAATAGAATGGGAAATGAAAAGACCAAGATTGAATAAAAGGCTATGAGTACAAGAGAGAAACATAAAGCATATCCAGAAGAAGGGAATCAAAAATTGATAATTTCAAGGATAGTTGTAAGCAAGCACGCATCGCCCAAAAAGGTAAGAAATGGAGCCAAGCCAGATGATTGGTGAATATTAAACAAAAAGGGTTAAAAATTCAGGTGGTAGGGGCATATGTATGCGATAAAGCGATATGTACAAGAAGATAAATGATGTTTGCTTGAAATTAAAGGCATGTATCAAGCGAGGAGTAGAGGCTAATACGGAGAATTTGAAACGACAGTTGACGGTTTTAAATGGATTACCTCGTATTGTTGTGTTGTGTTATTACAAATTACGAGAAATCGACAGTGGTTGGTGATTTTTGGGGAAAATGAAGTATCGGTTAAACAAATATACGTGCTATTTTGTAAACAGGGGGGGGGGCAGTTTGCATTATATAATCAGTAACAGAGAGGGGTCTCGCTCTTTTTGTTCTCTGTTATTCCATCTGTGATACAGTTAATTTACTTCCAAGTGAATTAGTGCAGTGTATTTAAATAAAGTTTATGTAAAAGCTGATAAAGCGTTATTATTGAATATGAAGTTGAGATGTAAGTACAAAGATTTTGGTCTGGATGCACGAGAAGTAGTGGAATTTGAAAATTGTTTGGATGAGGATAAAAGCGATGTTTGGGTAGTAGAATTTATTTGCAATAAAAAAACGAAATTTGGAGATTGGATATTTTGATTGGAATTTATAAAAGAAGAGTTTTGGAGTAGAGGCATGTATGGTGCACATGGGGATTCGACCATGGAATTAATGGATAGACGGAGGACCTACCAGACGGCAACATCTAAAAGGGGCTAGTTGGTGGACCACAGTACGAAGACAACTACAAGGTAGGAGATAGAATAAGACATTTCATGGCAAATATTTTTATAGTGTATGTGGTGTTTTGATGTGTTTTATTATTATTTGATTTGATTTTTATTTGAACAGACATTTATAGGACTGTTAAAAACGAAATTGATTCTTGAGAATTATTCATTAATTTGTAGATAACCAAAAGTTGTAAAGAGGTATAGAGGGCTTTTTAATATTTGGTCGTGCAGAGAATTTATATGCACATCTATAAAGTTTTAAGATGAGCTCATGCTAAGACGAAGGGTAACGTAAGGTATGAGGAATGCCCTCTTACATTAATAAAAGGTTATGTGTTGAGGTTATCAATATGCATAATGATTGTTATAAAATTTAGTGAACACATGAATGTATATAAAGCGATAATATTTTAAACTTGAAAAAAAAATGTAATTTGGATTTCTTATAAATAGAGTGTGATATTTTGGTTAATTGAGTTATTTTTGAATGCATGATTGATGTGGATTCTATTTAAGTTTCTATGGTGACAATGAGAGGAAGTTTTTGATATAACAGGTAGGTGTATGTAATATATAGGAAGAATCGAATTAAGAGGACGATTTAGGAGCAGCCGAGGCAAGATTTGAGCGTTACATCACAGTATTTTGTCGACCCAATTTGTGGGGCGAAAATAAAAGGCTTAACCTCACAGTATTTTGGAGCCCAACGCAGGGGCACGATTTTAAAGCCTTAACTACAAAATATATATATATATATATATATATATATATATATATATATATAGATATATAATGTTGACAAGTTGGAAGATACGTTCTCTGACTACTTTTTCAGCAGTTTCAAATTGAAAATATTAAAAGCTTTCTAACTTCAAAATTCACTTTGCAGATAGTTTATTTACTTAACCTGATTTAATTATAACGATGGCTTATTCTAAATTTTGTTCAAAATAGCGTGAGGCATTGCTCGGTTTCACTCTTAATTCATAGATAAAAGTATTTCTATGGGGTTCTGGACTTCCTTTTATATTATTGGCAGCCAGGAGATCTGTGGATTAACTATTCCATTGAACCTCTATTCAACAGGTGTGACAAGTAAAATTACCAAACAATAAGGAAATTTAATCAAATAAAGTTTTTAATGCCGAATGTTAAACGGACTCATAATAAAATTGGTTTAGGCACGCGAAGCGACAAGGAGAAAAGGCGGATAAAGTTTTGTAACAAAAACAATTTAACCATTACAAATACATTATTTCTCATTATGCTAGAAGAGATTACACGTGGAAGCTACCAGGAGGCATAGGATGATATCAAACAAATTACATTCTCGTTAGCAACGGTATGGGAATCAAGTAAAGCCTTGTAGAAGCTACCCTGAAGCAGATATAGCTGACCACAACATAGTAATTATGAAAACCGCGCTTAAATTTAAAAGTTTGAAAAAGGAACGTAAAAAGGTACTCTGACTTTAAGAAACTAAAAAATAAAAATTTTCACAAACGATTTTAGAGAAACTCAAACGAATGGCTGAAAAATTCTGATACTAAGGAAGCAGAAACATAATGGAATAAATCCAACTTAGACAATTCGGCCTGAGATATTCTAGGGTATAAACGAAAAGAAAATAGGAAAGTACAAAAATAGGTCAGACAAAGTAAGAAAACAAAGATACAATGTCATAAAATGGGAAATTATCGAGAAATGTAGAAGTGTAAAGAACAATGGATCAAGGAAAAATGCAAAAAGGTACAGACTAAGACGGAAATAGGAAAGACAGACGAATTATTCCAAGTAATTGGAATTAATTTTTAATGATATAAAACCGTATAACAAAAATATAAGGGGCGCGGGAGGAGACATCATCTTAGAAATTCAGAGAAAGTGGTTAGACGGCAAGAATGCATAGCGAATTTATATGCGGACAGGAACTAAAAGCACTAGAACAGGAATCGGATATCGAAAACATGACCTGGGCGACTTTTATACTTAGAGATGGGTTTGAATTAGCATTAAAGTGTCTGAAAAGTAATAAACACCATTAGATAAAGTGCAAGCAGAAGCTTTAAAAGCCGCTAGAAAGTAGTAACAGAGCATTTTTTGCAACTTGTAAGCTATATACATATATTTTTTTCCTTAATCTTCTTTGGGAATTGAACTATTCACAGTTGTTAAAATCGTCTTTATTTACGTTTCGATCCATGACCTAGGCTCGTTTTAAAAAAAATAGAAATTTGTTAGAACTTTAAATTTTTATGATTTTAACAACGATCCTAAGTCAAGGATCGAAACGCAAATAAAGACGATCTTAACAACTATGAGTGGTTTAATTTTCAAAGAAGAAAGAAAAATACAAAACAAACCACAGCAAACATACAGGGAGTATTTGTAAGCTATATGTATGAGACAGGCGAGATACCCAAAGATTTCAAAAATAACACCTTAGTCACTATACGATAACAGAGAAGTGCATAGAGATATGAAAATTGTATAATATTGAGTTGGACAGCATACTTGTGTAAAATATTAATAAGAATTGTTCAAAAGCGGATGGAAAAACGGGTTGAAGAAATAGTAGGAGAAGATCAATTTGGGTTTAGGTGAAACATAGAACATGGCAGGCCATTTTAGCTTTAAGATTGATGACGGAGAAAACAATAGAAAAAGGAGAAAACGTATTCATATAGGGTTTGTAGATCTGAAAAAGCATTCGACAATATAAAATGGGAAAAAATATTTAAAATGCTTAAAAAAGATAGGAATGGGTTATAGAGATAGACGGATAGTACATAGCCTGTACAAATAGCAAACAGCTGTAATAGAATTAGAGCCGAGAAGTATCAGAAAAGAGGCGAGGCAAGAATATGTTGTATCCCTGTTAATTTTGAACTTTTATATGCAAGAGGTAATGAATACGACCACATGCAGAAAGACATTCGGAATTATTGTGTAGGAATATACGATAGATATGTTTAGATTTACAGACGATACAGCGGTATCAGCATCTAGCAAAGGAAGATGAAATGGAAGCTGTCCTAACATAAATATATGGTATGAAAATTAACAATAAGGAAACTAAAGTACTAGTATATATAGAAGTGGAAGATAAGTCAAAAACCAGAATACAAATAGGCAACGAGAACTTACAAGAGATTAACGATTTCTGCTACCTAGAAAACTGAATAACGTAAGGTGGGAAAAATGCAAAAGATATAAGCAAAGATTGGCACAAGATGGTGCTGCATTTAACAAGAAATACTATCTGTTGTATTCGAAGACAACAAACATGAAAACAAGGAAAAGATTACTGAAAACGTATGAGTGGAGCACGGTGCTGTACGGCTGTGAGACGTGAACAGGAAAAGATAGAAGTTTTTGAAATGTGATGCTACAGCCTTATGGGGAAGATATGTACGGACAAAGTTCAGAGCAAAAGATACTAGAAATGGTTGGCGACGAAAGAAATATGTGGAAAACAGTAAAAGATATTGATAGGATGATAGGACACATACTATGGCATGAGGGAATAGTGAGAAATATATTATAAGCAGAGAAAAGAAAGGAAATGTAGATGTAGACCTAGATTATACTATTGCACACAGGTAGTGAAGTATGTAGGCAGCAGGAATTTCAGGGAAATGTGTAGGTTAGCTCAAAATAGAAATCAATGGCGGTACGGGTCCAACCAGTTCCAATACGGAGAACGTAATGATGAAAAGAATATTTGTATTTAAACCTATTGATTATCGTGAGCAACTACAGGTGTTAGCTTTGCAGTATGGTCAGCAAATGTTGATTGTGCGAAAGGAGTAATTGGAAAACCATTGATTCGGCATATGTTTAAGTATTAGGGAATTTTGGTAGCCGTCAGGTTGCTAAACATTCTTTGCGAGTTACGTTTCGGGGCTGGGGAGCTGCATTTTTAAAAGTCTTCTTCCAAAACTTCTTGTAACAATTTATTTATTAAACAGAAATAAAATTATAATAAGTCGAAGAAATAATAATTGAATTTAAATTAGGGCGAGTAGCCTACGCAAACATAAATGTTCAAGCTGAAATACTCAAGACTGACTGACTGATCTGAAACTCCCGGGGTATTTATGTTGTCCCTGCCCCTCACATGTCTGTGGGAACTGCAGAGCTCATGCCTGCTTATTTCTTTATGCTATTAATTATACAATGTAACAATCTTAATTTCTAATAATTGCGGTTTCTTAACTGTCTGTGACCTGCACCTGTAGTATCACTTACACACATCCGTTCTCACAACTTGCTTGTGAACTTTCAATGACCTTTTCTTATTTATCCTTGAATTTGCAATGTTGCATTTAACTTAAGTTTCTTAATAATTTCCTAATAATTTCTATTTAATTGTACATATATGGATTAGAGGATACGTAACTCGCGTATCGTTGAATATCGGTAAAATATGGTATATTTTTAGAAAACAATAGAAAGGAAAAAGCTTAAAAGATATAAAAAAATAGTAGCACAAGGCCGTGCTATATTTAATAAGAAGGGGCCGCTGCTATGTTCAAAGACAACAAACATAGAAACAAAAAAAAAATTGATGAAAACATATGTGTGGAGCACGACACTGTACGGCTGTGAAACTTGAGCAGTAGGAGACACGAACAGAAAAAATATAGAAGCCTTTGATATACGGCGCCACAGGAGTATGCTGAAAATATCATAAACACACAAAGTTACGAACAAAAAGGTTCTAGAAATAGTAAGCCAAGAAGGATATCTGTGGAAAACAGTAAAGAGAAATATTAGAAATAGGATGATAAGACACTTTCTAAAGCATGGTGCAATATTGCGAGATATATTAGAAGCATAGAAATTTGAAAAAGAGTGGTAGATCTAGTTTAGACCATGACACACAGATAGTGAAAGATGTAAACTGTAGGAATTTCAGGGAAATATGTAGGTGAGCTCAGAACAGGAAACAATGGAGGTGCGCGTCGAACCAGTTCCAGGACTGAAGACTTAATGATGATAAAAAAAATAATGTGGCATCACGTAGTATATAAAAGATTTTCATATTATTTGCATCACTAAATGACATAATTGTTTTACTGCTAAGGCATCGTAGCATACGTAATAATATTCAAATTTTAAAGCATTCTACAATCTTAGCTAAATCGTATTCAACAGGTTTCGTATTTGCATTATTTAAAATTAACGAATTCTGGCTTATTAAAGCGGTTTCATATTCAAATAGTACTTTACATAGAATTTCAGTGTGTTAATTTTAAGAGCAAGTGAAGTGAGTGACGCTGAAAGGACTCAAGCAAAACTTAATTTTATATAAATTTTGAATTTTATCGTAACAGTGGAATTTGAAAAGTCTATAGTTATTCTTATTAATCCACGTCTCCTGTCGTTTAACCAAATTTGTTTCAGAATTAACCTCCTGATTCTCATAAGTGTTTAATGTTATGTTCGTTCTAAACGCAGTTTAGGAAGAGAAACATTACTGATAGGTTCTATTTTTGTTTTTTAGTTATTAGAGTCCACCCCAAAGGCAATTTATACAAAAAAAAACACTTACCAAATTAACATATAAAAGATTAACTTTTCTTTAGAATCACAAACTTATTTGTGACCTATACCAAAATCTCAATAGAAATTACAGCCAGCAAAAGGTAACAACAGAGTAGATTTACATAAATTGATGGTACAAAGACTATTTCACGAAAAGTTACTTCAGATACTTCAATTTAAAAAAATTCGGTGTTGGCTTTCCTGATATAAGCGACGAGCACATAACGTTATGGAATAAGAATCTAACAGCTTTTTCAGTTCAAGAAGCACAAATTTAAGCTTTTTTGTTCTTTAATCTCAAATTGACAAAGAATGCAAGGTTCGTATTTACGAAGTAGATAAAACTATGCAAAGTCTAAAATACAGAAAGCGTAGACGAATAACTTGTATTTTATATTTTAGCTGACGTTGAGTGTCGTAAAAGTTTTGATATATTTTTTATAAGAAGCTTCTTCAAGACGCTGAACGAAAAACAGAGGAGACGCGTATGTTTAACGATTGATTTATTTTTCTTCTGAAGTTTACGCAAGGCTGAAAAGCTATTTTTCCATAAATTTGTTCTGAAACTATACCATGATAATGATCCTTTTAGAAAACGGTATGTGATATCCATGTATATGAGTTGAAACTGTAAGTAGCAGGCGCCTTTTGTGTGGGTATCGTGAATATAGACTACGAATTAAATTGATCTTATTATAGCGACACTCGGGCAACACACTCGAATTTTTTAAGAAGTCGAAACGCAGTCACGATTTGACATTTTAGTGAACAAGAACTTTACTTTTTATTTTCAGATTTGTAACCCTAATATTGCGTACTTGAGCGTACTACTAAGGGGTTTGTATATTTTTTTAAATTTGTTTGAAAGAGGAGGGATGAGAGTGGATAGCACTGAAAATTTTTAATATCAACAACTTTTCGAAACAAGGAATACTAGTTTTTATTCAAGGACTATATCGATTGTTTATTTATTATCGTTAATAAATCTCTTCAACTGTAAAGAATAGCATTGTAGTTGGTAATCCGATACTTTGTAATAGCACAGGAAAAGGCGAGTTATTATTGCAGGTACTAAACTAATAGTGCTAGATAGTTATTCTAGAACCATAACATATTTATTTTAATCTACGCATATTTATACAAATTTTTCTAATTTATTATTGTTGCACTGAGTGTAAAAATGTAGTAACCCAGTTCTTCGGCAGCCCTTAATAATCTTAGTTATAAAAAATCCCCTAGTCGGGGTAGTATGGCTTGCGTGTATTAGTGAGTTGGAGAGACGAATCGTAGGTTTAATCAAATTGGTGTGGTCTTTAGCGAGGAACCAGACTAAGACAGGTTCCCCAATAAGGGTACCAGCTCTTTCGGTATTTAAAGTGACAGAGACCATAGGGGTCGGTATAGCATTCAAAGACCCATTACTGTGATGTGGAAGGCAACGAGAAACCACCACATTACCTTCTAAGTACATGGCGTTCCAAAGAACGTTTTAAAAATTATGTTATCCTCTGGGGTAAAAGATTTCAGAATTAAAATAGTCTCCCATTCGGTTCTCCAGGAGGTTTCTACTTAAGAGAATGTGATCGGCTGGCTCAATAAAAAGAAAAGAAGAACCGGGAACATCCAACGAGTCGGGGCTTGGAATGTTATAAGCTTGAAGCAAATAGACTAGCTAGAGGATTTTAAAATTAAAATGGATATCGAGGACACACTGAGATTTGTAAAAAGACGCGAAAATTTAATAATTATTGGAGATTTTAAATGTGATAGATGAGGGTTGGGAAGGAGCGGTTGTAGGATTATTTGGTTTAGGCACGAGAACGACAGGGAAAATGGGCTGGTCGAATTTTACAAAAACCATTTACCCATAACAAACTTATTATTTTAACATTCTGCCAAAAGACAATACGCGTGCTAGATGTTAGGAGACATACAGAGATATCAAATATATTACATTCTTGTTAAACAACGAGTTAGGAATCAAGCTATAGGTTGTAGAAACCACCCAGAAGCAGATAATACCTCTGACTGAGTAATTACGAAAGCTGCACATAATTTAAAATTTTGAAAACGGAACGGAAAAGGCACTTTGACTTTGAGAAATTAGAATATAAAGATACCCGCAACAAATTTGAGGAAAAGTCAAACGAATTGCTGAAAGACATCGGGAAAATTTCTGATACTAAGGAAGTAGAAGCAGAATGGAATAATATTAGATTCAGCTTAGACTTGGCGCAGAGATATTCTGGTGTATAATAAACAAAAAGAAAACAAGAAACCTGGGTTCAAAGAATATTCTGAATTTAATAGAGGAATGGCGAGTATACAAAAACAGACTAGATGAAGCAGGAAAACGGAGATACAGTTATAACAGGAAATTATTCGCAAATACGGGATAGCTAAAAAACAATGTAGTGAAGGAAAGAACAAAAGGTACAATCTAAGGTGGATATAGGAAAGACAGACCAATCATACATACTAATAAGAATTTCTTATTAGAGATTTTTTATAAATCTTATCGAGCAAGCGTTGTAATTGCTTGAAAAATCTTAATAACTGAACGTCGCAAGACTTCTGGTTTTGAATTAAATACATAGTGATCGAATGGCAGATGTATTGGGTTGGCATAATTTCATTACATTTTTCATTTATAGCACTGTACTTCAGCTCATACAATGCTAAATACTTACTTTTTGGTACAACAATCTGGAGTTTGTCTTTAACTTTGTTTGGAAGTGCAAGCATAAAAATAATTATAATTACTTAGTTCTACAATGGGAATTTCAATAACAAAAATGATTATTGTCTTTTGCATATTTTTATATTAGCATTTGTTTCGAACAGTATTATATTATCAGGGATTATATCAAAGGGTAATTTACTATTTTTAATAAAGGGTGTGATGGTCTGTAATTCCATCAATAAATTGTTGGGTCAATTATGCTAGAATGTAGCGTATGTGTAAAGGTAATAGAGTTTTTTAAAGTGTTAAGAATTTGCTGTATTACTGAAATTGCTGCAACTATTTGATTAAATATTGTGTTAAAGATAACTAGGGTATTAATATTAATATTTTGTATAGTTACGTTGTTTATGCGTTGTTCTAGCTGTATAATTTTACTCTGCATTATCATCTGATTGTTAGCTAAGTTAGAAATAGTCTGATTAAATTTTATTATCGTAGATTGGGTTAGTGATATATGTTTTTTAACACGGTTTCCAAGTCGTCTTGGTTTTTACTTATTTCTTTTATTAGTATGTTATAGCGTTCGGCGTCTGTCTGATCTAATTTTCCTGTGATTATTTTAATGATTAATCCTGGTCCGTTAATGAATTACCGCCTTTAACTATTAATATTCGTTATAGGTATAAATCTGTTAAATTTTTCATTGGTCATCTGTAACATATTTTCTACAATGTAAACGTAATTGTATATTTCTCGTATTTTATCTTTGCTAAATTTGGTTAGGTAAGCTTAATCATATGGAGCGATAGTTTCGTTTAAGTATTTAATTTTTTATCCTGGTCAAGTCGATTTTTGTACTAATCTTCAGTAGTCAATTGTATTCAGCATAAGTCCTACTTTTATTGATATTAGTCTGGGGTTGTCTATAATTAATTCTACTTTTATTTCGTCGTTTTCGCTTGAACTGACTTTGAGGGTGAGGGCAATCTGAAAAAGAATGATGTATGTTTGTACGTATTTTATAACTTTAGCCTTGTTTAGCACAGCAACGTTGTTTGCAATCTTCTTTATAATGAAAGGCCCTAAATTTCTAGGTGCGGTCTTATGTCGTTTGCTTTTAAAATTTTCTACGAATACCGTTTGTCCGATTTCGAATTTCGTAATGGGTATCTGCGTTACGCTTGGCTAAAACTCGTTGCTTTTACGTAATTAACTTATTCATTATGTTATTATACTCAATACCTAATTTATCTTTATGTTTTTTAGCATAATTTGTTATAATGTATAAATAAAGGGTTATGGGAATCTGAATGTCGTAAGGTTAATTCAATAGGCGAAAAGTTAGTCGTTGAATGAATAGCACTATTGTAAGCTATTACAGCGTACGTTATTATATTTGAAATTGTTTCTTGAGGATTTTGATGTTATAATAATCTAACTTGTTCTAGTAGGGTCGTATGAAATCGCTATTCAAGTCCGTTTGAATCCGGATAGTTTTCAGTTGCAAAATGAATTTTAATTTTATGGAGCTGTAAAATGTTTTGAACCATTTTGTTTCTGAACTCACTTCCATTGTCCATTGCTATAATCTCCGAGGTTCCGTAGTAAGTGAAGAATTGTAAAAGTCCTTATATAACCTCTATGCTTTTTATAAATGTTATTGGTATAGCTTGACCTAGCTTTGTAAAAGCGTTTATAATAGTTAGAAAGTTTCGAAATTCCACAATCAATGTATTAACATGAAGCCTTTGGAAAAGTTTACCTGGCGTTTGCGTCAACATAAGCGAAAATTTTATTGGTATCCGTTCGTCGCGAATGTTACATTTATTGATGTAATTCGTAATATTTCTTTCATGTCTTGGAAATAGTATCATCTTTAGATTTGCTTCAGAGTTTCTTTAAAACCATGATGGTTCGTTTTACGTTCGTGTTGGTTTTTAATTTCCGTATTGATTTCGTTCTCGTCAGTTAAATTAAGTAGCTTGCGTGTGCATCCTAACAGTTCTGGTCTTACATTGTTAATTACTGAAGTATTAATCTCTGAGAATTTCTTATATAAATTCTCAGTTGAAAAGTACAAGTAATTGCGTTTCTTGTTTCTTTGAGGAATTGTTTGGTTTGTTCGTCTCGTGTGATCTCTATTTGGTGAATTTTTTTATGAAATGCGTTAGTAGATTGCGTCGCATTTGAGTTTGCTAATACTTCCTGAATAATAACTGGATTGGTTTATAATCAATGGTTTCATTTAGAATTTTTATAGCTTGTCGGAGTTCAGTTGTTCGAGTGGAGTTAATTGTTTTACTGTCTTCTAAATCGTCGCAAATTTCAGTGTCGTCCACGTTTCCTAATATCGATTCGTTATGGATAGCGTTTTTCTGTATTCTGCTTAAAGCTTCTGCGTTCGTATTGTTCTTGCTTTGCTTATATTATTTCGTAGTCGTATTCCTCTAATCTTACTTCAATCTCTGTAACTTGGAATTAGGCTTCTATAATTTGAATAACTAAAAAAGTGGTTTAAGATTAGTATAAATTTTAAATTTTCTTCCGTATAGGTACAATCTAAAGTACTTTGTTGCCCATACTACAGTTAGTAATTCCCTTTCGATTGTGCTAAATTCTATTCTTTCGTTTAATGTTCTAAATGCGTAACTTATTGGTTGATCTTGTCCTATTGGTCTTTGATTTAGAATTGCGTCTAAGGCAACATTGGAAGCATCCGTTGTTAGAAGAAATGTTTTGGAAAATCCGTGTATTGTAATACCGGGTGGCTTGTTAATAATAATTTTACTGTCTCAAATGCCTTGATATACTCTAGCGTGTGCTCTATTTTGTGTCCTTTTTTAAACATTTTGTTAGGAGTTTCGTTAATTTCGCATAATCTTTAATAAATCTGCGTTCATATCCCGAAAAGCATAAAAAACTTTTTATTTCTTCATTAGTTCCCGGAATTGGGTATTTTAAAACAGCGGTAATTTTATCCGGGTTTGGTATTATTCCGTTCTGTACCCGGTGGTACCCTGAGGCTACGTCGATTGAAGAAAAGTATTGAACTTTTCTTAATTTGTCTAAAATGCTTGCAATGTCGGGCAGTAGATAAAATTTGTCGATGATTTTTTTTCTCAACTGTCTGTAGTCTACTACCATTAGAAATTTTTGTTTTCTGAAGGCGCCTTTCCGTTTTGGAAGTAATATAACTGGCTTGCTCCAATGGGATTCGGAATGTCTAATTATGTCTTGTTGTAATAGTTTCAGTATTTGTCTGTCCGCTTCTTCCTGACTCGCTTGCGGTAATCTATAAGCTTCCTTAAACGACAGGGTTTTATCGGTTATTCTAATAGCATGTTTGATTGTGTTAGTAAACGTCAAGGGTAGTTTGTCGCAAAAAAATGTCTCAATATTTCAGACAAAGCTTGTAAATCGATTTTTTTCTTCGTCATTACTGTGGTCTAATCTATAGTTTTGTAAATTATCCTTAATATTTCGTCTATGTCAGTGTTATAAGTTCTTTTGGGAATGTATGTTCCTCAATGTGCATATCATTAAAGTTCACATCGCAAACCTCTAGGGGTTTCGTAATTTTTATTTGTTTGGGATTTTCATTCCTATTTAGTATAATTGTTTGTGCGTAGTTATATTTTATTTTTACAAGTGCTGAAGGCGTTTTGATTCCGTGTCCGAAGGACATGTGGTAAATTATTCCTACAGTGTTCTTGCAATTTACTGGTAGTTTGATTAATTTCTCTGTCCCAGGTTATATTATGCAATTATATTTTTTCGAAGTTATTGTTAGATTTTACAAATTATTTGAAAAATTATTGTCCTGCTACGTCCACAAAGAGTTTTGTATTTGTAAATTGAAGTTGTTTGAGGTCGACTAAATGTATTAAAATTGTGTTTTGGCGTGAATTAAAATTCTGATTTCGATCATTAAAATTAAATTGTCTCTGATACACATTCTGTGGGTTGAATCGTTGATATATGTTGGTTTTTCTGAACGGGATTATGATTTTTCTTCAGATCGGATTATATAAACGATTTCTGTAATAAAAGACATTTTCTTCTTCCATTACTAGCCATTGCGGTTTCTCGAATTTGTGGGATTTTAATCTAATTTTGTCAGATAGTCTTTCCGGTAAGGCATTTAGATAGGGGTCTAAAACCATTTCGTCATACACTTTTGTTTTTATTTGTCGAGTCATTGAATCCTCTTCTTCCAGTTTTAATTTAATCAGAATAAGGTTCCTGACGTCCTGATTTCTAAGAAGGATATAAAAAAAATTATGTTCCTTACCTTATTTTAAATTTATAGAATTAAACTTATTATTTTGAGAGTGGTTTTCCTGGTTATAATTATTTCCACCCTTGAAAGATTTGTTTTGGCCAGAAAAAATCCTTGACAGATAATCTATTAAAAGATCAGAGTATTTCGAACTCTGATCACAAGTTCTTCTGGTAATACCCTTTTACATAAAAAATATTATATGATTAACTCTCATTATTATGGCTTACATTAAATATAAATCAGTTAAAAATAAATCTGAAGGTGATACTTGCAGAATCCACCAAAATCTTCTTATTTTATATTGATATCAAATCAGCTCACAAGTATATCTAATAGAAATTTCTAAATAGCGTTATCTTGAAGAATTTTCTCTATTGTAATTCATAATCTTTATCTTTCGTTGTGTGTTACGTTTAAAACATTGCTTCTCTATTCATTGCAACTTTGCAACTACTAAACTGCAAAATGTTTACTACATATTTCAATTACTACCTTCGCATAGCAATAGCTTGCGATTTTTAATTAAAATAACATTTTGTGCTCGCATAAATGAAATCTAACAATGAATGACTTCTCAATGAATAAACGCTTCCTTCATATACAAATTTATCTGTTTCCAGAAGCTTCTTCGAATGGTATAGAACATAATGATGTAAGGTCTTGAAAAGGCCAATTAACGTCTAAAATCGTAGAGTCTTGACCAAATTATCGTTTCCGATATCCGTGACGTGTGTTATCTGTTCTTGTTTTACATATACTATTATTGTGGCGTCGTATACTAATGCAAAAGACATTCGATTATTTATTGGTTATTCTAGCAATTGTACGGTATATCTTCAATATTCAAGCTGCTTCTAGGAAAAAAATGTTTACTTATTAATGAGTTATAAGAATTTGACGTATTTTTAAATACTGATGACAACTTTTTATATTCTAGAAAATTCTATGTTTAGAATAAATTGCAATATCTACTGGTTAATTAATTTAAACTTTAAATGGTTTTAAATGCAAAAGGTTTCCGTTTTGTAGAAGTATTTGCTTTCGTTTGAGTGTACAAAATTATTTATTAATTTTTAGGTTTTTAAATACATGTTGAATGTAGTTTTTCAAACTAAATGGTAAAGTTGCACTCTTTTATGCTATTTACAGCATATCAAATTCATTTTTATCAACAATGTATTGATAATTAAAAAATAAATGGCTCTGTATTTACCTCAAAACGATCGAATTTTACGTTCGCATATAAATGCGCTTTACAGTATCTTACAATTTACATATACAACATACGTTACTTACTATTTATTTAGAATATGCTTATATCATACAGGGTGATTATTTATACACGCACAATTTACGTTTCTGCATTGTACATCAATGAATAATGGTACGCTTGAATTATACAGGGCGTAATCATGAATTTACAGAAAATTTTAGTTTTTCCGGATTCTATTATATTTTGGTGCCATTTATTTTTAGAATTAGGGTTTCAATGATGTCTTGAGACTCCTTATCACGTCAATATATATATATATATATAATGCTGTGATAAGGGGTTGTTTAAGGGTGTAGTGTATAGCAAGGGTCGTGCAGTAGCCATAAATTACAATAGAAAGCAGAAAACTGCATTTATTTGACGGAAATTTAAATAATTTGAATATTATGTAAATAGTAAACATTTAACACCCTGTATATAGAGCATAATTAGTTTTAAGCGACGCAAATAAACACCTCTTACAATAATAGGACGCATATTTAGCATAGAAATAGGTAATTCATACATTAGGTAAATAACAAGTATTTAACACTTGGTATATAGAGCTTTATTAATTTTAAACAATGCAAAGTGAAAATATCTTTCAGTAAAAGTACGCGTATTTAGAGGAAAGGATTGTACATGTAATTAAACACGCATTGAAAAGGATTGTAATTAGTTATAATATAATACGGAGATAAGAGATAAAACTTAACAAAACCTTGTGTAAGTGCGTAGAAACAATCAACATTTTTGATAAAAAAATGCAGTTCAAAGATGCGTAAAATAAATAAACATACACGAAAATCAAAATTGAAGTTACATAATGTATTTTTGTATAATATGAAAAACGCGATATTTATACAAAACAACGTATGGTCTGATAACGAGGTATCTATAAGCAAATAACCATTACCCGGAAAACCGAATATTACACCAGAAAACCACTTCAAGTGCAGGACATACAAAGACCTTATTGGTTAAGATAGTGAAAGACTTGTTGAAAACCCAACCCACATGCAAGTGGGATCAGCCTATATTTAACAAGCAAGGAATGATAAGAGAGTTCAGTTCTAATTAAGCAGGGCAAAGCTGAGCCACTCTGAATCAAAAAGTCACGCGTAAATTTTAAGTGTTTTATAAAATAGATAGTGACGAGTAAGTGCTACAAATATGAAAATTTCTGTTGCCGTTTAACGTGAGTAGAATTTGGGGTAATTTATTTAAACTAATAATGTAATAATAGGGCTCCAAGTGGATAGATATAATAATCCGAGAGATAGACATAATAATCCGAGGGTGATGCTAATAATTCCTAGTGGATAGATATAAGAATCTGAGTGGATAGATATAAGAATCCAAGTGGATAGATATAATAATCCGAGTGGATAGATATAATAATCCGAGGGTGATAATCCTAGTCCTGATTGCGTGATAATAATTCCGAATGTGGTATAATAATTCTGAATGGATGGATAATTCGAGTATACGATATAATAATTTAAATGTATGAAAATAATTCTAATTGATTGTATAATATTTCAAATGAGTGGATAGATATTATAGTTGATGATAATTCGAATATGGGGATATTTTAAATTGATTAATGTAATACTTCAAAGCAGCGTCGACGATTTTGGTACAATTTTGAGTTGCGAGATTCAACGCAAATAAAACAAAGAAGCAAGAAGCAATTTATGGAAACCAAGGGGTTCGATTGAGCAGAGCAGTAAAAGGTCAGATCTAATTAGTTTTAAGATATTTTTTTTTCTATTTAAATTTTGAATATTGAATTTACGTAATTTATAGAAAAGTGTAACGAAGTCAGCACAAACATTTCATACGTTAAAAGTACGTAATGTTATAAAGGGTTTAGAACGTTCTAGGTTTTTGATAAAAGGGTAGTTTTGGTGACTTTAGATTGATTGCAATGCATACAAATTTTGGGATAAATAAGACTTATGATATTGATTGATTGAAAGGTGTATTATAATAATTTTTAAAACTTGTGCATAATATTTCTTTTCATTATATGAAATTAAAGAACTTCGTTTAATAATTCAAACAGACAGGTAATCAGAAGGGGTGGAGAAGAGAAAATCAATTGATAATCGTAAAGTTGTGCACTCTGTGTAGAATAATAAAAGCTAGCCGTGGCATAATAATAAAATTAGTGAGATTTAAATTTGATTAGAAAACACAGAGAGGTGGAGTTAAGTAGAAAACGTCCATTGACACCGAGTACGGCGTTATCATATCAATATATATAAAGCATTGTTTAAGGCTAATTGGGTTTTGTGTTTTTGTTTCGTTTTTAGCCCTCCGCCCCAATCTCCGACTGTGTTGACATGGCATACATTTTTTCCCTTCTCTGTTGTAATTGGTATCGATTTCGTTTTACAGATTTCTAGCACTTAAAAATACCAAAACCGATTATCTAATTACAGATACACTAGATCATTTAGTTTTAGTACAATAAATATTGAATACTAAAGTAACGTAGACGGTTCGTGTAGTTGAGCAATTTAAAATGCAGAAAATATTCAAACTACGAAATGGAACGTAACAGATAGTTGGCCGCATATCGAATAGATTCGAAGAAAATGACGTTTAAAGTTAGATGGCGGTACACTTTCTACTTTTCTAATACTTTTACTTAGGTTTCATGACAAAACAATATCAGTTGCAGCTTTAAAATGATAGAGATTTGGACTGGAGGTAACCTGTATAAAACTTATTCGCTTTTTAGGCCTTAGTTTCTCCGTGCTTTTGAAGACAAACATGATTAACTTGGTTAAACTACTGAGGAAGTTACGGGAAGCCGTAGAATTTCGACTTTACTGTATAACCACTGTAAAAACTACGGTCTATACAAAGCTATTATGTATGAGCAGGAAGTAAATTTACATAATGCCGTAAGGAAAAAGCTTAATTTGTAAAGGCTTAGGGTTGCTACTTAAATTTGATTATACTCTAACTGTTCATACCTCTAAATTTTTATGGCTTAGGATAATTAAGTGAGGCAAAAAATAAACAAAACGATGAAGTTGAAATTGTAGCTGAATTATTAGTTGACCGCTTTTTATTTTATTAACTTTGGGCATAGCATATTAATATATACACTTCTAATAAGGTAACTAAAAAGGTTGAAACTGAAGCAAAACACAAGGTACGAATCTGTTTAACAACTCAATTATTTCGTTGCTGGAATTTGAGTATATAAATGCGGGAGAAAGGATAGCTATAGTATAAATTACATGGCAGTTAATTGAAAACAACTGTCACTGAAATTCGGCAACTGCTGTAAATATAAATTTATTGTTTTGTTACGGTATTATGTGCAGACAAGAAAGAAAAGTAAAGTAAGCAAAGAAAATCGCCCGCAGCGAATACCGCAACAAAACAAGGGAATCCAAAGAATTAATGTCGTACTAGCTGAAATCGTCGTAGAGTTGGGCGAGTCACACAGAAATAAAAATTGGAAATCAGAAAGTAGATTTATTACAAACCTTTAGTTAACAAACATGGTAACGAACTTTTACGTAATGTCCTGTTAAAACATGAAATAAACGAAAACGTCAACTCACATATAATATAACATCAATCCAAAATATGCATAAAACTTAAACAAATATCAATTAGGGATTATTTCCCAATCACATCAAGTTTTAAAATATAAATAACAAGTATATATATACTTACACAATGTTTCCAGTCCTAAATAAATACAAGAAGGAAATTATACATAATATATACAGTAATACAAAGCTGTTTACGTGCTACATACCTACATGCATTTCCTAAAAGTAATAGCGTATCTCTAAACGGAAGAAGTAAGTTTCATAGATAACCTAATACTAAACTTATTCTAACTCGTAATTAGTATACAATTTGTTGACGTTAGCGTTTCCTAAATCTTAATATAAGTAAGTAAAATTTCTCCAACGTGAACTTATGTTTATCTTAATTGTGACTTGATACTATCGCGTAAGCACCTTGTGTACTAACTTGTGATAGTAACTTTTAGAACCAGAGTCTGATATTTATTATTCCATGGCCACGCGTAAGAAAAATACTAGAGCACTGGTGTGGTTACAACCATAGAAAAAATGAGTTAACTAGGCTTCATAGAAAGCATCACCAAAAGAGCAAAATATTCATACCTGAAGTCCGTTTGTGTGCCAAAGGGGAGAATCTGTCTTCCAAGAGGACTATTCGTCCGGTATGTACCCTATCCTACATCACCAGCCTGCCTCTTGTACCATCGTAGCAGATTTGCAAGTGCTTACTTACAATTGTCAACGGACCGGATACTTCTATGAAACAATCTCACTGGGTAACAGAACATTGACTAAATTTTTACTTTATACAGCCGAAGCAAAGCAATGTATTTTAAAGAGAGTATCTTAAGTAATACCCTGACTTTTCAGAGATAAGCAACAGGTGGTAACGTGTTTTCTCTTCAAAAGCATTTTCCTTCGACAAAGCAACCACCAGCAAAGTATTCTCAAAATTCCACCTGTGGATAAGTGCAATTAAGAAAGAAAATGATCTGAATACAACACGAAGACTTCCACGAAGCACGTCCGCGTGAAAACAACGTATGTTCAATCTGTTAGGTATATCTACAATCCACATGGTAGAATTATAATGGGTAATGTAGGTTTCCCTATTAGAACAACTCATCTAATTCCAGATGTTAGCAAATTGTTCATTTTGTCGTCTGGGGCTCTTACGAACTCTTTAATCTTCTTTACGTTATATAAATCAATTTTGAAATTAACAACAGACCTGTATACCTTTCTTACTAAGGCTTAAGTAGGAAATTTAGTACTCTCAATACTGTCGTAAGTGGCGGGTTAGTAGCAAAATGGTTTATTTACGGAAGATACTTTAACTATACATTTTCTAAGAATATTATCTATAATAATGTTATAAATGATTGTAGTTCGTTATTTGTTTACAATTGCAAGGTCATTATTAACCAGTCTTCATTTAAGGAAAATTAATTAATCTATTTACTAAAAAACTAAGTCAATAGACGGTATTTGCATATCGCGGGTGACCTCGCAATATACCTTATAGTGAGTAGATGCACATTGTCAGGAAGGGATAAAAAACTTTTAGAAACTGTAAAAATATGGCTTATTCATGGTGTTTTTGATAATTAACTATTATATAAAGAAGATTTAGTGGTTTTGGGCAACTATTATTAAATTTTTGTAATATGATTGTTTTTATTTTAGATAGATTTGTTTTTAGATTATAATTCTTAGGAGATATCGAATGTAGGAAATAAAACTGATAGAAGAAAATCTCGTTTAATAAAATCAAAGAATCTTTTAAAAACCTTATTATAGAAACGAAAGATGGATTCTAAACCAATGGCCAAGGTACAAATGTTTTCTTAAAAATTGTTATCTCTTTAATTGTGTAAAATACTAACATAAAATACTTGAGTGTCTTTTGGAAGAACAGATTTTAGTTCCTCTAGATGACACTACTTCTCTGCTTTATTTTTGGAGGACCGTGTGGTAGTTGGGAATAACCTAAAATACGAGTTATGAATTTCGGTCTGCAAGGAAGTTGAGTGAATTTGCCATTGTAATAAACTTTAATCATTATTGTAATGTATAGATCATATTTAGTACATTTTATGTCATTCATAACTAAGCCAGTGGGATTCCTTCCTAGTCTTATCGATGAGCACCTCAAATGCTGGGAGGATAAAAGTGGTTGAAAAATGAGTATTCGAATATTTTATTTCCATATGAGGCAAACATTTTTCGAACTTCTTTTGTTATCGATACGTAATCGCTAAGCAAGTGATTTTTTTTAATATTGCTGTCCTTCAATAACATCCACCGCACATTAGGAAACAAAAAAAATTATAATTTGTTGTTCAGTATTATTATTCAAACAAAAACCAACTCCACATTTTTCGCATTTTGTACGCGTAAAGTTCATTGTAGATAAGGTATTTACATGGAATTTTCGTTTCTGTAAGTATGGGCTAATAGCCAGATTAATCTTGGCGTATATATTGAGGTGGTGCATGCTGTGTTGATCCCTTGTTTCGCCAGTATATCTTGCTCAGCTACACTCGGAGACAGTTTACCTAGTTATAGTGTTCTTGTTGCAAATGTGTTCATTTATATTAGACGATAGGCAACGTCGTATCTGAATTTAGTCGCTCCACAATTTTCGAAATCACCGTTTCATATTATTGATATTCCCGAATGTATGCCAACCATGTATTACCATTGTTAGGTTTACTAAGTGGTATAAAAGCCTTGGTGGCTACGTGGCGTAGTTGATATGCCAAGGTCCCAGGTTCGAATCCTGACGCGGTCCGCTTGAAAAACGTTAGGCGAGCATTTTTCATAAAAACATGCCCTCGTTCGGATGAGAGGTAAAATGGAGGTCCCGTGTGTGAGTGTTGTCGCGCATGTTAAAGATCCCTACTCTGATCGCCTCTGAATCTATATCCTTGAGTTCGTAAGTGTTCCCCCCTATAACTTTATTGACCAGAAATGGACCCACATATGGTAAATGTAGCTTGGCACATGTGTGTAGGTGCCTTCTTTCTACTCTTAGGTTCTTTATGATTACCTTGTCCTCTATTTGGAAGGCAGTTTGCTTTTTTATCCTCTCATTCATTTTGTTCACGTACTTTTGTGCTCTTTCCTGTAGCCTTCTCCTAGCGCTGTGCATTTTTCTTTCCAACTCCTCTTCTCTTGGCACAATGGCCCATGGCCGATCAGGATACACTCCTCTCATTAAGCTTATGGGAGATTCCTCAGTGATCGTGTAAGGCGTGTGACTTATAAATACTTCAACTTTCGGCAGGTTCATTTCCCAACTTCGGTGATATTGATATGATGTCATGCGCAGAAATTTACACGTTCCCTGGATGTATCGTTCCACAGGGTTTCCCTGGGGATGACGGATGCTGCAGAAAACAACTCCTATTTGTTGGTTCTCCCAGTAGGACACAAACCTAGCATTGTTAAAATAGGTCGCAGTGTCTGCGATGAACTGCTCTAGTTATCTGATGGTTCCTATCGTGTTGCAATCCTTACTGGGAAATAACGTGTGTACTTTGAGAATACATCTACTATCACTAGGACATGTTTATTTTTCTTCCTACTGGGTATAATAATTCTGAATGGATGGATAATTCAGTATACGATATAATAATTTAAATGTATGAAAATAATTCTAATTGATTGTATAATATTTCAAATGAGTGGATAGATATTATAGTTGATGATAATTCGAATATGGGGATATTTTAAATTGATTAATGTAATACTTCAAAGCAGCGTCGACGATTTTGGTACAATTTTGAGTTGCGAGATTCAACGCAAATAAAACAAAGAAGCAAGAAGCAATTTATGGAAACCAAGGGGTTCGATTGAGCAGAGCAGTAAAAGGTCAGATCTAATTAGTTTTAAGATATTTTTTTTTCTATTTAAATTTTGAATATTGAATTTACGTAATTTATAGAAAAGTGTAACGAAGTCAGCACAAACATTTCATACGTTAAAAGTACGTAATGTTATAAAGGGGTTTAGAACGTTCTAGGTTTTTTTGATAAAAAGGGTAGTTTTTGGTGACTTTAGATTGATTGCAATGCATACAAATTTTGGGATAAATAAGACTTATGATATTGATTGATTGAAAGGTGTATTATAATAATTTTTAAAACTTGTGCATAATATTTCTTTTCATTATATGAAATTAAAGAACTTCGTTTAATAATTCAAACAGACAGGTAATCAGAAGGGGGTGGAGAAGAGAAAATCAATTGATAATCGTAAAGTTGTGCACTCTGTGTAGAATAATAAAAGCTAGCCGTGGCATAATAATAAAATTAGTGAGATTTAAATTTGATTAGAAAAACACAGAGAGGTGGAGTTAAGTAGAAAACGTCCATTGACACCGAGTACGGCGTTATCATATCAATATATATAAAGCATTGTTTAAGGCTAATTGGGTTTTGTGTTTTTTGTTTCGTTTTTTAGCCCTCCCGCCCCCAATCTCCGACTGTGTTGACATGGCATACATTTTTTTCCCTTCTCTGTTGTAATTGGTATCGATTTCGTTTTTACAGATTTCTAGCACTTAAAAATACCAAAACCGATTATCTAATTACAGATACACTAGATCATTTAGTTTTAGTACAATAAATATTGAATACTAAAGTAACGTAGACGGTTCGTGTAGTTGAGCAATTTAAAATGCAGAAAATATTCAAACTACGAAATGGAACGTAACAGATAGTTGGCCGCATATCGAATAGATTCGAAGAAAATGACGTTTAAAGTTAGATGGCGGTACACTTTCTACTTTTCTAATACTTTTACTTAGGTTTCATGACAAAACAATATCAGTTGCAGCTTTAAAATGATAGAGATTTGGACTGGAGGTAACCTGTATAAAACTTATTCGCTTTTTAGGCCTTAGTTTCTCCGTGCTTTTGAAGACAAACATGATTAACTTGGTTAAACTACTGAGGAAGTTACGGGAAGCCGTAGAATTTCGACTTTACTGTATAACCACTGTAAAAACTACGGTCTATACAAAGCTATTATGTATGAGCAGGAAGTAAATTTACATAATGCCGTAAGGAAAAAGCTTAATTTGTAAAGGCTTAGGGTTGCTACTTAAATTTGATTATACTCTAACTGTTCATACCTCTAAATTTTTATGGCTTAGGATAATTAAGTGAGCCAAAAAATAAACAAAACGATGAAGTTGAAATTGTAGCTGAATTATTAGTTGACCGCTTTTTATTTTATTAACTTTGGGCATAGCATATTAATATATACACTTCTAATAAGGTAACTAAAAAGGTTGAAACTGAAGCAAAACACAAGGTACGAATCTGTTTAACAACTCAATTATTTCGTTGCTGGAATTTGAGTATATAAATGCGGGAGAAAGGATAGCTATAGTATAAATTACATGGCAGTTAATTGAAAACAACTGTCACTGAAATTCGGCAACTGCTGTAAATATAAATTTATTGTTTTGTTACGGTATTATGTGCAGACAAGAAAGAAAAGTAAAGTAAGCAAAGAAAATCGCCCGCAGCGAATACCGCAACAAAACAAGGGGAATCCAAAGAATTAATGTCGTACTAGCTGAAATCGTCGTAGAGTTGGGCGAGTCACACAGAAATAAAAATTGGAAATCAGAAAGTAGATTTATTACAAACCTTTAGTTAACAAACATGGTAACGAACTTTTACGTAATGTCCTGTTAAAACATGAAATAAACGAAAACGTCAACTCACATATAATATAACATCAATCCAAAATATGCATAAAACTTAAACAAATATCAATTAGGGATTATTTCCCAATCACATCAAGTTTTAAAATATAAATAACAAGTATATATATACTTACACAATGTTTCCAGTCCTAAATAAATACAAGAAGGAAATTATACATAATATATACAGTAATACAAAGCTGTTTACGTGCTACATACCTACATGCATTTCCTAAAAGTAATAGCGTATCTCTAAACGGAAGAAGTAAGTTTCATAGATAACCTAATACTAAACTTATTCTAACTCGTAATTAGTATACAATTTGTTGACGTTAGCGTTTCCTAAATCTTAATATAAGTAAGTAAAATTTCTCCAACGTGAACTTATGTTTATCTTAATTGTGACTTGATACTATCGCGTAAGCACCTTGTGTACTAACTTGTGATAGTAACTTTTAGAACCAGAGTCTGATATTTATTATTCCATGGCCACGCGTAAGAAAAATACTAGAGCACTGGTGTGGTTACAACCATAGAAAAAATGAGTTAACTAGGCTTCATAGAAAGCATCACCAAAAGAGCAAAATATTCATACCTGAAGTCCGTTTGTGTGCCAAAGGGGAGAATCTGTCTTCCAAGAGGACTATTCGTCCGGTATGTACCCTATCCTACATCACCAGCCTGCCTCTTGTACCATCGTAGCAGATTTGCAAGTGCTTACTTACAATTGTCAACGGACCGGATACTTCTATGAAACAATCTCACTGGGTAACAGAACATTGACTAAATTTTTACTTTATACAGCCGAAGCAAAGCAATGTATTTTAAAAGAGAGTATCTTAAGTAATACCCTGACTTTTCAGAGATAAGCAACAGGTGGTAACGTGTTTTCTCTTCAAAAGCATTTTCCTTCGACAAAGCAACCACCAGCAAAGTATTCTCAAAATTCCACCTGTGGATAAGTGCAATTAAGAAAGAAAATGATCTGAATACAACACGAAGACTTCCACGAAGCACGTCCGCGTGAAAACAACGTATGCTCAATCTGTTAGGTATATCTACAATCCACATGGTAGAATTATAATGGGTAATGTAGGTTTCCCTATTAGAACAACTCATCTAATTCCAGATGTTAGCAAATTGTTCATTTTGTCGTCTGGGGCTCTTACGAACTCTTTAATCTTCTTTACGTTATATAAATCAATTTTGAAATTAACAACAGACCTGTATACCTTTCTTACTAAGGCTTAAGTAGGAAATTTAGTACTCTCAATACTGTCGTAAGTGGCGGGTTAGTAGCAAAATGGTTTATTTACGGAAGATACTTTAACTATACATTTTCTAAGAATATTATCTATAATAATGTTATAAATGATTGTAGTTCGTTATTTGTTTACAATTGCAAGGTCATTATTAACCAGTCTTCATTTAAGGAAAATTAATTAATCTATTTACTAAAAAACTCAGTCAATAGACGGTATTTGCATATCGCGGGTGACCTCGCAATATACCTTATAGTGAGTAGATGCACATTGTCAGGAAGGGATAAAAAACTTTTAGAAACTGTAAAAATATGGCTTATTCATGGTGTTTTTGATAATTAACTATTATATAAAGAAGATTTAGTGGTTTTGGGCAACTATTATTAAATTTTTGTAATATGATTGTTTTTATTTTAGATAGATTTGTTTTTAGATTATAATTCTTAGGAGATATCGAATGTAGGAAATAAAACTGATAGAAGAAAATCTCGTTTAATAAAATCAAAGAATCTTTTAAAAACCTTATTATAGAAGCGAAAGATGGATTCTAAACCAATGGCCAAGGTACAAATGTTTTCTTAAAAATTGTTATCTCTTTAATTGTGTAAAATACTAACATAAAATACTTGAGTGTCTTTTGGAAGAACAGATTTTAGTTCCTCTAGATGACACTACTTCTCTGCTTTATTTTTGGAGGACCGTGTGGTAGTTGGGAATAACCTAAAATACGAGTTATGAATTTCGGTCTGCAAGGAAGTTGAGTGAATTTGCCATTGTAATAAACTTTAATCATTATTGTAATGTATAGATCATATTTAGTACATTTTATGTCATTCATAACTAGGCCAGTGGGATTCCTTCCTAGTCTTATCGATGAGCACCTCAAATGCTGGGAGGATAAAAGTGGTTGAAAATGAGTATTCGAATATTTTATTTCCATATGAGGCAAACATTTTCGAACTTCTTTTGTTATCGATACGTAATCGCTAAGCAAGTGATTTTTTTTAATATTGCTGTCCTTCAATAACATCCACCGCACATTAGGAAACAAAAAAAATTATAATTTGTTGTTCAGTATTATTATTCGTATTCAAACAAAAACCAACTCCACATTTTTCGCATTTTGTACGCGTAAAGTTCATTGTAGATAAGGTATTTACATGGAATTTTCGTTTCTGTAAGTATGGGCTAATAGCCAGATTAATCTTGGCGTATATATTGAGGTGGTGCATGCTGTGTTGATCCCTTGTTTCGCCAGTATATCTTGCTCAGCTACACTCGGAGACAGTTTACCTAGTTATAGTGTTCTTGTTGCAAATGTGTTCATTTATATTAGACGATAGGCAACGTCGTATCTGAATTTAGTCGCTCCACAATTTTCGAAATCACCGTTTCATATTGTTGATATTCCCGAATGTATGCCAACCATGTATTACAATTGTTAGGTTTACTAAGTGGTATAAAAGCCTTGGTGGCTACGTGGCGTAGTTGATATGCCAAGGTCCCAGGTTCGAATCCTGACGCGGTCCGCTTGAAAAATGTTAGGCGAGCATTTTTCATAAAAACATGCCCTCGTTCGGATGAGAGGTAAAATGGAGGTCCCGTGTGTGAGTGTTGTCGCGCATGTTAAAGATCCCTACTCTGATCGTCTCTGAATCTATGTCCTTGAGTTCGTACGTACTGCTCCCTATAACTTTATTGACCAGAAATAAACCTACATATGGTAAGTGTAGTTTGGTACATGTGTGTAGGTGCCTTCTTCCTACTCTTAGGTTCTTTATGATGACCTTGTCCTCTATTTGAAGGTAATTCTCCTTTTTATCCTCTCATTCATTTTGTTCACGTACTTTTGTGCTCTCTCCTGTAGCCTTCTCCTAGCTCTTCTTTCCAACTCCTCTTCTCTTGGCACAATGGCCCATGGCCGATCAGGATACACTCCTCTCATTAAGCTTATGGGAGATTCCTCAGTGATCGTGTAAGGCGTGTGATTTATAAACCCTTCAACTTTCGGCAGGTTCATTTCTCACCTTTTGTGATATTGATATGATGTCATGCGCAGAAATTTACACGTTCCCTGGATGTATCGTTCCACAGGGTTTCCCTGGGGATGACGGATGCTGCAGAAAACAACTCCTATTTGTTGGTTCTCCCAGTAGGACACAAACCTAGCATTGTTAAAATAGGTCGCAGTGTCTGCGATGAACTGCTCTAGTTATCTGATGGTTCCTATCGTGTTGCAATCCTTACTGGGAAATAACGTGTGTACTTTGAGAATACATCTACTATCACTAGGACATGTTTATTTTTCTTCCTACTGGGTACTAAATTGCTTAGGTAATCTATTACAATTAGATCTAAGGGATTGTCCACTTGAATGCTTTTAATAATGTTCTAATTGATATGGTTTTTATATTTTACCAGTGTGCAGAGATGACACGTGCTTACTATTTCTTTAATGAGTCCCAGGTCCCTCTGAGCATAGAAGATTTTTTGTAACAGTAGCCACAGTTTTCTGATCCCCAAGTGACCATATTTAACTTGTAATTCTTTGATAATTAATTCTACAAATTCTTTGTTCAGCACATATAGGTCTTCGCCATTTAAGTGCTTTATAAGAAAACCATCAATGATTTCAAACTGCCTATAATTCAGGATGTCCCTCAACTCGTTCTTTATAATTCGTATATATTCATCATTCTTCCGCATCTCCAAAATCCTCTCATATGTGAATATCGTATCATCCCTTACTAAATTATGCATCGCTACAAATATGTCATTTGATTTTAAATTATTGTTTATCTTATTCCTACTAAAAGCATCTGCCACTATATTATTTTTACCTTTTATGTACCGGATCTCAAAATCAAAGTCCTGCAACGGAAGACCCCACCTGTATGCTCTATTGTTTGTGAGTCTTGTATTGAAAAGCGAACACAAAGCGGAATGATCCATTTCAACTACAAAATGTCTTCTCATCAGGTAGAACTTTAATTTTGTGACTGCAAAGACCACTGCTGCCATTTCTTTCTCATTAATTGTATAGTTGAGTTCATGAGTTCAGGAGATGAATGAGATGGGTACTTCTACACCATCCTGAATTTGATATAATTCCGCAGCTAAAGCATTACCCGACGCATCCGTACGTACAACAAATTCCTTTGTGAAGTCCGGGTGTCTCAAAATAACTTGCTTATAAAACTGATTTATTAGGCTTCGATATGCCTCTTCATAAGCCTCACTCCACAACCATCTAATCCCTTTCTTCAACAAAGCAAATAATGGAATAGCGTTCCATAAAAAGGACGGGACAAACCTTGTATAAAAATTCATTACTCCCAGAAAAGGTTTTAGAGTGCGTATGTTTCTTGGTCTAGGATATTCTAGTATCTCCAATAACCTATTTTTGTGTATAAATATGCCCTCCGTACTAATTTGGTATCCCAAAAATTTTATTTTCTCCTGAAAGAATTCACACTTCTTCATATTTAACTTTAGCCCTGCTAAACTCAACTCCAGCAAAATTGGTTCAAGGTGTGTGAAATACTGCTCTATGTTGTCACTGAAAATTAAAACATCATCCACATAATGTATGCAAAATTCCTCATAAGGTCCCAATATACTTTGCATAGCCTTAACTAATGTAGCCGTACTCAAAAAGGAACCACTTCAAATTGATAAATATGCCTTTCTACCGAAAAACCCGTATATTTCCTTTATGCGCGTTCTTGTGGAATTAGCCAAAATGAATTTTTCAAGTCGATTTTCGTAAATATTTTTTTATTACCTATTATCGCTAATATCGTATCGATAGTTGGTGGACTATTGTATTGTGATTTGGTTCTCTTGTTTTTTTTCTTGCATCGAGACATAGCCTGATGCTATCATCATTTTTCTTTACTACAACTAGTGGATTTAGAAAATGCGTGTTTGACTTTTCAATAATACCCTCACTTAACATATGTTCTATCTCTCCTCTCACTCTAACCCTGTATGCTGTTGGAATAGGATATATTTTCGTATTAAACGGCTCTGTGTTCACTACTTCTAATTTATGTACATACCCTGTTGCAATTCTGGACTCGGATTCTATTAATTCGGAGTATTTTCTAAACAATGCCGTCACCCTATCTTTCATCTTTCCTAGACATTTAATTTCTGCATCTACATCCCTCTCTATATCTACTTTACCCTGAAATTGATTAACATTCAAACAGTCATCTTCGACTTCGACTGTTCCTTCGTCATCCCATTTAATACATTCCTCCTTACATCTTATTCCTTTTCCTTCTGCATTAATTCTTAATCCCAACTTATCAATTCCATACCAAATATCGCATTTATCCGTAATCCCGGTACCACCATAAATTCGTTTTCAAATTTCACCTTTCCCACTTCACATTCCAGAATTACCATTTTATTAATACTTGCAAATCTCTTGCTGTTCGGTGCTATCAAATTACATTTTCTAACAGGCATCATCTTCTCCATGAACCTTCCCCGTTTAGCAAAATCTTCTGACACGAGCAATGCTTCTGCTCCCGTATCAATGAGTATCATAATTCTATTATTTTCCACTTTTAGTTCAATTATCGGTTTCTATTTAAATCGTTTTCCACCTCATGTTTAATATATTCGCGCAGCCTAATACATCAGTCGCGGATAGCATATTCAAACTTGACGAAGATATCGAAAACAAAATTCAACTTAGCAAAGATGTTCAACACGAGAAGACTATTATATCTTGAACCCACTGAATAAGAGAGCATATATACTAGTAAGTACGTTCTTGAATCTTTCGATCTCTCTAAAGATTCTAAATTTTTCATGCGTCAAATTGAAATATTCCAATAGACTTTGCAATGGGTAGCGAACAAGAGACTATTGAATCTTTTAAAACCGCATAAGAAGATATTGGACGTGTTATTAGAAGAAACCTTCTGATCTCACTGTCTAAGGCTATTCATGTGTTATTTCTCCAATACCAGAGAGAGACAAAAGTAAGAAAAAAGTAAACGACAAGGCAATAGAAGCAAACAACACTCAATAATTCTCACTCTACTCTATGAGGACATTCTTGAGAAATAAAGAGAAAAGGGCCATCGGAAAACAATGCCAAAAAATTAGAAGAGAACAACAGTATGCAGAAAAGAAAAAACATCTAAAACCAATTGATAATAGAATTATGATGACACCAAGAAGAGAAGATTATTCACCTTCATCTTCAGGAGATGAAGTTGATAAAAACTTATTATGTGATAATGAAGATGATGATGGGCAGTATTATGATGAAGGACAAGCAGACTTTGATGAAGTCTGCGTAATATACGGAAAATTTTGTAAGGGTAGAGAATTACGGCACAAGTGTGTGTTATGTGGAAAGCAGATACGTGTTTTGTGTAGTGGTAAGACCTCTGCGGATAATTATTTCTTAGAATTTTGCTAATGAATGTACCTATCTAAAAATGTCAATAAAGGTTTAATTAACTAAGTTATTGTTTTATTAGTAAAAACTTCGTTTAATAAAAGAATGTCGGAAATTAGATGAACGACACATTAAATGAAATATGTTAAAATTCATTTTATTTTCAGTAGTTGTTACGTATAGTTTTGACTTTGCGAATATCTAGCCGGTAATTCGCAGACAACTCGGTGAAGTACTCCGCTAGAAATCTCGTTTCAATAAAATACCGAAAACCTCGACTGTACTAACAAAGATGGTTGCCGATTAATTCAGTGGGGCGGGTGGGGTTAGTGTTTGAAGAGGTCTTGATTGGGAAATACCTGACGTCATTTAATCTCTCAAGGTTGCTAGAGAAAAGCCTTAGAAAAAAAATTAACAAGAGTATGCCAAAACTTGATTTAAAAGTATACCTAAAGTTTCGTTAAAAACAATATTACTTTGTAAACCTTTCTAAGAAGAAAAGAAGATTTCTAAAAGCAAATGTTGAATGACTCGAATACTCAATCACGCTTGTAGGTAGTCACAAAACCATTTATTACAGCAAACCTATTCTATTCCGTTATAGTAATGGAAAAAATAAAGATACACATGCCTTTACACAATTATAATATACGTCTTATTTCTGACTATATAGCACACGTACGTTTTTATTACAAATACATAATAAAGTCTCAAGCAAGTATTAAAAATCAATTATATCACAAATCTGCTTAACTAAAAGCTAAATCTAAACACAGACGTACTGTAGGTACGTTCCGTCAGTTCATGCACTAAATTATGATTGTTTCTTTAGTTACAACTTTTACTTTGGTATAGTTCCAGAAGTTTCCTTGTATTTTAATATCTGACGGGCGATTGACTTATCGTTTCACAATATGCTGCTATTGACTTCGTCCACCCCAACATGGTTACTTCGAAAACAAGGGTTGTCGATTTGGAAACCAATGTGCCCTAAAATTGACACTGACCCACTTGGCAGGAATTATCTGAATATACTTAGATTACTCTGCTTTGTTCAATAACCTCTAGTCAAGGTAATTGACCCACAAAAGCGACATGTTGATGGTTTGCAAGTTACGTTCGAAGTGCTCTATAAAGATGGATCTAACTTTTCAAAATCATTCGAGGCTTCTTCAGCAAACTTCGGACGGATGAATTAAGTGTATAAAATGAACAAATCTCGTGTTGTTTTCTCCTATCTAATCGATGTATTTACTTAAATTTACGTATCGTGGACCTAGAATCGGAAATTGGGATTTCTCAATTATTTGAATCAGCACAAAACTGCATATGACCTGTCTGTGCTCATACGATGAAATCATCTGGTGCCATAATTGCTTCTTACTTAACACACTACATGTGATTTTCCATTGCTCCACCCAGAGGTACTACATTGGCCAGGAAGCGAGTTTTTTCTTACCTGGAAAATTTGGAATTTTGTCGAACCCTTGTTGTTTCAAGCAAGATAGGGATCTTTAATGTGCGTGACAACACTCACACACGGGACCTCCATTTTACCTCTCATCCGAACGAGGGTGAATTTTTGTGAAAAATGTTCGCCTAACATTTTTCAAGCGGACCATGTCGGGATTCGAACCCGGGACCTTGAGTGTAGTAGTCACACACATACCACTACGCCACGAAGCCGCCTCTTACTTAACACAACGGAATCACGACTATGCTAATTAAAATGATGACCATCTCTACCTTGAAAGAGTGACATATGAATTTGATAACCTTTGAATATGAATCATATATGATACGAAATAATTTTACCATAGATCAGAATTATAGTATAAAAAATTATATTTCTTAGAGGGAATAACTTAATCCTATTGGTGACCTTTAATAATACAGAAACTATTAAAATGAAATGTGATTATACGTATTTCTAAGTCACATAGTCTATTTGTCTCTAATTACCTGTGTTGCTAAAAATAATCCCTTTCATTTCTTTATACTGATCAACCACAACTCTGTATTTTACGTGTACGTTTGTCTGCGAGCAACATTTCGCTAGGTGGCCGCAGTTTAGTCATTGCTGGAAATATTGAATTCTGAGACCTTTAGAAGGGAGTTTCATTCAAGTTAACAGTGGCACGTGCCGCGCTAATTGTAAGATATTATTTTGAATCCATTATCACGACATATTGATGAAAGTACGTTGTTAATTCCTGGCAGGAAGGAGGCCATCACTTTGTTACCCATACATTAAAGTAAAACGAGTGTTTTCCTCTGGAGTAGCGCAGAGTCACGGGTTGAGTAACATGCTATTGTCATTATTAATAATCATGTTTCTTGCCTTTATCTGCAATTTAAGTCTAGGATAAGCTATTTGTCCCAAATGTAGTTATCGTTTATTGGGGACAAATCGTGGAAACCATTTTCACTTCTGCATAAAATTTTACCTGTAAATTATATTAGGTTAGTCACTTTGAATCATGTAGTTTTCTTTTTGGTAGACTGACAATAACTATACATAGCCTTTAAATCAATATTTAATTGAATGTTCTCATGATACGATCATATGATGCGTCATAGCATCCTTATTTAATCAATTAAACATTAGGCGAGCTTAAACGAGTCTGCTACCGCGGGGTAGTTGTTTTAGCTTTGCATTTGTTTTAATATTACACACTTAGAGTTCACAGCACTTCAAATTTTAGTATGAAATTTCTCAATTAAGTTCCTACATTTTTTTTGGTGAAGCAATTTTGGCTGTTCACGTGTATAATGCGTTACAGAAAATTTTTCTTTGTTTTGTTCTGCCACCAGTAATAGATTTAGTTTAAAAGTAGGTAAAAACTATGTATTTATGTCAAGTAGTCTACGTCACCGATGCACCTATAAAACAAGTAACTTTGAAGACTGCTTTGTTGTTATAATTAGGGATCCCTTAGTATTAGGGCCGACTTTTCCATCATCTATCTTGTACAATGTTTTTTTATTCTTTTATCGTTTAGTTCAATAACTTTTCTTATGTTTTTTTTAGCTTATTTTCAAGGCGCACGCTACCGCGCTTGAGCTGCTTAATGTGAGTTGCTTGGTAGTGAAACTAAGCCGTAGACTTTATAGTCTCATTTAAGCAATATTATTATTCTTTTCTTTTAGGCGTCTGCCTTTAGCGGTAGAGTTTAGTTTCACTACTAGACAACTTACGCAATTTGTTCATCGGGGTTCTAATTAGACACTTTGGTACCCGAGAAAATTACTTAGGAGTTCGAATCCACCACCTATGTGGACACTGTTTTATTTCAAAAGCTGTAAATTTTGTTTTGTTTTCTTATTTTCTCTCTGAAATTTTGGATTTTATTAAATGAGAGTTGTATCAAGTGAATGTAAGCCTTTCTTTTCCTAGAACCTGAAATGTCCGGGTTGCATAAAAACTCCCACTTTCCTAGCGCTCTAAAATTTTCTTTCGAAGCAATTGGCTTATTCTACTGGACCTGCTAGTTCCTTTTTATTTAGAGCAGGATTTGATACCTCGTCCTGGCCGTCTGATGCCGACTTATCAGTCTGTGAAGAATGCACTCTGCCTGCTATAACTTCTTTTTCCGTGACAAGAGTTGTGCCCAATTTCCTACTTTATAAAACGGTAGTTGCATTTAAATAAGTTATGCTCATGTAAAACTAAGCTAAATTTAGGGTGAATTGGTAGACAATAGCTACCCTTGTACCGAATAGATTCAAAGACAATGACTTTTAAGTTAGGTGTACGACACACTCCCCATTTACCTATCACTTATACTTAGGTTTCATGACAAAGCAGCATCAGTTGCAGCTTTACAGTGATAGAGAATCCTTGTGAAAGTAAACTGTATAAAACTGATTCGCTCTTTAGGTCTTACTTCCATCGCGCTTTTGAAGGTAGTTATACAGATATGATTAACTTGACCGAGCTGCCGAGGAAGTTACGGGAAGCCTTAGAATTTGAACTTTGCCTTATAGCAAGAGCAAAAGCTAGGTTCTACACAAAGCTATTCTATACAAACAGGAAGCAATTTTACATAATGCCGTAAGCAAAAAAGTTAATTCATAAAAGCTTAATGTTGTTGCTTAAATTCTGATTGTACTCTAACTGTTCATGCCTTTAAATTTTTAAAGCTCTAGAGAGTTATGTGGGCCAAAAATAAACAAAATCATGATGTTGAAATTGTAGCTGAATTATTAGTTGGCTGTCCTGTATTTTACTGATTCTGAGTATATCATATTAATATGTACACTTCTAGTAGAGTAACTAAAATGGCCGAGAGTTAAACAAAACACAAGATACGCATCTGTTTAACAACTCATTTATTTCGTTACTAAAATATGGGTATACAAATTCGGGACAAACGATAGCTACAGTATAAGTTACATTGCAGTTAATTGTAAAACAACTGTTACTGAATTTCTGCAACTGTTGTAAATATAAATTTATCGTTTGACAAATGGTAAAGGTTTCTAGTAGAGAATGTTATGTATAAGGATACTAAGTAATAAATACAAATTAGCTTCATCACTTGATACAACCTTTATGAAATACTCGAAAATTACTTCTAGTCCGGAGAAGTACGGTTGTCCAATAGGTGTATGTTATATATAATAAAAATTGCAGAACTAGAGAACTATTTAAAAACTAAATTCGTATTTCCACCGCTATGTAACCATAACTAGCAAGAGCATAGCAATTAAAATAAAAAGGCTGTTCGAGAACCTTTCCGAGTGCATTCCTCTCACCAGGCAGGCTAAAGAGAGAACCCTTCCAAAAAACACTGCTTTGAACACCTGAGTATACTTTCCTTTCTACCCAATTCGTTATCTCCACAATGAAATTGTAAATTGTACCTCCAATGCTAAAAAGCATCTGATTTATAGTATGTTTTAAATAACTAAAGCAAAGACATTGCAAACTTGGCATTCCATTCGTAATCATAGCAGCTTGGCATTTTCTAGTATAACAGTTAGGCCAGTTTGGAAAATGTGATTGAGGACAGGAGCTCTTTACCATATTTGAAACGAGTACCCACTGAATAAGAGAGCATATATACTAGTAAGTACGTTCTTGAATCTTTCGATCTCTAAAGATTCTAAATTTTTCATGCGTCAAATTGAAATATTCCAATAGACTTTGCAATGGGTAGCGAACAAGAGACTATTGAATCTTTTAAAACCGCATAAGAAGATATTGGACGTGTTATTAGAAGAAACCTTCTGATCTCACTGTCTAAGGCTATTCATGTGTTATTTCTCCAATACCAGAGAGAGACAAAAGTAAGAAAAAGTAAACGACAAGGCAATAGAAGCAAACAACACTCAATAATTCTCACTCTACTCTATGAGGACATTCTTGAGAAATAAAGAGAAAAGGGCCATCGGAAAACAATGCCAAAAAATTAGAAGAGAACAACAGTATGCAGAAAAGAAAAAACATCTAAAACCAATTGATAATAGAATTATGATGACACCAAGAAGAGAAGATTATTCACCTTCATCTTCAGGAGATGAAGTTGATAAAAACTTATTATGTGATAATGAAGATGATGATGGGCAGTATTATGATGAAGGACAAGCAGACTTTGATGAAGTCTGCGTAATATACGGAAAATTTTGTAAGGGTAGAGAATTACGGCACAAGTGTGTGTTATGTGGAAAGCGGATACGTGTTTTGTGTAGTGGTAAGACCTCTGCGGATAATTATTTCTTAGAATTTTGCTAATGAATGTACCTATCTAAAAATGTCAATAAAGGTTTAATTAACTAAGTTATTGTTTTATTAGTAAAAACTTCGTTTAATAAAAGAATGTCGGAAATTAGATGAACGACACATTAAATGAAATATGTTAAAATTCATTTTATTTTCAGTAGTTGTTACGTACAGTTTTGAATTTGCGAATATCTAGCCGGTAATTCGCAGACAACTCGGTGAAGTACTCCGCTAGAAATCTCGTTTCAATAAAATACCGAAAACCTCGACTGTACTAACAAAGATGGTTGCCGATTAATTCAGTGGGGCGGGTGGGGTTAGTGTTTGAAGAGGTCTTGATTGGGAAATACCTGACGTCATTTAATCTCTCAAGGTTGCTAGAGAAAAGCCCTAGAAAAAAAATTAACAAGAGTATGCCAAAACTTGATTTAAAAGTATACCTAAAGTTTCGTTAAAAACAATATTACTTTGTAAACCTTTCTAAGAAGAAAAGAAGATTTCTAAAAGCAAATGTTGAATGACTCGAATACTCAATCACGCTTGTAGGTAGTCACAAAACCATTTATTACAGCAAACCTATTCTATTCCGTTATAGTAATGGAAAAAATAAAGATACACATGCCTTTACACAATTATAATATACGTCTTATTTCTGACTATATAGCACACGTACGTTTTTATTACAAATACATAATAAAGTCTCAAGCAAGTATTAAAAATCAATTATATCGCAAATCTGCTTAACTAAAAGCTAAATCTAAACACAGACGTACTGTAGGTACGTTCCGTCAGTTCATGCACTAAATTATGATTGTTTCTTTAGTTACAAACTTTTACTTTGGTATAGTTCCAGAAGTTTCCCTTGTATTTTAATATCTGACGGGCGATTGACTTATCGTTTCACAATATGCTGCTATTGACTTCGTCCACCCCAACATGGTTACTTCGAAAACAAGGGTTGTCGATTTGGAAACCAATGTGCCCCTAAAATTGACACTGACCCACTTGGCAGGGAATTATCTGAATATACTTAGATTACTCTGCTTTGTTCAATAACCTCTAGTCAAGGTAATTGACCCACAAAAGCGACATGTTGATGGTTTGCAAGTTACGTTCGAAGTGCTCTATAAAAGATGGATCTAACTTTTCAAAATCATTCGAGGCTTCTTCAGCAAACTTCGGACGGATGAATTAAGTGTATAAAAATGAACAAATCTCGTGTTGTTTTCTCCTATCTAATCGATGTATCTACTTAAATTTACGTATCGTGGACCTAGAATCGGAAATTGGGATTTCTCAATTATTTGAATCAGCACAAAACTGCATATGACCTGTCTGTGCTCATACGATGAAATCATCTGGTGCCATAATTGCTTCTTACTTAACACACTACATGTGATTTTCCATTGCTCCACCCAGAGGTACTACATTGGCCAGGAAGCGAGTTTTTTCTTACCTGGAAAATTTGGAATTTTGTCGAACCCTTGTTGTTTCAAGCAAGATAGGGATCTTTAATGTGCGTGACAACACTCACACACGGGACCTCCATTTTACCTCTCATCCGAACGAGGGTGAATTTTTGTGAAAAATGTTCGCCTAACATTTTTCAAGCGGACCATGTCGGGATTCGAACCCGGGACCTTGGGTGTAGTAGTCACACACATACCACTACGCCACGAAGCCGCCTCTTACTTAACACAACGGAATCACGACTATGCTAATTAAAATGATGACCATCTCTACCTTGAAAGAGTGACATATGAATTTGATAACCTTTGAATATGAATCATATATGATACGAAATAATTTTACCATAGATCAGAATTATAGTATAAAAAATTATATTTCTTAGAGGGAATAACTTAATCCTATTGGTGACCTTTAATAATACAGAAACTATTAAAATGAAATGTGATTATACGTATTTCTAAGTCACATAGTCTATTTGTCTCTAATTACCTGTGTTGCTAAAAATAATCCCTTTCATTTCTTTATACTGATCAACCAAAACTCTGTATTTTACGTGTACGTTTGTCTGCGAGCAACATTTCGCTAGGTGGCCGCAGTTTAGTCATTGCTGGAAATATTGAATTCTGAGACCTTTAGAAGGGAGTTTCATTCAAGTTAACAGTGGCACGTGCCGCGCTAATTGTAAGATATTATTTTGAATCCATTATCACGACATATTGATGAAAGTACGTTGTTAATTCCTGGCAGGAAGGAGGCCATCACTTTGTTACCCATACATTAAAGTAAAACGAGTGTTTTCCTCTGGAGTAGCGCAGAGTCACGGGTTGAGTAACATGCTATTGTCATTATTAATAATCATGTTTCTTGCCTTTATCTGCAATTTAAGTCTAGGATAAGCTATTTGTCCCAAATGTAGTTATCGTTTATTGGGGACAAATCGTGGAAACCATTTTCACTTCTGCATAAAATTTTACCTGTAAATTATATTAGGTTAGTCACTTTGAATCATGTAGTTTTCTTTTTGGTAGACTGACAATAACTATACATAGCCTTTAAATCAATATTTAATTGAATGTTCTCATGATACGATCATATGATGCGTCATAGCATCCTTATTTAATCAATTAAACATTAGGCGAGCTTAAACGAGTCTGCTACCGCGGGGTAGTTGTTTTAGCTTTGCATTTGTTTTAATATTACACACTTAGAGTTCACAGCACTTCAAATTTTAGTATGAAATTTCTCAATTAAGTTCCTACATTTTTTTTGGTGAAGCAATTTTGGCTGTTCACGTGTATAATGCGTTACTGAAAATTTTTCTTTGTTTTGTTCTGCCACCAGTAATAGATTTAGTTTAAAAGTAGGTAAAAACTATGTATTTATGTCAAGTAGTCTACATCACCGATGCACCTATAAAAACAAGTAACTTTGAAGACTGCTTTGTTGTTATAATTAGGGATCCCTTAGTATTAGGGCCGACTTTTCCATCATCTATCTTGTACAATGTTTTTTTATTCTTTTATCGTTTAGTTCAATAACTTTTCTTATGTTTTTTTTAGCTTATTTTCAAGGCGCACGCTACCGCGCTTGAGCTGCTTAATGTGAGTTGCTTGGTAGTTAAACTAAGCCGTAGACTTTATAGTCTCATTTAAGCAATATTATTATTCTTTTCTTTTAGGCGTCTGCCTTTAGCGGTAGAGTTTAGTTTTACTACTAGACAACTTACGCAATTTGTTCATCGGGGTTCTAATTAGACACTTTGGTACCCGAGAAAATTACTTAGGAGTTCGAATCCACCACCTATGTGGACACTGTTTTATTTCAAAAGCTGTAAATTTTGTTTTGTTTTCTTATTTTCTCTCTCTGAAATTTTGGATTTTATTAAATGAGAGTTGTATCAAGTGAATTTAAGCCTTTCTTTTTCCTAGAACCTGAAATGTCCGGGTTGCATAAAAAAACTCCCACTTTCCTAGCGCTCTAAAATTTTCTTTCGAAGCAATTGGCTTATTCTACTGGACCTGCTAGTTCCTTTTTATTTAGAGCAGGATTTGATACCTCGTCCTGGCCGTCTGATGCCGACTTATCAGTCTGAGAAGAATGCACAATGCCTGCAATAACTTCTTTTTCCGTGACAAGAGTTGTGCCCAATTTCCTACTTTATAAAACGGTAGTTGCATTTAAATAAGTTATGCTCATGTAAAACTAAGCTAAATTTAGGGTGAATTGGTAGACAATAGCTACCCTTGTACCGAATAGATTCAAAGACAATGACTTTTAAGTTAGGTGTACGACACACTCCCCATTTCCCTATCACTTATACTTAGGTTTCATGACAAAGCAGCATCAGTTGCAGCTTTACAGTGATAGAGAATCGTTGTGAAAGTAAACTGTATAAAACTGATTCGCTCTTTAGGTCTTACTTCCATCGCGCTTTTGAAGGTAGTTATACAGATATGATTAACTTGACCGAGCTGCCGAGGAAGTTACGGGAAGCCTTAGAATTTGAACTTTGCCTTATAGCAAGAGCAAAAGCTAGGTTCTACACAAAGCTATTCTATACAAACAGGAAGCAAATTTACATAATGCCGCAAGCAAAAAAGTTAATTCATAAAAGCTTAATGTTGTTGCTTAAATTCTGATTGTACTCTAACTGTTCATGCCTTTAAATTTTTAAAGCTTAAGAGAGTTAAGTGGGCCAAAAATAAACAAAATCATGATGTTGAAATTGTAGCTGAATTATTAGTTGGCTGTCCTGTATTTTACTGATTCTGAGTATATCATATTAATATGTACACTTCTAGTAGAGTAACTAAAATGGCCGAGAGTTAAACAAAACTCAAGATACGCATTTGTTTAACAACTCATTTATTTCGTTACTAAAATATGGGTATACAAATTCGGGACAAACGATAGCTACAGTATAAGTTACATTGCAGTTAATTGTAAAACAACTGTTACTGAATTTCTGCAACTGTTGTAAATATAAATTTATCGTTTGACAAATGGTAAAGGTTTCTAGTAGAGAATGTTATGTATAAGGATACTAAGTAATAAATACAAATTAGCTTCACCACTTGATACAACCTTTATGAAATACTCGAAAATTACTTCTAGTCCGGAGAAGTACGGTTGTCCAATAGGTGTATGTTATATATAATAAAAATTGCAGAACTAGAGAACTATTTAAAAACTAAATTCGTATTTCCACCGCTATGTAACCATAACTAGCAAGAGCATAGCAATTAAAATAAAAAGGCTGTTCGAGAACCTTTCCGAGTGCATTCCTCTCACCAGGCAGGCTAAAGAGAGAACCCTTCCAAAAAACACTGCTTTGAACACCTGAGTATACTTTCCTTTCTACCCAATTCGTTATCTCCACAATGAAATTGTAAATTGTACCTCCAATGCTAAAAAGCATCTGATTTATAGTATGTTTTAAATAACTAAAGCAAAGACATTGCAAACTTGGCATTCCCATTCGTAATCATAGCAGCTTGGCATTTTCTAGTATAACAGTTAGGCCAGTTTGGAAAATGTGATTGAGGACAGGAGCTCTTTTACCATATTTGAAACGAGTTATTTAGATTTCCCTTAGTATTAGAACAATTAATTTACTAAATTCCAGACTTTAGCAAATTGTCCACTTTATCTTCTGGCGTACCTAACAACTCTTTAATCTTTTACTACCACAATGAATCAATTTTGAAATTAACAATTAACCTGCTTAGCTTGAGACATTAATAGAGTTATGAAAGAAAAATTTAGTACAATACTGTCGTAAGTGGCGGCTATATATTCTATATATTCATGTGATTAAAGGTTATAGAAAGGTCATAGTATATCATATGATAAACATCTGGCTTCGTAAATTTAAGAAAATACGATAAAAACCAAATTATTTAGATACCTATTTGTGTACAAAACGTATTTCTGAAATGTTCGGTATAAATGTATGAATTGCGTTTGACGCATAAAAGCCATGATTATTAAGGAATTTGATAACAAACGATTGTGTTTTAGATATAAACAGAGGTATTTATTACATTCGACGTATAAACGAGCGCTTGTTGAAATATTTTCATCCATTAAAATATCGAATTTGTATAAATGCTATTAAAGGGGCTCATTTGCAATTAATAAAGGATTTTGTTTAAATGCACAAAAATACTCTAAAAAGAATTTACGTTAGTTGAAAAGCGCAAGGTAAGCCACTAATTTAACAGCGATATCAAATTGTAGAAGAAGTATTTTAAGTATAAAGGTGTAGTTACATAACTCTTTGTTCTAGAACAACGTTGAAATTGCTAAAAAAGCGTCCAATTATTATATAGCTTGGAGCAGTAGGTAAAGAAACAATGAATCTAAAATGCTTAAATGTGAATAAGAAAATGTAAATCACACACCTACCTTCCCGAGCAAACTCAAACGTGAAAACACATAGAGAAGCGACTAGATTAAAGGCGAATATTCTCGAAGCTGCTATATCAGAAGGCACTCGTTTTATAAAGGCCAATAAGTGTCTAGTGGAGGGCAGCATTGATGTAATTAGATAACACGTTAAGTAGTTAAAATGCTACATAAATCGTACAGTATTTGATAGTAGAAATTATTTAAATACATCAAAATGGTAGATAGATGATTGGAAACTAATTGAAACTATTACAAGAGAGAATTTACTTATGGTGTTTGAAATTTATGAAACATCTATGCACCTATATTTGTAGTGGATGAATTTGCATGAAAAATGTTATTTTCAAAATGAGTCAGAAAAGGATGTCGCGTGGATTGGTAATTATGCTAGTAAGTTAAAGCCGGCAATAGAAAAATCTGTAAGCAGTACAATTTAAACCAATTTGTTTAGATAATTTAAGTTATTTATAAAGACTCGTATTTTAATTTAAGTTTCATAGTAAGCAGAGTAAGTGTAGTCTGTAAAAGTCGATTTAATTCAGTTTGAGAGTCACTAGCAAACCCAAGACACACGGTTAGTTACTACGCAAGGTAACAATTAAACCTAACTGAATTCAGACACGTTTAATACGGTTTTATAGGGACGGATATTAAATTACACGACTTATAAAGGCAAACAAACGTCTCAAGAATTCTTAATAAACATTCCTTCCATGATTATAAAATCCAACTTCCCCAAGAACTTTCCAAAAAACGATTTTGAGGAACGAGTTGAGTTTTATATGTGGGCATTAGACAAAGGGGCAGAAAATGAAAACTTTTTAATTTTGTTTATTTATGACGAATGTACGTTTCACAGCAATAGATCCGGTAATAGTAAGAATTTTTATTATTATTCTGATTGCAACCCGCATCAATTTCGAATAATTAATAATCAGCACAGATTGTCAGTGAACGTGTGGGTCGGAATAATGAGCCCATATCTAAATGGTTTTTATTTTTGTGAAGAACAGTTAAATGGAACATTGTTTTGGATTTTTTGATAAATCAGCTTCCCATTCCTATTACTAAGACATTCCGTTACACGTACGAACAAGGATGTGACTTTAAATGGATGGAGCTCCCGCACATTTCTATCATGATATCCAAGAATATGTAAATGTTCACTTCCAAAATAGGTGTATTGGAAGAAAGGTTTTCAGGATTGGCCGCCAAGATTTTCACCAGATATCTTTTTATGGGGATATGTAAAATCAATCGTTTATAAATACACCTGCAATAACACCAGATGATATAAAGGAGCGTATCAGAGAAGCTTTAGGAAACAGCCCAAAAATGTTGGAAAATGTTGAAGGTTTCAGAAAGGGGATACGTTTGTGTTTAGAGTCAGACAGTCGTAATTTTGAACACCTATTATAAACCATTATTATTTGTTTTACCTCTTGTCACCATTCGTTAATATTCATTTATTATTATTATTTGATTGTTGTACATATTTTCACCATTCTTTATATTCATCTTTATTTGTCTAAACTATTCTTTATTATTTAAAAAAATTGTCAATATTATTTTTTTTGCCGTCAATATTGTTAAATACACTTTGAATGATTGTTAAATATACTTTTGGGGTAATAGCGTAGCTATGATAACGTGATGGTAGAGTTTGTTATAGATGGTAAGTTGTAAGAGGTGGTATTTAACTCAGGTCCTAGGGACCTAGGGAACTATCGAGAAGTGTTAGTGAAAGCAACAATTCCCTGAATAGAAGTAATGAAGCAATGAAATCAAACAACAGTATTTAATAATGAATAAACTTAAAGCTAAACAACATATTAATAAAATACGAAGCAGCAAAAGAGTTAACCAGTTATAATAAAGAAAAGGTAACTTACGGTTGCGATTCTAAGTGACCATCTTGATTAGGGTTTTTTCAGCATCTATGAAGGGATAGGTCACCATTTTGATGAGAGCCAACTTGCTTCACAGCAATGACCAATGACCTAGCTAGCTGCTTAGCTGCCCACAAACTACCGATGAGTGGAAGGGTGTCTTGGCTTTTCATACATGCTGACCCAAGGATACTGGTTTCTATGGAAGGTTTTGGCATGCGATAATCGGTATAGAGGTTAGCCAAAACTTCCTAGTTTGTAATAATCTTACAGGAAAACTGCTTATGAAAAATACAAAGTAACTAACCAATGTGGTATAGATTAAGAGGAAATAACATGAAACATTAAGGTTTGGTTTGAACAAGATAATGATAAAGTAGATTGCAAAGTTTCCTAAAATACAGGATGCGAAATGTATTGATTGTTACAATGTTGCATTTCTAAAAGTAATTTAAAATAATGGCTTCGCTATATACAACAATATTCCCAAGGCTGACTAGTCTATGGAATTTTTAATATCCAACAAATTTGTAAGAATCAATTTGCATTCCGAAAATGTGCGTTTTCAATGGAAACGTCAACAGTTAGCTATAGGAAAGTATAACAGTATTCGATAGAGAATTAAATGTTACATCTGCTGTTGGCAAAAAATACAAGGTATTCTATTTAAATTAAACAAGTTGCTACCGTTCAAAGTGTGCAATTATTTACTAATAATGTTCGGACACCCTGTATACATTAGTCAATATTTTACAATTGCTAGACAAAACTTGATCAATTACTAAACCTCAAGTCAAATTTGGTTTAAAAAACCAAAAGTGATGTTTAAAATTTAATTGTTAAATTTGTTGCTACATTTTTACAAAATGTAAAATATTTCACAAAACCATAAGTTTTGGGCTTCGGAAATCTAATGAAACTCGTTTATATTTTGATAGTAGAAACTCAAAATAAATAATATACAACCTTGATACTTTTTGTGTTGCTTGGACACCGTGTATATTACAAAAATAATTTTAAAAGCAGCTCCACTAGGCCTCTATTTATTCCAAAATGCAAACTTCTTTCAAATCAAGCAATTTAGCCATAATGTTTTGTGTTGTACAACGTAAATAAAATACATAGTAATATCTATGATCCTAAATTTCTTGTTGGCAGTAGTCTCGATTGGATTTATATGTGTTTTCAACATTGGCATACAGTTTTAAATAAAGTTTATGATTGCTAATTCATAGTAGTGACAACCTGCACCTTGCCCGACTAATGTGTAAAATGTAGGCGTGTGAATACAAAATATACTAAGAAATCTTTCAAAATTAAGATGGAAGCAAAATTTGAAAGTGTATAGGACACACAATTTACTTCCAGAAAGATACAACGAATTTTGATTTGCCGGAGTAGTTAGGTTTCGCTTTTACTTAAACTCAAGCCCCCTTGGTAAGGTCTATTTTATATCTCCTCATAAAAAACTTTCCTTTTATATCTCAGTGCTTGATATTTAATTAAATCTTAAATCGCTGTTTAAGATTCCACAGTTGCGCTTTAAGAATCGCTTTCTCTTTTTAAGGTAATATTCAAAGAAATAAATGCTTTGAAAGCTACTGAAGTAATGAAAAGGAAAGCGGAATGATTTTTAATAATGCAGTTCTCTTCTTTCACTTGACAAAGGTAGTGTTAATTAGGAGAAGATTTATAACGGTTCCATATACTTTCTTAGCTCTTTTTCGTTTAGCTGAATAATATAACAAAACCCAGAAACTAATGGATACGAGTTCAACAAATATGAGTACACATATCCGGTTAGCGATTTTACCCTAAACTGATAAAGATTCAGAAAAATAAAGTTAACAATATTAACTTCGGTTCTTCTGAATGCTGTGCAATCATGAATTAGATGCATCTAACTCCTTGGAAGCAGTATCCTCGAAATTATTTGTTTGACAATAGTTGCATTGTACAAAATATTTCAGATTTCCAGTTTTTAATATTTTTAACATAATTTATCAAATCTCAAGGTTTGCAACGTGTGCTTGATATTACTTTATGCTTGAAATATGTGCAAAGAGTTTTGCTAAAACTAAATCTAGTTATTTATAATTGTTATGTGCCGTTTTTAACCAATTGGGCAGTGAAGTGCAAGTTACATGATACTATTCAAGGAGTTCCAACTTTTGTAATTTTGTTCAACTAACCACCTGCTGCAGCGAGGTGGGGCCTTTATTTAAAAAATGTTAAATAATAATTTTAAAAGAAACTTTTATTCCAATATAATTAATAGAAAACCAATCGTTCATTAACCAACAGTTTAAAGAACAATTAAAAATGAAAAAGTAATTTTTATGATGATGAACCCAAAGCAAATGTGCTCGTCCTCACACTTGCTTTACGGATGGAGTCGTCACATAAACCATCTGGGTTTATATTCTCAGTCATACCACGATGGGCACAATATCGTTGCCTTTTTTAGATTATCGGATATCTTAAATATGACATTGGTCTACGTAAACATGAAAAAGATTTTTCTGCTCTGCATGTAGTCACAGGAGTAGGCAATACAATCTGAATAAATTTAAGAAATTCCGTTAGTAGATTACACATTTTATTATGATTTTTCAAAAATATTACAACTTCTGTATGTGATTCAATTTTTATATTTGTTTGTGACGCCGCATTTAATAACATGCCTACGTAAAGTTAATCGAGATGCATTAAAATAATTCTTGTAAAATTCTATCTCCGTGTCTGTGGTGACTTCTTTGCCTAGTGAGTGCAAATAATTCCATGAGCTCTAAATGTTCGGAGAGCTCTTTGTGATGCATTTTATTTAACGTGGAATTCTCACATCAATGACTTCCTGATATATTTGCCCGTAATATACTTTGGGTCAGCAGTATGGTGGGTTTCTGCTTTTTGGTCTAGTCTTTCAGCAATTTTTCTGTCCCTTGGTAAAATGAGATCTTCTACATCTAGTTCATGAATTTCTATTTCAACGTCTTCCTAAAACTTGTCATAGCCTTTTCCTTCATCTCTACAAGACTCGCTTTTACTTTTGGCATCAGTGAAATTCAAGACTCTTTCTTGAAGCTGGGCATTTAGAACTTTGAATACACAAATTAATAATTTTATAGGAAAATAATTTTGGACGGCAGACATTTTCATGAGCCCATGGCCGCGCTTTTATTTGACTCAGATCCTAATTGACAAAAAACTTTAATAAGTGCAAATTTTTTTAATATAATTTCAAGTGATTTTATTCTTCCACAGCAACGACTTTTGCAGAATAGTCGTAGATTTGAGGAATCTGCAGGTCCTTGTAGCTCCAATGATATAAAAGTTATTAGTTGTTGTTTAGGCGGGTTTTACATAAAATTTATAAGGTCTTTCATAACTGCCAAAAAGTCACGAATAAATGCAATTTGTTTAAATGGATTCCGCACAACCAGATCTAAATTGCGTGCGTTGCAATGGACATAAAAAGCAAGTCGCTTAACACTAAACACTCTCTTTTGGAAACCTGAAATAGAGCCGTTTAAATTGAAGGCTTTATTATAGCACTGGCCTCGGCAACGTTATATTTTAACAACATATTTCTGATAGTTTTGTAGTGTTTCCGAATTCGTAAAGGACGCTTCATATAAATCGTAAGCATTTTTTCAACAATTATATTCTTGTTGACAGTTTTAAAACGTAAGGTGATCTGTTTATTTATGCTAATCTCACCCGTTTCATTAGCTGAAATTGCAATATTTTTGTTTTTTACAGATCTGCATAATTGGAGTGCAAGATCTAAATAATGATAAATTTGTTACGTTCTATTTCATATTAAAACGATTTCCTGCATCGTTAGTTTATTTTAAAAACCTTTTCAGTTCCCTATCTATTTAATTTACATTTCTATAAATTCAAACTGCGTAGATAGGCAACGCGTTTTTTATTTAATTCAGGGTCGTACATGTTTATATTTACACCATCGTGTTCCTTATTTGACACGTATACTTGATTACGTCTGCTTCGAGTGGCTAATACTTTTTGTGGATTCAGCCAGTGTGAATTTTTAAAAACGCTGGTGGGGTAAAAGATACTTCGGTAGGAAATGCAATTTAAATAGATTAATGGTGTTGGTTGGGCGAAATAGAATACGTGCTTTTTAGTTAAAAGTTGTTGTTCACTATTAAAAATAAAAGTTATACTCTTCTCCATTGTTTGTTTATTTTGTGCGACATCAGTTTTAGTGATCTTTCTTTAAACAAGTGGTGTTTGTGGTTTTAAACATGACAAAAATTTTTAAGTAAGGTGTGTCATGATGGCCATTGTTACCAAGCAGTTTTTCTAATCCTACAATAACAGATGTGACAGGAAGTGAATGACAAAGCTAAAATGGTGGATCATTCTCGTAAGCAATGGTTGTTTTGTTTACGGTTATATACTCGAAACTTATTTTATAACAACAAATGAGGGTGTCGTGGTTTTTCTTTTTTATATAAGCATTTTGTTTTAACGGGAAACTATGCACCGAAGACCGAATTAACTGAAGAATACTATACTTAAAAGGATTTTAGCATTGGGTAAATATTCAACTTAAGCTACTGATGTATAAAATTCTCCGGGGTTGATACGATATTGAGGTTTTTCTCTTCTAAGACCCCTCCACTCTCCGGCTTTTCGGATAACACGGAATAGTCTTTTTTGTTGTGGTAATTACTGCGGACTACTTATGTTGCTTTCGTTGCTCCCTTTCTTGTTCGACAGAATACCGTAACATATTTCATTCTTATATTGTGGGGCATCCATTTATACTGTGACGTAGCTAACCATGATTTTAGTTGCGGAACATTATTGCCCCTTAATTTAACAAGTTGTTGGAAATTTGAATTTTCGTCTGTATATTCCCGTAACGGCATTACTTCAACTGCTAGATATCTAGTTTTCATTTTGGATTTTGAGATACACAATGTATATAGGTATGTTTTTCTAAAGATTTTCATACCAGAATAGCAGCTCTATGAAAGTCCGATTTTTCATGCGCTCTGAATCGCTCTAGAGATTTATTCCATATGCAAAAACCGTCTTCAACGAAAGCTTTCACAGTTCTTTGATTATTTGTACTGTTAGGTATTGAAGCATTTCTTGCGACTACCTTTTTGCAAATACAACAAAATGCTTTTTTTTAACAGACTATCATAGTTTAACCAAGAATAAATTTCTATCCATCTATCTTGGTATGTTTTACCAGAACGAGTCGAAATTCGTCCGAGTGCTGTTGCTGATATTAACGTAAACGGAGAGGAGTCCTTGATATGCGTTTTCTTTGTCGCTGCGAGAACTAGAACTAAAACTTTGGTTGACGTCTTTTCTCTTATCTATTCGTAGTAAAGACTTATCCATTTTAGTGTAGTCTAACCATAACATAAGAAGATTTAAAAATACCAACACACTATTAATACTTCAATAAGCAATTCACGCTTACACGTTTACTGCATCTTACACTTATAATAACACCCACGATTACCGTTGGGTTTCTACTGTTTTTGACTACTGATAATAAAAAAGTGGCTGCTATGCTACACCAGCGTTTGTTGTCCCTCGCGTCGTTCTGCAGTAGCACTAGGATTAAAATGTAGGAGAAGGGCGGACATAGTAGTGTAACATCGTTATTCTGTTATAGTGCTTTATATTATAATAATAACTGCAAAATACTCTCTTATAAATAGGTGCTTTGGGAAACTCAGTGTACTTTTAATAGTTAATTCTGGTGTTAATATTTTTCTTTGCTTACTATTTACGTATAAACAAAGTCATATTTATTTATTTATTTTTATTTATTTGTTCCAACGTTTCAGTAGTCTGCTACCCGAAATTTAAGCAGACCGGGCTTCCCCTTAGAAAGCAACCGTCAGTAAGGTGTGTGTGTGCGTGTGCGCGCGCGCTTGAGGACATGTGTTATGTGCGTGTGTGTGTGTGTGTGTGTGTGTGTGTGTGTGTGTGTGTGTGTGTGTGTGTGTGTGTTTGTAGGTGTGTGTAGGTGTGTGTGCGCGCGCGCGGGTGTGTGTGTGTGTGCGTGTGCGTGTGCGTGTGCGTGTGCGTGTGGTGTGTGTGTGTGTGTGTGTGATTGTGTGTATGTGTGTGTGTGTGTGTGTGTGTGTGTGTGTGTGTGTGTGTGTGTGTGTGTGTGTGTGTGTTTGTAGGTGTGTGTAGGTGTGTGTGCGCGCGCGGGTGTGTGTGTGTGTGCGTGTGCGTGTGCGTGTGCGTGTGCGTGTGCGTGTGCGTGTGCGTGTGTGTGTGAGTGTGTGTGTGAAGTTTGTGTGTATGTGTGTTGTGTGTGTGTATGTGTGTGTGTGTGTGTGATGTTGGTATCCGTGTTACGTTCCTCCTCCGCACGTGCATATGTTGTTGTCAACTAAATTCATGCGGTCTCTGTATGTTGGGTAGTGTCCGTGGCCAGTTAGGTAATGAATAAATCCTCGACTGGGCACCAGGTATTTGGCTTTTAGGCGGTCTTTAATATTTGCGATCGTTGCGTATACTCTTCTACCGGCTGTGGTTTGATACCATCGTGTCTGCCATTCTGCAAGTATGTAGTTCTTTATTTCCGTCTCTGTCGTGGGCAGTTGGTTTGAAACAAAGTCATATGTAATATTCTCGAACCCGGTGAACGTTCAATTACAATTGCATTAATAAAAGGTTTATGACTTGTTTTCTTCTAAGTCTACTAGCGGCCAATATGAAACTTACAAAAGAGGGCATTAAAAAATATTATTTCCTTTTGGCCGCAATATTTTAAACCATTGGATGATGTTAAACTTTTTAGAATCATTTTCAGCACGTTACTTTGTAAGCCCTTAACATAAAGGACCTATAGGCCATAGTTTTGGCCGGGTGCTCCGTCCCCCAAAGCACCCGAGTAGTACGTAACTACATATGTACGTTAAAACTATAAGTTATAACCATTTCATGTACAATAAAATTATACTTTGTCTTTACTAAATGTAATAAGAAATAAATGTTTAGGGTTTACAGGTGTTTGAGCCATCCATAGAATAAGAATAACAACTTTGTAATGCAGTTACCACCTAAGCAAAGATAATTAAATCAAAAGTATAGTCAAGTATAACGAATCAAATTTAACGAGAAATAAGCTGATTATACGTATTTGTCAGAAAATCTTAGTAAAACGTTCTTACCAAACATTCCAAACTAGGAAGACCTTTGTGCGGAAGTATTTACGGGTAAAATGAGCAGTACGTTATAAATTTAGATTTGTCTTAAAGAGGCGGGGACTGAGTAGTAATTTCAGGTTGTTGCTAACTACAGTGGTGCAGAGGTAGGTGGAAGAACTAATAAAAATTTGAAATTATAAATATACTAAAATGGCTGAAATGCAAAAAAATTTCGTTACAATATCTACCTACTTCGAAAGGCATATTTTACCGTCGTAGTTAAGGATGGCGTCAATAAATTGTGTTATCTATAAAAAAACCTTATAAAATAAAATGCCTCGCAAATACGACTCCGTCACTGGAAAGACTGGATATCCTTTTCCAATGAACTAATTGCTATCTAGTTCATTAATAAACACAAAAAAATCAACCTAGACTTAACTTCTATTGACAATAAATGATTGCAAAATGATTACAAATTTACGTTATTTAAAAAAACTAATTTCTTAACCTCAAACTGACCAGCTATTACCAAAAAAAATCCTTAAAAAAACATTAAATCAAATCTATCAATAATTCTATAATTCCAATTTCCCAGTTTCTTATATTCAACTACATGATACTCTGAATGCCGTTGCTGGAAATGTCTTTAATAATACACAGTTGAATACCTACTTTTCCTCTTATCATTTATTTATCTATTTAAAAACTAATTTTATGCTTTAACTAGCACTAAATTCCATTAACAACACTTACATTTAAAATCAATACATACATACTTCTTAATATTTTAAAACGTTCTACATTCCTTGCATAATAGTATCATGCTTAAATTTAACCAACACTAATTCCGTCGTTAATTCAACGTCTAACAAAATAAGTACCTTTATGTTTGATTAGAGTATACAAGTCCCATTACATTTAAAATTCACAAAAACGTAATTAAAACGTAGGTACATTAACGCTCATATATTACTCACTATTTAATATATCGTTAAACTCACGGATGTCCGAAACAATGAGGATTTCTATTTTCCGTCATTTCAGCTAACACAGCTGCTTTAACACACGCACAACACAAAATCCAAATTATTGGAGGAATAAACTCCACAGAACCTAGCTACTTTTAACCGGTCGTGCCGACGTTTATTCCACGAACGCGTGATTTAAAACATGTAACGGTATAATTTTGTAAGGTTAATACGCACGGGTCAGACAGAAACACGAAGGACATTAAAGTAAGGACCCCACACGCATCACGATTACAAAAACAAAAGAAACGTAGAAAAATCGGGCTAAATACAAACGTGGAGAGTGAAATTATTTACATAAACAAGTACATCTCCATCGAGTTTTTATTGAGAATAAAGAATAAAAGCTTCTCTTATTAATGAACAGTAAACAAATAGTTATATATCTTACAGTAAACGTAAAAATATTTATTTATATCAGTAAAGAAAAATTAAAAGAACAACGTTCATACTGAAAATAAGTGCGCATTTTGTATGTACATCTAAAACTAAGCCTAAAAAAATTTATATGTTTTTGCATCACCAGCACGTTATATATCTTACAGTAAACGTAAAAATATTTATTTATATCAGTAAAGAAAAATTAAAAGAACAACGTTCATACTGAAAATAAGTGCGCATTTTGTATGTACATCTAAAACTAAGCCTAAAAAAATTTATATGTTTTTGCATCACCAGCACGTTCGGCAAAAAAGAAAAACAACATGCAATGCAGCACAAATTCTAGGGATCCTTTTTTAGGAGAGAAGCATCAAAAAATACCAGCGGAACTAATTTCCAAGCTGGTTTTGATCCGTACAAACATCAAATATGCAGGTATACGGTATAAAAAAAAGTCGCAAAATAAAGCTAGGTGCATGATACTTATGTTGTATTTGCTAGTAATCTTGATTTGTGAATCCGTAAAACATCTTGACCTCGTTCAATGAAGGTTTGTCTTTCAGGTAGTTCAAACCATTAAGGTTGGGATCCTACTTGCAACAGCGGCCGATGTAACAAAGGATTCGAATATGCGTAGAAGAAAAAACTATTTGGCCTACATAAAAGTACACGTGTGCCCAGTGCCCACGTAAAAGAGCGATGCACCCAAGATGTCTATTTCTCGTGGAAAAGAAAAACGTTCATCTTTCTTGCAGCAATAGTATTAAACAGGTAAAAAATACACGTTGTGATGACGAAAGGCGGGATCAAAGTGGAGTGAAATTAGGAAAAGAGATGATAAGCGATCCATATAACACATGGCTAAAGAACACTTCTATAGTCGTTATGCATGAACAGATAACAAAAACCGGCGTATACGAATGCAATTGTAGAACATTACGCTATTCAAACTTGCATATTCTTTAGAAAATAAAATTTGTAGATAACCGAGTTATGTTCGAAGCTTTATACCAAACCATATAAATCGAGCTACTTTGACTTAATTTAATTGCGCTAATAACATTCTACAGAGTGTTCAAAAAGTACATGTTTAATGATATGAGAATGAACTTTACAGAAACAAATCGATTTATTTAAGTAGGAAGCGTAATATCGAAGCGGAGGCGCGAAAATATTTAAAAAAGAATCCTATATTGAATGAAAATATTTATTAGAGTAGAATTGAACGTATTAAACATACCCCGCTTTTGCAAGCATAATTAAAAAAATAAGTCGCACGCCGCATAGTTTTTCTTTACGAAAACGTCTATATTCACGTCTTGTAACTGTGTTTGTTTACAATATTCAACTCCTTCCACCCCCACTCATTACAACCTGCTCGCATTGTCTACATACCAACGTTACTTATTAACTTTCTGAACTTAAATTTCAACTGAATAGGTTATTGTTCCGTTAGTTACATAAGAGTAATGCACTTTTGCAATTTACCTTGAACTTCAGCCGTATCTCAAATAGGGTCATTTCCTTAACGGTTTCTACATTTCTCACTTATTAAGTTATTTCATCAATGTATACTCTGTGGTTTCGTTTATTTCATGACGTTCTGCTTTCTATTCTAATAATAATTTTCAGCCTCATATATTAAACATTCTCATATTACATCTTTGTTACATTGTACGTTTTTTGGAATCTGTTATTTCAGCAGTTTTATTGCCACCCTGTTTTTCCTATTTAATGACTAATGCGTTATCTTAGTACTGCATTAAATGGAACCAATTTATTTTAAGAAAATTTATTTTCTGTTGTATTAATTATACTAGGGGTTTTAATTGAAATTTTATTTTCCAAATACAAAAGAATTAAAATATCATGCACAATAATATTTATTATTTGTAAAACCTACTATACAGGTTGCGTCCATATTTAGTTTGTCCATTTAAATTTAATTTTTATTTACAGCTTCTTATTTGAATCATAGTTAACAAACGCAAACGCCCAACAGATATGAAGAACTTTTAATCAGTTAGTTTTCTAACTCTATAGTTTTACATTAATAACTGTTCAACCCGTTCTTAATTTAAATATTGAATATTAAGTAAAAATTTCTAAAATTCAGCATAAATTTTACTAGTATTCTGAAAGTTTATTTATAACAAAGAAAAGTAATACATGGATGAGTGAACTTAAAACAAGTGATATCAATTGTACGTTCATTGAATAAATCTCTTGTAGAATACAATTTCAAGAGCCCATAATCTGCCTAGTGTCCAAGAATCAAACGTTTTTAATAATCTGGTGATTAAACAAAAGCAAAATGTTCATCAAATTAAATCTTTGCACTTCAGCACACCTGTATATTTGAAAAAATTAATTGTCTAAAAACACCTAGTTGTTTTAAAAATGGAAACGAAGAAATAAAGTAGTTGTTAACCCTAAACCAGCATTTAATATTTAAATAAGCATTAAGATTTTGAGGTAAAATATAGAACCTTTTAAGGCATTATCTAATAATGGCTTGTTTGTTGTAAAGCAGTGGGATTTAATTAAAAGCAAATTTTTGAGCCGTAATATTACAATGGGCAGGAACCTCTCTGGAAGAAAATTGTATAACACATTTCCGTAATCCTGCCTGCATTGCGCTTTTAGAGAAATTTATGTAGAAATGAATAACTGGATGAGCTATGCGAAGTTTTCAAATTCAAATTCGTTATGTAAGTACTACAAAAGCTACGAGTACTCAAGCAATACGAATGGAACGTACATTTACATAATATTCCAAGCACAAGTCTGTAGAAACTTAACGTTGATACTTGCATTTGATTAAACGTTGTTTAGTCGTGTTATCTGTATTATATTTAGGGTCGGCACGATTCACCCTGCAACCAGTCCAGCTAAGCGCACCTACTAAGGGTGCCTAATAAAGGTTTTTACTTTCCAACTTTAATATAAATGATTTTTATATTAACAGAATATTTTTGTAAATTTAATGATTTTCGAAATGTTGAATTTGTATAGAAATATTTGCCATAAGATACTCAACAAATCCTAGTAGACGTGCAATTGTTCAACCGACAGAAATGGACCACACCGTCTGCGGCAGTGGTAAACTACAACTGGAACGCCCTGTTCCTTTTGAACTGTACAGTTGTATCTTTCCTCTGAAATGTTTATAATCATATTTTGCTTTAATAGTTTCTGTAATGGTAAATTTCATCAATAGGGTTAGAATTATTATCTTTAAGCAATACAATTTTCAGGTTACATAGATTCTCGATCTAAGAAAGGATTATTTTTGTATCTTACATTGTTCATACTCAAGGGTTGTCACATTCATTATGGCGGTTGTAAGTATAGAAATGATATTGTTATTTTGTATTCTAAATTATTGTAGTTTTAGGATTAATTTGTTTTGATTAGTAATGTATAACGTTGGCGTATATGATATCATTGTCTGGAAGCAACGGAATTTCAGCCGCAAAAGTATGCCGATTCAAAAAAAAATCTCTTTCTCTGGTTCAAGTTGAGTGTCAGTAAAATAATATCACAAATGTTAGATAAAGAAAAAAGACAAACATAATTTTGATTTAAAGTCATAATTTGTTTATCTCAATTCTGTGGAAGATAAACTCGCAGCGTGTGGTGAGAAAATACGTTTTTTGTAAAGCATTTCGTTATTACCATTGGAACAGACAACATGCAACTTGAGTAAATACAGTTAATGGGTAATAATAAAGTATCGAGCTGATTAATGTGATTAGTCACTGACGTTCAAAATAATACTTCACCAGGTTGGTTACTTTTAATTTTAGGACAATTGTTTCTTCAGTAAACAACCTCATGTTGGAAAAAGTAATGTTAAGGAAGTACATCAAACTGTTTAACGAAGTCAGAGAAGTCCCGTAAGATTTGGTTAAAATGAACTGACTCCAGGAGATAATGGCTTTTAGTTATTTCTAGAGTCAAAAATCACTTATTGGTTATTTATAATAAGTCTTCTGAAAGTACAACCTACAGTAACCGTAAATAAATCAACCTTTTTAATTAATTGCTTAAATTTATAGACGTACTCACAGTACGTTCTTGATATTACTTTAAGAACTTCGAAACTAACTTTATTCTCCGAAAACGATTTTCATTAAGTTAAGTAAGTAATTTGTGATATATTCAGTTTTTTTTTGTTTAAGAATGTTTATATGTACACTTGTAATGAAGTAGTTATTTACGTGCCAAGCCCGGAAAATGGTGCTTTACAGAGCGAGCGTGCGATTTTCATGGTCACGCCGTAGACGGAACCCTAAAAGCATGCGAACCCTGTAAGGTTCTGAGCATGGCGCGTACTACACTTTTTATGCCTACTTAGTTTTTAATGTAGCTGTTTACATAGAGCCCGGCAATCGTTTTCCGAGCTCTAGTGCCACTTTCCCGATCTAGTTCGACAATAACGTACTTTTCGAACTGAAAAATGATCGAAAATACGCGTTTTCTGTATCGACACACAAAAGCATAATTTTGCAATAGTCCTACATTGGCGTTTTTACAACTATTGTAAAGGTAATGGTTCCAACTTTAATGTAATAAAATATATTATAATTACTTAGAGCCGTGATCTATGTACAGGTAATTTAGCACATGATTTCGGAAACCTTTTTTTCAGTTAGTAGTTTGTAAATAGGTATATGTGTCCTTATTGTTAACATTTATTTTAGATTGATTTTAGTATTAGTGTACTTGATTATTCTTCGTGTGAATTTAGACTCGAATCACTTTCCTGATCTCAGGATTTGGCATGCTCTTGTTATTTCTTTTGGGGTTTTTTCGTATTTCCAAATTAGGTGGCGTCCAAAAAAGAGTTCAGATTACGACTGGTATGTCCCATGCGATAGCATTCCGGGGCCCTATTCAAATACTTAGATCACCCACCCTACTGAGTTAGTTGGTAACCGGTCTTTGGTGCTTTATCGAAACACAGTATTTTTAGCGAGATACTTGTAATAAAATATACTGCAGTTACCTAGAGACATGATTAACATTCAGCTAATTCAACATTTGATTATAGAGACCTTCTTTGCAGCTCGCAGTTATTAGATAAGTATAATAGTACCCTTATCGCAAACGTTTATTTTATTTTTGTTTTAGCATTAAGATACTCGACTATTCCTCGTATGAAATGTGGACAAAAGTCACTTTCCTGACCTCAGGTTTTGGCACCCACTTGTTACTTTTTCTGAGGTTTTTTCTAGAAATCCTTGTAGTTTGAGACTAGGTTGCGTCCAAGATAGTTTCCGATAAAGATTGGTATTCCATACACGAGAGCATTTCGAAACCATATTCAAACATTTTAACCACCCTTCCCACTGAGTTAGTTGGCAACCATTTTTGTTAATACAGTTGAGGTTTTTAGTGCATTATCGAAACACATAATTTTTAGCCAGATACATCACCGAGTTTTTATGTGAATAACCGGCTAGGTTTACTTTGGGGCAAAACTGTAGGTACGACAGTAAGCATGTAAGAATTTGATCCAGGGAGGGGTATGAAGTGCAACGAAAGCATTAAGCATACAGTATCTGCACTCAATAAATATTAAATACCTAATTTCAGTAAAGTTGGATTTTGTATGGATGAGCCGCGGATTCGTGGGTGGCAAGGTAAAAGTTAGGTTAACTCCAAAATCAGTCGGCTATTAAATGTGTATTATTTCATCCGTTGGTGCAAATCCGCAAAGACGCTAGCGGATTAGTTAATTTAATGGCATGCTTTTAGTAAGTATTGAGATTGATTGTATATAAAATAAAAAAATTTAAAACATGACCTAGCCAACTTCAGTAAGAAATGGTCTAGAAGATTTTACAGAAAAATATAGGTATCGGCCAAGATAAAGGCCTTAGTCTGTTTCAAACCAAAAAGCAATCAGTACTAAAATAATTGTTTTTGAATCATATTTATGATTTCAAGACTTTTGTTGCCTTTTTATGTAGAGCAAATAAACCAATATGTGGAACTGCAATTATAGTAAAACCGAGAATGGCTTTTTTTGTAAACCACCAACAAACACATCTAATTTACGAATCAGAAATTGCATTTAAAGCAGCACCTTCCATTGGATATAGATAACGCTTTCGTTGGCCGAATAAGATCACAAATAACAATCTTTCTTTGAATACACCCTGGTAATAATATTATCTTGGCTACTTCAAATAATAATACTTCTTTGGGCATCGCCAACGAATTAATAGTATTTGTACTATATAACAAATATAAAATAGTCTGCTTATGCGAAGTAGTTGCATGTGGAGATAGTATTTACATTGTGTCAAGAGCTAGTTAAATGCGTTGTCCAGAAGATGTCTGTTGAAAATTAGTTTACCTTTATGACAAAATATTTAATTTCGTACACACAGTATCAAATTTTTAGACAAAAATAATTTCAAAAATATTAATACTGGAATTCACAGTACCTGGGTTTCTTTTTTAAAAATGCTTTTGATATATATCGTCAAATCTAGCACAATTCAAAGATTGAGAGTGGCAATAGGTATATATAGATACCTCATATTTATTTACTAAAGCTGTGAATATTTATTGTAAATCAATCAAGGTGAAATTATGAACGATTTCGGTTGTAAAATCAGTTTTGAAATAAATAATGTCTTGCTTGTATTGTACTTAAAAATGAGAATTAGTTAAAGCAGGGAGATACATCACTATCATAGAGAGATTTTAAATACAAATTTGAATCTAAAATACTTATTATAGTTAATAGCAATTACTAAGCATTTCGTAATGTAATTAATTGGATTAATTCGTGTAAATATTAGTACATGAAGCTTTTTCGACTAGTAAGTTGACTTAAAAATTTTCAGTTAAAATTGTTTTGTCAAACATCTAGAGCATATGACTTAACGCACTTGCTACAATTTACTTCTAATAACTATTTTTCCCATTCTGAACGGATCTGCACCTTGAAGAAGTTCTAAAATACTAGAACGGGTAGAATGACTTGCATGTTACAGTGAACTGAAGAGCAAAACTACAGGTTTAACCAAATTAGCGGAGATTTTAGTGAGAAACCAGACTAAGCCAGACCCCGAAAGAGGACAGCAGCTCTTTCGGTACTTAGAGTGGCAGAGACTATGGGGGTCGGTATGGCATTCTAAGACACACTACTGCGATGTGGAAGGCAACGGGAAATCACCACATTACTTCCCTGGTACACGCGTACTGTTAATGCTTTAAAGTGATGGCATCTTATGGGGTAAAAGATTTCGGATTTAAAATAGTTTCCCATTCGAATCTCCGAGAGGGGACTACTTTGGAGGAAGTGATTGACAAGTTTAAAAGAAGAGCAGGTAACATTTTGCGAGTCGGAGTGTAGAATGTCAGAACCATAAAGTAAGTAGTAAAGCTAGAGAATCTAAAAATAGAAATGGATAAGTAACCATTAGGAATTTTGGTGGGTAAAAGCGTGGGATTTTGGAGCAGAGACTTTAGGGCAGTTCATACAGGATCAGAGGAAGAAAATTCAGGTGTGGTGATAGTCATGCGGAATAAGATGGGACACTGTGTAGAAAACAACTTACAAAAGAACGAAAGAGTACTCATGGTTAGATTAAAATCTAAACCTATAAATACAGTAATAATTCAAGTGTACATGCCCACCTCTTGCTACAGTTAGGAGAAGGTGAAAGCCATCTACAAGGACATCGAAGACATTCGTAAAAGGACAAAAAATTAATAATTACGGGAGATTTTAATGCAGTTTTAGGCGAGGGCAGGAAAGGAGCGGTAGTAGGTGTATTTGGTTTAGGCACGACAAATGACAAGGCAAATAGGCGGGTAGAATTTTACGACAAAAACAACTTAACCATCAGAAACACATTATTTCAACATCATGCCAGAAGACGATACACGTGGAAGATGCCAGGAGGCATTGAGAAATATCAAATAGATTACATTCTTGTTAGACAACGGGTTAGGAATTAAGTTAAAGGTTGTAAAAGCTACCCAGAAACCGATATGGACACTGACGACAAGATAGTAATTATGAAAACCCCGCTTAAATTAAAAAATTCGAAAGGGAACGGAAAAAGGCACTTTGACTTAGAGAAACTAAAACATAAATATATCCACAAAGGATTTGAGAAAAATTCAAGCAAAGTTCTGAAAGAAGTCGAGAAAATCTCTGATACTAAGAAAGTATAAACAGAATGGAATAACATTAAATCCAGCTTAGATATTCTGGAGTTTAAAGAAAAGGGAAACAAGAAGCCATGTATAACAAAGGATAGTCTGAATTTAATAGAAGAAAGGCAAAATACAAAAACAGACCAGACAAAGCAGGAATACAGAAATACAAAGCCATAAAATGGGAAATTATTTGCAAATGCAGATAAGTGTAAAAGGTAGAAACTAAGATGAAAATGGGAAAAACAAACGCGGCATACAAGCTAATTGGAATGGATTTTAGGTATATTTAACCGTATAGTAAAAATATATAGGGCGTGGAAAGAAACATCGTCATAGAAAATGCAGAGAAAGTGAATAAATGGCAAAAGGAAATTTATATGCAGGACAGGAACTAGAAGCACTAGAACAGAAATCAGACATTGAAAAGGGCAACTTAGTGTATCCAATACGTACGGATGTGTTTGAGTTAGCGTTAAATTGTCTTAAAAATAATAAGGCGCCAGGTATAAATATACTGCACGCAGGAATTTTCAAAGCCGCTGGACAAGCAGTTACAGAAGACCTGGTCCAACTTGTAAGTTATATGTATGGGACAGGCGAGATACCCATTCAAACGTAACACCATAGTCACTACACCAAAATAGAAAGGTGCGCATTGATGCGAAAACTTTCTAACAATAAGCACACGTATAAAAATTATTAACTAGAATTATACAAAGACGCATGGAAAGACGAACTAAAGAAATACTAACAGAAAATCAATTTGAGTTTAGGCGAAACAGAGGAACACGGGAAGCCATTTTAGCAAGGGTGTTAATGGAAAGAACAATAGAAAAGGAGAAAGCGTGTATGTAGGGTTCGTAGATCTAGAAAAAGCATTCGATAATGTAAAATGGGAGAAAATGTCCAAAATACTCAAAAAGATTGGAATGTGATATAGGTATGGGCAAATAGTACGTTGCTTATGCAAAGAGCAAACAGCGGTATTAGAATTAGAGCAGTAACTTAAAGAAGTAAATATTAAGAAAAGGGTAAGACAGGGATGTGTCCTATCCCAGTTAATTTTTAACTTTTACATCGAAGAAACAATGAAGACTGTTATATGCAGGAAGATATTTGGAATTATTATGCAAGGACAAACGATTGGTATGCTTAGATTTGCAGATGATATATCGGTATTAGCATCTAACAAGGAAGAGTTAGAAGTAGCTCGTAATGAAATAGAAACAGTACTAACAGAAGGATACAATACGAAAATTAACAAAAATAAAACTAAAGTGTTAGTATTTAAGGAGGGGCAAATATGTCACAAACCAGAATACAAATAGCTAACGAGAACGTACAAGAGGTTAAAAATTTCTGCCTCTTAGGAAGTCAAATAACACAAGATGGGAATAGTACAAAAGATATATAACAACGGTTGCATTTAACAAGAAAAAAACAGTACAATGTTCAAAGAAAACAAACCTAGAAGCAAGGAGAAGATTGGTGAAAGCACGTGTGGAGCACAGCACTTGTACGGCTGTGAAACGTGTACAGTAAAAGTAGTGGACAGGAAAAAAGTAGAAGACTTTGAAATGTGGTGTTACATGCGTATGATGAAGATATCATGGATAGACAAAGTTAAGAACAAAGAGGTTATCGAAATGGTAGGGGAAGAAAAAGTATGTGGAAAACAGTAAAAAATAGGAGGGATCATACGATACCTACTAAGGCATGAGGGAATAGTGCGTAATATATTAGAAGCAGAGAAAAGAAAAAGAGAGGTAGAGGTAGACCTAGAATAGACTATTGCACACAGACATTAAAAGATGTAGACTGTGAGAATTTGAGGGAAATGTGTAGGTTAGTGAATAGAATAGAAAATTGTAAATAACGGAGGTACGCGTCCAATCAGTTTTAGGACTAAAGACCTAATGATGATGAACTATTTACTGTGTTGTTTTGAAACTTGCAAGTAAAGGACCAAACATTATTGCTGGACTTGTATGTATAGAATTATGAATTTGTTACAATTATAGTCTTGATTAGGGTTTAATATATCATGCTAGTCAAAAGTCCCCTCCTCCCTCGTATTCTTTGAACCCATCTACTTATACTAATGAAATTTGGAGAGTAAAAATTCACGGACGTGGGCTTTGTAACCAGTCATAACAGGTGACGTAATAGTCATAGATGACGTTACGGGTCCACTGTGATCAATAATTTAAATAGGGCTTTATGGTAAGCGTCATCTCGTTCAAAAGGATTAAAAATACCTATTCAGTCATACTAATTGTGTTCGAATTTAGACTGATTTTAACGGATAAATTAAATAAACACTAAAATTATCGTTTTCCATTTAATTAATAAAAATTCTAAAGTGCGTCTTTGGTTACTTGTCAAAAAGTTGAAAAATTTTTAATTATCTTGTTTACTTTTCTGAGTTACTTTGAATATTTAGTTTAATTGTTGTTTAACGAGACGTTAAGTGTCTACAGGGGTAAAATGGTATGTAGTGTAGCTGACAAAGTACCAGCTGTCTTATTAATTGGTGAATGTGGAAACAATTTTCACGCTGCGGAATGTTGTATAAAGCTATTTAGGAATGTAGTAGAATGGAGTGGTGGTATTACTTACAGTTTAGTGTTTTTTAGGAGTTCTGTTAATAATACCTGGCCAGTGGAGGTTAGATTAGGTATGTTTTCTTTCAGGTTAATGTACGTGCAATTACATTATCGAAAATTATTGGTATTACAGTTTATACTTAATCTTATATTGGGTATTACTCGTAATATTTTTTGTTGTCTTACACAATATATTAAAATTCAGTAAGTTCTAATTTTTCTAATATTATTATTGTTTATATTGGATCACTAATAATGATTCCATTGTAACAACTAACTATAACTTTCTTTCACAGGTGCAATCTCTTCTAGTGAGAACTGCTATCGAGTGCCCTCAGGATGTTTGTTGTAATATTCTGAACATAAGGGTTCTGCCTCGTACACTTTCATTTTTTTGTAGGAGTATTAGAGGTAGTGACGCCCTTCCTTCCCCGTTTCTACTTGTTATTTCACCAAGTAAACAACAAACCTACAATCATCTTCGTGTCTACTGCAGGTATTATGCTCGAGCGATGACGTAATAACACTTTTCTTCTAAAGCCGTTCACCATCTGTCAGGTAGGCTCTCTTTTGTTGTAGGAAACATGCCTTTGATTTACCAGTGCAAAAGATAGATAAAGAGGTTTCGGTTCAATTATTAAAACTCCAACTACAATCAAATTTTTACAAAGTGAGTTAGCAGTCTCGCTAGTTGAGTTGGTAGAGCTTATGAATATTATTCAAATGTTAAAATATTTTAGGTTAATGTATAGCTTTCTTGTTTCACTTTAAACCTGCATTTGAAGGGACCATTTGAGTTTTGTATTAGTTGAAATTATAAGTTCATCTTATTATTGTTTAGAAAAATGGAATTTTCATTGTTGATAGAATTCAATAATCTTCTATATATATTTGTACAAACTGATTGCGGTTACTGAGGACTGAAGTATAAAAATTAAAAATTAAAAACTTGGATATGCTACGTTTCGTGAAATTTATTCACATTATCACAGCCATAAAAAGAACAACTAAATATAATTTACAATTAGTTAAAAATACGTACCTAAACACTTAAATAATTAAAAACAAATGACTAGACCTAAACGTTACAATCTAATTAAAAGGTGTGTTCTAGATATCAACATAAAGATATGAGTGACCGGTTGAGTGAGTATAAATTGTTGTTATTGTAGAAAGGATACTTAATATAAAATTTTCTAAATGTTGGTTGACGGAGAATACACTTATGGGTATAGTTAATATTATAAAGTTAACGGTAGGAAGGTTATGCTAAGTTAAAAATATTTATGTATATTGCAGACAAATTTTGGGTATCCGTTTTTTGGTTAATTGAATTTTTTGTTTATATATAAAAAAACATTTCCTTAAACAAACGACGTGTAAGATCTTCTTCTACGGCTAAAACAGAGGTATTTTCGTAGTTAAATTTATTTTTCTTTCATTTAACATGAGCGAATAAAGCTATGGTGTCTTTATTATTACGCGATGATTTTTTGCAATCGGATTTGTGGCCCCTGATTCTATTAATAGGTAACTGCTTGGTCTGGCCTATGTACTGACCATCGCAGCCTGTACAAGGTATGCTATAAATGACGATGGGTATTTCAAACTTTTGGCTTTTGTCTTTTTTTTTGGATAATAGAGTGCGGCCGGTTTTTTTTATATAATAAGTGCTAGTTTTAATATTGTCAGTGTTCAAAATGTTGGATAATTTTTGAAACAGTTTTGGTACAAAGGTTAGCTTGTGATATTGAAGTGTATTATTTTTGTTAAGGGAAACAGGGGGATTAGATTTCCAACATCGATTTAATAGATCGGTGGGGTATCCGTTGTTTCTGAAAAAAGTCATGTAAAAAGAATAGTTCTTTTTGAGGAACTCTGCGAGTTAAAGTTCGGGCCTTTGGAGCTGGTTTTTTAAAAAACGTTGAAACTTTAACACATTTTTTATTTAATAAAATTTAGATTAACTTGTACATAATACTAAAATTAATTATTGTACTAGTGAGTAGCTCAAACAACGAAGTATGGAGTTTGAAGACTGACTGCTGGGCATTGAGCTCCCGGGCCTTTTATAATAACCTGCCCCTCACACGGCTGTGAGAACTTGCAGATCTCATGTCTGCGTTTCTCTTTATTGTACACTTTATTACAATGTAACAACTTAATTCTAAGTAACTGCGGTATGTTGACCGCCTGTGACCTGCCACCTGCAGTATCACTGCCCTCACGGATGCAAAGCTGCATTCCGTTCTCATGAACTGTCGATAACCTCTCTGGGTTATCCTTGTGTTACAATGTTGCATTGAACTTATACTTTTACTTAATAATTTCTAATAATTCATATTAGATTCAATACATCAATATATATATGTAATTGGGGGATACATAACTCCTCCCACCGTAAATGAAAAATTAAGGTTTTCTTAATTTTAAATACATAAAATACATTATTTAAAATTCATTGTTTCTAAGGGTATACTTATTGTTTCCTTTTTTCTCTTTGTTTCCTTAAATCTAGAACTGTTTCCTTCATTCTTATATCTAAGGTACATTTTGTATAATACATACATGATTACAAAAATTATTAAAATGATTAATACAATTGTCCAAACACTTATATTATTATAATGTAACTTTGGCGTTTTGAGTTCACTTAATTGTTCTTTATAACTTTCCACTAATTTCACGGCGTGGTTGAAATCGTCTAAGTCTAGATGCTCTAGCTTCATGGGTTTCTTAATTATTTTTTCGTCTTCTTGTTGTATCTTGAATTGTAGTTCCGGTAGGTTTGCGAGTTTCTTTGTTGCTATGGGATCTTGATAAACTCTGATAACTTCATCTTTCAATTTCACATAACAATCTTCTTTGAGGGTAATTAGTTTGCTTCCGATTAATGCTTGGTTATTTTCATCTTGGTTGCAGTGGATGGTTGCTACTACTTCTGTCTGGAAAATTGCTATCCATTTGTTATCTGTAACTTTTTGAATTTTCATATTAGTTATTTGCACTTTTTTGGTTTCACAGTTTTCGTAATGATTTGAGAATTTTAATAGTTGTACTTCACAAGGGCTGTCTTCTTGAATGGTTGTTGTCGTCATCGATTGACATAAATATTGGTTTGGTGTTACTTCAGTACATTTTTTGTTTGTATAACCATATCTCAGTTCATTTAGGGATAGGAATTTGGTTTTGGGTATGATTACTTGGTATGTGCTAGTAACCTTTGTCGGAAAAGCAAATAAATGATAATATTGATAATTGTTACTTTCTACTATCTAGATTTCTATTAAAAATATTATTTCGTTATCCTTAATGTTGCTAAAAGTTGTTGCGTTAAAGTAAGGTTGGATATTATTTGAGTAAATATTGTATTTTGTATACTGCCTAGTTTATTGGTAGTATACCGGGGTTGCTTTTTATTTATTGTTACTATTTGGTTGTCCGTTCTGCCTGGGTGGAGGTTGACGGTAAGGGTGATAACTGTCCATCTGAAATTACAGGGTGTCTTAGGTTTTTTAAATGAATGTATTTCGTTATTTTACCGTTGTCTACTACTGCTATGTTTTTATCTGATATTTTCTTAATTTTAAATGGTCCTAAATTTCTGGGTGCTGTTTTATGTCGCTTGCTTTGAAAGTTTTTCTCATACACGGTTTGTCCTATTGAAAATTTATTTGAGTCGGTATTTTTGTTTCGGGTTGTGATGATACGTTCTTTATCGTTTTCTAATTTATCTTTTACTTTGTCATAAGTTATTTTTAGTTTTTGTTTGTGGTCTTTCGCATATTGTTGATATACTTCTTTATTGTAGTGTATGTCATAGGGATTTCGTGAATCTGAATGTCCTAAGGTTAATTCTAAGGGTGTAAAGTTTGTTGATGAGTGAATTGTGTTATTATAGGCGATTAGTGCGTATGACATTAAATTGGTTATACGTTCCTTTTTATAATTTATTCTTAATAATCGAATTTGTTCTAACAGGGTTAAATGTAATCGTTCAATTAGTCCGTTTGATTCAGGGTGGTTTTCCGTTATGAAATGAATTTTTATTTTGTGAAGTTCTAAAGTGTTTTGTATTGTATCATTTTTAAATTCGCTACCATTGTCTAAAGTGATTGATTCGGGTGTTCCGTAAAATGTGAAATATTGTAAAAATCCTTGGGTCACGTCGATGCTATTTTTGGATGTGATTGGTATTGCTTGGCCTATTTTTGTAAATGCGTCTACAATTGTTAGATAGTTTTGAGCTTCTACTACTAGAGTATCGGCATGTAGTTTTTGAAATGGTTTGTCGGGTGTTTTGGTTAACATTAAGGGTATCTTTGGGGGTTTCCTATCGTATTTCGCTTTGTCACATAATTCGCATTGGTTAATAAAATCTGTGGTCAAGTCCTTCATGTCTTTAAAATAATAACGTCTTATGAGTTGTTTTATTGTTTCGTTAATTCCACGATGGTTGGTTTTTCCTTCGTGTTGATTTCTAATTACATCGTTTATTTCGTCAGGGTCGTCTAGTGTTATTAGTTTTCTAGTACATCTGATGAGTTCAGGTCCAGAGTTGTTGAATAGTTTAATGTATAATTCTGAAAATCTTTGGTATAAATGTTCGGTGTTGAAATAAAAATAAAATCGTTTTTTCTCAAGGGTGTATTCTTTTAAAATTTTAATTATTTGTTCCTCGTTGTCATCTTTAGTTATTTGAATGTGGTATATTTTTTTATTGTCTACTTTTGTATATTTTACTGGGTTGGGGTTATTTAAAACTTCTGTTATTATAAATTGGTTAGGTTTCATATCGATTGCCTAGTTTAAGATTTTAATCGCGTTTTTTGGTTCTTCGTTTTGTGTCGAATGTATTGTGTCGATCTCGTCTGGATCTTCCCTTATTTCTGTTTCGTCTACGTTTCCTATAATGGATTCCGTTTCTAATGCATTGAGTTGGATTCGGCTTAAAGCGTCTGCGTTGTTATAAATTCCCTTTTTATATATAATTTCGTAATCATACTCTTCGAGTCTGATTCTCCATCTTTGTAATTTTGAATTTGGTTCTTTCAGTTTGCATAACCATACTAGTGGTCTATGGTCGGTGTATATGTAAAATTTTCTTCCGTATAAATAAGGTCTAAAATATTTTGTTGCCCAAATTATGGCTAATAACTCTTTTCTATAGTGCTATATTTTGTTCGGTTTCATTTAGGGTTCTGGATGCGTAGCTGATAGGTTTATCGCTACCTACTTTTCCTTGGCTCAATACTGCGCCTAATGCTACATTCCGATGCGTCTGTCGTCAGTATAAATGGTTTTGTAAAGTCTGGGTATTCTAATACAGGGTGATTTGTTAATATGTTTTTAATTTTGTCTACGGCTTTAATAAATTCCGGGTGTGTTCAATTTTGTTTCCCTTTTTTAAACAATTTGTCAGGGGTTTGGTTATCTGAGCGTAACCTTTAATGAATTTGCGGTAGTAACCACTAAGTCCTAGAAATCCTTTAATTTCTTTGGTTGTTTTTGGTAATGGGTAATTTAGAACTGCATTTGTTTTGTCTGGATTTGGCATTACTCCTTGGGGTGTTATTACATGTCCTAAAATGATACTTCTTTTGTAAGAATTCACTTTTGTCTAATTGTACTTTAAAATGTGCTTGTCTAAGTCTTTCGAATACTTCTTTCAATCTTTCTATGTGTTCTACCAGTGATGTGGAATAAACTATGATGTCGTCAAGGTATACAAGGCATTTTTCATTGTGTATTCCTCGTAGTATATTGTCCATGACTCTCTGGAAAGTAGCGGGTGCGTTCTTTAGTCCAAATGGCATTCGTTTGTATTCGTAATGTCCTCTAGGTGTGCTGAAGGCTGTTTTTGATATGTCTTTTTCTTCCATCTCTACCTGATGGTATCCTGATGCTAGGTCTAATGTTGTAAAATATTGGCATTTGCCTAATTTGTCTAAAATTTCGGTAATATTTGGTAGTGGATATTTGTCATCTACCGTTTTTTCATTTAACTTTCTATAATCTATTACCATTCTGTACTTTCTCTTTCCGGTTGCGTCTAATTTCTTAGGTACTATTAACACGAGGCTGCTCCATGGTAAATTGGAGTGCTGGATTATGTCTTGGTCTAATAAGTCTGCTACTTGTCTGTCAGCTTCTTCTTGGCTTGCATGAGGTAGTCTGTATGCTTTTGTAAAATTGGTTTATTGTCTGTTAACTCGATATTATGTTTTACTGTGTTGGTGAATGTTAATGGTATTCCTTCACAATGGAATATGTCTCGGTATTCAAAACATAAGTTTTTAATTGCTCTTTCTTCTTCTTGATTGATGTCGGTATTAAAGCGGATGTTAGTTAAATTTTCTCTTAACATTTCGTCATGTTCTATTGGGTTGTAGTTATTTTCTAAATTCTCGTCTATTTCCATTTCGTTAAAATTTAGTTCTTCTATGTTAATTGGGTCTGTCAATGATAATTCTACGGGATAGTCGTTTGAATTTAATATTGTTGTGGTTGCAAAGTTATCTTTTATTTGTACTAAGGCAGTTGGGGTTTCTACTCCTTGTTGAAATGTCATATGATTTATTATTCCTAAATTTTTGTTAGATTTTACTGGGATTTTATTTTCTTTCCGTTCGGGGTTCTATAGTGTATTTTTGTTCAACTTGTGTGTTTTGAAATTTAATTGGGATTTTTCCGTATTTTGTCCTTAATAAGCGATTTTTAATGTCAATGTTGGCTCCTAATTTTCTTAGAAGGTCCATTCCGATTAATCCGTCATATTTGTCGTTAAATTCGAATACACAAAATTTATGTTTCATTTTAACATTAAATGTTCTCGGTAAGGGTATATTGGCTACGAATTGGTGTAGTGTTGTTTGATGAGCTGTTTTAATTTTAAATGGTTCTCTTTCTACATAATCTAAATAATGTTTTTGTACGGTTCTGGGGCTAATTAATGTTTTAGAGGATCCGGTGTCGATTAATAGTTTGAATTCGGCGTGGGGTATTTCTATGTATGGTAATACTAAGTGATTTATATTATTTAAGTTTATTAAGTTTGGTCGGTTATGAATTGGTCCATTTGAAAATTTGAGTTTGAGTTTTCTTCGTCGTACTCCTCGTAAGTTTCGTATTGTTCGTCACGTTGATAAGTTTCTGTATGATTTGATTCATTGTTCGTAGGTGTCTCAATGTAATTATTCTGGTCAGTGTCAAATTTTTGTATTTCTTGATGAAATAATTCTTCTGATGTAAAATTACGTTTCTGATGAGGGTTTGGTCGGATATGTGTTATTTTTGTGTTTTGTCTGGTGTTACCAGATGAGGTGTCCATTGGTGTTGGTTTGTAATAATTGTTAGGGTTGTTATGAGTATTAGTCATTGGTGTATTTCTATTAGGGTTTGCATTGAATGCTGGTCTTTGTTGGTTTAGGTTTTGATTGAATCTTGGTTGGAATGCGGGTTTCGTAAAAGTTGGGTTGAATGTTGGTCTTGAAAAATGTTTATATTGATTATTAAAATTGGTATTGTTAAAACTTGGGTTGTTACTTCGTGGTTGATTTGTTTGTGGGTTAAAGGGTGTGAATTTTGTTGAGGGATTGTTTGTCTTGTAGCTTGTATAGTTTTTGTTGGTGAATAACTTTTATTTGCGTTGGGATTGTATAGTCTGTTGCGGTAATACATTACATTTTCTTCTTCTATTACTAGGCTCATAGCTTCTTCTAAATTTTGGGGTCGTTGGAATCTGATTTTATCCGATAGTCGTTCTGGTAAAGCGTTTATATATGTGTCTAGTGCCATTTCGTCGTACATTTTGTTTTAAATGTCTAACGTTTTGATCGGGTTCTTCGATTTTTAATTTTGTTAAAATTAAACTTCTCACGTCTTGGCATTTATTCCGAATTGGTAGGGGATTGATTGTGTTCCATTCTAAGGTTTATTAGGTCTCGTACCAGGCATTTTATATTACGTTGGTCTCCAAAATATGCAATTAGTAGCTGTTTAAACTGGTCCCATTCCGATAAGTCGTCCCTACTGGCGATTAAGGTTAGTGTCCTTCCGGCTAGTTTACTTATTACTAAGCGTATAAGCAATGAATTTCTTGCGTCATCTCCGGGTTTGTAAAGGTTTTAGGAACATTTCACATGCTCCAATGAAATTCGAGAGATGGGCCTGCGTGCCATCAAACGTCTGTATTGTCTCTAAATAGAGACGTAAGTCTGTGTTACTCATGTTGGTTAAGGGTTGTTTTCGATTTTTGGAAAATTTAAAATTTTTTTTTTTTTTTTGAATTAAGCTTTATTTCGCTATTTGTATTGTTACTTTTGCTTCGGATTTATTAATTTTCCGTTTGGGTTGTGAAATTTCAAATTTTGTAAAAATTGGGATTAATTTTCTATTTGTAACGTTAATTATGCTTTGGATGTATTAGTTTTTCTTTTGGATGAAATAATTTCGAATTTTGTAAAAATTGGGGTTGGTTTTGCTTTTTTTGACGTTAACTTTGGTTTTGGTTTGTTAATTTTCAGTTTGGATTGGGTGGATAAAATTTGGTAAAGGTTGAGGTTTATTTCGTTATTTTTCGGCGTTATTTTTTAGTTAGGATTTGTTAATTTTCGGTTTTGATTTATTAATTTTAAGTTCAGACTGGTCTGGTTATTTTTTTAATCGTAGTTGCTGTTATTTATTTTTAATTACACAGTGTGGTGATGTAATTGTGAGATTTATCTTCAATAACGTTGAATTTATTACCGTAGTCTTGGATTAATTGCTTTTATGCAACTTTTAATTTATCTTGAGTTTTTGCTTCTTAAGGAATCTTAAATGGATGGATTTATTCTCGTTTAGCGTTGTTTTAGTTCAGTTCGGTTAACTCGTATTTAATACTCTTCCTTGGGTTTTACTGAGTTGCGTAGTTATGACCTGAGGTTACTTACTTTTGTACTTTACTGTTGAAATTGAATACTAAAGGATGTAATCTTTGTCACGTACGTTGAGGTAATTGCACTTACAGGTGTTAATAGAAATTATAGGAATTACTTTCCGTACTTTGTATAAAGTGTTACGTCTATTTATTTTAGATCTCTTGGTATTATAATGCTTGTTGGTAATTGAATCTCTCCGTAATGTAGGTTTTCAGCGTTTTAATTAAAGCTTCTTATGATGACCGTTTTACTGCACTTTATAATGCTGATTAATTAGTTGAAAACGTTTAGAATTTATACCGTGATTGTTGCAATTGTACAAGCTTTTATGGATTAATTACTTGTAGATATTAAATGCAAACTGCATTGCTTTATTATTCCGTGATGGATGCAAATTGAAATTATACTTTAGTACTGAAAGTTCCTGAAAGCTATTTCTTTAGGTAATAATGATATTGCGTTCGCAGACTTCGTTTATCTTATGTGAGGTTTTAGATTACAGTGGTTTTAGGTTACCGTAGTCTTTAGTTAATGCAGAGTTCTTGCTGTGATTTATTCAGTATTATTGAGGTCAATGGTTTAATAATTCCGTGATTGCTTAAAGGATTAAATTGCGTTCTGTGTTTCTTTATTTTATCGGATTGAAAACGTTTTTTGAATCGCGCTTGTTAATGTTTCTTATTTTGGTGTTAGTGAATGTGCGCCTGTTTATTTTTGGATTATTTTGAGTTTGTTTTTAATAATTGTGGTAAGAATTTCTTTTAAATTCAATTCTTATTTGTTTTAAGAAAATCTCTTTGTAAATAATCAAGTCTCTTTTTGCTTTTTTAAGAAAATCTTTTTTTTTTTAAATTCAAGTCTCATTTGCTTTTTTAAAAGAAAAAATATCTCTTTAACATTCGTCTCATAAAATGTTTTACAGTCTCGTTTTGAAAATAATTCACTTTGTAATTATTTTCAAGAAAATATTCATAAAATACAATTCATAAACAGTAAATATAAATGGTACTCAATAATTATAATACTAGCATATATCAATTATAGTTTTTGGTTAAAAAAAAAAAGGTTATGGAAATGAACTTACATTAATTTCATCTGTTTCTTTGGTGGGTTTGATCGATTCTGTATCTTGTCCACCTTGGTTTGTTTGTTGGCCTTAGACGATTTTTGTTCCTTGTCCAGCTTGGTTTGTTGCTGGATTCAGACTATGCTTGTTCTTCCTCCAACTTGGTTTGGGGTTTGCCAAAATTTCGAATAAAAATTCTTGGTCACCAATCTTCCGATTTTTGGATTTTCAGTGCCCTTTTGACATCCGTTACGACTGCGCCAGTTAAAGTTCGGGCCTTTGGAGCTGGTTTTTTAAAAAACGTTGAAACTTTAACACATTTTTTATTTAATGAAATTTAGATTAACTTGTACATAATACTAAAATTAATTATTGTACTAGTGAGTAGCTCAAACAACGAAGTATGGAGTTTGAAGACTGACTGCCGGGCATTGAGCTCCCGGGCCTTTTATAATAACCTGCCCCTCACACGGCTGTGAGAACTTGCAGATCTCATGTCTGCGTTTCTCTTTATTGTACACTTTATTACAATGTAACAACTTAATTCTAAGTAACTGCGGTATGTTGACCGCCTGTGACCTGCCACCTGCAGTATCACTGCCCTCACGGATGCAAAGCTGCATTCCGTTCTCATGAACTGTCGATAACCTCTCTGGGTTATCCTTGTGTTACAATGTTGCATTGAACTTATACTTTTACTTAATAATTTCTAATAATTCATATTAGATTCAATAAATCAATATATATATGTAATTGGGGGATACATAACTTGCGTTATAAAAAAACAGGCCGCACTCTTTTATCCAAAATAAAAGACAAAATCCAAAAGTTTGAAACGACTGACAATACCGTATACTCCACAACAGAATGGAAGCAGTGAAAGAGAAAACAGAACATTGGTCGAGGCTGCAAGAGCGATGATGTATGCAAGTCAGGGCAGACTACAATCGAAAAACTGCGCTGAATTGGTTAATACAGTTGCATATTTGCTAAATCGTACGGGTCCAACATCAATTTTGAATAAAACACCATACGAGCTCTAGTATGGAATTAAACCATGTCTAAAACATTTAAGAATTATTGGCAGTAGGTGTTTTGTGCATGTGCCCAAACAAAAGCGAAGTAAATTATTTAATTGGGCAATGGCATGCTGTTGCGGTCCCGAGACGTAATTTTCTAATAAAGTACTCAAAGGCCGGTTCAATTAGAGAAGCAATCAGAACCAGAAGTAGAGTCAATTTCAATTGTAAGGGACGTGTGACCCCTTGCTGAACAGGAATTAGTGAATAATGAAATAATTCCTGAAGCTATTGTGCACAGACATAATTTATAACAGTCAGTTACGAAAACCAGAATACTTAAAAGATTATATGTGCAGTGTCGAGAGGGCTTTCTGTATTGACGAACCAGAAAGTTATGCTAAGCAATACAAAGAATAAAGAAAAATGGCTCCAAGCTATGGAAAATGAAATGGGCTCATTAAAAGAAAATAAAACTTGGTATTTATGTGACTTACCTAAAGGAGGAATAGCAATTAACTGCAAACGGGTTTACAAAGTTAAGGGTAATCCGGACGGTTCAGTTAATCGTTTTAGAGCAAGGCTTGTTGTGAAAGGCTTTTTTCAGCGAGCTGGAATTGACTACAAGGATATATTTAGTCCAGTAGCCAAATTGCCTACAATTAGAACAGTTTTAAGCATAGCAGCAAGTGAAAGTATGGTATCAACTGCGTTTTTATACGGTGACTCGAAGAAGAATTTACATGCAACAAGTAGAAGACTACAGCGATAGTACAAATAGAGTCTGTAAACTTCAACGCAGTCTTTACGGTCTCAAACAAGCACCAAGGTGTTGGAACAAACGGTTTGGTGAATTTCTGTGTCAGAGAGGGTTTGAAGCCAGTAAAGCTGATCCTTGCTTATTCATACGTAAGAATTGAAGTGAGAAAACCTTGATGGTGCTGTATGTTGATGATCGACTAATTGCTTGTACCAATAATTTGGAAAAAGAAAAGCTCTTATCAGAATTGAAAAGTGAATTTAAAATAACTGTAACTGATGCAAATTATTTTCTTGGATTAAAGATTCAACAAAGGGACGACAAAAGGAATCAAAGTTAGTCAGAGTGCATATGTAAGAAGGATCCTTGAACGGTTTAATATGGGAGGTTGTAGAGCTGCAACTACACCAATTATAAAAGATGGCGAAACTGCAGAAACAGATAAGAGTGAGAATGGTAAGTTTCTTTACCGAGAAGCAATTGGAGCTCTTATGTATTTAGCCCAAGAAACCCGAACAGATAATTCCTATGCAGTTGGCGTTGCAGCAAGACACAATAAAAGTCGTTGTAAAAATCATATAGTCAACTTGAAGCGGATTTTCCATTATTTACAAGGAACAATAGATTTAGGCATTGTATACAAGTATAAGTGTGATATTGGAACACTAAAAACGTACAGTGATGCTGATCATGGAGGTGACAGAGAGACCGAGCGATCTACAACAGGTGTAATATGTTTATATGCTGCTGGTGCAATTTCATGACTAAGTTAAGAAAACTGTAGCAATCTCTACTACAGAAGCTTAAGTGGTAGCTGCAAGCGAGGCTGCTAGAGAGGTTGTGTGGCTAAAACGACTGCTAACGGACTTGACAGATTTTAAAAAGATATCTGATTTATATGTTGATAACGAAGCTGCTATAAAGTTAGCACACAATCCTGAGTACCATCGACGAACAAAGCATATTCGAATTCGTCATTTTTATGTTTGGGAGTGTGTTCAAAATAACGAACTATCTGTAAAGCGGGTGGCGACTGAAAGACAATTAGCAGATAAGCTGATAAGCAGATAAACCCAGATTAAGAAATTGTTTGGAGAGTGGTATAAGTATTTAATTTGGTCTGTTTACCATGAATTCGTTCTACAAGAGAGGGTGTTAAGAACAATGGAATTTTCATTGTTGATAGAATTCAATATATATATATATATATATATATATATATATATATATCCTAGTTAGTCGTCTCTGATCATACACATTGATGCTCCCGGATGCACTACTATACATCCCCCTGATGTGCTTTGGTATCACATTTCTGCGTCGGCACCTCTCTAAAAAATATATACGATTATTCAAATTAGCTAACTAGGATCAACCAGCATTTATACAGGTCAGCAAGATTTATTTTAAATATAGAAATTGAGGAAAGCCATGGCATGTTGGCTCATTATAATAGGAACTTGCAATTTGTTATTAACTCTCTTAAAGGAGTTTTGCCTCATGCATTACTTAAATCTTTTGATCTGAGACAAGCTGCTAGATATGGTTTTTTACACCATAAAATTAAATCATCCAATAGAAACAAATTTAATAGATTGTTAGATGAACAGTTATACAACCCCAAACCTTACATTGACAATTCAAAATGGGTTTCTAACATTAGTGGTGCGGTAGTGCCTGACTTTGTGTTGAACTTTCTTTCGTTGGGACCTAAGTTTAGTTTACAACCACAAACAAGAGACATTCGTTTGGGTAAATTAATCGGTCGGTCGGTCTATTATCGATAACGATACGCTGTCGCAAAGAAAAAAATATGTGATTAGGGGTAAGATCTCTAATGTAATTCTGAACTAATCTAACAACCCCCGAAATAACCAACATTTTAATATTTTTAATGAACAGTTCTACAAAGTCAAAAAATACTTAGCTGACTATCCTGAAATTGTTGTCACTAAGGCTGACAAAGGTGCAGTTACTGTGATCATGGATAAGCACCAGTATATAGATAAGTCTCTTGATCTTTTATCAGATACTACTACTTATAAAATGTTACGTAGAGATCCTACATTCACTATGCAAAAAAAGGTGAACGCACACATAAAGTTATTACATAAAAAGGGGATGTTGGACGAGTCTGAGAAGAATCGATTATGCATTAACAACTCGACTCCGGGTAAATACTATGGTTTACCAAAAATACATAAACCAGTACTCTCGTTACGACCTATCATATCTACGGTCAATACACCTACTTATGGTATTGCTTCTTTTTTGTCGAATATTCTCCAACAGGCTTTCCCACTTGGTGGACACAATGTGAAAGATAGTTTTACATTTGTGCAACAATTCAAGAATTTTTACCTACCTGAAGATCATATACTCATTTCACTGGATGTAGCTTCTCTCCTTATTGTAATATGTCTGAAGATATGTTCTTGACAACTGTCAATTTGGTTTTCAACAACACGTATTTTGTTTTCCAAGAAAAGTACTACTTACAGTTATTTGGAACTCCAATGGGGTCACCTCTATCACCCATAATCGCTCAAATGATTATGGATAATTTACTGTCTAGTGTTCTACCTAGATTACCATATGAGATGTTTTTCTTGGTAAAGTATGTGGATGATATCATTTGTTCGTTGCCAGCCCAATTTGTTGACCAGACGTTAACAGTATTTAATGATTTTAATGATCACCTTCAGTTCACTTTTGAAATTGAAGTGGATGGGAAATTACCTTTCTTGGATGTGTTGGTCATCAGAGATAGTTCTAATCAATTACTATTTGATTGGTACACTAAACCAACTAACTCGGGCAGATATTTGAATTTCTACTCTAACCATTCTTTTAAACACAAGGTTAACACGGTGAAGGCCCTACGTTACCGAATAGAACATATATCATACCCACAGTTTATGGAGAAAAATAAGAAGTTATTGATTAACACGTTAGTTAACAACGGTTACCCAAAGGGAATGTTGCATAAATTGATATATGGCAACTTCTTAAAAGTAAACGCTTCAGAAACTGAGATTACGTACAAGAAGCTTCCGTTTATTCAGAAGTTATCTCCACTTTTAGTACGATTACTTAGACAACCTAAGATCGCCATTGTTTATGAATACAATTTTTCTGTCCAGAATTTGTTTACCAAATTAAAGGATCGTACTCCGAAATTGTTAAACAGCAACGTCGTCTACAAGATTACCTGCAGTTGCAACAACAGTTACATTGGTCAGACTAACCAGTGGCTAAAGAGTCGTTTAACCCAGCACAGGAGTGACTGTAGGATTAACTCCACTAAATGTGCATTGTCTGCTCATGTTGCGGCAACCAGTCATACACCATTTTTCGATGACACCACCATTTTGGAGAACGAGGCCAATTACAAAACTAGGCTTTTCATTGAGTCTTTTTATATTAATAGTGAAATTAATCCTATCAATAATAAGATTGATATTGATAGGGTACATAACGTCTATTCTGCTTTGTATAATAATGATATTTTCAAACAACGTTAGGTATTTTCCTTCAGATTTGTAATCAATGCCATTTTCGGAACGTGTCCTGTCACTTCTATAGAATTTGTCATTATCAACTTTGTCTTTACCTTTTAACGGCCAACGTGGCTTGACATTTGCCCTTCAGGCAATTTTTAATTTTTAATTTTTGACCCACATTTATTATGTAAATCGTGCAGTAATTTGTTTTCAATTTCCTTTAATATAAATGATCAATGTAAGTAGTTAGCGACAGGTTATGTATTTCTTGCTAATTTCGAATTTTTTGTTTCCATTTCAGCCTTTGAAAAAGGTACGAAAAGAATGTACCGAAACGTTAGGTGTTGATTAAACTTTTCAATCAGTTTCTTTTGTTTGATTTGGACTATTTCCCATGATAATATGTACATGTATATTATACTATATATATATATATATATATATATATATATATACTGGGTAGCTTCAAAAATGTATACACACTTTGAACTAAATCCATATGAAAATTTATTTACCGTTCAATACAAAGTTAAATTTCAGGAAAATAGAAAGCTGAAAGTCCAATGTAAATGAAACATAAATAACAAATGTTAATACTGTTCAAATTGGTGACCTGCAGCATCAATACAATTCTGAGTACGAGTCACCACAGATTCTGTACATCGTATCAAAACGTCCAATGAGATTTCTCTACACACTGCTTGAATCTCATTCCAAAGAATGTCTAGGTTACGTGGTTTACGTTTGTACACCTCATCTTTTACTGTGCCCCACAAGAAGAAATCCAGTGGTGTAAGGTCTGGAGAGCGTGCTTGAAACTCGATTGGCCTGCGTCCTATCCACTGGCCCGACAAATTTTGATCCAGGTAAGCTCGTACGTCCCTGTGATAGTGCGGCGGAGCACCATCTTGTTGAAAATAAAAATCATCATTACCGTATAATGCACGAATGGCAGGAAATATGGAATCAGCAAGCATTGTTAGGTAATTAATACCAGTTACAGTGCCTTCAAATCGAAAAGGTCCAATGAGTCCCCTTGAAGACAAACCGCACCACACATTTACACCAGGCAAATTTACAGCTTTTTCAATTGTAATGTGAGGATTTTCTTCACACCAGTAAACACAATTGTGCCTATTGACAGTTCCATTAAGTTTGAATTGGGCTTCATCCGATCAAATGATGCTACCCATAAATCCCGGTTCACGTATCACCATCTCCTGAATCCATTCACAAAATTGCAACCTTCGATCTGGATCGTCGTCATTTAGCTGTTGCACCAGCCTTGGAATGTAAACACGATACTTGCCTCTCTTCAGAATGCGTAGCACGCTGCTAGCACTTACATCACTTTCACGTGCCCCTTGCCTTGAAGATTTGTTAGGAGAGCGTTGAAACAGTTCCAAGACTGTCGTTGATGACTCATCACTTGTAGCTGTTCGAGGCCGACCTGAATGACCTTTATGCACATCACACACTGTTCCATGAACTTCGAATTTGTCTCGTATGCGTGTAATTGTTAATCTTGAAGGTGGTTCTGTATCATGCTTTCGTTCTTCAAAACTCAAACGTACGTCCGCCATGTTGATATTACAAATTCCAACTGATAATATAACATAGAGGGACGATTATGCTGGCACCTGGCGAAGAAATATAACATTAGCCTTGTAGTGCGGGAAACTACAATAGTTTAAAGTGTGTATACATTTTTTTGAAGCACCCAGTATATATATCATCCTTGCTATGGATGTTTTTTTTTAATTATAACATTGATATATAAAAAATGCCATTAATTTTTGTAAAATGTCATATATATATTTTTCCTTCAAATAAAAGTTTTGTTACTCAATGTATTGAATATTGTGCTCCACTATTGCTTCCATTGGCAGTTCTTATATGCCCATACTCTGTTAAAAACCAGCAACTTTCTAATACCGTAATACTAAAAATCAGCTAGCTTTTTCTCTTCTCTCTCGCTGTATGTATGTATGTATATGACGATAGCAGTTGTATAGCAATGAAGCTCGATTTAAGTGAGGGTTTAAATAATGTTCAAGTATTTCATACACGTAGCGTTAAGTAGTTAAATTCTCTGTGGAAAATCCGTACATGAAAAATTTGCTACTTGAGCTCATTGTCATTTCGCACAAGATAAATTTGGATTGATAGCAGCTACATCAATTCAATTATGCAACAATTCTATTATTGATAAGAAAATAATTTATGCGCAAGTAAAGGTTTCGTTCCACATTTATACACCAATATTTCGGCAGCTCGTAAGTAAATCGTTTAACAAGTATCCATCCTTTGATTACTTTGTCCGTAGGCGACTTCCATAAATAAATGGAAAGAATAAGAAGGCTTAGAAGGGTCGCCAAATAATTTAGCTAAGATTGTAGCATTATATACATTGTATTGTTTTATTATTTTTATTTTGGCTAAATTTGTTTTGTCTTTCAGTTTAAAGCACTAATACAAGATAGATAACACAGGGCTTAATCACGGTTCAGTAGCGCATTAAGTTTTTATAGGTTAAGCCTAGTGCTTTCACATTTTGTAAATCAATTTTTCGTGCATGTCGTGTTGCTTATGTTGACCGAGCCTTTATAGTAATTACATAAGCAAGTTATAAAACGAGGGCTTCTCTTGATTTCCTTGGTGGCTCAGTCAAGTTTATCATTTTCTAATAATTTCCTAAATACTGTAATACAGGGGGAAACTTTGAACTCATAATTTGCTCCTTTCTCAGTTTTAAACTCTGCTAAAATATCTTGTAAGACTTCAATTAAACTCTTCTATTTTATGGTTTCCCTAAATACCTTCTTTCTACCTTATTATCTTACTTTTAATTTCTTATACCCGTAATCCATAGAACTATTCACTGTGTCAATATGCAAAGAATTGTATGTTTTGACATAATTAGCACCAAAGCGATTAGAAGAACGAATAGAATCTTGTAACAATTTTTTTTTCGGTTTTAGTGTAAAAAGGTCCAAAGAGATAACATACTAAATTGATTCATTCTGCGTTTTTGTTGTTTCTTGGACAAATAGAAAAGCACCGACAGTGGTCACCGCGTGTGTAAAAACAACAAAACAACAAGCGGTTAGTGGGGCGGGGGGGCTTTTAGGACCAGGAAATTTCGAAGGACTTTCGTTCGTAGTTTTTTCTTAACTTTCATGTGATAAATCGTATGTCAAAATATTTTAAAAGTTGTTGCGTGCCAAATTGACGCTAGCTGCCTAAAATAATTTTAATCTACAAAAGAGATGTAGTGGTAAATAATACAGCAGCTAGATATCAGTGTTGAGGGATGGTTTCTATAAAAGCAAATGCAAATCTTTTAGGGGTATACTTGAAACACTCACTAAATACTCTTACATCAACCTGGAAAGGTCTTTGAATTTTATGGCTAATAAACTGCCGCCGAGCGTCAACCCGCCTAGATAATGCTAAATGGCGTCTGCCCGAAAGATAAATGTTTCAAGAGACGATTTAGTGGTTTTTGTTACCGTTGAAGCTTGATACAGCTTTGCTTACACCTTTATTACTTCTTTCTATATAAATAATACTAAAATAATTGCACATTTGGCACATTTAACCTATATTAGAAAACATACTCATCACAGTAAATAACACCAAAAAACAAAAAATAGGATCTAGCCAATTATACGTGGAACAAACAAAACAATTCGAATTTAAATGGAAAACAAATTGAAAATTATGTTTATTTATTTTCTGCAAACATTCTGTAGACTTTAATTACAGGAAATGGTTGTGGCAAATTAATTTTTCCAACGTAATGTAGAATGAAAGCTCCCCTCACAAGTCACTTTTACATTTTTTTTATTAACCAGTATTTTTATATCCACGCTGTGACTCGCGTTTGGACACCTATCACATGCTGTTCCAATTATTAGTACCGTCCATTCATTTACCCGCCTAGCAATCTAATCCCGCACGGCGATGATTGCGTACCATTCGGCGCTGCTGACGATGCTCTTACATGTTGTGACGTGACCTTATCCGCCCCACTATTATTGGGGGTATTTGCAAGTTATAATGTTTCATGGGTATCCCCGCCTTTCTCCGTTCTCATGGACTGTACGACTTACGCTATCTAAAGGTCGAGGTTATTTCAACGCGTAAAAGCAGTTACATTTATTCCCACGCGTTCCAGATAATATCAAGAGTTGCGTCATTTGTTGGTCGTTAAATTATATGCTGCTTTACGAGTTTATAACAATTGCGGTAAATTACTACAGCTTCGATTTATTTAAACTCGTGTAAATGTTTAGTAATACGCTTTCCCGGGCTTGTTATTTACCCAAAACATGTACGTATTTTTCTAATTTAATCTGCAGAGTGTATAGCTACGCTCTTTATTGCTGATTGTATAATAATGTACTAAGTAACTTTCTGTTTAATTTTTGTCACAACTTAATACCACAGTAAAATAACCATGTTATTAAATGTAAACAACCCAAGTTTCTATAAAATTTTAGCATATTTTCACACTAAAACTCATTTAACCGACTGAAATTATTAAAATTTTTTCCTATTATCTAATGTTTGCGTAAAGGCGCTGGCGTTTCAAATTGAAAGTTAATACATCACCAACATAATGCCTTATATGCCGAATAATCTTCTACTTTGTAAAAATGTATTTCCGGATATTAAAAATTATATTTGTCACATCAGACCCATGAATTCTAAAGCATATATCGTAGAATTTACCTAAGTTAAACAAGTTTTGTATTGCCAAAATTTGATAAACGTTTTGGTAAAGTTTTCTTACTCCTATAATTCTTATCGACAGTTTTCAAAACAAAACACTGTACTCCAATTCTTGAATCATATTTTGGAACTGGGGTGCTAAGTTATGGAATTTGAGTGCACATTTAATGTACATGTTTGGAAAGTTTTTGAATACATTTTCAAACTTAGCAGTGATTTTTAGTATGCATGGAAAACAAATTCTGTTAGTATGTTTTGAAAAGCTGATTTTGTTTATTGAAGCATGAAAAACGGACTGATACTCCAACTCTCGTACCGAAGACGTGGTTAATTTCATTTGCTATGTACGGAAAACAAGGTCCTTTGCAACCTTAAAAGTGCCTGCCGCAAGAAATTGACCTTTTTTTATAAAGTTTACCAAACAATCGACAAGAACTTGTATTTGCATCCATACAAGATTTGCAGTCATACTACACCCTTTTGCGTACACGTCATCCCAGGCGCTTTGAGTACTGCTAGTGAATTGTGAATAATGTAATGTACGACGACGTGCTAAATTTAATATTTTTTTCGACAATACGTAGTTTCATATTTTAGGAAACGTGAATTCCCACAATTTTCGACTGTTGACGCCAAAAATATCGATCAGCCTTTTTTGAAATAAGGCTTATAACTGCACTAAGCCCAATTCTACTAAATAGAAACGAAAATTATAAGAAACGGCAGCACTAAACAGTTTTATCGATATTAGAAACAAAGGTTTACTAAGGCATTTTCAATAAGACAAATAAGAAATTAGAGTCTTTATTGTAATCGCCATGGAATGCGAAGATGATATTGATTCTTTTCGTAAGTACCCAATTGACTTTCAAAAAAGGTTTAAGCGTATCAGTCAACAGTTTAAGCCAGGGACAGTTAACTTTGATTTATTTACTGAACTTATCTGCTAGATTTAAGCTTTTTGCGAATCTAAATAACAGAGTGAATATGACGTTACGTTTCCAGTAGAAGTAGAGCAACTTTGCTAAACAGACATTATATAACTTGTTTGAAAAATTAGTCTGTTCGTCTAGAAGTATTTATTTTTAGCACTCTTTTGCAAGAGATACTAATCCAGGTTAATTCGTGACATGTTTTTGAAATGTTTATAATCTGATTTCATATTACAAGTTTCTGCATTGGCAAATTTCACAAATAGGGTCACTGTTATTTCTTTTAAGGAATATAATTTTTAGGTTGAATACATTCTTGATCTAAAAAAGGACTGTTTTTATATTTTATATTGTTATTACTCGAAGGTTGTTAAATGTATTTTGACGCTTAGTAGGTTAGAAATGATAGCATGGTTACTTTGTATTCTAAATTAGTACAGTTTTATGATTCATCTGTATCAGTGAATAATGTATAACCTGCACCTATAAACTCATCGTGTTGGCACGAAGACGTTCACACGCTGATTAAAAAGACGGAAAAGTCCCTTTCTTTGGGCGCAGTTAAAGGTTTCGAGTAGTAAAGCATGATAGACAGAGAAAAAACGACAGAAACTAATTTCAATTTGCAGTTTTAATTTATCTGTCCGAACTATACCGAAAATAATCTTTAATCGTGTAATGGAAGGAAAGCTTTTTGCTTAAGTACTTCGCCATTACCATCTAAAGTGGTAACATATAACTTGAGTAGCTTAGTTAACCTTGAAAGAAAATGTATCAAACTGATTAATAAAGTATGGGGCTATACCTTATCAGGTTGGTTGCTTTTAATTTTAGGAACACCTTTGTTCCCCTTAAATCGACTACTTCATGTTGGACAAAAGCATGCTAATTCAGAACATTTAGTATTATTTTCGAAGTCCCAGTAGAATCTGGTTAAAACAAATTAAATCCACGAGATAATGGTTTTTAATTACTTCCGTGCTCTTGACAGTTAAAAATCATTCCCGGTATTTATTATCAAATTTCTGAAACTCTAACCTACTGTAACTGTAAATGAACGAACATCTTTTTTACTTAACTGTATAAATTTATAAATATACTCACAGTACATTTTTTGCTATTAGGTTAAGTACGCAGAAAGTAATTTTGTTCGCAGAAAACTTTTCCATTAAGCTAAGTAGTTTCTGATATATCTTGTTTTTAATTTTTGCTTAAGAATGTTTATCATGTTTTTGTGATCAAAGCTTAATTGTGTAATGGAGTGAAAACCTAGTTGTGTAATAGAGTAAAGAGTGTTTTCTATTGGTGCTTTTCACAACTAATGTAAGGGTAATAGATCCAGCCTTATTGTAATAAATTATATTGCAATTACCTAGAGCTGTGATTATAATGTAAGTGATTTAACATTTGGACTTGAAAACTTTCCTTTCAGCTAGCAGTTGTTAAATAGGTATATTAATGTTCCTGTTTTGAAGTTGGTTTTAGCGTGAGTGTAGGCGATTAGGACAGAATCACTTTCCTGATCTCGGGTTTTGGCACTTGCATATTATTCCCTCTGGTGTTCTTCTCTAGAGCTGCCCTTATTCTGAGATTATGTGGGGTCCAAGATAATTCCCAATTAAGACGTATTTCACACACGACAGCGTTCCGAGACCCCTCAACCACTGACACCACCTGTCCCATTGAGTTAGTCGGCAATCATTCTTGTTAGCATAATCGAGGTTTACGGTACTCTATCAAAACAGATTTTTCAGCGGGGTACATCACCTCTCGACACGGTCCGCTTGAAAAATGTTAGGTAAGCATTTTTCACAAATTACGTTCTCGTTCGGATGATAGGTAAAATGTAGTTTCCGTGTGGGAGTGTTGTCATGCACGTTAATGATCCTTACCTTACTTGCAACAGTAAGGGCTCGGCAAAATAAAAAATTTCCACGTAAAAAACGCGCTTCCTGGCCAATCTAGTACCTTCGGGTAATACATTGGAAAAATCAAATGTAGGGGAGTACTTTACCGGGCGGCTCCGGGGTATAGAGAGGTTCGGTGTCGATTCCCAACACAGATAGCTTAAAGTATGTTAAGTGGGCATTTTTTATGAAATTACGTCCTCGTTCGGATAAGAGGTAAAATGTAGGTTCCGAGTTTGTGTCGTCACGCACGTAAAGATCCATACCTTGCTTAAACAGCAAGGGTTCGATAAAATTCAAAATTTACAGGTAAAAAACTTGTTTCCTGACCAATGTAGTACTTTAGGATTGAGTATTGGAAAGTCAAATGTAGGGGGTACTTCACCGACTTTTTCTGTGGATTACCGGCTAGATTTTCTGGGGCCAAAGCTGTAGGTAACAAATTGGACGTGTGAGTTTGATCATTCTAAAGAAGTGGTTTCGAACTGTCGTGATTATGCAACTCATAAACGTGGATGAAATGTCGATTTCCTTAGTATTTAATATAACACAGTCTGCACCCGCAACACGCATTAATAATCAGATAGGACAAGTTAGTATGGATTATCGGCAGTATTGTAGAAACTGAAATTGCTTAAATTTAAATGGTTAATCTGAAACAAGCGCACGAAATTTTTTAAATATTTTCTATATATTATTTAACCGTTGTTCTTTCTTGCAAATGCTTTTTAGGGTGTTCTATTGCAATCACAAAGCAGTCTAGTATGAACTAATAAACAAAGGATTTCTACTGAAAGAAGACTTGGCGAAATGAAAACTGTACAAGCAATTAAGGCTTCAGTTTAAAAAATTTCATAAATATTTTCAAGGCATTCACAGGAATGTAATAAATGCTTCAATATAATTTTTGCTTGAGATATCATTCTATCATTCTCCAACTGAATAGGACGGTTATCGTTTTTACCATCTGCTTGCCAAATTAAAAAAAATGAGACAATTTGTTTAATTAATCGGCGATGCTTTTAATACGTAGTCGTGGTTTTCCCATGAGGATTAGGAAATTGGAATCGATATATTAATTCAGCGTTAAATGATAGTAATTAATTTGCAGCTTCATTTTGCTCCGAAGTTATTATGCCGGTTAAACCGAATGTGTGTGTTAATTTTAACTTGGTTAGCTGCTACCAATAAGCTTTAAGCTAATGTATATTTACAAAACTTTAATCCAAAGAATGGGGCTTCCAGTTCCGTAGATAACTAGTGAGTTGGAATAGAAACATGAACTTTCAGGAAATCGGAAAGTTTCATCAAAGGGATTGGGTAAAGTAATTCAATTACATTTTCACCCAGCTTTTAATTAAAAATCTCGAAAAGACCTCGTGATTCTGCGTACATAGAATTTCGAGTTATGCATTTTTGATTAAATTTATTATATAGAGTTCATTGTTAATATAATTCTTTTGTTAGAGTGATCAAGCTTTAATTTTAGCTAAGAGGCAACACTAACAGAACTACTGTAATAACGTAATACCAAATTAAAAAAATTTAATACCTCAAACTAAATTTATATAATTTAAACAAAATAAAATAAGGCGGGACTTTCTCCTACGGAAATAATTAAAATTTGAAAGATCTGTACAGCTTTGTTTAGTCAATAAAATTGTTAATAATTGAAATTGGTCTCGGTATTGAGAAGTACAAAATAGTTAACTTTATTTTGGTTCACTTCTATTTAAATCTTTAAATATGCTAATGTGGCGCCGCTTGGTCTATCTGTGATTATATTAGAATGTAACGAAGCGTTTATACACAAAAGGTGATTGATGGATCTCCGCCGCCTTACACCTTTCGGGCGAGTTTTGATTAGCAGGTATAAGACATGCATATAAAGATCATAATAGATGCATTTGAGATGCTATTTAGAGTTTTAGTAGGAAATTCCAAGAATGTGATTTTCATAATTCTGGTAGGTGCTAGAGTCATTGAGAACAATTAAAATGCATATAAATTTGCGGGCATGAATATTGCAAGGCAGTTCTGATCCAGCTATAATCACGAGTTAGTTCTAATCGAAGTTAAGATTAAGCTTTCATTACTATTTTCTTTAGTGTAAAGCTTTAAAGTAGGTGACATAAATTACTGTCAACTTTTGACATAAATTAGTGTTGATATAAATTATTGTAGTAAACATATAAATTTAGATAAGTAAATCATAGTGTTCCGTTAGTAATTTAGAAGATCGTAATGGTAGTATTAAGAAGATAATACTTGTATTGTTATTGATTACTTCGGAAAGTGAATAAAGCGTTGGGAGAGCTTTTAGAAATTTTATTATAACTATAAGTTGCTGAAAATGCTTGTATAATCTGTTTGAAAATAAAGCACTGTCATTGTAAATAGAGTTTTTATTACACTCATGTAAAAATTACAATAGCTTGTTTAATGGTCAACTATAAATTACTTATACACCGCCAGAAAGCTATATGCAAGCCCTAGATGTTCAAATAAGCGAGTCCTACATTTTAAATGATACGTCTCCGCACATGACGCGCATGCCAATTTATAGTAATTTTGGTTTGAGTTTATTTTTTAATTTTCTTATCGTTATTACAGCTGTTTTCTTAAAAAAATGTATACTTGGTAAATAACAAATATAATTGAAAAAAAAACAATTGCTCATACTTCATTAGACAATCAAGCTAAGCATTAACGTTCAGTGCAGTTTTATAATATATATAGTCATACAGAACGTAGTCGTTAACGAAATTTAATAAAAATAATATTTACTTAAAGATATTGGAGTCAAGAAGTGCGCTACAACAAGAATTTTTCGTCGACTTCTACTCAGCGCATTGCATGAAGCAGTGGTTCAAATTACTGTTACGGTAAAACCCGCGACACAACAAAAAGGATGAGCCGGTTAGGCACAGTTAGAGATTTGGGTGGAAAGTAGTAAAAATGCGATACCACATACTAACTAGCTGAAATAAAGAATACTAGAGTAACTGTAAAAATAAACATATCACGACAGAACGTTAGTCTGTTAAATAAAAGCAACATATAGATATAAACCAAACAATATAACGGTTCTAGCAATTCCTTTTATTTAGAAAATTAGGAAACTACAAATTTGGCAAAATTAGAACTATTATAAAATCTAAACCTCAATTGTTATGAGTAAAAGTAATATTCAAATTTTGCTGAGAAAATATCTTTATCCTGAAAACAACGCAATCTTTATATTACATATTAAGGTTGTCATATGACTTACTTCATACCTAAGCTAGAGTATTTAAAAAATTAATTTTTAACAAATACCGGTAAATTATTGTGTTAATTAATACACTGTTATAGCATAGCTTAAAGACATTGGCACACAGTATATGCTATATATTTAATAAGTAATTTTTATAGACAATAGAAACTATACTTGCGTAATACCTGAGTATGTTCTAGACCAGCAATAGGGTTCCTATGAGAATTCGAGAAGAGAAGTGACTTGTGATTCGTATGATGTCACCACTGACCACATTTACTACAAGAATAATGAAAGTATTTTATGTTTTTTTCAAATTAGGGACTCATATGTAGAAGGATATACAATCCAAACTTGATCGTGTAACTTAAACATAGGATAAAAGATTAAATCTAGTATATGTTAGTGAGTCTTCTTCACCATGCATGCACACTGTGTAAAATATTTCAGGCCTTCTGCGTGCGTCGATAGACCTAAGGGTAGTAGAGGGAATAAGTAAGGGGTTACTGTAACTTGTTGTTCAGAGATGCAAGAGAACGTAAGAAGCTCTCATGATGTGTAGTCGCTTAGCTTGATTTATATTTAAATAAACCTTTCTTTAAACTCGATGTTGTTTATTGCATTACAACAGCTTTGGTGCCGAAACACGGGAAGATCTGGTGATAAATATAAACGAACTTTAACGTAAATATTCGGAATAACGGAACGCGAACGCGAATATTTAACAGACGGCTATACTATTGAGGCTTCATGATGGAACAAGTAAAACGGACAATTTGTAGAACGCACTTAACTAAAACAGTTAATAATATAAATTCTATGCTAGAAAATAGTTTCAGTGTTGAAGACATTTATACAGCTATGTCAAAGTTAAAGTTTGCGAGTGACAATCTGAAAGAAATTGATAAGCAAATTGAACCTCTGCTTAAAGAAAATCTAGAGGACGAGTTAATGAAAAGGTATGAAAATGAAGAGGTTGCTGTAACTACGATGTCTAAGTTGGAATTTAGATTAAAATGCCCAGAAAAATCGCAGATAGAGGTTGACTCGAATTTAACGAATACGGTACCAGTAAGTAACGAAACAAGTAGGCCGTCCTTTACGTCAGTAAAGCTTCAACGTGTACAGTTAGCAAAGTATGATGGTATTGCAAACGGCTGGTTTCCTTTCTGGGAACAATTCAGAAGTATGATCCACGACAATCAACAATTAACGAACGGAAATCGATTCAACTACCTGCAAATGTATGTCACTGGAAGGGCCGCTGACGCAATTGAAGGATTTCCTCCATCTGGAGCATTCTATGAAGAGGCTTTGAATATATTAAAAGATCAATTTGGAAATGGGGAACGGCTAATTGAACAATATATTGATAGCATTATGAAAATCGAACCTGTAAAATCCAAAAATGACGTAAGCACTTTAAGGAAGAATTACAATCTAATCACTTCAGCTATGCGTGCTCTTGTAATCTTAGAAGTGTTTAGTTCTCAGTATAACGTAATCGTAAAGTCGAATCTCATGAAGTCGTTGCCAACGGAATTGCGTTTAGGATTTTATCGACAAATGAAAATGAAATCATCCAATCATCTAGAAATTATTACGAATAATTTAGAAAGTTCATCATCAAAGTCAGAGGAAGATGCAGATCGCCAGGTAAAGGATTTGTTGCAGTTTCTTAAAAACGAACTCGATTTGTTGGAACAAGCTTTAAAACCGGATGCAAATTGTAAAGAAAAGATGCTCTCAACAGAAAAGAGAACGCATTACAAAGGACCTGCGTCTAGTTTATTAGTCACGCCGAACAAACGTCTTGAATGCCGTGCTTTTTGCAAGAAAGACCATAAAACTTAAATGTGTGACGCAGATGTACCTTTGGCAAGGAAGAGAGAAATTCTAAAGGCAGCAGGAAATTGTTACCGTTGTACGAGAAATAACCATAGTGCTAAATATTGTAAAAATAGATTCTTAAGATGTAAGGAATGCAGAGGTAGGCATGCAACAACAATATGCGACCCTAACTTTAAGCCAAGCAAATATAGACACAACGCTGAGACGACAGGTATTACAGTAAAATTAACGAAAGGCGAGAGTTCAATGAACACTTCGGCGCCGTCGGTGTCCAGTTTGATGACAAACATAAATAAAAATGTGCTATTGCAAACGGCTTGTGTTTATGCCTTTGGAGAAAATTCAAAGAAGTTAATTAGATTAGTAATAGACGGGGGTAGTCAGCTTTCATTTATTAAGGAGAATCTATCAAGGGTATTAAATCTACCTGTTGTTGGACAACATAGAGTTCGTATTGCCGCGTTTGGAAATAGTGCATCAATACCGTCTAAATTCTACAACCGCGTTTTAATTACTTTGAAGGGACAATATACAGATGAAATTTTAACGATTGAGGCTGTGGACGTTCCAGAAATTTGCATGGATAATTTACATATACCTAAAGAGAGCGTGGTAGAGTATCAAAACTTGCAGCTTGCTGACAATATCCCGTTTAATATAGATCGAGCGTTAATTGTTGATGGAATTAGTATACTTATAGGAGCAGACAATTACTGAGCAGTAGTGACAGGAAAAAATATTCGTCTTAACAAAGGTTTAGTAGCAGTGAACACGAAATTTGGTTATGCTTTGCATGGTCCCATATCAGTTGATGCTACAACAATAGGAGTAAATCTGCAGACAGTGTTACATGCGACAGTTATAAAGACAGAAGCCGAGATCGAAAGTATGTGGGATTTAGAAACAATAGGTATAACCAAAGAAGCAGACGATGATAAGAGATTTTTCGATAATTTTTTAAAAAATAACGTTCATAAATGTGATGATCGATATTTAGTAGCGTTACCGTGGAAGAATGAGGATGCAGTGATTGAAAGTGATAATTTAATTAGTACGAGAGTTCGTGCTCAGAGGTTAAAGTTTAAATTGACCAATATTAACAAAATATGTGAATATAACGCTGCTATCAAAGGAATGTTAGATAATTATTATGCCGAGTTAATTTTCCGCGGTGATGCTGGAAAAACAAATGGCGATCGTGTTTACTACATGCCACACAGGCCTGTTTTTATAGAAGATAAACAAACAACGCATTTGCGAGTGGTTTTCAATGCCTCTTCACATGCCCCGGGACAAAAATCGTTGAATGACTTATTAGAAAAGGGGCCTAATTTAAGTCTAGATTTAATTAAGATTTAACTTAATTTTCGTGTAGGCGAGATCGGAATTACGGCTGACATTGAGAAAGAATTTTTACAAATTTATTTACATTCCGACGATAAAGACGCACATCGATTCTTATGGTACAATAACGACAATGAACTGGAAACGTATCGTATGAATAGAGTAACATTTGGAGTTACATGTAGCCCATTTCTTTTAAATTCGGTGATACGAACACATTTAATCAATAATCGAAAACAAAATCCTGAATTTATTGAAATCTTAGAAAGGGGATTTTATGTAGACGATCCAGTGGTTAGTGTAAACAATCGAAATGTTGCAGAACATTTAAAAGACCTTTCAAGTAAGTTTTTTAAGGAGCCTCCATGAATTTACGCAAATAGACGATTAACGATTTCGAAGTAAACAGCATGGTTGAATCGCAAAATGCACAAATTCAAAAGGTGTTAGGAATTAACTGGTGCAATCAAAACGATAGAATTAAAATTGATAAGGTAGTGTGTTGGACAGATTCTCTAATCGCGTTGCATTGCATTAAACGTGGTGCGTCAAAGTGGATACCATATGTGCCTAACCGTGTTAAAAAAATTCAGACCTTATCGAAAGATATAACATGGAGACATTGTCCGGGTCACGAGAACCCTGCGGACTTATTAACCCGCAGAATAAGTTCAAGTACTTTAATAAATTCCGAAACTTGGTTACACGGTCCTAGGTGGTTGCTAGAAAGTGAACAAACGTGGCCAGATAATACAATAGAGACAGCTTCGTCAACGATAGATATAGTATCGAAAATGTCTTTACTAATTAACGACACTACAAAAGGTAGCAATCAATTTATAGATTCCTCCAGATACAGTGATTTTGATCGTTTAGTGCGGATAACGGCGTATGCTTTACGATTTATAGGAAATTTAGAAACCAGAAATAATAAAGAAATGAAGAGCTTAACCGTAAACGAATTTGAAAGGGTCGAAATATGTTTACTGAGGCAAGCTCAGCGGGAAGTTTATTTATTCGGAGATTAACAGTTTACAACAGGGTGAGGGCATTGAACGGAAATTGAGTATTGCAACTTTAAGGCCTTTCTTGGATAAACATGAATTGCTGCGTTTGGGTGGGCGTCTTCATAATTTAAGAGAAGATTTCGACCTTAAGCATCCCGTTATTCTATCGAAAAATGCACATTTACGTAAACTACGAATAATGAAGTTTCATAAAACTCTTCATCATAGTGGTGTTAATGCAACACTTTATGAATTACGTAAACGATTTTGGATTGTACGAGGACGGCAATTAATAAAGTTCGTTTTAGCAGGATGTGTTATCTGTAAACGACTTCGTGGAAAATCAGGGTCGCATTCCTTCGCGCCGTCACCTAGAGATCGAATACAGCAAACAAAGCCCTTTGAAGTGACAGGTTTAGACTTCGCCGGACCGTTGTATTTCAAAGATAGTTATCACTCAAAACCATGTTATGTGTTTTTATTTACCTGCGCTGTTATACGAGCACTTCATCTATAGATTGTTTTGAAAATGGATGTTGCGTCTGCAATCAGTGCATGTAAACGGTTCTTTGCCCGTAGAAGGATTCCTAAGGTCATTTACTCAGATAACGCTAAAACATTTAAAAGAATATCACGTGAAATATCGACCTTAAACGAAGTGATGGCGAGTACAGAATTGATCGAGTTTGTGAACAGTCACCAAATAAAGTGGAAGTTTATAGTAGAGCGAGCGGCTTGGCACGGAGGATTTTACGAGCGACTTGTAAAAAGTGTAAAAGACGCCCTTAGGGCTACGATAGGACGTTCTTTACTAAATTTAGATCAACTAAATACACTCATTACCGAGGTTGAAGCAACAATAAACGCCCGCCCGCTCACATACCTAGGTAGTGAACCTATAGATTTAATGCCGTTAACCCCTTCGCATTTTTTATTGGGACCCGCTTTGGCTACTATTCCTTTTGTTGACCGTGTTATTAATGGAGATGAGATTTGTAGGCTATGGAAGCAGAGAACAAACGTTATAGACTACTTTTGGAAAAGATGAAGCGCAGAATATTTACAATTATTAAAAGGAGCTCATCACAACGTGAATGCGCGTGAGTGTGCGATTAAGCAAGGGGATGTCGTATTAATACATGGAAATGATAAGCGACGGTTATTGTGGAAATTAGGGTTGGTGAAAGACGTGATAAACGACCGTGACGACAAAGTGCGTGCCTGTTACGTTAAGATTACGAATGGCACCGTAATTAGGCGCCCAATACAATTATTGTATCCTTTAGAAATAAGAAGTGATAAGCTAAGTTGTACCGCCGCGCGAAGGATGTGTAAAATATTTCAGGCCTTCTGCGTGCGTCGATAGACCTAAGGGTAGTAGAGGGAGTAAGTAAGGGGTCACTGTAACTTGTTGTTCAAAAATACAAGAGAACGTAAGAAGCTCTCATGATGTGTAGTCGCTTAGCTTGATTTATATTTAAATAAACCTTTCTTTAAACTTGATGTTGTTTATTGCATTACACATACCATAGTTATACTAGCAAGAATTTTTTAAGAAAAATGTTTATGTAATTTGCTGATTTGAATTATTCAGAAAATATTAGTATAGAATAATTGTGTATTCGTTTATAAAACATATAGGAAAGTGAAACAATACCAATAATGACTTTTATCAATTTTAAATAACAACCTGCATTCAAACTTGAATACAGAACAGGTGTGCAGTAGAGGACTTGTACTATCAATGAGCGACCAAATGATTGGCTTCACATTTACTATATAATCAAGTTAAGGACCGTATTAGAATACTAATCAAAGGATTTAACGACTAAGAGTTAGTATTTTGTTAAGCAAAATTAATAATTCGATGTTTATAGTTACTCGAGAAATTTTATATTCTCAGTTTACAACAAAAGTGAAAAATAGCGGTTCCTTTACTTTATAAAAATTTAACGTATCCCGTTGGGAAAGATGTAATTATTTACTAAAATGTTTGGCTTCAAGATACGGATAGCAAACTTTCGATAAAATAACAAATAAGTCGCTTATCCCATTTCATACATTCAAAATAGAACGGAACGTTACCACTTAAAGGGAGACGCTCGGCAGCACTTGTCACTGTTCTCGGAAGGTTGATCTTAAAGCAATGCTATTCTTCAACCAGGTATATATTCTTGTAAAGTTATCTCAGGATAACGCAAAGTTATTTTCCATTGAATCCAATCATAAAATCTCCTTAATCTCGATAATTAAATTAACAAAAGTTGTTTCTTTTTTTTGGATTTAATTCTAACGCAAGAAATTTAGTGAACGACATACATGGTATTAGATTAGTCAAACCCTACATTTTTGCACTAAAATACCAAAAAATATTAGTCTGATAAATAATTAATTTATACTGGTCACTGTTACTCGAGGACCGAGTACCTATCTACTAGCCTTTCGGCGTCTCCACGTAAATTTTCGGCTCCAAACCATCTTGTCCATTCAATAAATCGCGTGGCTCTGACCCGACTAAACGGTTTGGATAAAAGTGACTATTCAAAAAAGGCATTCGGGTCTCAAGTGCGAGTAACACGACTCTAAACGAACTATGGTTTCACTAGCTACTTGGATAAAACCAAGAAACTTTTTTTGAAAACATGTAAAATTATCACACTCGACTTGATATTTGTGAAGCGTACTCATATTAAAAGTCCAAGGACGTAAATTCTATAATTTTTAATGCCAAAATTTGCTATTCTGAATTAAATACAGGATGATACTAAATTATGCTAAATTAGATATTTAAAAAATTTATTTATGTTACAACGTAGTAGAAAATTTACTAAACCCTATCTTTCTGTCTTAACGCCAAAGGATTAGTATACTTTCCGTAGGCAGAAATCGCTGCTAAGTCGATATAAGTATTAAAAGTAAGTTAATCAGGAAAGCATAATAATTTGCGATCTCGTATAACATTGATTCTTAACCTTATTAATGTCAGCATTCCTTTGCATGATAGGTCCCGCACCCCCGTGAAAATGTGTCTCCTTTTATATTTAGAAGACATTTATTACATAAACAAAATAATACAATTACAATACATACTATATTGCTACATATAAAATAATATTTACAGTTTTAATGGCTACGTCGGCGTTGTTGATTTATAATTATCCTCTTAAAACGGGGATCTGTTGAAAAAACAGCGTGAAGTTACCATTTCAAAAAGGGGAGCGGTGGTAAATTGTAAAAGTGTCTTTAATGCATCAATCCATTGCTCTTTGAATTTCCTGCATTTGCGAATAATTTCCAATTTTATGGCTTTTTATCTCGGTTTTCCTGTTGCGTCTGATCTTTTTTGTATTTTTGTTTTTTTTTTTATTAAATTCGGGCCGGCATGTCATAGCTGGGTCTAATGTTATTCCATTCTCTTTCTACTTCCGTAGTATCAGAAATTTTCCCGATATCATTCAACAATTCATTTAACTTTTTTTCAAATCTTTCGTAGGTATCTTTATCTTCTAGTTTCTCAAAGTCAAAGTGCACCTTCCGCTCTTTTTTTCAATTTTTTTAATTTAAGAGCGGCCATCATAATTACGATGTGTCTGCATTTGCTTGTCGATAGCTTCTACAGTCTCTTGCTTGATTCCTAGACCGTTGTCTGACAAGAATGTAATCTATTTGATATTTCCCTATATCTCCTGGCAGGCATTCCCTACTTATATCGTCTTCTAGCATGATGTTGCAAAATTCTACCAACCTATTTCTTCTGTCGTTTCTCGTGACTAAATCAAATAAACCTACTACCGCTTCTTCCCTACCCTCACCTTCCACTGCAGTAAGATTCCCTGTAATTATTAAATTTTCATGTCCTTATATGTATCTCAGTATGTCTTTGATATCTTTGTAGATCGCTTCCACCTCTTCGTCAATATAGCTAGAGGTGGGCATGTATACTAATATTATTACTGTATTTACCGGTTTATATTCTAATCTAATCCTGAGTACTCTTTCGTTCTTTTGTAAATAATTTTATACAAAGCGTCCTATCTTTTTTCGCATAACTATTCCCACACCGAATTTTATTCCTATGATCCTGTATGAATTACTCTAAAATCTCTACTCTAAAAATCCCTCGCCTCTGGCCACCGAACTTAGCTGATCCCTACTATGTCTAGTACTAACCTATCTATTTCAATTTTCAAGTTCTCTAGCTTACCTTCCTGCATCATACTTCTAACATTCCACCATTCGGCTCGCAAAATGTTTACTGCTCTTTTTTAAAATTTTTGGATCACAACCTTCAAAATAGTTCCGTCCCAGAGATCCGAATGGGAGACTATTTTATTTTAGTAAACTTCTACTCCAGAGGATGCCATCGTGTTTATTACAATTTAAGTACGCTGTGTACTTGGGAGGTAATGTGGTGTTTTCCCGTTGCTTTCTACATCGCAATGGTGTGTCTTAGAATGTCATACCGACCCCTCTGGTCTCAGCCAATCTAAGTACCAAAACAGTCGCTGCCCTTTTTCGGGGTTCTGTCTTAGTCTGGTTTCTCACAAAAGACCCTACTACTTTGGTTGAACCTATAGTTCAGCTCTTTAGCTCATTCAAGCACGCATACCATTCCACCCGTTCTAGTGATCTAGAACTTCTTCAAGGTGCAGGTTCATTCGGAATGGCAAAAATTGATTAAGTAGACATTTATTAATTTTGCTTATATTTCCATGCAAAAGTACCTATCACTTAATTGTCGGTCGTGTAATTTATTATCTAGTATAATTGTGATTTTTGATCTTCCAAAACAACTGAAGCAAGAAAAGGAAAGTTTGTTAAAGTCCCATTTCTAACTCGACGTTTCCAAAGTTCTGTTTTCATTAAATATGGTTCCACTAGCTGTTATGGCGTTCTTACTAAATTATTGCATCGATGTGCTTAATTCATTCAAATGGTTAAATATATCTGCCAAGTATGCTGGCCGAGGGATTGCAGTTCTTCTTCTAAAAGCATCCGCTAAGCCATTATTTTGGTTAATAAGAAACTGTATAATTTCTTGGCGCAATTCGAAGACCCTCGTCAGCATGCTGCCCTTAGAGAGACACCGTACTTCCAATTGATAAAGAAGCACAGTATGAAGAGCACCGATTTCTTCGCACGAAGCACAAAAGATACGGCGATTAAGCTCTCGTTCCTCGGGTGCACATTACTGCATTTAATGCAGCAAAGGCAAAGGCAAAGACAAAGCTTTTGAAGCAAGTGCATGACGATGCAATATGCAGTGCATTATTGTAGCTTACAGTATTTCTCTCTTTAAATATGGAATAATTCAACGACTTTTGCCCAACGTGCAGGAGTACCGTGTAATTCGAGTCTGTCATCTTCATAAGTATTTGATGTTTTACAGAAAGTTTCCAATGTGATTAAAAACATTGCGGCCTTTTGTAGTCGGACAAAGAGTCTCAAAATAGAGAAAACCTCCTAGCATTTCTTTTTCTTTAATATATTTTACAAATACTAATAACTCACTGCAATTAGCTACATCAGTTGATTCGTCCAGTTACATACGTACTTTTAGAGGCCTTGATATTTTCTACTATTTGCAATAAAATTTCCTCACTAAGATCTTCAATACGTTATTTAAAATATCATTTGATTGCGTAACTTGCTGAATTTTCTTTTGTGTTTCAGAATCTTATAAAACTTTTGGAATTTTAGGTGTACATGGTTTTACTGTTTCTTTAGCCATTGTACAACTCTTTTTTATTAGCACACAGATTCGTTACTTGATAGCGAGCCTCTAATAAGGGCTTGTCAACTGCTGCAACGTCAAATTTTGACTTCTGCCGTTGGCATCAAATCTTATTTCTATAGACTTCAAAACGTTAACACTATATCTTTCAGATTCACCATCATGCTGATTGTTAAAGATGTTGTAACAACTTGAGGGTTTAAAATTGGAGTTAAGACTATTTTGTCATCGTCATTCTATTGACTTTTTCTGGATATAGCGAGGTTGCAACAATAAAAAGATTAACTAGAGAAATAATTTTTAAACGCCTGTTAACGTTCTTACTTAGGGTGTGCGAAAGCGTATTAATTAATTTCTCTACTCGCACGCGATGATGCGGCGATGCGGCTGCACTAACTGTAAGTACTAGCTGACGCCATACAATACGTAAGGAGAAAGTAGAGGTAGTCATTGTCTTGTTTTAGCCGTAGGAGTGAGGCCAAAGAGAATAAGGCACGTTCCTCATAAGTGGTTAGGCGTCAATTTTCATTAAAAATTTAGAAATATTTTTGCTCTCCTAGAAGTGCTCTCTTCCATCCTCTGGGATGCCCGCTCCCCAAGTTAAGCACCACTGCTCAAGAAAATATGTTTCAAAAAATACGAAACACTCACATAACATGTACAATATTACTACAAAGTTATCGAACTTCAACAAATTAGCTTTCTAATATCATTCATAATTGCCTGAATAACCGTGCAAGGTATAATGAAGAGAAACTAAATAATTCAAACAATTTAAGACACAAGCGTATTTTAGCTTGAATAATATCCACAAAGCATATTGTGCTGACGGGATACCGTAGAGAAATTATGTTAAACTCATCGTTTAGTTGCAAATCTATAAGAACGCGGAGGTAACCCTTACTATAGAAATTTCTCTTGGGATACACTGTATTTTCAGACCAAATAAACGCAAGAGCAAAATAAAGTTTCAATCAGTTGAAGGTTTCAGTACATAGCTTACATTTTGTGTGAGTCCGCAAACTTTGGTTTGACATATGTACAGCAATCTAATAAATGTGTATACGATCTTGAAGAATGGGTCATTTGGTGTTACTTGGATTTTATTTCTATTGTAGATACAGCTTTATTAGCAAAGCTTTTTAGAATATTGCTTATTTATGTATTTGGATGTTCGTTCAAACTAAGAGTTTTTATAGCAGGATGACAATCATGATATAGAGAAACACCAGTAATTATACGTAGAGTAATGATAAAGATTTTATTATATTAGTTCGAGAAAATGCGGGAAAGAAGCAATTTCTTAGACATTTATTTGTATAAGAAACGTGTTTATGAAATTTACTGTAAAAATGTATTAATTACGTTTGACGCGAAAACCTTGGTTATTGAAGAAGTTTAATTCATAATAAATAATTAAAAGATTACGTTTTATATAAATTTACTCTAGAGAATGCCAATTTTATGCAAAGCCGCGTGAATTAATACTCTCCAAGAATTTTTATTAGTGCTTCCAATTGAAAATCCTATCAATTTAAGTATAGAATAGTTTAAAATATTAAACCGAGAAGATATTAGATAGCATAATGAACCCGGCTTCTTGGAACTACGAAAACGAAGCGTGAACAATGGCGAAAGTTCAAGAAGCTACTGAAAAAGCCTAGAACGTTTCCGCCAGGGGAGTTTCGTTTTATTTAAAAGCCAGTCCGTGCCTAGTGGGAGGTTAGTTTTACTTAAAACTCTGACGTGAACATATTGCTGACGTACTTCCAATACGGTATGTAATTAATGGCCTACACAAAAAGTACAAAATCTGGCAGCAAATGATTTTTTAAAATATTCGACTAGAAATTTGCATTTAAAACCAAATTAAAACCATAGTAAGATAGTCTAGTTAAAATTTGTAGATTAAATGGATGCTTCATGAACGTATTTAAATGGTTTAGTATGTGATGGAATACAAGCGTTTGTATGAAAATTGGACTGCTTAAAACAACTTAGCAGAAAATGGAGAATATACTGTAGTCATTATGTTTTGAAAGAGTCAATGCAGGTAAATTAAAATCAACAACGATAATCTATTTCACGGTAAAAATTAATATAATTTGTTGCGTTGCATGATTTATAAAGGACTCATCTTTAAATTAAGTATTTAAGTAGAATAATAAGATTCCTTTGTGCAAGCCAATTTAATTTAATTTTTTTAAGGAACTTTGGCAAATTATACACTGGATTTGTTAATACAGAAGGTAAAATAAACATTCTGAATTCAGTTACGTTTAAGACGGTTCTAAGGGAAGTAATATTAAATTAGATGACTTCTAAAGTTAACTGGTGTACATAATAATTATAACCAAGGTTTAATTAAGAAGTTATTAATGAGTGATTATCGTATGTTTAAAATTTGTTTATTAGAAGCTAATGTAGAGGGCGACTTAGAATAAGTGTTGTGAGAGGAGATGCTGTGGACTCATCATTTTTGTATATAAAATCTGTGTTGTGAGAAACTTTTTGGAATCATTGCCTGTAAGAGAAAGTTGTTGTGCATTCATTATCTTTGTATTTGAAAAATTGTTTGTAACAAGACTACTTCGAATCATTATACTTGTGTGGTCACAACGGTTTTAGTAATTCTAGGAGATAGAATCTATATAAAGAATCAACCTTTTTTGTACACATCTTGGCGAAATATTTAATATTTATCACTCTGCAGTTCTTGCGCACACACTTTAATGTCAACCGTATTGAAGACTACTTGTCTCGGTATTCAACCGGGTTGTGATTGAGACCGTTTCGAGTTTGTAGGGTAATGAAGTTGAGCATATATGGTATTTTTATAACGTTGGCTTTTTGGTTATTTGTATATGGTTTTCCATCATGAAGAGTCAATATCCGGCTTGCTCTATACCATGAATATGAATATGTGCACAATAGGCCATTAAAAGATAAAGATTTAAAAATACTAGCAATCTAGATAAAGAATTCGAGCCGTTTGAAGACAATAGGAGCGAATTTGAACCGGACGTGATTTCTGAAGGAGAAAGGAAGAACGAAAATGGAACAGTTGAAAAAGGAAATATCATTCAGATTGGTACAAACGATATATTGTTAAAGCTGCTAATTTCTTCGTATGTTTCAGGAACTGTTGAAGCTGAAATAATTGAAAATTTTGCTGTTATGTGGACTATAAATCCCAATTTAAAAAAAACCTTTTTCTGGGCAAATACAAATATTATTAGATATGAATGACTTTTCTCCTTACAGTTTTTAATTTTATGATATCCAAAAACTTTTTCGAACACGCTATTAGCTAGAAATAGCAAGGGAAGAAAGAAACATGTGGAAAACAGCAAAAAATAGGAGTAATAGAACGATAGGACGCATACTAAGGCATGAGAGGATAGTGCGGAATATATTAGAAGTAAAGAAGAGAAAAAATAGCCGCAGGGGTAGATCTAGATTAGACTATTGCACACAGATAGTGATGTAGGCTGTGAGAATTTCGGAAGAATGTGTAAGGTAGCTCAGAATAGAAAACAATGAAGTACGCGTTCAACCAATTCCAGGACACAATACTTAACGATGAAAGAAGTAATGTACTTAAAATTAATGATCATTGTAAACAACTAAAGGTGTTGGTCTTGCAATATTCTCAACAATTGTTTATTGTGCGTAAGGAGTAATTGGAAAACTATTCATTCGGCAAATGTCTAAGTGGTGGGGTATCTTAGTAGCCGGCAGGTTACTTACACCCCTTCGCTTGCCATAGGATATCTGTGAAATAGGATATTTTTAAATGAAAATAAAAGCGGAGAGGTACAAAAGATTTAAAAAAATATCAGCACAAGGTCGTGCTGCATTTCACAAGAATACATGTAGAAACAAAGAAAAATTGGTGAAGGCATATGTGTGGGGCACATCACTATACGACTGTTAAACGTAGACAGTAGAGAAGCGAACAGGAAATAGATAGAAGCCTTTGAACTGTGGAGATACAGACGTAAGATGAATATATCATGGACAAACAAAATTAAGGACAAAGAGGTACTAGAAATGGTATGGGCAGAAAGAAATATAAGGGAAACAGAAAAATAGGAGATATGGGTTGATAGGACACATTCTGAAGCACGAAAAGGAATAGTGCCTGATATATTGAAAGCAGAGAAATGAGAAAAAGAGAGGTAGGGGTAGGAGCTAGGTTAGTCTATTGCATATAGATAGTAAAACATATAGGCTGTGGGAAAGGGTAATGATGACGACATTATTAACGAAGCAAACCTATATATATATATATATATATATATATATATATATATATATATTCTAATATCAGCCCTAATTTACTTTACTTTCACTTTGGGCTAATACCTTCTTTATTTATTACACTTTAGCTTTAAACAAAATTTGTTACACGACTTTTGTCGTCGTCACAAATTTACTATTTAATGTATGACTTCAAATCGAGGTGCTTTAGCAAACGTTTGGTTGGTTCTTTTTTTACTAATTACTATATTTTATATGCCTCGACTATTTGAAACTTTAATCTCAGGGTTTTCTCACCTACTCACCGTGAGTTCAATCGTGAGTAGATGTACACTACCCAACCAAACTGCACCCTCGTTTGTTTTACCACTTTTTTAATGTACCGAATTTACTATGTATGCCAAATTTTAATAGATCAAAGTTGCCTGATGCCAAATTAATTTATGTAACTATTTATGACTTTAATTTTTGACGTTATGATATATTTACGGTACTTACCAGAAATATACCGCGCTGAAGGCCTTCCTTTAACTGCTGGCTCAAGTTCGAAATCGCCGTACGCACTTTCACAAAAAGATTCTCCAATTTTGTCCACTTGCGTACTGCCTCCAGGTGTTCTTAAAAACAATTTCGATGACCCAAACCTGAAATAAATTTACCCCAATTTAGAATTTAGCAAAAAACCGTTGTCTACTTCCCCTGCGTTAATTCTTCCTCGCCGTATCTTGATCTCCTGTTCTTCTGCTCCGTACCCCAATTAATCCTCTCTTCGCACAATCCAATTCAAACCCGCTGTCCTATTATAAATCACTCCTAGTCCTGCTATTCCAATTATCCATACGATGTCCTTACTGCCGTTTAATCTTCTCAATTCAATCCAAATTATTTGTATCGTCGATTCCTTCTGTATCCACTCCAATCTCCTACTGCCGTTATACCAAATCTATCCCAAAACCAACACCAATCTCCTCAAACACATATCCTTCGCTTTCCCCGTTCCACTAATAACCACTTCCAAATCTTCTTTAAATACTCGTTGCCTTTCCCGTTGCACTATTAACCACTTTTAAACTCCTTTTATATATTCGTCGCCTTTATTTACTTTCACCCTTTACTAAATAATACTCGTTGATACACATATAAACTTTTATTTCAAAATATTTTACAACTTAACGCAGGTTTCATAAAATAGGTCTTTATCTGAACAAATTCGAAAAGTAAGTCCCTTATTTATTTTGCTTAGTTATTAAATCAACAAACTTAGCTTACTAGAATAACATTTTTTAAACATATAACATCCAATAACAAATCATCTTTCTTTCAGTGTCCAACATACCTTCGCTACAGTCTTTATAATAATTTTAAATTTCTACTATTGGTCCAAAACACTTCACTAAACTCCAATAACCTTTTACATTTTGATTCACTTTAAATTTTGATTTACAATTCGTCCAAAAGTTTGATTCTATAAAAAGGAAAAACCAAATAATTTTTACACGACCTGGACGCTTTGTAATATTGCAGATATCCATAAATGCGTTCGGCTTTCCGACGGCAAATGTACTCTCAACTGGCTCATGAAATACAAACTCAGTATAAAACCTCAAGTACCGTGCATTATATCAACGTCATAAAGTCATGTTATCTACCTTTTGGCATATAAGTTTCAATCTGAAATGGTACATACTTTAACGTATGTAAAGTATAGCAAAATTTATAGTTTTTAAATTATTAAATCTGAAATATTGATCCTATTGTTTGGCATACACCCCTATTAATACAAATATACCTTTAGAAACCTTATACCCCCCCCCTTACATAATAATATATATATATATATATTGCTGTGATAGGGGGTTGTTTAGGGGTGTATTGAGTAGTAAGGGTCATGTAGTAATTGTAAATAGCGATAGGAATCAGAAAACTGCATTTATTTAGCACAAAAATAAGTAATTCGTACGTTATGTAAATAGCAAGCATGTAACACCCCGTATATAGACCGTAATTAACATTAATCAATGCAAGTGAGAATATCTTTTAACAATACAACGCGTATTTAACAGAGAAATAATCGTACATGTATTTAAACTACGTTGAGAAGTGTTTTACAAGTTTATAAAACAAAATACGCAGAAAATACGATGACACCTAACAAATCTTCATGCAATTATGCTGGAACCATGAGCGCTTTGATAAGAAAACGCACTTTCAAATAAATAAATACATAAACGAAAACAGCACTAGAGTTAGATCATTTATTTTTGTACAATTATCCAAAAGTATTATCTATACAAAACAACAAACGTAAGTTGAAAGTCTGGCCAAGATAACAAATAATAAAGTATCAAACAATAGCAAATAACAAGCATAATTTTATCAGAAACAGCTTCAAAATACAGGAAATATTAAAGACAAAAGCTGGTTGTTTGAAACAATCTGCAAAACTGCTGCAGGTCAGATCTACTCAATTTTAAGATATTTTTCAATTTAAATTTTAATACTGAATTTATTCAATTTATCCAAAACTTGTAAAGAAGTCAACAAGAAACATTGCATACGTTAAACTTACGTAATAAATTATAAAGAAGTTTAGAACGTTCCAGATTTTTTTGTAAAGAGGTAGTTTTTGGTGACTTTATTTTAAATTAAAGGTATATAAATTTTGGGATAAATAATCCATATGATATTAATTGATTGAAGGGTGTATTTAAAGAATTTCAAAAATTGTAAATATTATTTCCTTTCATTATATGAATGTTAATTGACTTCGTTTATCAATTCAAACAGGTAATCATAAAGGGATGAAAAAGAAAATTGATCATCGTAACGTTGTGCCCTCTATGTAAATTAAAAAGGGCTAGCCCTGGCATAATAATAAAGTAAAAGAAGACTTGAGTAAAACACAGAGCGGTGGCGTTAAGTAGAACGTTTATCACACCGAGTACGGCGTTATCATATCAATATATATATATACCTATATGGAAGTTCTCTGTAGTGAAAACACAACAGAAATCTCGTATAGTGCAATGGAAACCCTTTGCTATCAGGAATTCGAATCGTTTCTAGGATTATGTATCCACATGCGGCACATCGAGGTAAACAAGTTCTAAGATTATCGAAAGCAGACGGTTTTTTTTCTGAAATTCATTTTTTTTTTAGATCATATTAGTAGAAATATACTTGTATTTTTTGTCTCAGCTAATAGCTCGATTTGAATTGATCATTTAGGCTTTAACAGTTGGTTTATAGTCGTAATTTTGGGCGTTGCTTCGGATCTATGTTTGACAGAAGCCAAAAACTTGATACAGTTAGATATGATTGACAAAGATGCCAAACGCATTACGATTTCGTATTGTTTAATATTCTTAAATACTGTAACGTGCAATTTTTATAGTTTTAACATTTTACGCTTTTATCCTCAATTCATAAGTACATTTCTACAAATTACTATTTTTATATTTTTATATTTATTAACTCGTGTGTAGTAATTTAAAGATAGATAAATTGAATATTATAAACCGCTTGTAATTGATTATAAATTGCATCGTCCTTGTCTTGCGGTTCGTATAAATTTTGTTGCTTATGTGAATATACGGGTCTAGATGAGAGACGATAAGAAGTTGTAATGGAACGAGTGGAATAAACAGATGAGGAGTCGTGTTTTGTTCTTGATTCCGATATACTAAGTACGTTAAGGATACTGTTTCCTCTTTGCTTTGACTAGTGAGAATTAATGCGGGATTTAATTTTTGTATTGTTCATGTACGAGCACGGCACGATTTTTTAGTTGTTTTCTTGTGAAATAAAAATTGTATATTAACTGTACAAAAGTGTTTTACGGAACATTTTGACGGACGTACTTAAGTGATACACGTGCTTTATCCATTATGGTTCTTTTTAGTTGTTTTGTCTTTTAATATTGAAACTGTGTGTGCGATCTAGTTTTGCGATCCTTTTTTTTTCGGAGTGGCGCATACTTTGGATTGTTTAAATACAGTAATACTGTAGTTTCTGAATTTTCTAACAACAAAGAATCTAAAGTAGATCATTGCTTGCGCAAATTTCGTTATTTGTGAAATATAACAGATTACCGGCTTACCAAGGTATTGGTTGAAATTTCTCACTGCTTTTTGGGATGTTTATGAAAATAATATACCTTTGGTCCCAGTTGAAATTAAACTAGTGCTTCAGAATATTTGGAAATGATTGTCTTAGGAAATAGAATTACCAAGAAATTTATCAAGGCTACATAGTTCCGACGCGTGATAATGTCTGCTGCTAACACCAGTGAAATACGTAGGTGTGATTAGTGTAACGTGTGATAAGTTCCATCAACACCCTCACGTGTCAAGGGTGAAGTGCTTCGTTAGTGCAGGTCATCGTTGAATCCCACACTTCAGTTGCAAGGAAGCGTTGCTGAAGGACTTTTGTAAGTTGAACTATTTCCTACTGGTTATTACTTTAAATATCTATCCGTTGCTTTACCATATCTTTGTCGATCTGATACCTTTTGCAATAGACTTGCATGCTATTTTAAAACATAGAAAAAAAAGAAAGAAAGAAAAATCAATACTACTAAATTACTCATACCAATTGAGTCTTACCTATTTATTTACTGAATTACTCATATCAATTGTGTCTTACCTATTTATTTACTGAATTACTCATATCAATTGTGTCTTATCTATTTATCTGTAGTTTAACATTTTGTCTGATTTATGTTTAATTGGTGTGTGAGGAAACGTTTCTGCTACTCCCCAATATTACCTCACTTTGTACTAAACATTTTTCTGTATTGCTTTTACCGTTGTTATATTATATAGTTTATCTAAACAGTTTCTTTTATTTACATTTTACAAAGTACTGAATAACTTAGACTTTTTATTGCTGCTATGCTTATTCTTTTTTTTCAGGTTTGCCTAACTAATTTTTTTTATTGCAGGTATTATCACTAACTCCTTACGGCCGCGTACATGGTATGTTGGTCTGCTTTCTACGACCCCCCCCCACTCTCCGATTGAGCCTGGTCATTTCTCTGATTTTCTGTGTGTTACGCACGAATTACGTAACATAATTTTGGCGCCCAACGTGGCTGCCACGAAAAAAAAACGTAATAATACTTAGTTCTTATCATTTGTAGTTTATGCAGGATTAAGTCTTGGGTAGATTTGATGTTATACGCCTTTACATATGTGCATACCATTCCTTTAGTTGCATTTTTATTCAATCTAAATTGTTTTATTTCATAAATAGATTGCTAGTGAAACGAACTTTTTTAGCTATTCTTTATTAGTGGAATATAAGCCTATTTACTCATAAATCCAGAAAAACCTTAATGTACGTAGATGCCACTACAAATTTTACTGATGATAATTGTCATTTGGTTAATCACTAACAATGTTTTCTGCACTAATTTGGTTTTTAACCCGATGGTTTAATACCTTATCACTAAGTTCGACTGTGTAATATACCTTGGCAAACACTTATTTATATACATATTAAACGTATTTATTTTAACGCTCTATCTAATTTAAATTATAAGTGCGAATTTGTGTTTTAATTGCAACTGGTCGCTTTACCGAATTGTGTTGTTTTTGTACAGTAATTTATAAAGCTTCTACAGACTTCGAAAAATTACCAGAACTGTTCTAGATCACTCACTTTTGTTTGTTCTCTAAGTGCACTTCTATGTCAATCAATTTACTGTTGTTTAATGGCATTGTCTCTTTCGATTTTAGACACGTTGGCGCCTTTTCTACAATATATATTTTGTAAAATATTATTGATTTTGATATTTTATAAATATTTATTTGTTTTACTGTTTTATGTTATACTAGTCCTATATTATGATGAATATCCAATATTTATAATTAAACATTTTCAATTTAATTTTGTTCTGTATATTGCATGATAATCATGTTTAGGTTTAAAATTTTGCTTTTAAAACTTACAAAGTTACCCTCCTAACTTAAATAACACTACAAAACGTTCAAATTTTCTTGGTGATATAGCCCTATATAATAGATTTGCCCACTCTTGCTTTTAGGCATTGAAGCTATGCATGGATTGCGCATTTGTTACAAGGTTTAACTTATAAACAAACAAGACCTTTGTGTTAAAATCTACCTGCGATTTTAAATATTAATCTCCAAGATCGGTTTAGTTATAAAACTTTTTTTGTATATTAAAACCCTACTTACCTGGGTGTATGTTCTTGTTTAAAACTTTCTATTCGTAGAAAACTTCAATATCTTTTTGTAAAGAGAAATCCACATTATTGCGTTCTTTAGTATTCTCACCAAAATTGCGTATAATTAATCCTTGTTTGTTCAAGTTTGGAAGCGCTTATAAAATATTTGCTGTCCGGAGCGTATAACTTTACGTTACAGTTCAACATAAGTTAATTTTAATTACGCTAAAGTACTGACGAGAGAATGATTTGCAGAGTTCTACATGTTTGTGCGTTATACTCGCATTATTATTTAAGATTCTGCTTGCTACAATCATGAAAGCAACAATTTAAAAATGAAACATTGCGCCAAAGGTCTATTTAAAGATTTGAAAATTTGACAATTTTTCTTTGAGAAAAATTATTGGTCATTTTTCACATAATACTATATATATTTACAAAAGTGGGCGAAACGTCGACTTAGTTTATAAAATGACACGGGCCCAACCCGGAACCATAAATATTTATAATGACTCCGGTCGTGAAAGCTTCCGACAACATCACAAATTGTGTGTTTTTGAATTTAACGACAAATATGACGAATTGATAGGTATGGATGTTTTAAGAAAATTAGGAGCAAATATTGATATAAAAAATCGATTATTAAGAACAGAACACGGACAAATTTCAATTAAATTCCAAAACAGCAGTATTCAAACCGATCAAAAATACATCATCGAACCTAGGACAGAAAAACAAGTAAACGTCTTAGTAAATTCAAACAGTGATGTAGGAATCATAAATCAAACGTCATTTTAACAAGAAGTAGAAACACCCACCGCGCTAGTACGTATAAAAGACAACTATGTTATTACGACAATTTTGAATTCAAACGAATATCCCATAGAAGTATCCTTAACAACAATAATAGAAGTGGAAGAAGTGAATTTTAGTGAAATAAAAATCGATGAAGACTTTGAAGATAATTCCAACCCCACAGATCACGATAAAATGTTAAAGGACAATCTAAATAACATTCGTTTTAACGACAATATTAACACCGAAGAAGAAAGAGCAATAAAAGAATTATGTTTTGAATACAAAGATATATTCCATTGTCAAGGAATACCTTTAACTTTTACCAACACAGTCAAACATAGTAGACGAGAAACCGATTTTCACCAAAGCATATAGACTACCTCAAGCAAGTCAGGAAGAAGCAGATATACAGGTAGCAGACCTATTAAATCAAGATATCATTCAACATTCGAACTCACCATGGAGCAGCTTCATACTAATTGTACCAAAGAAATTAGATGCCTCAGGAAAACGCAAATACCGAATGGTAATTGATTACATTAAACTCAACGAGAAGACTGTAGACGATAAGTACCTACTACCAAATATCACAGAAATATTGGACAAACTAGGAAAATGTCAATATTTTTGGACGAGAAAAACATTACCAAAGCAGCTTTTGGTACACCTAGAGGATACTATGAATACAAACGCATGCCGTTTGGCTTAAAGAGTTCACCTACCACTTTTCAGAGAGTTATGGATGATATTTTGAGAGGAATACATAACGAGAAATGTCTTGTGTATCTTGACGACATAATTGTATATTCAACGTCACTCACCGAACACATTGAGAGATTAAGAAAAGTTTTTGAACGTTTAAGAAAAGTTCACTTGAAAGTATAACTGGATAAGAGTGCATTTTTACAACAAGAAGTAGCATTTTTAGGACACATAATAACGCCAAAAGGTGTTATGCCAAACCCAGACAAAACAAATGCCGTATTAAACTACCTTTTACCAAAAACAAACAAAGAAATAAAAAGCGTTATAGGACTATAGATGTTATAGGAAATTTATTAAAGGTTATGTAGAAATAACCAAACCATTAACAAATTGTTTAAAGAAAGGTAACATAATCGAACACACACCGGAATTCATTAAAGCAGTAGAAAAAATTAATTGCATTTTTACGAATCACTCTTTGTTAGAGCTCCCTGACTTTTCAAAGCTGTTTATATTAACAACAGACGCATCCAATGTTGCTTTAGGCGCAGTATGGAGCCAAGGCAAAGTAGGTAGCGATAAACCAATCAGCTACGCATCGCGAACATTAAATGAAACAGAACAAAAATATAGTACCATTGAAAAGGAACTATTAGCCATAATTTGGGCAACAAAATATTTTAGGCAATATTTTTATGAAAGGAAATTTTATATATACACAGACCATAGACCATTAGTATGGTTATGTAAACTCAAAGAACCCAATTCGAAATTACAGAGATGGAGGATTAGATTAGAAGAGTACGACTACGAAATCATATACAGGAAGGGAATGTATAACAATAATGCGGACGCATTGAGCCGAATACAACTCAACGCCATAGAGAAAGAGTTAGTTGCAGGTAATGTTGACGAAACCGAGAGCAGGGAAGACCCAGAAGAAACAGAAACTATACATTCAACTCAAAGCAACGAATTAAAATTGCAATTAAAAATCTAAACAAAGCGATAAATACGAAACCAAATCAATTTATAATTACTGAAGGTTTAACCAACCCTGACTCGGTAAAATATACAAAAACCGACAATAGGAAAATATGTCACATTCAAATAATGAAAGATAACAATGAGGAGCAAATAATTAAAATTTTAAAAGAATATACCGCGGAAAAAAAAACGTTTTTACATTTATTTCACAACAGAACATTTGTACCAAAGATTCTCAGAATTATATTTTCGATTGTTTAATAATTCAGGACCCGAGATTATCAGATGCACACAAAAACTAATTACTTTAGATGACCCAGATGAAATATACGATGTAATTTGCAACCAACACGAAGGTCAAATTAATCATCGTGGAATAAACAAACCCTAAAACAGCTCATAAGGAGATATTATTTTAAAGGTATTAACTACAGATTTTATTAATCAATGCGAACTAAAACACCCGACTACCCTTTTCAAATATTACATGCAGACACTTTGGTAGTAGAATCTCAAAACTTTTTATCAATTGTAGATGCATTCACAAAAGTAGGACAAGAGATACCCTTACTTCAAAAAATTGTATTGATGTAACTCAAGGATTTTTACAGTACTTTACATATTACGGTACACCTGAATCGATAACTTTAGATAATGGAAGTGAATTTAGAAACGAGACTATACAAAATACCTTAGAACTTCGATGAATATTCATTTTATTACAAAATATCTCCCGGAATCAAACAGATTAATTGAACGATTACATTAAACTTATTACAACAGATCAGACTTTTAAGACTAACATATAAGAAAGGACCCGTCACTAATTTAATGTCATGTACCCTAATTGCTTATAACAATACAATTCATTCTTCAACTAACTATACACCCCTGGAATTAACATTAGAACATTCAGACTCTCGCAACTCTTATGATATATACCATTATAAAAAAGCATATCAACAGTACGCTAAAGATCACAAAGAAAAATCAAAAATCACTTATAATAACGTCAAAAATAAATTAGACAGCGATAAGGTACGTATTACAAAAACCCGCCATAAAAACACCAATATAAATAGATTCGCAGTAGGACAGACAGTTTATGAAAGAGACTTTAAAGGTAAACGACACAAAAAGGTCCCCAGAAATTTAGGTCCGTTTAAAATCAAAAAAATTTCAGACAAAAATGTAGCAGCAGTAGACAACGGAAAAACCGTAAAATACATACATTTAAAGAATTTAAGACACGCTGTAATTTCAGATGGACAGTTGTCACCCTTGCCGTCAACCTCCACCCAGGTAGAACAAACGACATTACATTTGATTTTCCAATGCTCCACCCGAAGGTACTACATTGGCCAGGAAGCGAGTTTTTTTTTACCTGGAAAATTTGGAATTTTGCCGAACCCTTGCTGTTCCAAGCAAGGTAGGGATCTTTAACGTGCGTGACAACACTCACACACGGGACCTCCATTTTACCTCTCATCCGAACGAGCGTGTATTTTTGTGAAAAATGCTCGCGTAACATTTTTCAAGCGGACCGTGTCGGGATTTGAACCCGGGACCTTGGGCGTAGTAGTCACACACATACCACTACGCCACGGAGCCGCCTAGAACAAACGACAACGAAATAGTAGTAGAAGATATAAAAAACACCCCGGTATACTACCAGTAAAATTGACAAGTATGCAAAACACAGTAGACTACTGGACTTTTGCACAAAATTTTGATTTAACTGAATTAAAACGAAAATTTTATATAATTAGAAACCATTACGACAAACTGAAAGAATCAAATGATAGCAACTCTCACTGTAATTCAATAAATTTTAGCTACATTAAAAAATGCTGTAACATTTGCTAAATTAAAAACTTTACATGCTAGTATTATCCAACCACTTGATCTACTAAACAAATTATTTGGAATCAAATCATGTATGACATAGTAAATTACCTTTTGAAGTAACAGGATCTAACATACTTGTATTTCAAAAAATAACCATAGTAAAAGGTTATGTAAAGAATCATGGAATTACATTTTTAATAGAAAATCCAATTGTAGAAATTTACTCTTACAATTATTATCATGTATTTGCTTTTCCTATAAACATTAATAGTCAATATCAAGTCACTATCTCTAAGACTAAGTTCTTTTTCCTAAAAGAACTTAGGTATGGATTTACAAATGAGAAATGCAAATAAGTGACACCCAGCCAATACTTATGTCAATCGATAACGACAACGGCTATTGAAACAGATAGCCCTTATGAAGTGCAATTATTACGATTCTCTAAGCATTATAAGAATTGTGTGTCAAAACCAGTACAAATTACGGACATGAAAATTCAGAAAATAACGGACAACAAATGGATTGCTGTATTTTCTCAAGAAGTGATAGCAACCGCTATTGCAACAAAGACGAAAACAGTTTAGCCCTAATTGGAAGCAAAGTGGTCACCATAAAGGAAAATTGTTATTTTTAAAGTAAAAAGTGAAATTATTCGAGTATTTCAAAACCCAACAGTGACAAAGAAATTTGAAAATCTATCCGAACTACAATTCAAGATTCAAACCGAAGACAGAAGAACTATTCAGAAGCCAATGCAACTAGAACACCTCGATCTCGACAATCTCAACCAGGCAGTGAAATCAATGGACAATTATAAAGAACATTTAAACGAGTTAAAAGTGCCAAAGTTACACTATGACAATATTAGTGCTTGAACAATTTTATTGATTATTGTATTATTTTTATTAACTGTATACTTATTGTACAAAATGTATATTAGATATAATATCAAAGAAACAAAAGCGAACAATGAAACCACAAACGAAATTTTAAGAACAATGAATTTTAAAATTAAGCATCAATCCTTAATTTGTAACTAGTTCGGGAGGTGTTACATATCCCCCATATTAAAATACATATAAGAATAATTGTAATTATTATGTTTCTGCAGTAGAATGTTACATTGTATTAAATGAAGGTTATAATTAAAGATTAATCAGTGTTCATGTCAGAAAAAGAAAGGAAACGACTGCTTTGTATTCCAGACGCAACCTGGTACTGCAGGTGCAAAAACAATAAACTGCAATAAAGCAGTTTTAATTAAAATTACTTAGAACAAGACATTCTACGAGTATCGAGAAACTGCAGACAGCAAGATCTGCACTTTCTTATACGATAAATTGATGTCAGAGGCTTCATAAATACTGAAAGGAGCCCCTGATCGCCAGTCAGTCTTCGAGCTTCATAACTTTAACATTGTTGGTTGTTCAAGCTACTCATTCTGATTATTGATTTATTAAAAATTAAATTATTTGTCAATTTCAATTATTTAATGTTTAAAGAACATAAAGTTCAAGTGTTGTAAAGAAAATAAGTAATTTTTTATAATTAAAACAAATTTGATAGGCGATTTTCGAAATAAATGTTTTTAAACGAAGCTCTCATAGGCCCAAAACCTATCTAATTCACACGGTTTGTTACAGTTACCATTTAACTTGTGGTTAGGGTCAAGGTTTCCCGGTGAATGTAAAGACTGTTTGAAATGTTTACACCATCACCATTTAATATTAACATCTACGTCGAAGTTTTGTTGCTACACATTTAACTTTTATGACAGTTATGGATCGATCGGGTCTGTTTAAATAATTTACAATGTTTTCGGTAATGTGCAATCTATGGGAATATTTTAAGTACCACGCTTGTAAGCCGTTGCGTCATGAAAAATATGTTGAAGTTTGTCGGACTTAATACGTTTAGCGTGAAGTTACCGGTTTTTCTTTCAATTGCTGATTGGAAAGAAATATCTTGAGTGCGGTCTATGTATTTGAGTATTTTACCTTGATAATACGATAATGTCATAGTCCCATTTTAAATTTTAAATTACCTCAGCTTTTTACTGCGGTTCTAAATTAGTTAAAATACACAATTATTACGCTAATATGATAAATTCTCTATACAAAAATGTTATAACGAAAAAATGGTGCCACTATATTATATGTATCAAAAAGAATACGCTTTTTGTGTTTTCCCAAAATTTTAAAAAGTGAAAAGTGTAACTTTGCGTCTACATGCATCAATTGCGGTCTCTATCTCCTAATAATTAATTTTTACATTCAGAAGTTACTAACGATGTTGATTATTAAAGTCTAAACGTAACTCAGTTGTTTTCTACTTTAGAACAGTTTTAATAATTAATGACAGGCAACAGTGGCCAAGAACAGCACACTACAAATTAACTTGTATTCAGTGAAACTGTCAAACTAACTTTTTCATTTATCACCAAATAAATAATCCTTTCTCTTTTGTTCGTCTTATTGTCACTAAACCTTGAGAGATAGAAATTATAAATGACTGCAGTTTTATTACTAAATTATATAAAACTGCAACAAAACACACCTGACCAATAATCTCTGACTTAGAATGTCCAAGACAATTTATGAAGTTTCAGACTTCGCTTGTAATGCTGAGGATAACTACATACTTTTTCAAGTTACAAGAAAGTTTCCATGTATGGAAATTTGAATAACTTCAATATATTTCTGTATGCCTTGAAGTTTCAGTCAAAAATCTGCATACAATTTCAACATCGTTTTGTTAAAGTGCATCCTCGAGGATATCTTCAGAAATCTTATAAGACCGCAAGAAAGTTTGAATAAAAATTTAGCGTTACTTAATAACTAAACGTTAATAAGCACAAACAATTCGGTAATCTAAAAAAGTTCTTGTGGTTCTAAGAAAAATAGTAAATACAATTAATTATGAACAGTGTAAAAGTTTTTTTTTAAATAGAGAGATTTTACCCTGAACATTTTCCATTCCACGTCACAGGTCCGGACGTAATCATTCTCTTCCCAGCTGCCATCAACTTACTATGTCCTCGAGAAAGGTTGATTTCAGATTTCCTAAGAGCAAATACTTTTTTAACGCAGTCTCACAATTAAAGCCCACTTAGGTACGACACCGTTCTCCTACAAAAAGCACCAGTTCTCCCAATGTCTAGGTAATCTATTATTGAGTTATTTGTGTATAAAGGCTGCTGTTTGTATACGAGGGTTGCTATTAAAATGTCGGTACGTGTTGACAGTGTAACTTGATAAATAATTATTCATAAACGTTGACATTTGTACTGTCAAACAAAGGTAGCAGAGTGAAAAGTATTCAATAGTTTTACTACAACATAATTTTAAAGTTAATATTTGGATAAAAATTAATTGAAATCGTACATCTTCGAGCTATGAGTTTGTTTTATTTTTGATTAAAGAAAACGAAAAAAAGTGCATCGACAATTTAAAAACTGTGTGTGCGCGTATGTGCGTGTGTGCGTACGTGGATGTGTACAAGCGTAAGTGACTGCATGTGCGTACGCATGTGTCTGATTGTTCATGTACCAATACGTGTGCGTGCGTAGGTGCGTGTGTTGGTGAATATGCGTTTGCACGTGCGTTTCCATATTGTTTACTAACCAAACTTCTCTGTGTAAATGTTTTACATCTTTATGTAAATTTTTGACATTTATTACGTTACCAACTTAGGCGTACATTATATCGTTAACCCCGGACGTAATTTTTTACGACCCAAATGTGGTCTCAAATTATTGCCGTCAAACGGTTACAAATTAACAAATTACAAATTAACAAAAGCTCACTTTGATTAATAGCTGTAGCCAAATGTAAGATTCTGCGCTCGTTGCTTCCAACCAAAAATCACCGATGACGTCGTCATGTAGATCAGGTTGTTTGGTCCAATTCTTATGTTTTTTCTAAATTCTTATAGTCAAATGTGCTGCTGTACCTACAACTCTATTGCACAGTTACTTGGTAGTGGTTAGATACGGTATGAATGGAGGATTTCACAGGTAAACTTCTTGCAATAACTCGCACTCGGGTCTAATGCGTCAATATGGTACGGTAGTTGACGATTAAGTTAAGCTTAAAACGCGTCTTTCTCATTAACTTGTTGTCCCCACCATAAAAACGTTTCTTATTGGCTAAGCACGATAACTAAACATTTTTTCGGCCTGGAAAATTCGTGCTTGAAAAAATACATCGATAAATTGCGGTTTTCGACCTCGATTTGCATGAACTCAGAAACCTCGAACTTTACACGTATTAACCTAATTCATTAATGAAAGAGAAATAAAGCATTCCTCTTTTGGATTAAAAAATTCCATATTCCTAACATTAAAACTAAAACTTTGTGCAGCCAAGAAGCGTAACATATTTCTGCCATTTTTACAAGTTATACTACCTTGGAGATTGCTTGCACAACTGTTCTCCTTGTATTTTATTATAATATTTTCAATCAATATGTGCGTAAACCTTCAATTTTTTTGCTGGGTTACCATTATGGTATAAAACTACCTAGCAACTATATATGAAGACTTGGTGATTGAGCTTACATGGATTATATGCAAAAACAATATATTAACAAAAACCAAAGAATAGCAGCTGCTCGATATATAAAACCTCGGGAATACCATCAATAATAAGCTTAATAGCCGGTTTCGTTATAATTCAAGGCGTCCCACAACTTCTACTGCAACTGAAAACGTTTTTTTCCCCATTTATCAAACTTTATGAACATATTTAATATGTCAAGGTCAAGGTCAATCTGCTGAACAACTTTGTCTAACATGCCTGGATGAGATTGGATTAAACTATTTTTTAAGAAACATCCTGAATTAATTGTAGGATTCGCAAGAAATATCTAGAAGGTTAAAAACATCTATAAACACAGTCATTAATTCTGAATATATTGTTAAGTGTTGAATTGGCGTTACGTTAATTTACTATTTTTACTCTACAGGTGCCGAAGTTTAAACGGTGCACCAGCTAACTTACAGTGGTGCGGTGTGGGTTCTATAAGATAATTAATACTCTTAGAGATATACAAATTGCTCGACTCTGTCAAATATCTGTATGCTTACCTTGAAAGATCTTCAATTTTCTTTGTCTACATTAGAGCTTTTGAGTTAACCCATCTGATAAGAAAATAAAGTCCTCTGGGAGGTGAGCTTTTGGAGCAGCTGCGTGGCGTATCTTTTTAGGCGTCGCCGTGGATCAATGTAGTAAGCGTAAGACTACGGATCCTGGGTTCGAATCCCGCCACGGTCGAATGCTTGAAAAATGGCAGGTGATAATTTATTCGGATGAGAGGTTAAATGGAGGTTCCGTGTGTGAGCGTTGTCACACACGTTAAAGATCCCTACCTTGCCTGAAATGGCAAGGGTTCGGCAAAATTCTAAATTTCTGGGCAACCAAAAACTCGCCTCCTGGCCAATGTAGTACCTTCGGGTGGTGCATTGGAAATGTAAATGCACGGCGTATCTCTCTGCCTCTGGAGTTGATGAAGTCTTTCTTACAACGTTTGAAATTCTCACCTTTGTTATCAATAAAAAACTTCACCTTCAACAATCAATAACAAGAACTAATATTCACTCCTAATTGGCCAAGTGCGCAATTCGCTAAAAAATTAATAGTACAACTTCCTTAAACTTTTGTCAACTGAATTTTTTGCTACTATAAGGTTTAGATTATTTTTTCTTATAATAAGTTAAATCAGCGTGCACAAAACCTAGTAGTTCTTTCTATTTCAATAAGGTTTGTGGATCAACACTACTATAGTTAAAAAATATAATACTAATTATTCGTGAGAAATGACGCCTAATTGTATAAGCTGTTAAAATAGGGTGACTTACAGTTCTATTCATCGGAGTTTTCTCCTAAGAAATTCTATCCAAGGCCAGGGCATAAATTACTGCACGCAACCAAAGATTCAACGGGGAGATTAAATAAACCGCCAAACCGGCAGAAAGTTGTAGTATATCGGCATTTTTCACTAATTCCGCACTCTGTAATCGCGTTATGAATTCCGTTTCTTCGCAATAACCGGATTTGCTTTATAATACCGCCTTGTTTTATTTTGATGCCGAATTTCAGCGTACTCTTACATGAAGGTATTTGCAAATGAATACGAACTCGAACCACCCCTCCCCCCTTTATACTATCCACCGGTTTTATAACGGTAACATCTCGGGGTCACTGAACGATTTTCCTTCTCAAGAGTTATGCGCCTAAAATCTTCTATTTTCGATGTCATTGTACATTCTGTTCACCCTATATCAGGTTTTCAGCACGTGATTCTGTTTCCCGAGAAACGTCCAGTGTGAACCCTAATTTATTTACACGGTGTTTATGAGTAATACCAATAGGCCTGCTGTATCCGTTTTATTTCCAACACATTTTATGACAGGTTTGGTTTTCTCTTATGGCAATCCCATAGTGAAAACGTATGTGTTATGCTGCATTTGCCTAACCCGTTGTTCTAGGGGTTTTATGGTTTTAGGTCTAGGATATGGGACAATATTTGTATGCCCTTAAATTACATCACTACTTTTTTATGGTTAGCTATTTCGTTGAACCAGTGTGAATTTGTACAAATATCTTTAATGTGAATAGTTATTTTTCGTTTCCATCTATAATTATTTTAAGTTAATACAGAGGGATGTATAGAACCAATATTTACCAACGTTTGTGTAAAATCTTTTAACATACAGGCTGCATCCCTATTTATTTATCCAGCCTAATTTAATACTATACTGAAATGGCAGAGTTATTAAATGTACACTACCATAGCTTATAAATTCCTCAAGCATATCCTATTTTAAAGCTCACCAATCCACCCTATATTAATAATTACGACAAAAGTATTCTTACAAACAATCTGGAAAGAGAAAGTGTCATCTGTACAGGAAGCTGCAACTACCTCGAAAAGTTATTAAATTTAACAAGATCATGCTTAGTGGAAATTCTACTGGCAAAGCCTCACCTCCATACATTATCTATAACTTTTTGTTTATTTAGCTTCGTCTACAAGGACATTTAGCCACAAAATTACACATCAATACTACAGTATGTATACATGTATTACACAGTAGCAAACTATCTGACCTAACCAAACACACAAAAAAGCGTACAATGAAAGGCAAGGACGAAAGTAAAAGAATTTTTCTCAAAATGGATACAAAATTGGTTTCGTCATATAAGATGCAACGGAACCTAATATAAATGTATGTATATTGTAAGATTTGGAAAATCGTTTGAAGTTTATATGTTGTTAGTAGGAACAAAACAACTAGGAGGCAAGTAGTTTTTGTGCACAATTTAGGTCGCAAGTCTTAATGTCAGTAAAATATGTAGCAATTGTATGTTTAGCGCTTAATTTTACGCTCCTGCCATAATCACAAGAGATTGTGTATATTGTGCTATAAGGATCAAATGGAGAAACATTTTAACACGATGAGAAAGATCTGTAAATGTAAATAGCGCACTACCCAACTACCAAGTTCGTGGCTTTCTTAAAGTGATTTGTTGAGCAGTTTCATCTGACAGTCTCACAAAACCTAGAATCAACATAAAAAAATTAGAATTTTCCACATCTATGAATACCCAATTGTAAATCGAATGTAGAATCAAAGTTTAAATGTAGATTTAGATTTGATAGGAAGAGTTCATAAATAGACTAGATGATAAGAAATACGAATTCAATTTCAATATAGTAAATTGAAGAAAAAAAGCAGCGGTTTCTTCTGAACAGAGTATCAAACCCGATGCTTTGCAAGTGCGTACAACAAAAGTGAAACTACTACCTCCCAAAAAAACACTGTCCTGGTGGGTAATGGTAAGAATCATTACCGCTCAAATCTTTTAAAGAACAAAATACCCATTTTGGTGTGGTTTTCACAAGTTACAGTTCCATTATCACTTAACATTTTCGAAAATACGGATAAAGAGAGTTCTACATTTCTTTTCCCAGAAACCGATTCAATCTTTAGCTGTAGTCACCTAAGCTGTTTCTTGAAAATAAGCTAATACTATCGTAGAAAAGACTAGTTCGCATCTATGGTATGGACGATGCCATCATGGCGTTTAACTTCAAGTCAGTAATGGAGTCCAATCTTTGTTTTTATGGAGTAGCAAATCCGTTGAAGTAGGCGAGAGTTAGAGAAAAAATGATTTCTATTATTTTGATAGTCTACGTTGTTTTGAATTAAGTTTGCATTTTTGAATTTTCTTTATAGAAAAAATAGAAACTAACAGATACTCAGGGGAATTACAGCACTTACGATAGAGAACTGTTAGCAATCTATTTAGATTTTCGCCAATTTTCATATCTTCTCGAAGGTAGGCAAGTAACAATTCTTACTGACCATAAACCATTGATATAGCAATTAATCAGAAAATGGATAAACTATTACAAATATAAATTCGTCATTTACAATACATTTCTCAATTTTCGTCAGATATACAACATATTTCAGGCAAGGGGAACCTAGTCGTAGATTATCTATCTTATCTAGAACTAGTTACGAACAAGGAAATACTATTGACTGTAGTGATTTTCAACGCGAACAAGCGGAAGATCAAGGACTGTAAGATATAATAAATGGCTTAATATCTACAGCCCTAAAGGTTACGCTTACTAAAATGCCTGAATATCATAACGTACAATTTTTTTGCGACAATAGGCAAAGATCCGTGCGCTCACTCAAAATGCGTAAAATCGTTTCGATCAATTGCATAGTTTACCTCGTCCTGGATTACGAAGAACAACTCGCCATTCAGCTGATCGCTTTATTTGGGCTGACATTAATAAAGATTGTAATATACGTTCAAAATCAAGGTCGCAGTGTAAAAAATCAAAAGTGAGCTGACATACCAGATCTCCTTTAGCGGAGTTCGAAATGGCAGACAGTATATTTGCTCATGTCAACAAGGACATTATTGGGTATTTTCCTCCGAATAAAGGATATTCATACTGTCTAACTTTAATTGACAGGAATTGGCTAAAAGCTATACCAGTTACTATCTCAAAAATATTTATTGAATCTTGGATATCTCGTTATGGCATTCCAGCAAGAATCACCACATATACAGGTTGTTAGTTTGACTCAAATTTTTTCACTAATCTCAATAAACTCCTTGGGTTCAAATGGGAAAATAGAGAAATGGCACCGAGCGTTAAGAGTTTACATTAAATGCATGGAGTCACAATTCTAGGTCGACTCCCTACCATTAGTTTTGCTGGGACTGCGTACTGCTGTGGACCTAGATATAGGCTGCGCTCCTGCTGAGCTTCTTTTTGGTAACAGATTGAAGCTTTCTGGTGATTTTTTTCATCGTACTAATACGGTAGAAGGTCCTACAAATTTTTTAAATAAACTTTGACAGTTGTTTGAAAGATTACATCCTGTTTCACTTTAGAATTTACGAATTTCAAAACCTAATTGTACATCAAGATTTACATTTTCATTCGGACTGATACAGTTCGCAATCTCTTCAACAACCATATGAAGGACCGTTCAAGATCATCCAGCTCGATAGCAAATGTTTCTTAAAACGTAAAAACGAATAGGAATACAAAGTGTCAATAGATCGAATCAAACCAGCTTTCATAATAGCAAATTACTCTGAGGCATGTGTTTCATCAAAGACCAAGCAAACTTTTTAGATCCAAGATCCCATACCAATCCAACTAACAGTTTAAAAACAGACCCGTTTAGATCGGATAGTCAATGCTCTGTGCAAGTATACTGATGCTAGAGGGGGAGCACTGTAACGAATCCATTGAAGTAGGCGAGAGTCGGAAAAAAATAATTTCTAATTATTTTGACACCCGCTTTGTTTTGAATCGAGTTTGAAATTTTATAATTTTTTTTATAGAAAAGCCATTAAAGTTATTTGTTAAACAATTTCTTAATTTTACGTTACTTTCACAATGAAAAGCTAGTACAATGGTAAAAGAAGTAAGATTAATCTGAAAACTACTTCTAAAAATGTTGGGGAGTTTTCTTGGTACTTGAACTTGTTTACCGAAAATAAACTTATAAGTAGGAATATACAAAAACAAATATGTTTAGTGTTATAATAAAAAAAATTCTTCAAATAGGACATTCTTGTTCTAAATGGGTTTCTGTTAACATCTACACTTTAATCAACATTACTTTTATAAGAGTTTATATAAAAAATATAACTTGTAATCAGATAACCCAAGATGCATAGTAAATTTGTCCCAAATTTTTAGTTTTTGTATATTACTTTTAGTATTATCAATTAAAAAAGCTAGGAGTGTAACGCTGACACATCTCTTATTTGGTTTCATACGATAAATATCCAAAGCTTATGGTTTTACCTGAAATCTTGAAAATTAAGGTATAATAACCATGACTTCCGATATGTTAACTATAAGGGGCAAAACAATTTACTATAAAATTCATGGCTAATAATACAAGCGTCATGAAAAGGATTTTCTATTAATTTTGTTGTTTTTAATTAAATGCTATGTTTCACCGAAAACTGCCACTCACTTCATCATATATCCAAATAGTCAACATTTATATTACCTATTTTTATAAGTATTAACTCGCACATTAGCAAATAGCCCAAAAACATTGAGCAGTATGTTTGAAAATGATGTAATCGTTTCCGCCCCTTTAGAAATCCTTCAATAATTAGCAGCAGATCTCTATTGAACCCTAAAGCAACATAATAAAAATTAATCAAGCTGTTCTCTGTGAAACTGGCAAGCTGCAACTTTCCTACCTATTTTAAGATTTATAACCCCATTGGCAAATTAATTGAGCCTTTTTTGTTCGCCACATCAAAACCAAACCTTTCAAGCGTTGAAATTATTAATGACACTCGAGCGCTGATATTAAAGCTGCAAAACGCCAAGGAAAAACCTCCAAACAATTAGTTCCAACTCTGAATGTTGAAGGGAATTTATAGAGTGTCGACTTACTTGGTAATTATTTTCAAGAATTACCACCTAATTCGTTGAGTTATGAGAGCTTTATCAGCTCTAAAAGCTCGAACAACCTTAATATATTTCTAAAAGTTCTACAGTTCTAGTTGAAACCTAAGAAAACTTTAAGATCTATTCCTTGAAGAGAAACCGTACGGATGACTACATACATTCAGCATTTCCACAAAATTGTGTACAATTTATCTTTGTTAGTTGGAGTTTGGGCGCTTATCAAATATTTGTTGCAGTAGTGTGGAAGTTTAAATAGAAGCTTAGTAAACAAATCCTTGCTCTAGTTAAACAAATATAGATCAAAGTCTAACGCTGATGATATTTTAAGCTTAAACAGAAATAATATTATACAGTTATTGTTTTCAATTTTCTACCATTTAACTGTTTATGAAAAACCTGAATATCTCAAAATATTTATCCCAGAGTGTTGCTAAGAGTTTTTATTTTGGTAACAAATAGGATCGCTTTCTATTAATACTTGTATATGACATTTCGACAGTATTGGTGACTGGCTACTAGGCTGAATCTTGAGTAAGTGTAAATTCCGAGTCTGGGCGAAAATCTTTAACTTCATCCTCTAGAAATGTCACTTTCTCATTAGACGATAAGGTAACCGCTATACAGGGTGCATTCTAAGTTGATACTTTATTTGCAACTGTGTATAGAACGCATTAGCATTAAAACAAACAACTTTTTTAAATAAAATTTTCCAATAACTCAAAAACAACGAATGTTATTTGTCCTTAGAAAGTTTATCAGTAACAATGTCCGGTTCTGCAAAGTACAATATTGCTAAAATACTGAAATATGTTGGTGTATTAATAATTATGCAATGTGCGCAATAAGTTCTCGAACGTGGTTATTATCTTTCAGTTACGGTCACGTTTGTTCGGGTTGTTTATGAATTAGGTATGGAAATTCATAATCATTATCATGAAGTGGCAGTAATTCAAATTAAAATTTTGCCAGCCTTAATGGTTGTTACTCGTTAAGTGAATTAATCCGTATCATACTTTTCATATTTTGGACATCCAAGTTTCTACTCCTTATATTTATTAGATCTATGGCAATTTGTTTACAAGGAACTCCTTCTGCTTCCATAATCAGGTACTGGATACTTTATAAATAATCTATTGCATTGTAGGAATATAATGATTTTAATAAGCATAAATATGTTGATATCCTCGGGGTTTTTTAGCGTTCACGGGGAATATAACGTGAGTACCCGCTATAGAAGTGACGAAGTTTTCTATTGCAATTGATTGTAAGAGATCGACCGATTTGACTGAGATAATTCCCTGAGGGACAAAAATAAGTGCTGAGACAATGGGGGTAATTCGTGAACCACTTCGTTACCGTAATCCACGGAAATGACTGCGTTTTCGGGGAGTGCGTATCGTGTGTTTCGACATAGTGTCCGAAATTATCGTTCCAACTTTTCTTACCTGTTTCCTTTAGGGTAGTACAGTTATTATCGGAGAGTAACAACGTCAATAAATCTGCTGAAAACTACCAAAATCTTGAAAAGTTGCTGCGGCTGTAGGAAGCCATGAATCGTAAGTGATAACACTTTTGTAAGTGATATACAGAACTGTATCAATGGCGGTTTAATTTACGGGGCTTTTTTATGATATAATATTGCTTGTTGATTATAAAATATAAAGATTGGCTTCTTTCTCTCTTTGTATTAATAATAGAAATTTTCCGGTTGCATTATGAACTATCTATATTAACTTAAATTGTGGTTAACGTTAGGTATTGTGTCAGTTAAATTTAGATGTTATCTTTGCAAGAACGATACCGTGACTACTTGTTTAGTGTAGGATAAAACGTAATTTCTGAACTGAGAATATCAACTTAAATACCGTACTAGAAATATCTTCAAATTTCACAATAATTCTGTTTTTTGTTGTAAAGTTGGTACGTTTCGATACATTGGAATACATTACTTTTGTACTAGTTCAAGTAACTTATTTCAAAATATTTTAAAATAACACAGTAAATGTAATTTTATCTTTTCTAGACAGGTTTTTTAAATGATAATAATGTTTAAACCTTTAATAGAGTTAATGATTTAGAATTATGATTTTTTGTAAATACTTTAACGTAATTTACATCAGTTTGGATGTTAACCTTTAAAACGTTGTACCTAACAACGCTCTCAGATCTCGTGTTTAGCATATAATCTATAAATAATTTATTTTTGTATTTAATCCTGTATAGACCAACCTATTTTGAAATACCACGGTAGTAATTTTTTTAATATAAGACTTGCGTTCTTTATCGAATAACTTATTTCTTTTTTACGCTAATGTATACTTATCGTTTATGTAAATTTCCGTAGCACAAATAATCGTAATTGTCAATGTCTTTGAAATATCTACCTTGTAGTGATTCCTACTGATACATTTAAGGTTTAAGTATTCATACCATTATTAATTTATTTATACTATTTGCCTTGATGTTATTTCGTAGCTTCGTTTTCGATACAAACTCAAATAGGTGCACAGGCAATTAATTATATTTATTGGCTAGCAAATATTGCAATAATTAAATTAATCAAGTAATTTTTAGTAAGGCTTCGTACTGGAAACTAAACTACATCTATTAATATTCCTAAAAACTCGCTTGCAATCTGCCTTAGTTAAAAACACCCGTAAAACGCAAGTTATTTAAAAAATCATACAAATAGTACTTAACTAGAAAGTTAAACTCAATAGGTATTTTTTTTCTTGGTTAAGATACCATAAATTCTTTACTCCCTTTACTCCTGCCGTATATATTTCTAGCAGGTAAAACAAAAGTTATTGTTGTTGCAATAAGTTGAATGAGAATGAGAATGAGAATGAGAATAACTCAGCTTAATGACAAGTATAAAACTCAGAAAGTTTAACTTAAGCATAATAAAACAAATAATTGAAATGTCTCCCACTAACATTATAACATATAAACAAATAAACATACAACATATAAACACATAAACGTTATAACATATAAATATTATAACGTATAAAAAATTAATGAGATATATCTCATTGTAATTTTCCACTGACAATAGTTTGTAGTTGTGAACCAATTTTACGTGTATAAATTATTAAACAAGATTAAGATGGTCATCGGTTAACCTAGATCTGTAAACATTCTTTATATGCTTTATTTTGGAAAATGTTTTCTCACACAAGTAAGTAATACCAAAAACAGAAAACAGCCCACGAGCAAATTTATGCAAATTATCAAATTTTGTCAGTGGAAGACCCTTATAAAATTCCAACATAGATGCGTTTGAATATTTGGTCTTAATTATATCACTGCACTGTAAATCAATTATTTACCTTTAAAGTTCCTGGGCCATGGTTTCAATGTCGGTATCAAAAGGATTTTGAAAAATTTTAATTTCATTCGCAACGACATCAGCGTCTAAAGACGAACATCAAAATTTATCTTCAAAACACTCAAAGCTTCGATTGTAAAATTGGCGGGAAACTCGGCTTCAGTAGTGTGGCTGAATATTTCACATGTTTTAAAATGTGCAAAACAGTATTATTTTCTACCGGAACAATTTGATATTAATGTATAAATCAGGAGAAGCCTGTTTTCTCCTTGCAATTTCAAATTCAGTTCGTTCATATATTTTGTCAAATCGACATGGAATGCTAACTTTCATAGTCATTTGCTATTTTGTAATTCGGTAAGAGGGCGATGTTTTTCATTAAATAAAATTTCAATCACTGCTCGAAATTCACGAAGAACTTTTCCGCAACTAAGTCAGCGCAAGACAGTATGATATTGTAAGTCATTTTTTCCAATCTTTTCAATAAACTAGTGCAATTGTCGGTGATTCAGCCCAGTGCATCTGATGAAGTTAACAACTGATATGACTGGTTTTAGAACTTCAGACATATCCAAACATTTCCCGCACAAGGACTGTTGATGAATGATACATTGGAAGACTAATGGTTTTGAACCACCATCATTTTCTACAGCCCTTGACACAAGAGCAACCACTTCTTTATTTTTACCACACATATTTTTCCCCCACCAGTAGTAATAGATTTCAAGTTTTCCATCGCAAGTTTTTTTATTAACGGCATTTTCAACTTCATTAAAGATATCTTTCGCAGTTGTGGCGCCGTGAATACTATCAATATCAAGAAGTTCTTTATACACTTCATACCGTTTCTCTACTCCTCGAATAAAAATCAACACCTGAGTGTTTACTCGACTTGAAACGTAAAGTAAACGATAGAAACCTTCAATAGCTAAATTAGCAGAGTTAACATACAAGAGTTTGTATACATGTAATAAGTAAACCATAGGCAAAAATTCATTGATAAACGCTGGTTGCATGTAACGTAAACAACAAATAACTACCGTAAATATCTTGGTTCACCATCCCGAAAAGGAAGGTCTACCTGAAAACGGCCAGATGCGGTTTGTTTAACGAATTTTTGAAATATTTGTTTGTATTTAGCTTCGTAGCTGAAAGAATTGTTTTAACAGGAATTTGTTCAATTTCCAAAAATTTACAAATATTTGCTGTAAGGAAATTTCAGCATCCGTAAAGGAAGAACGAATATTTAAACGTTTGGTATGATTTGTAACTTTTCCGAGAACCACCCAACCAAAGATCGTATTTAAGGCAGCAGGTTGGCTTGAGTCACCTAATATTTTACCTACTCTAACAAGTTGCGGAAAAGTTTCTACACCTAACAATAAATCTATTGACCCCGATTCAAAATATGATGGATCTGCAAACTCCAGCTCTTCTAAATGGGTCCAGTTACTATTTTCTAAAGAAAAACGTGGCATATCAAAGCAGAGTTTAGAAACGATTATAGCGTCGAAAGAAAATAACGATTAATCTGTATTTTTTGGATTTCCTTGACAATTAATTAACCCTTTTGATGAAAAAGGTGCAATTTCATTAAGGCCATGTATGGACGTAGAACTGCAGCGCCGTGGAAGACACAAACTACGCGCATAGGGTTCTGTAAGAAAATTACAGTGACTTCCGGAATCAATAATGGCCCGGACCGTCTGAAAGTTCTCAAATCCGTCGCAAATATCAACTATAGCTGTACCTAAAAGTACAGTACTTCCATTGGAATTAGCCATTACGCATGTAGTGAGTGGAAAACTGCCAACTTCATTAGTAAACTGTTGGCTTGCCGTTGGCGTAGAGAAAGACGGATCCTGTTGAAACTGAGACGTAGTTTGTTGCGGAAGTTCGGTGTGAAGCATTGAATGATTCCTGCATTTACAAAGGCGGCATTTGTAAACGGAAGAGCAATTTTTTACTTTATGCGAAAAGTGCAAACATTTAACACATAACTCTTTTTGTTCTACAAAAGCGATCTTATCCTTGACATCTTTTGCTAAGAATTTAGGACACCTTGATATAACGTGACTCTGTTTGCATGCATAGCAGGTAATATTGGAAGTTAGTTTTTGTAATGAACCTTCCTTGCAAAGCGCAAAAAAGGAAACATTAAACTTATCATTATCTTTAACAAAGTTTTGCCCCTGTAAGAATGGAAAATTTTTTCCCTTGGCAACTGTTAAATGCTGGACAGACTCGAGAGCATTGCATTTTATTTCTAAGAAAGAAAGTACATTCTGAAAAGTAAGAATTTCCACTTAACTGTATTCTACCTCGAAATCAGTGCAGGTAGTGACGTCAAGCTTTTCTATTAAAATGTGGAATAGTAAAAATCCCAATTATCGGTTTTAAACTGTAAAGCCTGTAAGGCAAAAATTGATTCGGAAAATGTATTTAACAAATATCAAAATTCCCTTGCAGAATTTCCCTTTAAATTAGCTTTCATGATACTATTAATAGTCGCGTATTTTGATAGAGCTTTATTAGGTTCTGGCAATCAACATCAAAATTGTCTGCAGTCAATTTAATACCTGCAGCATTCTCAAGCGTTTGCCATCGACAAAAACAAAAAGGTACTGAAGTGTTTGAACCTTGGGGATAGGTGGGTTTTTAATGACTATGTTTTCGAACAGGTCATGAAAGTAACCCACATTGATTTCTGTCTCGAAAAATTGGTATAGAAAGTGGAGGTAATTTTACTGCAAATTCTACAGAGAATGGACCCCAGCGCCGTCGGGACCGACTGGACTTAGTTTTGAAGAAGCAACTTTACATTCGTAACGAACCTTTTCTTGTACCTCAAAGGCATCGTCATCACGTACCAACTTAATAAATTCATTGTGTAGTTCGAAAACCTCATCGAAGGAAGATTATAAATCGGCGTATCTTATTTTAAATTGGTCGAGAACAGCATCTTCGCTAGCCGCTTTATTCGAAAGTTTAGAAACTTCTGTAATACGCTGCATAAGAATGTTGCGCCATATTGTAAAAAAACACAAACGTAAAATAAGAAAGTGAGAAATATACAATCGCCAAGAAATATGTTATTTTCTAGTTTCAATAACTAATTCTACTAACAATAGTGCCCTGATAAGAAAGATTGTAAATGTAATATTTTGGTAACCTTATTGTCAGTAGACGAAGAATATAAACACAAACGTTTTGTGAACAAGGTTTTACCTTGATTTCAGAATAGAACAAAAATATGAAACACTAGCCAGCCGGCACTTGTGGCAATACCGCACTTATTAAACAAATAGGTATCGCTTCACGTGCCATTCTAGTAAATTGATATAATGTTTTAGAAAATGTAACCAATAATCTCAATTTATTGTGATAATTTAATATAATAATTGTATTACGAAATATTTTTTCTATCAAACACTGTGCGTTTCAACGGCGTATTACGTTTTCGGAGCACACAAAAAACCGGTTAGATATGACCACTTTGTTAACTCGACTCGAAACGTAAAGTAAACAGTAGAAACCTTCGATAGCTAAATTATCAGAGGACCATTCGAATCAAGTTAACATACAAGAGTTTGTAAATATGTAATAAGAAATTATAGGTAGAAATACGTTGATAAACACAGGTTGCATGTAACGTAAACAATAAATAACTAATCGTAAATGTCTGCATTGGAACGAAGTTCATTAGTATCACTTGCAAAATTGTTGGATAGAGAATGAAAGGAATATGGAACACAACACAACGTTTTAGCATCGTTAAGCAATAAAAAACAGCACCATGTCGGAAACCGACCGTCTTTTTGTTTTATCATACGAAAGTGAATGTCTTTTACAAATTAAACTGATACTAGAGTTAATTAAATGATGCTCGTACACCTTCCTACCTCTAGTGATTTTGTTTATTATTAAAATACCGAAATACATGCAAACTGTAAGAAATACATTAATACACCCTTTTTAAATGAATGTTGATTATAAAACAATCGCGGTGTGCAAACACTGAGAAGTATCTAACACATGCGTTGACTGATCCAAGGCCATAGAAAACCAATCGAAAGATACATTTTTATCAGACAGTTGAGATGAAATATTTTCTGCGATGTCCTCTACTCTCCGAGTCACAGTGTTTGCCGACAAACTGACAGTTTTAGATAAATTTACCTTTTTGGGGGCACATTTCTTTGGCCACTGTAATTACGCATTCTTTGATCATTTCTCCATCGCTAAATGATTTTTCACATTTTGCGATTTCAAGAGCCACACGAAAGCTGGTTTGAGTTGTAGCCTCTTGTTCAGTATTGGGTTTCGTAAACAAAGATTGCTGCGATTTCAATCCGCAAACGTCCTGTATATTTTGGGTAATTTTGAAAATGTTCTGTTTCATAATGACGTTTAATTTTAGATTTTTCGAGAACGGCTATGGTTTTATTGCAATTCAAACATAGTATCTTCTTACTGGAGTCAACTACGAAATACTGAAAGTTCCATTGTTCTTTGAATGTTCTGTATCCACTGTCTATTTTTCGCTTTTTTCCATACTAGTAAATCACATACAAAAACAACAAGACAAATCAAAGTACTGTTACGAAGATGTTTTTTAATTACGCACAAACACGTTTTAAGGAGGTACACACTACTTTATTTCACAACAGACAGCTTCGCATTCTTCCCTTTCCTTAAGCTAACTGACTTGCGGTCACGCTGCTAAGGGCGGCTCCGTGGCATAGTTGGTATGTGTGTGACTACTACGCCCTAGGTCTCGGGTTCGAATCCCGACACGGTTTACTTGAAAAATGTAAGGCGAGCATTTTTTACAAAAATACGCCCTCGTTCAGATGAGATGTAAAATAGAGATCCAGTGTGTATGTTGTCACGCACGTTAAAAATCCCTACCTTGCTTGGAACAGCAAAAGTTCGGCAAAATTCCTAATTTTCTAGGTAAAAAAACTCGCTTCCTGGCCAATGTAGTACCTTCGGGTGCAGCATTAGAAAATCACATGTAGGGTCGTGCTGCTAGGTGGCGGGTCTGTGGCGTAGCTGGCATGCGCGTGACTACTACGCCCAATGTCCCGAGTTCGAATACCGACACGGTCCGCTTGAAAAATGTTAGGCAAGCATTTTTCTCAAAAATGCGCTCTCGTTCAGATGAGCGATAAAAGGGAGGTCGCGTGTGTGAGCGTTGTCACGCACGTTAAAGATCCCTATCTTGCTTGGAACAGCAAGGGTTCGGCAAGATTCAAAATTTTCCAGATAAAAAAACTCGCCTTCTGGCCAATGTAGTACCTTCGGGTGGAGCATTGGAAAATCAAATGTACGGTCGCGTTGCTAAGGCGGCTTTGTGGTGTAGTTGGTATGATTGTGACTACAATGCCCAAAGTCCCGGGTTCGTATCCCGACATGGTCCGCTTGGAAAATGTTAGGCGAGCATTTTTCACAAAAATTCGCCCTTGTTTGGATGAGAGGTAAAATGGAGGTCCCGTGCGTGAGTGTTGTAACTTACGTTAAAGATCTCTACCTTGCTTGCAACAGTAAGGGTTCGGCGTCAAAATTTAAAATTTTCAGGTAATAAAAAACTCGCTTCCTGGCCAATGTAGTACTTTTGGGTGGAGCATTGGAAAAAATCAAATGTAGAGTCGTGCTGCTAGACTTCTATACCTTAATTACTGCCTATTAGAAGTGAGTGGATTACACCATAACTTTCTAAAAAACAAAATTATTCGAAAGTTAATACTAGCGCTAGCTGTAGGCAATAGAGGGCACTACCACTACCTCTTTCCGCGAGTGTTCACTAGGTGTCGTCAAGTGGCGCTGTCGTAACAATAAAGTACAGTTAGTACACAATAGTAATTGAACTAGCAAATTTAGCAAGTGCATGTTCGCTCAGGACGCGTACTCGGCGACTAGTTTAGATATTATATATAATAGCAGGAAAATGAAAATGATTTTTCCCTTGGAACTTATTGGAGTAATCAGTATGGGTCTAAGGCTGAAAAGCTTGGGAACCCCTGGTCTACCCGATTATTGTTTTTACGAAATCCCTGCGCTTTTTCGTTGACACCACACCCTCAGATTTTCCACTTGGAAATTAAAAGCAATACACTTCGCTTGGTTTATTAGTGTCGCCATTAATAATATATTCCAAGTAGGTTATTTGGGTATTTAAAAAAGAACACTTATTCAGACGTAAATTAAGTTTGTTGCAAACAAATCTGTAAAAAACAGTTTTTAAAATACATAAATTTTGTTCACTTGTATTTGTTGCTGTCAGCATATCATCAGTATAAATAGCTTTTATTTTTGGCAATAAGATCCTTAAAGATTATATTGATGTAGCGCGTACAGGCAGAGCAACTATTTTCAAAACCTAATGGGCCTTCAAAAATTTGTATTGTTCTGTAGGCTTTACAAAGGAAGTGTACTTAACCGAGTCTGTATCAATATCAACGTGATAAAGGCACTCTTTAAGTCTAATATAGTAAAGTATTTTTTGTCTCTTAATTTATCGATCAAATTATCTGGTAAAGAATTTTTTGTCTGTTAATCTATCGATTAAAGTATCTAGTAATAGAAGGGGATAATTATCTTGCAAACATATTTTATTTAAATGTCTGTAATCACTGGTTTTCTTTTTGATTAATACTACAAGAGAGCTATACTTATTCCTTCAGCATATCTTTCGCAAGTTTTTGTACTGCTTGATTTTTCCGTATACGATGAACGCCCATGTCGGAAGAAAGGGTGTATGTGCAGGTGCTGATATTCTCATGATATATTTTGTTTAAGGTTCTTATAGTCTCACTGCATTTTCATAAAAATCATTGAAATGTTCTCTCACTTTTCGTTGAACTTCAGGAGCTATTATAGGATTAATATTGAGGTTTACCTTGTTCTCACTAACATAAGAAGTATTTAGAATGAAGAAAACGTCAAGTAAAATATCGGTCTGTTTGAATAGGTTCACTTTAACTTTTCCACATTAATTATAAATCGCATACTGTCGTTGCATAATAGATCACGACCTCACAGGAACTGACAAGGATTGCATGATCTTTTACAGCATAAAACATCGTGACCTTAGAGTAATATCTGCTATGGTAAGTACAAAATCAATAACACTTATAATTTCTAAATTTGAACGATAAATTCCCTCATAGCCATCATAAAAATTACAAATTTGAATGGTTACAAAGTTTACTTCAGAGTCTCTTACCAATGTACAGTACCACCTGGAATATATCTGCTAACGTAAATTTATTAACCTGCGTCTCTAGCTGCACTGGCATAACAAAGAGTCCAATTGCTTTACGTTGATCTATTAACGTTAACTCGAGATAAGGTTCAGCTTAACTAGAAGTAGCCAAAGGAAGTGAAGTTACATCTCCTTTACAGGCAATTCCCTCTAAGATGTCCAGTTGATGTACAATTATAACAAAATCCTTTTGATCAAATTTGTCGTGGACATTCGCATATTACACGGCTAGCACGACTGCAATTATAACATCTAACACTGACACTGCTAACCTAGTCCTCCTTCCTTTTTCATAGCTTTATTTCAGTAGCCTTATTTTTACGCACATCCCGCTTTTCTTTAATATAATGAGGCCTAGCAGCGTCAGTTTTCCAAAACCTAATGATATCCTTGAATAAATCATCTTCATCAATATGACTTTTGAAAATAAAAAAGTTGCTTAGTTCTTTCGACCAAAGGCCCATAACAATTTGTTCCTTGGTCTCTTGAAACGTGAAACCTAACTCTGTACACAGCTGAGTTTTTTATAAAATTAAGCACATACGTTTGCTTTTGGATGTTGCTCCCTAGAGTGCATCCTTTGCCATAATTCTGTTTTCCTGAATTTACACAAAAATGTTTTGATACGAGCTGCTTTAAATTGTAACCAAGTTTACATAGTAGTAATGCGAGCATAAAACCAATTTTTAGCAGCACCCACAAAATTTGACAGTGTAATTCAATAAAGAACCTATACAGGACACTTATGAATCGTTGCTGACAATAAAAGGGCCATATTATCATCATCAAACGTAGGCACAGTTTTAGTAACATGGTGCACCATACTAATGGTTGTTACAGGTTTTGTAGTCACTGTTTGTTGGTTAAGTTTAAGCATTTCTAATATTTATATATTTTGTTGTAATCGTATTTATTGTCGCACTTGAATTGCCATAGTTAACATTTCGTTCATCTTCTGTGGATTGATGACTCTTTTGAGCTAAGTTTTCTGCAGAATCCTTTTCATTAACAGACATGGTTTTCTTAAAAGAAACCGCTCATAATCTTCATAATTCGTCAATGAACCGCTCTTGCAGTTCTTTTCGGCTATTTTTGACGAATAAAACCGCATAAGATTAACAAAAATGTGAATAACGCGGTGTGCACTATGCTAACTATTGTGTTCGCAATGTTTTTATTTTTAGCATTTTCCAGTTGAACCTCACACCTCAAGTTGTAAGGAAATCCGAAGATTAATGAAATAAATAACGATGATTAAATAAATAATTTTGTAGTGAATAATAAGTGATTCTATTCATTACTATCACAATCAACGTTAAATCGTAATTAATACAAGAGAAGTTCATAATTGACATAAGAAAAAGGATGTGATCCTTTCAAATACGGTCCACTTGATCTCTGAACATTCTAGGGTTGTCATACAATTACTATTAGGGCTGCCCTACAATTGTATATAAGTAACTAAACATCATATATTGCTATTTACCAATGCAATATTTAATCGATGCTAATATTATATTTATTCACAATCATAATAGCAATGTGCACGTAACCTATTGAAGGTTGACAAATCAATAATTCTTTTGTCTTGTACCGTACCTCGAGTTCAAAAGCTGTAGATCAGAGTTATAACTTACCACCTGAAAGTTGTTCAGTTGTCAATGTAAAAATGCCAGTTCTGCGAACAAGCAGAAAATTTTGCAGGATAGATTTAATACCCAGTATGTCCGGCAGTGAATTTGAGTTTTGTACTTTTCTTCGATTAAAAGAAGTTGCAGAAGCTGCGATTCAAAATCTGTTGTGAGATAAAAGCAAATCGAGGAGGGAGAAAGCTTATAAATTATGTCAAGATTCGTGCCTCTCCCAATAAGTGCAACATATATATTCAGTCGATTACAAAAATCATTAATAAAATACAAAAATAGTGTTTGTCAATTGAATAGTAAACAAAACTCCTTGAAAATTTCATGCCATTTCGGAGTTCTGCTGACCTCCGAGCTTTGCTGGTTGGTCAGCAATATCGCACTGGACAGCAAGGAAACATTTTCTAGTTCGCTTGTAACATGCTGTTAAGTGGGCACACTGACTTCAACTTATTTTTTAATTACCACCTGGAATTAAGTAAATATATTGCGACACAAAGTTTAGTACGTTAAGACGTATGCAGCAAGCTCAGCTTATTTTATCATTCTTAAGAGGGATTAAATACATCATAAAAATCGCTTTGCTTTTGCACTAGTTTTAAACCGAAGCTCTGAATTAGCAAAGTACTTTCCAAGCACATAAAATTCTAAAGAATAAGCGTAGTCGCAAACTTTAAATTGAGATTAACGATAACAGCTTAATCATTAAAATAGCGCAATGTCTTTCTTTATTAATCCAATGTATCAAGAGGAATACCTAAGTTTTATGTACATTATATTCCAGTGCAAACAAATAATCTTAATAGAAAAATCTTCTCTAAAACAAATACTTTTGGGAAATCTCGCAATCCCGGTCGAAGTTCTCATCTTGTAAAGCAAAGCCGGCACATTTATACAGACCTCTCATTTTTCACGAGAATGATCCGGAGCAACGTGCCTGACACATCAAATATATATTTGAACGTCATCAGGAATGGGGGAACGTGACTCTCTATAGCGTGTTTTTTCCAATATTATCTATAAACGCGTGGAAAAAGGTTCTTTAAATAGCAGTAGTCGATTAGGGGCATCAGTAAGCGATCAACGTTATCATTGTGGAAACTGAAAATGAGACCATTTTTAAGGTGGTGGGCTCAACTGATATTGCGTCTAGTGTGTGTCGAAAAGAGAAACCTACTGGACAGACAAACAAATAATACGTCCAGCAGAATGGTCGTAGTAACAACTCTTTTCAAGAGGTTATACAGACGCTACTTATTAATGAAAGTAATAAACGTAAACAAGCAATTACGTATGCTTTATCAAAAGCGAGAATGTGTTCGACCGTCTTTTCTTATAGCTTGACATTTCTGTAGAGTTGCAAACTATATGGTGCAAAGGACTCATCTAGGTAATAATAATCAAACCAATCGCATCCTGACTAATAAATTAAAGGATTTTCGATTAAAAAAAGCATCACTCTAATTATCAATCATGGAGAAGCTTCCTAATCACATTTTTAGTTAGTTAGTCTTAAATTGTATTAAAATTAATAGGACAAAATATATCAGGTTATTCTTACCTATTTGTTAATTTGACTTCGACCCATGTTCACTATTTTGGCAAACGGCGGAAGCGAAAGCTGCTACATCCGAGTGTGTAGCATTTCGAAGATCTACGATGCTTCGAAGAGGACTGTAACATGTTTAATTTGAAATGGTTCTTCTTACGTTAAATTTGCATGATAGCGCGAGTTACATATCCCGCATATTAAAATTAATATAAAAATAAATGTAATTATTATGTCTTTGTAACATTGTATTAAATGAAGGTTATAATTAAAAGTTCATCAGAGTTCATGTCAGAAATAAGAAAGGAAACGACTACTTTGTATTCCACAAGCAACCTGATACTGCAGGTGCAGAAACAATAAACTGCAATAAAGCAGTCTTAATTAAAATTACTTAGAATAAGACATTGTATGACTATCGTAAAACTGCAGACAGCAAGATCTGCACTTTCCCACAAGATGAAGTGAGGTCAGACGCTTCATAAATACTGTAAGGAGCCCCTGCTTACAAGTCAGTCTTCGAATTCATAACTTTAACATTGTTGGTGGTTCTAGCTGCTCATTATAATGATTGATTATTGATTTAGTAAAATATTAATTTATAGTATTTGCCAATTTCGATTACTTAATGTTTAAGGAACATAAACGTTCAAGTGCTGTAAAGAAAATAAGTCATTTTTTATCATTAAAACAAATTTGATAGGTGATTTTGGAAATAAATGTTTTTTAAAAGAAGCTTCCGAAAGCCCAAAATCTCTCTCGCGTCCAGCCATTCTTCTTCGACATTATTTTCCATACTTAAAATGTAGCTTGAGTAATAAAATTATTGATACAAAGTAGTTATTTAAAACGATTTATCTTAATAATTTGCGTTTTTGTTTTGTATCTTATTAATCTATTTTATTGTAGTAAGTACTTTCAATGTGATTTACAAAGCATCTAATTTGAAGTTAAGGTTAAAAAGTACGCATCGAGATTCGATGTTGGCGCTTGCGTGAAAGGTGTAATATTCCGTGAAACACAGAACTAGAGGTCTGTTACTTGTTGAACATCTACAGGAGTTCGCTAAGCCATGTGGCTGCGAACTACCGCGTGGTCACGTAAATGGAAATAGAAGTTTAGTTGATATGTTCATTTGAAGGCTCACTTAAGTGTGAGAAGTAATATTCTTCACCTTAAGCGGTCTTTAGTAAAATACGAGCATTCTCGATTTCGTTGTCGTGGCGTAGGACGGCCATGTTTCATTTAATCAGTGGTAAGTTTGTATTAACAATGAATTTTAACGCTAAAACCTTATAATCCTTTTAGTGCAGCAAGAATTAGAGTAAACTTAGAGTACAACTAGAACAAAAATACAGGAAAATAAAGTAAATATGAATTAGTGACTTGCATTTTCAATATTATGTAGAGACCTAAACCAGGGAATTTTGTAGTGGAACGAGTTCAAATTTTAGATAGCAGTTTGATAAATTAATATTAATTGGTTTGCTGAAATTCAATTTGTGGTCCCTTAATTTTGGGTTGAGTCAGATATTTTATGCGTCAAGTTTAATAGAACAGATGTGATTTGGAAAATTTAGATATTTTTACTAAGTGCACTATTATCTATTGCTGTCCTTCACTTATCTTTAGTCGTTGTGTGCTGTTGTTAGTGTCTTGTTATATATATATATATATATATATATATATATATATATATATATATATATAGTCGCACAAATTTGAGTAGACTATAAATAAGTTTTGTAGTTTCAAGAGTACTTAAAAATATCATTGTTAGGCTTAAAATAAATTTAAAATAATTTGATCAACAGTATTTATTTTATTTGCTAAACGAAAAATAGCTGAGATTGTCATTTCCAAACATAACCTATTTGAGACATTTTCGTACACTTAAATAGTTGTCTTGTAATAAGATATGAAATCAAATTACAATTAAGTTGAAATTAATAATGCATATGTTTTCATTGGGGCAGATCTCAAATACTGAATTAAACGTAATGATGTACATACTTAAGTGATAACAAAACTGTTATGCATCTAAGAAGATTTTCTTTTATTTTGTAATGTCAAAAAATTACTGTTGAATTTAGTATGTTTTTAACGATAACGTATTATTATGTTTGAAACATATATAAAAAGAAATTTAAGTTTACAATATACTATTAAGTCAAACATAATAAATCTTTTATTTAAAAATCGGCGACACTATTGAAAGTTCACCCCTATAATAATTAAAGATTTTTTTTCAGGTTGACCAAAAAAGTAAGTTCAAATAGATTTCTGCAGAATTTTCAGTGGTTTGGTAAGAGGGACGCCTCCGTGGATCAGACAGGTTCGCGTATGATTATTGATCCCAAAGTTCCGAGTTCGATTCCTGAAACGAACAGCTTGAAAAATGTTAGGCGATCATTTTTCACAAAAATATGCCCTCGTTCGAATGAGATGCAAAAATGTACGTCCCGTATGTGGGTATTGTCACGCACGTAAAAGATCCCTCCTTGCATGGAATAGCAAGAAATCGCCAAATAAAAAAATTCCAGGTAAACAAAAACTTGCTTCCTGACCAATATGGCACCTTTGGATGGACCATTGGAAACTCAAATGTATGGATCGGTAAGAGGTAATCTGTGTTAGCAGATTGGCCTATAATTACTCTCAGGTTTCTATCTTTGAACTAATCGCTCAGGCTAGTCCTTCGCATTATTCAAAGCTTTCCTTACTTGCAAGCCATCTATTCTACTGTTTTTGGCTTCAATTTAGCAAATGACGTGGAAATTGTAGCTTGGTTCGTTGTTGTATACAACGAGGAACAACTTTCAATAATGTATAAAAATTATTGTTATCATCACTAGAACCCCAATGTCGGGTTAACAATTAATAAAAATAAATGAACGATAATAATACCTAAATATATTATAATACACTACACTTGATTTTTTCAGTGCTTCACCCGAAGGTGGTCCTAACACCAAAGCTCGTGTGCTGTTTATAAGAACACTAGATAGATTTTGGGCCTCTTGGAGCGGCTTTTTAAAAAGGCTTCTCCCAAAAACTCTTCTATCAATTTTATTAAAAGAGAGATTACAATTGAATTTAACAAGTGGTTGCGTTATATCTATTAACGTTTAACAATCAAAGTTACTTTTCACAAATTAACTTAATTAAACTAAATTGAGTAGCTTGAACAACCAACAATGTTAAAGTTGGAAGCTCTAGACTGACTGGTCATCTTGGGCTCCTGAGGGTGTTTATGCTATCCCTGCCCCTCACATTGCTAGTGGGAACTTCAGAGCTCTGTCTGCTAGTTTCTTTATATAATACAAAGTATTACTTCTTAGTAATCTTAATTCTAACAATAAGTTTCTTACACTCTATTGTGACCTGCACATGCAGTGTCATGTTACGGCTGGAATACTAATTATTCGCATCCGTTCTCATGTCTGGTTTATGAATTTCCATTAACCTTTTGTAATATGTCTTTCAATTATACATTGCAACGATCTAACTTGAGATTTAATACTTCCATTTGATTAAATATGTATCCTAATTTGGGGGATATATAACTCACGTACGTAAAAAATGGTTGTCTTAATATAAGAGTGCCTTGTCTGCACGTGTAATCTGGAATTAACAAGGCAAAAAATTGCATGTCGACCCACCTACGCATGAATATTTCCAACGTGACAATATTCATTGATTAATAAACTCATTAAAATAGTGCGTTTTCATTAATTATGATGTGTTGTAGTATCTTGTTCTAGGGAGCTTGTGATAACAAATAACACGACAAACTAAAAATAAAACTTCATGCAGTTCTTAAAGCCTTAACGGAGCTCTAGTTCGTTTTAAATAAAGCGCATGTTTCAATAATTATTGCTTTTGAAGAAGTTGGCGTTTAGAGTCATTTCTGAAGACTGCCTTTGGCATGCAAGGTTGAATGAATGGAATGAATTGCAAGTCCGGAGAATGGCGTTGAAACTCAAACACACCTGTAGGGGAATACTGGAACGAGATGGGATTAGAAAATTAGTGCTTTGTTGGTAGATATGGTCGGCGTCGGAAACCTCTTCGATGAGCGGTATTTCTTTGGTCAGCAGTTAAGGTGCGACGCACTACGTTACTGTAGTTGACCGTGGGGTCGTTGTTATCTGCTCAACGAGCAAAGGAGCGTTGTGACGGATCTACTTACTGGAAAATGACTTTGCGTAAGCGAGATCTATCGTTTGGTTAAAGTTCTATATTATTTTAGAGCGTCGGTAGCTGCCAAGCAAAGTATTGAGACAACCATGTCGTTAACTTACAATCGTTATGGTCGCAAGACGATTGTGGAAAAATAATCAATCCTTCCTCTCCTGCATAGTCGTTAATAATTCAATTTAGAAATTGTTTTATGGAAATTCTTGCAATGATCGTATTCGTATGTGAAAAGCATTGCGAGTTTGTATTTTTATTTTCCCCTCTGAAAGGTCTTGGGTATAGATAATTTGGTTGCTTATTTGTCAAGATCTTATGGTAATAATGTTTGTTTTAGTATTCAATAGTACGAAAATCGACTACCATAGTACAATTAAACAACATTGTTAGAAAAAGTTAAGCGTGTTAGTCACTTATCAGAATATTGAATTTCAGGTAGATTAAGATAGCTACAAGAAAAGCAACTACTGTGTTCAAACACAACAAACATAGAAACAAGGAAAAGATTGCTTAAAACATATGTGTGAAGTACAGCACTGTACGGCTGTAAAGCTTGGACCGTAGGAGAAGTGGACAAGAAAAAGGTAGATGCCTTTGAAATGAGGTGCTACAGACGTATGATGAAGATATCATGGACAGACAAAGTTAGGAACAAGGAGGTACTAGAATTGATAGGGGAAGAAAGAAATATGTGGAAAACAGTAAAAAATAGGGGAGATAGGATGATAGGCCACATACTAAGACACGAAGGAATAGTGCGAAATATATTAGAAGCAGAGATAGGAGGAAGGAGAGGTAGAGGTAGACCTAGGTGAGACTACTGCACACAGATAGTGAAAGATGTAGGCTGTGAGAATTTCAGGGAAATGTGTAGGCTAGCTTAGAATAGAAATCAATGGAGGCACGCTTCCACCCAGTCGCAAGATAGAAAAACTAATGACAAAAATAATAACTGTACTTAAACATGGTGATTATTATAAACAATTACAGAAATTGGTTTTGCAATACTTTCAACTAATGTTTATTGTGCGAAAGGATGTACTGGAAAACTATTAATACGGAAAATGTCCAAGTGTTGGGGATCCTTGGCAGCCACAGGCTGCTTAACCCCCGTCACATACCACTGAATCTCGGTGGAATAGGACATACAATTAGAAAACAATAGAGGGAATCGAGTTGCATATAGGCTGTCGTGAGAATTCCAAGGAACTGTGTAGGCTAGCTGAGAGCATAAATACGCTGAGGTACAAGTCCAACCAGTTTCAAGACGTAAAACCCAACGACGAAAAAATAAATGCTCTTAAATCTGATGTTTATTATAAACAACTACAGGTGTTAGTTGTGAAATATTTTTAACTAATGTTGATTGTGCGAAAGGATAAATTGGAAAAACTATTAATTCGACAAAGGTCCGAATATTGGGGGAACTTGGCAGCCAAAGGCTGCTTAGCCCCTTTCACATACCTTATATGTGATTTTCCAATGCTCCACCCGAAGGTACTGCATTGGTCAGGAAGCGAGTTTTTTTTACCTGGAAAGTTTGAAATTTTGCCGAACCCTAGCTGTTCCAAGCAAGGTAGGGATCTTTAACGTGCGTGACAACACTCACATACGGGACCTCCATTTTACCTCTCATCCGAACGAGGGTATATTTTTGTGAAAAATGCTCGCCTAACATTTTTCAAACTGACCGTATCGGGATTCGAACCCGGGACCTTGGGCGTAGTAGTCACACACATACATACCACGACACGTAGCCGCCTCCTCTTTCACATACCACAGAATATCGAGGAAATAGATTATATACCTGTAAAACAATTTAAGGTGACGGAACTGCATCAAACAAGTAAGAACAGCAGCTATGTTCAAAGACGCCGAACATAGATTCAAGAAGAAAACTGTTCAAAGCATAATGTGGAGCACAGCACAGTACGTCTATGAAATAGAGGAAGTAGGAAAAGCATACAGAAGGAGATAGAAACTTTCTGGAATGTTGTGCTTCATATGTATAAGGATGGTAGCATGCACAGACAAAGTTAACAACAAATAGGTTGTAGAAATAGTAGAGGAATAAAGATATTTGTGAAAAACGAAAACAATAGGAGAAATAGAAGGGCAGGATACGTTCTAAGGCATTTCTGGTGAATAGTACGGGATATATTACAAGCAGAAATACGAAAAGAGAGGTGGAGGTAGACCGAAATTAAACTTTCGCACACAGTGATAGATGCAGACTGCAAATTTCAGGGAAATGTGTAGGTTGGTTCAGACTAGGAAACAATGAGGGTACGCGTCCAAACAGTTCTAGGACTGAAGACCTAATGATGATAATGATGATGAAGATAGCTGCCATTGCATTTAACGCAAATTCCTGTATTATTTACAAACAGGAAAATCTTTTTACAAATACCACATAACTAGGATTTACAGTCACAGAGAATAAAATGTGTATTTTTGACCAAAAACCGTGTGTACGATGACAAAGTGTAGGTTAGAATCTTCATGATCTAAATGCTGGAAACAGTGTCATTCTCATTAAAAATTATAAAAATCTGTTAACATTGAAGTAACTAAAACAACTTGATATCTAGTTTGACCGCTAGGCTATTTTCGTTGTTTTGAAACTGAAAAGTGCACGTTATGGCGGTCTAGCCACGGTTTTCGTAGTTTGTTTCGTAAACCACGAACGCACTACCAATGATACTTGCAGCGGTAAATATTAACAATCATTGTCGAAGGTTTTCACGGACGGAGTCATTATAAATAGTTTTGATTCCGGGTTGGGACGTGTCATTTTATAAACTAAGGTGGACGTTTCGCCCACTTTTGTAAGGGGCTTCATCAGGACAAGATAATAAATACTAAAAATTAATAAAATAAGAATAAAGATTAGAATGATAATATTAAGAAGACAAGTTAAAGTGTAAAGAGTACGTAAACTTACTTCTGAACTAGCTGACTCACCAGCCCATTTAAGCCAAAAGGTGTCTTGTGGTAAAGTAACTCAACTTTCTGCTGAATCAACATGTATAATGCCTTTAGATGCTAAAACCATTTTATTTAACCATCTGCAACATTCTTTAAATCAAATGGTAGAAATCCCCTATGATTAATTATTAAAATAAAATTCTTGTGAAGCCAAATGGAGCTTAGCACTGTGTTTTTCTCTCTTAACAACTCCAGACAGACTGTCTTTTGAAAAGGTTTCTTCGTTTCGCCTGTTTAGTAGAATGTTCTCAGAAGTATTCCTGGACAACTCCATTGATTGTTTTTAAAAATAATTTTGCTATTGACAGTGAAAGCTTAGTGCTTGAAATACGTATGTGGTTAAAAATTATTTCTGGTAAAGGGATTTTTCTGATAGTTAGTTTGAATAGTTTTTAATAAATTATCATTTAGAGTGTCAGTTATTAACATCTTTAAGTATAGTTGGTTCGATTCCTAACTTCTTTCAAAAAAAAGTAATGAACAAGAACTCCATGTAAGATATGTGTCTGTTTGATTTTTCTTTTCAACTGAAGTATCGTATTCAAGAATAAAATGAAACTGTAACGAAACTGTTCCCAGTTGCGTTCAACCAGGGTAATTTCATCAAATGGTTGAAGTTTCTATGGTCGAATACAGCTTCCCTTGTATTTTGCTGTTGCTGTGTATTCTGATTCTAGGAACTAAATCCAGGATTACAAAAAAAGGGTGTCGTAAGCTTCGATTTGTAGAAATATTTAAAAAAAGTAGTTATTGGGTTTAGAAAAAAATTCAAGGGTTTAAAATTTGAATTGCATAAAATACCGTTGTTTTTATTGAAGATGTCGCTACTAAGGGTATTTGTGGCATGCAACACGTAACAAAGACTCGCGATGATTGGTCACAGAGAAAAAATTGCTGGGTTGCAATATTAAAACAGCTACATTTATCAGAATTATAAACAAATTGTATATACGACTTCCCAAAAAATCTTTATACCCAAAACGTATGATACAGAAATTTGCTTAACTTCGTCAAGCCCTTCTGCCGTAACAGGGTCTTGTTAACTGGAACCGAAAACAATAAGTGGATGATTGTAGCTAGTATTACTGGTAGATCTGCTCGTTTAACTACTGTGCTCTGTGTACTAAGACCTTTGTGATTTGTGTCGATATAAGCACACTATTTTAAAGTAGATTTATGTGGTTTACATAACTTTTATACACCGCATACTTTAAATCCTGGCACAGATTGTATCTATTATCTGTAAAATCGTACAAACTACCGCCTTAATAATACTAATTAGATCCTAATTGGACGAAGGTAAAGTTTCATTAAGGTCTAGTTAGAAACTCTAACCCTTCAACCTCTTTAATGGACGCCCAACAAATTATACTAACGCTGCTTCGGTTCCTAACGGACTACTTACCTATTACATTCCAAGAAGTTATATTAGTGTGGACATTGATAAAGTACCGCAATAAGCTGAAAATTTCACGCGTAGTCCTACTTGGATTGTTTCGAAGACGATTGCCTAAGATAAATCTCAGATTAATTATGATACATACGTTTCAATAAAGACGGAAAACGTTTTCCACAAGGATAGCTTAATACGTTTTAGAATGTGTACTATAATTAATTATATTTAAAATGAATAGTCTGATGTCAAGACATGAATATGTTGGTCACAATTTAAAATGCTTATTAAAATTTGCCATCCTTAGTACAATGAGGGTGAGATATGCTTAGTGCTACATTTATATTAAGTAACTGTTAATTATTTACATTAATTCTGCTAAATATAATAGCATAATTCATATAAAAATTGCTAATAGAAACTGGGCAGCTTTATAAGAATTTTGTGTTTCATGATTGACTTTAGCTACATTTAGTGGTAAAAATATTGATGATGTTTTAATATTGCAATCTTATTGTTTAATACAATTTTTAACTAACCTTTACGATACCGACCTAAATACACAAGAATATATATATATATATATATATATATATATATATATATATTGCTATTTTAATAGGGTCATTTAGTAGTAGATAGGATCACTATGCGCTTTATGAAAACACCATGAGGGTTCAGATAGCTAAACATTTTTATTAAGAAAATGAGAAATTCAACGATTAGGCAGGAAAGCAAGTTACAACGCCCTGTATATAAACCATAGTTATAATTATTTTAAGAAATGAAGAGTACTCTAAAAGATTTAATTAAATAAACAACTTGGCAAGTCATAAAACGACGTGGACGAAAGCTGCAACAGAATACGCTTGATTAATGCTTCATGATTACACTAAGAATCCGAGTTAAACAAGCAGTTTTGAAAATGCGTAAGACAGAAAACGCATATAATTTAATACATAAATTAAATTAAGACTACGTGACCAGAAAGGTAAAATCCAACACCTTGATAGATTAGGAATAATTATGACATGGTGATAAAAGCTAAGTTCATAAAATTTACTGTACAAGCAAAAAGTACGTGACCAAGGAAAATTGAAATCCAAGAGAACCAATGACAACAACTTGAAATTCTACGTGCAGGAAATAGCGCATCAATTTTGTTTCTGCATCAAAAATTAGCAGAAATACCCAAAATCTTGCATGTAAGAATCACGTACAAAGCTTTTAATCGTTAAATTCTGCGCTTGTCAACAGATAGGCGTTCCTTTTAAATACGACAGGATTTGTAAACAAATCAGTTTAACTTGAAGTAAGGCATGGTTCACATCACCTATAAGAAAATAATAATTAAATCAGGTTTGTCGTTTTAATCCTCAAAACCTTAGTAACAAAAGGTTGTTTTAAATCAGATTCTAAGTTTTACATTAACAAAAGAACTCTGAATAATTACTGGATCCGACGTGGAAATTCAACAAGTATTTAAACAATTACTGGATATTACAAGGAAACATAATAGACATCTAGATCTGGATTTAACGTTGGACTATTTAAATCACTAAGCTGAAATAGAAGCGTAGAGCAGTTGGAGGAGGAACTGGTCCGAACTGGAGAATGAGCCAAGCCACACAGGGACAACAGGTTAGGCAATCCAAATATTTTGTTGTATTTTTATTTATGTATATTTTAAACATTGTTTTCATAAAAACTTTATGTGATGGTCAACAAAGATCGTTTTAGTACACGTTTTAAATTACGTAAAGCTTGAAGGAAGTTTAATGAACGTTTATAGGGCTTCAAATAATAATAATAAGGGTTATTTTTGCTGGTTTTTGTTTAATTAACTGGAATGATAATTATTGAAAGAATTTAATTCAATTATTAAAAAGGAGGTTCTATTCAAAGAATTCTTAAACGTTTCTGTACATTGTAAGTATTTTGAGAATATTATAGTGGTTGTGCATAATGGTGTTTTGACTTAAAGGCATAGGAAGTAGTGGTTAAAGGAAAATTAAAATTCTTTGTTGTCGTATTGTCGCAAGCTCCGTGCATGGTTAGAACTAAGCTAGCCAAGGTATTAAAAATTAAAATTAAAAACTAAAATTGACAAAAAGAAAAATGTTAACCTTTTTATTTCACAAAAAGAGGGCACCGGGTTATTGCAACGATATCAAAGCAATATATATATATATATATATATATATATATATAACTTTGGAATATGTTGTTATTGGGGATTCAGTCTATATTTATTAGGAATTATAACTTCTTTTTTTCTATTCGAGCTTTCGAAAATTTATTATTTTCTTCGTCAGGAAAAGAATAATGAAGCTTTAACAATTTAGAATAGGTTGTAGCATCTAAAAGTTTTATGTGAGATTATGTATAAAATAAACTAGGTAACAATTATTAGATTAAAAATTAATTTGACATGATTTTGAAATATAACATATGTTAATTTTTAATCTAATAATTGTTACCTAATTTATTTATACATAATCTCATAACTTTAGATGCTAACATTCTAAGTGTTAAAGCTTCATTATTCTTTCCTGACGAAGAATAATAAATTTTCAGCTCGAATAGAAAAAAGTTATAATTCTAATAAATAGACTGAATCTAATACATATTCAAAGTTATATATTTACAGTCGATATTAACCTAATTATATATATATATATATATATATATATATATATATATATATAAGTTGTATTGTTAACGACATTTAGTGTTAATTTAATATGATAGTTTGTGGGTTATAGGTCTACTGAAAATAACTACTCTTCCTAAATTCCTAAATTTTCGCATATATTTTATGCTTAATCACAGGTTTAAAATGAGGTTGGTTATAAATATGATTGAACATAAAATTATTATGTATACTTTAAATATACATTCAATTTAATATAGCTTTTTAAAATTTTAAAAATTTTTGTAATATAGAGAAAGTAAAATATAAGCGAACACGAGAGGGAAATTGAAATTTTGGAATATTCATTGTTCCACCCTGTATAAAAATAATCGTATTGCATGTACAAATTCCTTAAATTCATTTCGCTTTAATAAAAAGTATATATTTTCCGTGTATGAAATAAAACTTATTGCATGTGTTTTCAAAGTAGTGATAGTTTTCCGTGTGTGTAAATAATCAAATCAAGATGTAAATACAAAAAGCCATTTAATCCGCGTAAGAACAATATCAAATTATTGACTTTATTAATTAAAATACTAAATAAATAATTTTGTGTATAAAAACACGTTTTAGATACCGTAAAAACCAATGTTTTTTTTACAATTATTACGATACAAATTTTTTGCATCGTTAAGAAAGCAATTGATGCTCGAATTGATTATGTAATATCTTACATACGTAGACGTATGGAAGATATTTCCATACGTAGACGTATATAAATAAAAAATATTTATTCTCTTTAAAAGAATAACACTACGAGTTTCAATCTTTAAAATATAAAGTCATTTATTTTTTATAAAGATACATTTTACGTGCATAAAATGTTTACTTTAATTATCGTAAAAATACGCTTATTGTGTTTGCAAAGCGTAAAATAATTATATTCTTTCAAAATACTAAATTAACTTTCATGTGTAGATCACTTAACTAACATTCTAAGAATTTCAAACACAACATTATTTTAGAAATCTCCTTTATTAATAAGAAAATACGTCAAATACTAAGGAACTATTAAAAACCATTAAATAGCTAATTATTGAATGAACGCCGTTTCGAAGAACTTGAGCAAACGTTAAAAAGCAATAAAAATAGATAAAAATTATTTTTATAGTCCAACACATTTCAAAAAGAAAGAAAGGAAACAATACACGAACTTACTGCATTAGACAAGAATCGACAACACCTCGTAAATCATAAATTTTACATTAAATACACCATTAAAACCGTGGAATTTGCGGAAATATTGCATCACGTTGGTGACTACGATTCAAATTAAATCGGGAAAACTTCGAAAGAATGAGATAATTTTAATATAAAAGCCGGAACATGATTAGAACGATTCATTCAAGATTTATGCATTCGTTCATTTCAATTTACGAGATAGGTCATGTTACTTTGAGTAAAGTCATTCATCAAGTACGCGGCATGCATACAAACGTAACTCTGCATAAATATGGAACACAATTATTTTATAAAACACTACAAGAACTGAACAACCTTCGACATAGATAAACCTAATACAATAGCTACTCTTAAATTAATTAATTAAAAATAATAGAAGATGCACTTTTGCTAACTGATGTTCTAAATGGAGATTTGAAATAATATGAACAATCTTGTAAGCTGAAATTTTAACGTGAATTTAGAAGTGGAAGCAGGAGGAATATAGTGCCATTAATTACGATGGAAATGGAAGAAATATTTTTCGCAAGTATAAATTTAGATTTCCTTGTTTGTTAATTGCTAGAAGATATTTAAATATTTGGTCATTTGTAGGCTAGAATAAGTCTCAATTTTATAATATTTCTTGTTTTGTAAGCGGATATTTACCAAAATGTTTTGAGATTGAAATTTGAATTATTTTGGCTTTTAATACATTATCTGTCAAGGATTATTGGCCAATCACTTTTACCAGCTTGTTGATGAAAGATAAGTAGACTATCCTCAAGACAAGAGATTTGAGTTCTGTAAATTTTAACAAAAATTAGATAAAGATTATTTAATAATAATTTAGGAATAATTTTGTGTATGAACTGACGTTGTACGCTGTTCTATATTCTTTTATATGAAAGAAAATTGTTTTTGAATGTATAGATGTTGTCTTGAAATTGCTGTTTTATTTCAGTTTGTAAATTTTTTAATCTTTAAACTTTTAAATCCATTGAAAACTGTTTCTATAGATCCCTAACATTTTTTAACATGTTTCTACTGTTTTGATGTTGTATTTGTTTCCTATTCTTTGGATTGTTTCAAAGAAACCTTTTATGTATGGTATTGAGATCAGCTTTTGATGCGTATCGTTGTTTCTGTTTTCTTCGTTTTTATTTTTTTGGGACTTTACTCATTTCTTTCTTTATTATTCTTTTAGGATACTTGTTTTTTATTATGTACATCTGTGTAGGCCTCTTTCTTTAAAATTTCTTCGTTTGATGATATTAATACTCCTCTATCATACATGGCTTTGATAATTCCTCGTTTGCTACAGTGAGGGTTGTTTGAATCAAAGTTTAAGTATCCGTTCGTGTGTGTTAGTATTATGTATACTGATGTATTAATTGTTGTATCGTTTTTGCTAACCAGAATATCTAAAACTGGAAAATTTCCATGTTGCTTTAATTCATATGTGGTTGGTTCTATTTTCTTAATTGAATCTACAAAATTTTTAATTAGTTCTGTACTATGAGACCAAATAGCATAGGCATCCCCTACGTATCTCCACCAGTTTAGTGGTTTCGATTCTTGTGTGAATATTACATCTTTTTCAAAGTCCTCCATGAATATATTACTAAAGATTGGCGACATTGGACTTCCCACCACCATTTCAAAGGTCTGTTTGTCAAATTGGTCATTTATTTGAAAATATGTGGTATTGACGCATACACCAAGTAATTCCATAATCGGTGATATACTTAGTTTTGTTCTTTCTTTAAGATTGTTATGTTTTTGTAGTTTGTTTTTTATAATATTAAGCGTTTTGTTTACATGGACATTTTTGAAGAGATTTACTACATCAAAACTTACCATTGTGTGTGTATTTTCAATTTTTATGTTTGAGAATTTTTCTAAAAAGTGTTCTGCTAATGAAGTTATAATTTTTATAAGAAATTTTGCTAACTTATGGCATGATGAATCTATGGAGCTTACGATAGGTCTCAAAGGAATGTCTCTTTTATGAATTTTTGGTAGACCGTAGAAGTGGGGTGGTTTAGTGTAATGTGGGACCAGTTTGCTTTTTTCTTTGTTTTTGAACTAATTATTTAATTTATATAGAGTTTTGTATATTTTATTTTCAATTGATTTTGTTGGGTTAACATGGTTTCTTAACACAAAAAAACATACACACCGTTAGCCGCAGGAGTAACCGTATTTTACCACGACTAGACTCTGGTCGGCGAGGGGGAGTGGGAATTTGCACTAAGATACAAATAACCTAAGGTCGACACGGTGAACAAGAGTCTTTGGGAGCGCCACCTAAATTGGAACTGTACGCCTCCCGCGAAATCAATCTAGGAAATTTCTCACGCAATCTGTAGATGCTTAACGGACATAAAACTCGACAACAAGGAAATACAAGTAACATATAATCGTTGACTGACACAACTTATGGTTTCTAATATTCATAGGGTTGAACATAAACATCAATTTTACATCATAACAAAGCTTAAATGCAAGCGATTGGGTTAACAAAACCAACGTACTTTCCAATATGTACCTTACACTTATTAGAAATTAAATGGCTGCAGTATATTTTCATTAGGTTCACTTTGTATAAATTTAAAATTAGTCGAACGCTGCTCGCGGTGGAACCAACGTTTGTGCGTACGATTATGCACATAAAAATACCTATCAAACGAATGTGTAAAATAATTCGTTGGTTAAATTAATTGCGACGCACAACTGTTACAAAAATGATATTAAAATAAATTACAATATCAGTTATAATGTGAGATGGCTCTATAATGTTATGCGCAGGTGGAAAGCCAGCATGGATACCAGATTAGCGGCACGTATAATCAAAATATAATATGGAAAAATCTTACCAGAACAGGTCCTGAGCGCGGATATCGTATCTAGCAGGTACGCCTGAGTTTGTTTCAATAAAATACGTACATAATGTACTAGACTGAAATACCAAGCACATTGAATTTAATACTAACAGTATCTTCAACAGAACTGCAAAACTACAAACTGTAAACTGCAAACTGCAAACTACAGCTGTAAAACTGCAACCCGTTTTGCGGTTGCTTTACAAACAGGCTTAAATCATAAGAACAAAACTCGATGTTATCAACGAGTTTTCAAATGTGTGTCGTCGAACTTCTAAAAAATTCTCAAAAGAGCAGAGCAAATATAAAATCTTCACTAATAATTCGCTCTTAAATAACGGATTGTCAATTCCCCAAAATTAAAATAATAAGGGCAGAACTACGAATTAGTTCACAATAAGATGCACGTTACCAAGCGTCGAGGATCAAATTAGGAATAGAACAAATAATCACGACTCATATTGAAGTGATAAGGATTAGTTTTATGCACGTTATCAACATACAAGAATTAAAACTTGAATTTATGAACGAAACTTGATAAATTACAATAAGGAAATAAGCCATAGGCGTCGTATTTGAGAACGAAGTCTATCTAAAAATTGGGAAACGCGTTACGCAAAACTGAACCGTAACAGGGTGCGTTTCTAAACTAGTGTAATTCTCAGTGTTTAACAGTTCGTTGACTTTTGTGTTGTAATCGTTTTTATTCATTACTACTGTTGCATTGCCTTTGTCTGCAGGCAGAATTATTACTGAGTTATCGTATTTTAGATTGAGGAACATAAATAATATAAAAAAAATAGAAAATTTGAAAAATCTATTATTTGTCAGCATGCATGAGACTCCAATCATAAAATAAAATGGTAGGACGCAAAAATTATTGACAAAGAAGAAAATCACCAAAAATGCAAAATCAAAGAAGTTGCTTACATAACCCTACATAAAACAAACTACGTAGCAAACGAATTCGTGACTTTCAGTAAACAATGGACTCCATTACTAAAAAAATAATAAGTGAAAATCAAATGCCCCCAATATCTAGGTAACATTGCAAGTTTCTCATGGATTTTCCTTACGATATTGACATAAAATACAGCGTACATACATAATTGCCATTTATATATACAATAACTAATTATATTACAATAGGCATATTAGCAGCTCACGTAAAACAGCATTGGTATATGACAAACGTAAACCCGCCTTAGGTTGCCTCAGAACCATATAAATTATTCGTAGAACAACATTGGTATCCGACAAGTGTAAACCCGCCATAGGGTCGCTTTAGAACCATATAAAAATATTCGTAGAACAACATTGGTATCTGACAAGTGTAAACCCGTCATATGATCGCCTCAGAACCATGTTAAAATCTAACAAAGATGTAGCCTAAATTATAATGAGTTTTCCTCCTCAAGATAAATATAGAAAACGGTTGCTTAAGCCTTATGGTAACGTAATCGCACACTTCTTTAATAACCATCCTCTAAATCGTGTAAGTAGAAACATGTTAAAAAATGTTTTCCAATTCTCAAGTTATTGAATTTATATAAGTTTTAACAATATAAAAATTAATCAGCTGATTTGACATAAAGCGTATTGGCTACCTCAAAATTAATAAATCAAAGGTACCTTCAATTTGTGAAATATATGTCAAACTTCGACAACGATCCTAGCTCTTGGATCGAAACGTAAATAAAGACGATTTTAACGACTATGAGTGGTTTATTTCCCAAAGAAGATTAAAAGAGATACAAAACAATCCACAACAAACGTACAGGGAGTATTTATGTAATTAAATGTTCTATTCTAATCTCACGGCTGTAGTTATTTTTATAATCACTGAAAAAATTAGCAACTAATTCGGAAATCGTGTATGCAAGGGCCCTGAAAGGGTGGTGTTTTGGTTCTGTCTTCAAGAAAGAAACAGTGTTGTATTTTATATCACAATAATCACAAAAAAATTAGCTACCATATGCAGTTTAAAAAAGACGAGCAGAGTTTAGAAGGAGAATTTAAACGATTAAGAAAATTGGACATATCCGTTGGCATAATATTCCTTCCCCGGCTCTGTGTATATTCTAGTTGGTATCATTACGTTTTAAATAATTTAAAAATTAAAAGTTTAATTAGTCAATCGGTGCACTAAATAATACCTGAGATATAACTGGAATATTGATTTACTCTAACTATAACTTTATTTGACACCAACTGTACAGTTTGAAACGTTGGGCGGACTTACTGAATTTTTTCTTAAAAACTCGTTAGCCAAAACTGTTCTAGGACGAGTTTATAGAACTTACTGACAACCGTGGTCGTCATATTAGTACGGTAAAGCTACAGGAATTATTCCAATTACACACTAATTAAATTATTTTCATTGTTATCCTATACTAGCCTATAAACTTTGGGTAATTAAAGCACCGTTTTATTTAAAAGCCAGTTGGAATTAACAGCGAATACACAAAAATCTGGTTACTGTTGCTCAGTAATTTCATATTTATTTGGAATATTTTAATTAGTTTGAGTTTAAGATTGTTGATTTTGTGGATACCGCTTTATATCTAGCTCTATATAAGATCTGCTTTAAGTTCGACATGTCTTGTTTGGGTTGATAATAAATAACCGCATACTAATTTAACTTTGCAGAAAACCACTTTAGAAAGCTATCAAAGTTAACAAGTGGAGAACATGAATGATAATAACTTTACGAAAGTTTCTAATAAACCCTTATCTGTAAACCACTCTATGTAATATCAGTAACGCCATACTGTTGTTTTGTTGAATCAGTCTAGACCAGGGCTTCTTAAACGTTTTTCATTCACGAGTCACGACCCCATTTATGATTGCGAGTTTCCTGGCGACCCCATATAAATATAAAAGAAAAATAAATATTTCTTGATGATTTATTTATTAGGTAACAATATACATATACATATGAAAATATATAGTTTTAGAATTCGTTTAGAAATATACAAAAATCTAAAATTAAGAATTGCACAAAAGTTATAAAATTGTATTTATTATAGTTACAAAACTAATATGACCTATTTTTCATCAAAATTGCATTTTTTGCAATAACATAAATAATAGGGAATTCTGACCGTCTTAGTTCGCTCAAATATATTCGAACGCAGTCGTTGGTGGTAAGTATTAAATTAAAATTAAAAGAATAAATTTAATGAGATGGAAGTGCCTGTTTTTTATTGCATACCAAATTAAATGTTAGTGAAATTTTTGACACTGATGGACGTAAGACTTCTTCAACATTTTTTAGCGATGAACGATATTGGGATTTAATAGGTATTAAAGCTGAGAAAACTTCACATAAATATGTGGTATTGAATGGCAGAAGAACATTTAACGCCATATCAACGATTGTGGGAAATTCAGTTCTAGTTCCGATTCAGTCAAGGGCTTTTTTGGAAATTGTAGTTTTAAGTTTAAGTCACTCGAACGCTCAGCAAATTCCTCTTGAGCTTTAAGTGGCAGGTGATCAACCTCACTTAAGCCAATCCAAAACGGCTTTTGAATCCAAGCTACCTTTTTGAAATCAATATTTAATATAAAATATGTACGGAACTGTGTTTCTATCGCTTTTAAGTCATCTACAATAATTTTTGCAATAAAAGTTTTACAATGAATTTTCTCGATTATAAAATTGTCGACACTGGAAAACGTTTCGAAAGAATTTTTTTCTACTTTACTTTTCCAAATGTTGATCTATTTAATAAAACTTTCAATTTTATCATTCGTAGTAAATATATCGCAATTTTTTCCCTGAATAGACAAGTTGAGATCGTTTAATTTCGCAAAGATGCCTGACAAATAACACAGCTTGGATAGGCATAAGTCATTTTGAAATAAAGCAGCAAGTTCACATTTTCGTTCGGTTAAAAATATTTCGATTTCGTTCTTTAATAACAATAAACTTCTTAAGCTTTGACCCTTGACAACCATCTTACTTCTGCATGTAATAATAAAGTAACGTAATTGGAATCCGTATCCTTACAGAGATTTGAAAATAAGTGGCTGTTAAGGGCATGGCTCTTAATAAAATTTATAATTTTAACAGCATCCTGAAGCACATCATTCAATTCTGGTGCTAATTTTTTTGCTGCAGGGGTCTCTCGATGAATACGGCAGTGAGTAAAAGTTATATGATCATAATGATCAGATTGAAAAAATGATTTAAAACCAATATTTTGCCCGTCATCGCCCTTGCACCATCTGTGCATATTTCACAACAATTTTTCCATTCTAATCTTCTAGTTTTTAAAATTTCGTCAACTTTACAATATATGTCTTTCCCTGTAGTATGGTCTTTCGTAGGATGACAAAATAACAATTCTTCCTCCACTCTTTCTTTATAAACGTACCTGACATTGCATTAATTGGTCCTTGTTAATATCAGAAATTCTATTCAAGACAGTGTCGTTCGACAAAAGAATTTTTCGAATATCATTGCCGTATTTACTTCCATGTAGATTTCTACCATTTTAATAGCAGCAGATAATACAAGATCTTCTCCAATGGTGAACGGCTTTTTATTTTTAGCAATACAGTATGAAACTTCATATGACGCTAGTAAATATATTTCGTTAACGGTCATAAATTTTCCAAAGGATTTTTTCTTTATTTAAAGATTTAAAGATTCAAAATATTCATTTGGTTTATTGACATACGAAACATGCTTTGATTCAAGATGTCTTTTTAATTTTGATGGTTTCATACTCTCCGGAGCCAATAATTTAATGCAGATCAAACAAAAAGGTTGATCATTACCCTTACAATTTTGAAATGTAAAGCCAAATTGAAGAAAAGACTCATCATATTTTCTTTTTCGCACATTAGATGCCTGTTTTTCAATACTTTGTTCTGCCTGAGGAGAGTTTGTAGTATTATCGTCGGCGTCATTACCACTCTTATTTAAGTTCGGCCATTTATCCATGGCCAAAAATTATTTTGATCTTAAAATCCAATAAATATATAGAAATAACATATAGCATATAATAATTGATTAATTAATTACCGAATAAATAAAAAAAAACTAAAATCTCGTTACGGTGGAACACTGACAATGGACTACACTAGAAGAGCGTCAATACTTCACTAGTTCACATTACAGTCAGTGTTATTGAATCATTGTCTCGCTGCACGTGTGAGCGCGAATTCCAACCTTTGTTTGTATGCAGGTGTGTGAGTGGGACTCTGCACAAATACACATCTAGATATACAATCGTGTATTTAAATATTTGACATTAAAATCTCTCTCGACCCCAGAATTTTGCTACGCGACCCCATTTGCGGTCGCGACCCATAGTTTAAGAAAGCTAGGTCTAAACGAAGCTCTACTGTCGGTAGTTTGTAAATTTTGGTGCCTCTCGAGCAATTTTTGAAAAAACTTCAGTAACGTGTAAGAAGGAGCCTATCAATGCTATTTAGTAAGGATACCAAGATAAAATAAGCTCCTAAGCAAATGATGGTATAAGCAACGTCCTAATGTTATGAAAGATACTCCTTTAGCAGCACTTTAGATTCCTCACACTTTAACATGGGACTTTAAATGCGTGGAGGCATTACGACTATTGTTGGATTACCATATAACTAAAGAACATTGTAACGAAAACTGTATTTGCAATAACAACGGTTCTTCATTTTCAAATTGCTTATACTAGACTTTTCAACAACTCGTGGTTACAATTCAATTCTAAAAGCTTAAACAATTAATTACTTTCAACTAATCGCTAACAGTACAAGTATTATCTCCCTAAACTGCGATGCCATCTTAATTACTTCTTATCGAAGCACTAAAATTAACTATTTACTAATTTATATTAATTTATATGATCACTACAGTAATTTATATCGACAGTGATTCATTTATATCAACAGTAATTTAGGTGACATATATACCACTGCTTATTTCATATCACAACTATCAATTAGAACTAATTTCTAAACCCCTTAGCGTGTTATCGTTCGGGTGGGCGGCGTCTAAAAGCACGTAGGCTTGGCTTGATTATTTGTTTAATAAGTACAAGCAAAAATAATTAGAACTTTCATAAATACATGAAAATAAAAATGAAATAGTTGAAATTGACTAATTTTAACAGTTGAAGTAGTTCGGAAGTCTTCGGTAATCTTCGGAACTCTTCGGAAGGCTTAGTGCTTGCTTGCGGAACCAAAATAAACTTAAACACTTATTGAATGAATGCATATACAGCTTGAAGGCGGTGAAAGCGGCTTCGGTAGTCTTCGGATCTCCTCGGAAGGCTTCGGAATTTGCTTGTGAGGCCGATTAGGGACTTGAATAACGGTAGTTAGAACATAGTCACAGTTTGAAGAGGTCCAGACGTCCTCGGCGGTCTTTGGAAGGTTTCGTGTTTTATTTGTGGAAAATCGTTAAGTTACAAAGAATTATGATATGAAATTAAAAACTACTAATTTACAATATATACAAGTATAGAGGGCTTAGAAGTCTTCGGAACTCTTCGGAGGGCTTCGGAATTTTAGTTGTACGGCCCAGTAAAGACTTCAACATTGAGGGTTAGAAATTATTTACAGTATTAAGAGGCCCAGACGTCTTCGGTACTCTTTGGAAAGCGTCGTGGTAGTGTGGCTTAGGCTTCGTCGAGCGCGCCGCCGTGGAGCTCTATGGGGGTGTCATCCCGGTGGTAGAGTTGACAGACGCAATCACAATAACGATTTGTCGGTGAAGTATGGAACGGAGCTAAACGTCCATACGTAGTTTGTTAACTTCTGATTGATGAGTTATGAGTGTCGTAAGTACGGCGGCGGACAGCGTCACCGTCAGAGGATACGCAGGCTATGGGAAGCACTGCGTGACGAAGTATAGCAGGTTATGGAGAGCACTGCCTGCTGAAGGTTTTGCAGACTATGTGAAGCACTGCAAGGTGAATCTTTAGGCTATGGTGAGCACTTACGAATGTCTTTCGGAGAATTTGAAATTATATTTATACATTTCCATTTTCTATGCTTCCTGTGTTGAAAAACACTAATGATGTCTTTAACCAATAGAATTGTGCATTTCGATTTTCAAATGTAAAAGAATCTCCAAGTTTAGTTTGACCAATGAGCGTGTTGATTTTTGGGTACCACAAAAAATGAGTTGGAAATTCTCGCGATTCTTAATTAGTTCTGTGTTCAGTACGTTTACTTTGATATAGTCAACTGCAATTCCTTAGTCTGTTCTGTGTTCAGCTCGGGTGTGGTGATATAGTCAGCAAGCGGCAATTTATACCTATTAAATTGCACTAGTTATTTCGAGGACATTCCAGAAATTATACAAATAATAATCTTCATATTTTCTTTGGTAATCTAAATAAAATGCAAAAGCCTTGTACCTATCAATCAAGTTCATCTGCAGAAAGTTGCGCCGCAAGACCTATCCAACATCTTTTATATACAAACGCTTCGCTTACGTTCTAATGTCAATATTCGGGCCCCAGGTAAACCGATTGGCGCTACAATATTTTAAAGGATTATACACACACTCGACTTTGTACTGATTAGTTGCTTAGGTGTTAATTTTTACTTCTAATGTTGTCTTATCACGTTTTTTAGTTCGAGCAGATCTAAATCTCTCTCCAAACATCTGAGCAACTGATACATTCAATATTGTAATCTATAGATAAATGCGCCCTTACGCAAATAATCGAATAAGCAGTACCCTAACGTTATGTGAGATACCCTTATTTTATAACTGAACGAACAATTAATTTTATTTGCGTTACTTAAAACCATTTTGTAGTCAAGTCTAAACTGAAAAATGTATCTGTATCTGTATCTTTGAAAGATAGACATAAGCTTAAGTTTATTTCTATTCGATATGGAATTTCCGTTACTATCTTTCAGAAAACAATTCTGTAATTCTTTTGTTGAATGAGTTCACTATATTTTTAGCGCTAGTTTGCGTTGTTTCTTCTATAATAAATAATATAAACGCAATCGTGCAGTTACAAGAATCTTATGACAAAAACGTGCTTTCTCTTTTAACGTGACTGGTAGGTAATTACATGGTGATGTCCCTGTAATAGAAATTTTAATATTTTTAACCCGGTGTGTAACCAGTATTCTTTGGATTTTACGTTCTATTTCTTAGGTTTCTTAAACGCATGGTTGTTTGGCCGTGACACAGAAAGTCTTTCTTTGTTATTACAGCAAACTTTGCATGGCTGCGGTTCTACGTGCAAATCAAGTTATGATTGGACGGGTACATATTGCAGTTATCCATGTCCTTTACAGTCTGCGTGATGAAATATTATATTATGATGACCAACAGCTGTTTGTTATACTCCTTGACGACATGTAGATTACCTACATTTTAGAAATGTTAAAACGAGAACTATAGGCTATAAAATTTGTTCAGTTACTTGAGGATTTGTGTTTAAATGTACTATCGAAATATGTATTTTTTGTGCTTTTATGTTTCAGTAGCTTCTATCGGAATGAATTCAATCTACATCAATGTAGTAAATAATTCAGTACTTATTATATGTAGGTTTGTGCCGTTGAGTAAATATGATTAACTAGTTTCTTGGATTTGATAATATAGATTGTTATTAATTACAGTGGCTAAATGCCACTTAGTTTTGTTATTCTAAATTATGCGGCAATATTTAGGCGTAATAATAGCACAGTTCTTGTGTTTACAAAACCCCCTTCACCTTGATGGATAGTAGATATATTTAATATACAATGTTAATACGTGAGCAGTGGAGAATACTAGTGTTTCCCCTTTGACCAGCAATTTAATATTGCTTTGAGAGTTGAGTTCATAAAAATTAATTATTAGAGTTATATTCAACATGTGTTTTTGTTTGATGATCCTTTCAGGTGCACATGTTCGAAAAAAAATTCGAGTTGGTTTGTGTATTCTGTCGTTTTGTTCTTTAGGCCCCCAATCTCCTACTGTGTTTAGTGGGACTTTCGTTTACTTTCTCTTTCTCTCACTTTCTTTTGTTTCCCGTAATTCGGGCAAGAATTTGGTTACTGATTTCGTTCTTTTTTTTACTGGACCGCTCGTTTTACGGGCAACAATTTTTTAGGACCATCACCATTCAATAATTTAAATCACAATTTTTATTTACAAATATCATACCGCGATTGCGTGAGTTACCAAAACTACCACCTATAGTTCCACAAAGTTTTTATATCATTTAATTTATGCAAATGTTTCATACCGACCATCTATCAGAAAACATGAATATAAAATTACAATAACCTTCCAGTCATAAAATACAATTATACAATAAATTCTTATAATGAGAAATAAGAATTTGCTACTGATAAAATGAGCGTTAAGTTAATACATTTTGATTTGCACTGAAGTCGCGGGGACCCCGTCGCAATATAAGGGAGTGTCAACTAACTACAGTGGTGAAGGAGTGGGTTCCCATGGAAGAAATTTATAAAATAAAATAGAAAAATTTGAAATAAAAATAATGAAATGATTAAAATGGAAACAACTACATTACACTAATTACTTACCCCAAAAAATGCGTTTTCTCTTGTCATAATTAAGGGCGCTAAACCTTCTTGTCACAGTAATCACTTCTGAAATTATACTTGGTTATTCCGCAAAGTCCTTTGCTTCGGTTTCCTATTTTTTTCCCATTTTACTTTATAGTTCTACATAGCATCTTAAAACCCATATTAAATGTTTGATCCAATTAAATAAAATTGAAAAATAGAATGCTCCTTCCAAATAAGATTCCATCACTGGAGTAGCTAAATATTCGTTACGAGTGTGTCTATCTACCTAGTTCTAATTAAATTCTAATAAAAACAAGCTAAACGTAGGCTTTTTCAATATAAATACAAAGATACTTTTATTAAAAAAGAAACTTAAATTCATTAACCTCACGCTGGCTAGGAATTGCGTAAAGAAATCCTAAAAAGATCTTAATTCTATTCTATCAATTTTACTATTACTCCAAATTTTCTAGTTTACTTTATTAAATTACTTGACATTTGTAAATCCCAATTTCTAGACATGTCTTTATTAACAAACATAGAAACAATTAAACACCAGCTGTTTTGTTTTATCTTTTCAATTATTTATTCTAAAATAATGTCCATTCAATATATATTTTTCTGATATTTCAAGATGATAACATTATGCTTAAATTTAACCAACACTTTTTTGTCGCTAGCCATTGTTCAACAACATAATCACTTTCATCTTCCAATAATTTCATATGTCATAAATACCAACCATTTATTTTTCCAACACACATGTACATAATTAATAAGTGTAGAGATAGAAGTTTATAATTATTCACGGTTTAATTCATCTGCTAAAAGAAAACGGATTCCTTAACCCAACACCATACAAAGTTCCAAATTAATAGAGAGGTAAACTTGTTAAGTCTCAACTTCTTTAACGGGTCTACAAACATGTGAATTGAAAGCACCAAGCCCGTGCAAGCGTAGCTTCACAAATTAGTCGCACGCTGCATTTGCTTTCCCTGAAGGAACATCTATATTTTTTTGAAGCTATTTCTTTCAACTTTCTACTTTTCACTCGTATCACTCCATTTGCGTTTTAAATTAACTTCTTTGAATTTTACCTTTCAAGCTTTACTTTTGATAACTTATTTTTCCGCCATATTGGTCCTCTACCGCGCGCGTCCGCCGCTGTATTATGTATCCGAATAATTACACTTTGACCTGTTCTGGTTACTATCTTACCAATAATCAGTTCGTTCTTTCTGTAGGATAGAATTATTGTCATTTAGTTTCTCCCTTCTTACGTTCAGTCGGGGGTTTTGTGACGGTGCAGTCTTCCCATTGGTTTCATTGAATGAATCTCAAAGACGTACTTGTGGTATGTAATTTATTGAGGTAGGCATTTCGTGTTTCTTCCTGTTTTCGGCAGTATGAATGAATACATTGTATTGTATTGTATGAAATGATTGAATTATCTGATATTTCTGAATTTCCACCATTTAGCGTCTTGGTTTTTAGTAAACTATGGTTGTAATTGTTTTAGTGTATTATGAAATAAAATTATGTTTATTATACAAAAGCTATCTTAATTTTATATGAGGAATGCATATCACAGAAGTCTGTTTTCCTTTCTGTGGTTTAATATAATTTAGAACCTAAGTTTCGTTCCAAGATATATTTTACAATAAATAAATCTCTGATTTCATGGTTTGAGTTTATTGCACAACTCTCAGTATTCAATACATATTTACTACATTGTATCGGTTATGAAAATCTTCATCTCAGCAGTTTTCATTTTCGAAAGTGTTTCCTATAGAATAACTCATGCGTTATCTTAATATTGTGTTAAATTGTATCAAGTTAATATAAAAAAATTTATTTTTTTATTGCTTTAATTATACGAACCCTGCTAGTTGAAATTATTTTCTGAAAATAAAAGAATTCAAGATATCATGTTTAATTAATGTTAGTTGTTCATTAAATGCATTATACATGGGGCATCAAACATAATTTTGTCTGTTTAACATTAACTTTTCGCTTTTTGTACCTTTTTTTTATTTCCCGTAACGTTAAGAGGTTACAAATTTTATCAAACCTGTATGTATCACAGTTCTAGTTGAAATTGTCTATAAATGGAGATCTAAAATACTCGACTTCCATAACCACGCATTCACAAAATTAATTGAAAGTCCAAAAACGTTAAATTTTTGTTGTAGTACTAGTATTCGCTCAAAACTCACTCCCCTTTTGCATTTAAAGCTTAGAATACTATGTAATTACTTTCTAATCCACATTTATTATTTAATTAACTACATATTGAAATATTATACTTTATTTGGATAATTTCCAATTCAAATGTAATATATCTTTTAATTAACCAATTTTCCTCTTCAGTTTAATATACTATTTTGTGATTCTCCCTTTTAACTTAAAGCCATAAGTAGCGGCTTTTTATACAGTCAACGTGAATTAACTTTGATATAACTTATTTTATATGAAGCTCGATTTTTGTGCTAAATTAATTTACTTCTTATTGAAGTATCAGTCTGAGCAACTTATAAAACAAGAATCTTATTTATTTTACAAGGTGTAATCCAAGATGAAGGCTATATTCCTTTGGCTTCTATCTTTATGCCTTTACAACAAACCACCATACCTTGCAACTTTCCGTAGCATTAAACTAATATCGGACATCCTGGTTTCAAAAACATGGAAAAAGCATTGCCACGCAAAATAAAACAATTTGAACCCTTTTTTCTACGTTTTTGCAAATGAAAACAATATTGGAAAAACCAGGTAGGCTTTAATGCCGTTGCTATGCAGGGTAATTCTTGAAGTTGTATTACTACAAAACACCCTGAGATAAAATAAACTGATGCAAAATTTAATTAGCCATCAAAAAGTTGCGCGACTAGAATTACCGTATTAGGGCGTGCGTTATTTTGTTGGAAAACGGAATTTTCTTACCCCCTAAAAAGATGAAAGTGCGACAAACTTCAGCACATTGACAACGTAACTGGCTGCGTTTAAGTTGCCATCGACGAAGACCCAGGGTGATCTGTTACTATAACATATTGCGCCCCATATCATTACTGCTTGTGTAAGGGCTGTATGGCATTCCACAAAAATGTTCAATTATTGCGTTTTCCGACCCAACGCCTAACTTTCCTACGACCGTCGTGGTCTCTCAAATAAAATTGAGACTTGTCAATAAATAAGGTTTGATGCGATTCTTGAAACAAATTGCACATTCGTTGCTCCATTTTATTTTGAAGGTAGGCTGAAGTGTAGTAAGAGGATAGACACAAAAATGGACGATACCAAAGCAGTGTATAAACTTCTATCGAGCAATATACAGATGACATGGACATTCAGCGTCCTGCACCTTCCATCCAGTCTATGTCAATTGACCGACTTGTTGAAAATATATCTCTTGTGGCCCAAAGTTTTAAACGGCGTTCTTTACGAACTGTGGTCACCCAGGTACGTCCAGATCCAGTGCAGCGTGGTTGAACCCTTTCATCCGACCATCTGGACCAACATCTTGCCATCGTGCTACATTTCAATTTACACGGCCAGCAATATTTCTAAACAAAAGTCCGATCTCTCTCTTTCATATCAATAATACAGCCACGTTTAAAATCATTTAATTGTATATAATTTGCACGTTGGCAAACTCTAGGCATTTTTTAATTTTACCAAAGCACAAAGAAATAAAGCACAAGAAACCGAAGAAAAACGAGCATATTTCATAACGCCATAAGGTATAAATATTGGGGCAAAAGGCGTACGTGACATTATAAATGTAAAAATTGCCAAAATTTTGTAAAGCCCGGCATGGGTACATAAAATATGGAATCATAAGTTTTGGTATACGTGCAGATTAAATGGAAAATTTAATAAATTCCTCTACAAAATTGATGTTTACGTGATTTTTCAAGCATAAATAACAACACTTGTTAGTAAATCCCAATACAAAACGTTGAAATACGTGCAAAGTTAAATGCATAGAGTAATCAATTTTGAATAAAACCCAACAGATTAAGAGATAGGAGGGAACGAACTGTTCTATATAAAGAACCTAAATAGATAAGAGTCATTGATTCCATTAATGATGCACGGCTGTACCAGTCTAAGTAAATTTATTATGTAAATCTGAAATTAAGTGAAGTCAAAAGTGACAAAATAAAATTCAAATGAAAAATAGTAGAAGTGCGCGTGAATTACGAATTAGTGAAAATTTGACGTTAGTATTAGGAACGTAAGTCTAAATTTAACTAAAGTAAACATAATTTTTACCATTTATTAATTTAGGGCTCTAAGTAATGCTCTAAGTAATGTTCTAAGAAACTATCTTAGTAAAGATCTAAGAAATTCTCTAAGTAATTGTCTAAGAACTTATCTAAGTAATATTATAAATAAGGATTTATCGATGATGTTAAACTAAATAAGCAACTGAAGGGTTCACTAAAGAACGCCTATAAGTTATTAGAAAACTGTGGATTACTGGGTTAAAAGCCAAGCTAAGAATCAACGTCTGGGTCACGAAGCTTCCGTAGGAGTCAACAGAAAGATACGAGGTCAGAATTTAAATTCATAATTGCTTGATTTTTGCATGTTTTATTTCAAGTATTTCATAAGCACAAAACTCACATGTAATATAGGTAATTTTTGTGTAAAGGTCAACAAATAGATCTTGGTTGTTACGTAAAAATTACGTTAAAAAGGAATAGTTTTTTTGAACGTTCAATGAAACTTTCAGTGGTGTCCAACTTCACTTTATTTTGTACTCCGTTTCATAAAGAATATTTCTGACCTGCTCTCGTCATTATCCTCTATGGAATAATAGTATAGATAGCCGCCGGCACAGTAGATTTTTATAGTTCCTTTTCGTACGCGTCAAAATTTCAAGTCTCTCTGAGTTCCGCATTGTTGTTCTATCTTCTCCCCACAGACAAGATCACAAAACGCGTTCTTTAAAAATTAATACTGCTAAATTAAATTCCCAACGCCTTGGGGCTCGAAATGAGTAACAAGTTACGTTCACTGAATATATAAAAATAAAACTTACATTAGCTTTAAAAAATTAAACTGCTATATTAACGCTTATAACTTGAAGCACGAAATATTCTTCTTAAATCGGATACTTTCTTCTAATACTTGCTTATTTTATTAGAGTCCAAAATATTCTTTTCAAATTATACATTAAATTTCATTAGATAGTCGAACGATTTTTTGTTTATATCTAATTATTACATTAGTCTTGAAATATTCTTCTGGATTAGTACACTATATCTTATTAAGTTACACAGGTACGCGATAGCATTTCTCTTTTATACCCTTTTGTTATATTAGAACCCACAGCATTTATTGGGTTCGACTCCGTTTAGAGGCAAATTTCTTTAAATATTTTAACATTCATTTGTAAAACGTTATCAGTCTACTTTTTGTTCAATTAAAATACTCTATAACATCTGTCATTTACTGGTACGAAAATAACTGCGATTTATTAATTATTTTAGAATCTTGTTTTTCAAGGCAAGTACAGAACGCGGGCTGTTACTTTTAAAACAAAGTCGTGTAGAGCTAATATTGGTTATTTTCAATGTATGTTTCAGAACGGTTTGATATTTAAAAGTATATAAACTCGAATATTTAAGTTTTGAAGTGGAAAAATATGTTTTCAAGATAAAGTTTTAAATACAATATAAAGGACAGACTATTCAAAATTTACATAACTGGCTTGTCCCTAATTCAAAAGAGGGACTAATCTTTATTGAAAGGCTAAACTAGTGTTTTGTAACCAAGGCTTTGTATTTATTGGTTTAAGTTTATTGCATAGGTTGACTCTAACTAATCTTGTTTTATTCGTTGTTTGTAATTAATAGCAGTTCAAATTAGATTAAATATGTGTACTTGGTTAAAACAAGCAAATTCACAAATTCTTAAGTGTATTTAGTTTTGCAAAGTAAACATCTTGCATCAAATAATCGTTTTATTTGTGGCAAAACCATCTGGTGGTTTATCACAGTTTAAAGCAATTGTATTTCATTATCGATGCACAAAATAGTTATTTTATAAGTTGTAGAAACTTGCCCTTGAATTCGTATTTTTACTTAGGAACGTCCTACATGAAAATTGTGATGTTTTAGATTTGTTGCTTTGGATATTTGTTTGGTAGAACTACTAATCTAGAATCATTAGAAATCCATCTGTAGAAATTGTTTATTTTAATCTATGCATTGCATGTTTAGTACATTACAGGTTATACCACTGCCTTTTAAAATACTTTTTAATTTCTTCTCGTCGTACCCTTTGTTCAAAAAAAAGTTTAAGGTAAAATATTTTTTAGGCCTAATCTGGAAATTTGTTTACTGAAATTCTAAAGCCATATTTTTGTTCTAATTTCGATATTTTGGCAGGGTACCGTTTGGATTTAAACTCGTTAAGTAAGTTGCACTTGTGAATTTGTGGGCTTTGTTTTTATTTTGTTTAGTAAAAATTTTATTGTAACTTTTGGTTAATGTTTAAATTTGCGCATCAACTATACATTAAGGTTACTAATGTCGTAGTCCATTAATTATAATTGAAAGTTACTAACATCGTAACTCAACAGTTTAAATTTATAAGTTGTTTTTAGATTTCCTTTGGTTTAGTATATTTGTGTTTTGATCGATGACCACGTTTGCGCATCAGCGACAACTGGAAGTAGTTGCAGTATCCTAGTTAAGATTAAATTTTTTTTTGGTTCTTCGTAATTTCCTTTGGTATAAAATATTACTCAACTGTAAGTAGTAGGGACAATTGTAGTTAAATTTTGTTAATATTGGGAAATCTTCAGTTGAAAGGAAATTTCTTTGTTTTTTCGGTTGTTCGAATTTTTATTGATGTTATGAAGAATTGCTAGAGAACATCAATTAATTTAGGTGCTACTCTATCGTTTATGGAGTAGTGAGAACTCTGAGGTTGAATTTCATATTTTGTCGGTAATTAAAATGTTTTTTATTTATATTTGTGAGAGATAGAAATTCAACCCTGAGAAAGGTCTTTTGATAGGCGTATGCCAATGATAAATAATGGCACCTAAGCAATTTATTTGATAAAGATATGTTAAATTTTGTCCTAACTTCAAAAAATTTATATATGTAAATATGCAAACCCCTTTTGAAGTTGTAAAAGATCGTGAAAACTTTCATTGTTCCAGTCTGTAAGACGCTGCACCTAACTGAGACGAAATTACAATTTTTTTTGTTTGATTATTTTTTTTTTACTTAGAATATACATTGGTTTGAAAGGAATTTTTGTTTTTAAATCTAGTATGTTTAAAATTTTCATTCATAACAATTGTAAGATTATTTGAATTACAGTTCTTTAATTAGTTTGTACGTGACTATCAGATCTGATGCTTATATAGACCCTAAGAAATGAAATTTTGTATAACTAATAATTTTTATATCACTACCACATGTGAAATTATTTATTTTTTTATAACTATAATTGGATAAACATCATTTGTTATAAATAGATATCTTCTGAATTTGATATGTTCAATTTTATAAATAAAGTAAGTTAAAAATGTTAAAATTGTCTTTTTTGATAGAGCTTCTGTATCATTCTCAGAATCATATCTTTTTAATACTTGTTAGATTCACTGGCGTCCAACTTCAATCCACTTGGTTTTCCGTGTTACAAAGAATATTTCATCCCTGCCCTTTTCATAATCTCCCATGGTATAACAGCCAAGTTAATTGCCGACAGCAGGTTTTTATATTTACATCTCGATTGCGTAAAAATTTCAAGTCTCTTTAAGTTTTGAATTGTTATTTCATCTTCTCCTTAGGGTCAAGATCACCAAACGCGTTCTTAAAAAAATTAATACTGCTACATTAACGCCCAACGCCAGTTAAGGTTCGGGCCTTTGGAGCTGTGTTTTTAAAAAACAACTTCGACTCTTAACAACATTTATTTTGAAATTTAGATTAACTTGTACATAATACTAAAAATAATTATTGTACTAGTGAGTAGCTTGAACAACGAAGTATGGAGTTCGAAGACTGACTGCCGGGCATTGAGCTCCCGGGCTTTTTATAATAATCTGCCCCTCACACGGCTGTGGGAACTTGCAGATCTCATGTCTGCGTTTTTTCTTAATTGTACACTTTATTACAATGTAACAACTTAATTCTAAGTAATTGCGGTATGTTGACCGCCTGTGACCTGCCACCTGCAGTATCACTGCCCTCACGGATGCAAAGTTGCATGTCCGTTCTCATGAACTGTCGATAACCTCTCTGGGTTATCCTTGTGTTACAATGTTGCATTGAACTTATACTTTTATTTAACAATTTCTAATAATTCCTATTAGATTCAATATATCAATATATATAGGTAATTGGGGGATACATAACTCCTCCCACCGTAAATAAAAAATTAAGGTTTTTCTTAATTTCTAAATACATAAAATTTATTATTTAAATTCATTTAAAATTCATTGTTTCTAAGGGTATACTTATCGTTTCTTTATTTCTCTTAAATCTAGAACTGTTTCCTTCATTCTTATATCTAAGGTACATTTTGTAAAATACATATATGACTACAAAAATTATTAAAATGATTAATACAATTGTCAAACACTTATATTATTATAATGTAACTTTGGCGTTTTGAGTTCACTTAATTGTTCTTTATAATTTTCCACTAATTTCACGGCGTGGTTGGGGTCGTCTAAGTCTAGATGCTCTAGCTTCATAGGTTTTTTGATTATTTCTTCGTCTTCTTGTTGTATCTTGAACTGTAGTTCCGGTAGGTTTGCAAGTTTCTTTGTTGCTATGGGATCTTGATAAACTCTGATTACTTCGTCTTTCAATTTCACATAACAGTCTTCTTTGAGGGTAATTAGTTTGCTTCCGATTAATGCTTAGTTATTTTCGTCTTGGTTGCAGTGGATGGTTGCAATTACTTCTGTTGGGAAAATGGCTATCCATTTGTTATCTGTAACCTTTTGAATTTTCATATTAGTTATTTGCACTTGTTTGGATTCACAGTTTTCGTAATGATTTGAGAATTTTAATAGTTGTACTTCACAAGGGCTGTCTTCTTTAATGGTTGTTGTCGTCATCGATTGACATAAATATTGGTTTGGTGTTACTTCAGTACCTTTTCGTTTGTATAACCATATCTCAGTTCATTTAGGGATAGGAATTTGGTTTTGGGTATGATTACTTGGTATGTGCTAGTAACTTTCGTTGGAAAAGCAAATAAATGATAATAATTATAATTGTTACTTTCTACTGTCGGAATTTCTATTAAAAATATTATTTCGTTTTTTCTTAATGTTGCTAGAATTTGTTACATTAAAGTAAGGGTTGATATTATTTGAGTAAATATCGTAATTTTGTATACTGCCTAGTTTATTGGTAGTATACCGGGGTTGCTTTTTATTTATTGTTATTGGGTTGTCCGTTCTACCTGGGCGGACGTTGACTTTGTTATTTTACCGTTGTCTACTACTGCTATGTTTTTATCTGATATTTTCTTAATTTTGAATGGTCCTAAATTTCTGGGTGCTGTTTTATGTCGCTTGCTTTGAAAGTTTTTCTCATACACGGTTTGTCCTATTGAAAATTTATTTGAGTCGGTATTTTTATTTCGGGTTGTTGTGATACGTTCTTTATCGTTTTCTAATTTATCTTTACCCTGTCATAAGTTATTTTTAGTTTTTGTTTGTGATCTTTCGCATATTGTTGATATACTTCCTTGTTGTAGTGTATGTCATAGGGATTTCGTGAATTCTGAATGTCCTAAGGTTAATTCTAAGGGTGTAAAATTTGTTGATGAGTGAATTGTGTTATTATAGGCGATTAGTGCGTATGACATTAAATTGGTTATATGTTCCTTTTTATAATTTATTCTTAATAATCGAATTTGTTCTAACAGGGTTAAATGTAGTCGTTCAATTAATCCGTTTGATTCAGGGTGGTTTTCTGTTATAAAATGAATTTTTATTTTGTGAAGTTCTAAAGTGTTTTGTATTGTCTCATTTTTAAATTCGCTACCATTGCCTAGAGTTATTGATTCGGGTGTTCCGTAAAATGTGAAATATTGTAAAAATCCTTGGGTCACGTCAAAGCTATTTTTGGATGTGATTGGTATTGCTTGGCCTATTTTTGTGAATGCGTCTACAATTGTTAGATAGTTTTGTGCTTCTACTACTAGAGTACCGGCATGTAGTTTTTGAAATGGTTTGTCGGGTGTTTTGGTTAACATTAAGGGTATCTTTGGGGGTTTCCTATCGTATTTCGCTCTGTCACATAGTTCGCATTAGTTAATAAAATCTGTGGTCAATTCCTTCATGTCTTTAAAATAATAACGTCTTACAAGTTGCTTTATAGTTTCGTTAATTCCACGATGGTTGGTTTTTCCTTCGTGTTGATTCCTAATTACATCGTTTATTTCGTCAGGGTCGTCTAGTGTTATTAGTTTTCTAGTACATCTAATGAGTTCATGGCCAGAGTTATTGAATAATTTAATGTATAATTCTGAAAATCTTTGGTATAAATGTTCGGTGTTGAAATAAAAAAAAAATCGTTTTTTCTCGGGGGTGTATTCTTTTAGAATTTTAATTATTTGTTCCTCGTTGTCATCTTTAGTTATTTGAATTTGGTATATCTTTTTGTTATCTACTTTTGTATATTTTACTGGATTGGGGTTATTTAAAACTTCGGTTATTATAAATTGGTTGGGTTTCATATCGATTGCTTCGTTTAAAATTTTTACGCGTTTTTTGGTTCTCCGTTTTGTGTCGAATGTATCGTGTCGATCTCGTCTGGATCTTCCCTTATTTCAGCTTCGTCTACGTTTCCTATAATGGATTCCGTTTCTAATGCATTGAGTTGGATTCTGCTTAAAGCGTCTTCGTTGTTGTTATAGATTCCTTTTTTATATATAATTTCGTAATCATACTCTTTGAGTCTGATTCTCCATCTTTGTAATTTTGAATTCGGTTCTTTCAGTTTGCATAGCCATACTAGTGGTCTATGATCGGTGTATATGTAAAATTTTCTTCCGTATAAATAAGGTTCTAAAATATTTTGTTGCCCAAATTATGGCTAATAATTCTTTTTCTATGGTAATATTTCTGTTCGGTTTTGTTTAGGGTACTGGATGCGTAGCTGATGGGTTTATCGCTACCTACTTTTCCTTGGCTCAATACTGCGCCTAATGCTACATTCGAAGCGTCTGTCGTCAGTATAAATGGTTTTGTAAAGTCTGGGTATTCTAATACAGGGTGATTCGTTAAGATGTTTTTAATTTTGTCTGCGGCTTTAATAAATTCCGGGGTGTGTTCAATTTTGTTACCCTTTTTTAAACATTTTGTCAGGGGTTTGGTTATCTGAGCGTAACCTTTAATGAATTTGCGGTAGTAACCACTAAGTCCTAGAAATCCTTTAATTTCTTTGTTTGTTTTTGGTAATGGGTAATTTAGAACTGCATTTGTTTTGTCTGGATTTGGCATTACTCCTTGGGGTGTTATTACATGTCCTAAAAATGATACTTCTTTTGTAAAATTCACTTTTGTCTAATTGTACTTTAAAATGTGCTTGTCTAAGTCTTTCGAATACTTCTTTCAATCTTTCTATGTGTTCTACCAATGATGTGGAATAAACTATGATGTCGTCAAGGTATACAAGGCATTTTCATTGTGTATTCCTCGTAATATATTGTCCATGACTCTCTGGAAAGTAGCGGGTGCGTTCTTTAATCCAAATGGCATTCGTTTGTACTCGAAATGTCCTCTAGGTGTGCTGAAGGCTGTTTTGATATGTCTTTTCTTCCATCTCTACCTGATGGTATCCTGATGCTAGGTCTAATGTTGAAAAATATTGGCATTTGCCTAATTTGTCTAAAATTTCGGTTATATTTGGTAGTGGATATTTGTCATCTACCGTTTTTTCATTTAACTTTCTATAATCTATTACCATTCTGTACTTTCTCTTTCCGGTTGCGTCTAATTTCTTAGGTACTATTAACACGGGGCTGCTCCATGGTGAGTTGGAGTGCTGGATTATGTCTTGGTCTAATAAGTCTGCTACTTGTCTGTCAGCTTCTTCTTGGCTTGCATGAGGTAGTCTATATGCTTTTGTAAAAATAGGTTTGTCGTCTGTTAACTCGATATTATGTTTTACTGTGTTGGTGAATGTTAATGGTATTCCTTCGCAATGGAATATGTCTCGGTATTCAAAACATAAGTTTTTAATTGCTCTTTCTTCTTCTTGATTGATATCGGTATTGAAGCGGATGTTAGTTAAATTTTCTCTTAACATTTCGTCATGTTCTATTGGGTTGTAATCGTTTTCTAAATTTTCGTCTATTTCCATTTCGTTAAAATTTAGTTCTTCTACGTTCATTGGGTCTGTCAGTGATAATTCTACGGGATAGTCGTTTGAATTTAATATTGTTGTGGTTGCATAATTATCTTTTATTTGTACTAAAGCGGTTGGGGTTTCTACTCCTTGTTGAAAAGTTATATGATTTATTATTCCTAAATTTTTGTTAGATTTTACTGGGATTTTTATTTTTCTTTCCGTTTGGGGTTCTACAGTGTATTTTTGTTCAACTTGTGTGTTTTGAAATTTAATTGGGATTTTTCCGTATTTTGTCCTTAATAAGCGATTTTTAATGTCAATGTTGGCTCCTAATTTTCGTAGAAGGTCCATTCCGATTAATCCGTCATATTTGTCGTTAAATTCGAATACACAAAATGTATGTTTCATTTTAACATTAAATGTTCTCGGTAAGGGTATATTTGCTACGAATTGGTGTAGTGTTGTTTGATGAGCTGTTTTAATTTTAAATGGTTCTCTTTCTACATAATCTAAATAATGTTTTTGTACGGTTCTGGGGCTAATTAATGTTTTTGATGATCCAGTGTCGATTAATAGTTTGAATTTGGCGTGGGGTATTTCTATGTATGGTAATACTAAGTGATTTATGTTATTTAAGTTTATTAGGTTTGGTTGTCTATGAATGGGTCCATTTGAAAATTTGAATTCGAGTTTTCGTCGTCGTACTCCTCGTAAGTTTCGTATTGTTCGTCACGTTCATAAGTTTCTGCATGGTTTGATTCATTGTTCGTAGGTGTCTCAATGTAATTATTCTGGTCAGTGTCAAATTTTTCTATTTCTTGATGGAATAATTCTTCCGATGTAAAATTACGTTTCTGATGGGGGTTTGGTCGGATATGTGTTATTTTTGTATTTTGTCTGGTGTTACCAGATGAGGTATCCATTGGTGTTGGTTTGTAATAATTGTTAGGGTTGTTATTGTTATTAGTCATTGGTGTATTTCTGTTGGGGTTTGCGTTGAATACTGGTCTTTGTTGGTTTAGGTTTTGATTAAATCTAGGTTGGAATGTTGGTTTCGTAAAAGTTGGATTAAATGTTGGTTTTGAAAAATGTTTATATTGATTATTAAAATTCGTATTGTTAAAACTTGGGTTATTACTTCGCGGTTGATTTGTTTGTGCGTTAAAGGGTGTGAATTTTTGTTGAGGGATTTTTTGTCTTGTAGCTTGTATAGTTTTTATTGGTGAATAACTTTTATTCGCGTTGGGGTTGTATAGTCTGTTGCGGTAATACATTACATTTTCTTCTTCTATTACTAAGCTCATAGCTTCTTCTAGATTTTGGGGTCGTTGGAATCTGATTTTATCCGATAGTCGTTCTGGTAAGGCGTTTATATACGTGTCTAGTGCCATTTCGTCATACATTTTGTTTTAAATGTCTAACGTTTTGATCGGGTTCTTCGATTTTTAATTTTGTTAAAATTAAACTCCTCATGTCTTGGCATTTCATTCCGAATTGGTAGGGGGATTGATTGTGTTCCATTCTAAGGTTTATTAGGTCTCGTACCAGGCATTTTATGTTACGTTGGTCTCCAAAATATGCAATTAGTAGCTGTTTAAACTGTTCCCATTCTTGTAAATCGTCTCTACTGGCGATTAAGGTTAGTGCCCTTCCGGTTAGTTTACTTATTACCAAGCGTATAAGCAATGAATTTCTTTGGTCATCTCCGGGTTTGTAGAAGGTTTTTAGGAACATTTCAGATGCTCCAATGAAATTTGAGAGATGGGCTTCCATGCCATCAAATATCTGTATTGTCTCCAAATAGAGTCGCATGGCTGTGTTGCTCAGGTTGGTTAAGGGTTGTTTTCGATTTTGGGAAATTTTAAAAAAAAATTTTTTTTTTTTGAATTAAGGTTTATTTCGCTATTTGTATTGTTATTTTTGCTTCGGATTTACTAATTTTCCGTTTGGGTTGTAAAATTTCAAATTTTGTAGAAATTGGGGTTGTTTTTGCTATTTGTAGCGTTAATTATGCTTGGGATGTATTAATTTTTCTTTTGAATTGAATAATTTTGAATTTTGTAAAAATTGGGGTTGGTTTTGCTATTTGTGTTGTTAACTTTGCTTTGGTTTTATTAATTTTCCTTTTAGATTGAATAATTTTGAATTTTGTAAAAATTGGGGATGATTTTCCTATTTGAAACGTTAATTTCGGTTTGGGTTTATTAGCTTTTCAATTAGATTAGGTAATTTCAAATTTTGTAGAGATTGAAATTTATTTTGCTATTTTTCAGCGTTATTTTTGGTCAGGATTTGTTAATTTTCAGTTTGGATTGGGTAAGTAAAAAATTTGGTAAAAATTGAGATTAATTTCGTACTTGTAATATTAATTTTGGTTTGGATTTATTAATTTTAAGTTTAGACTGCGTCTGGTTATTTTTAGAATCGTAGTCGCTGTTACTTGTGCTTAGTTACACAGTGCGGTGATGTACTCGTGAGATTTGTATTCAATAATGTTGAATTAATTACCGTAGTCTTGGATTTGCTTGTTTTTATGCAGCTTTTAATTTATCTTGAGTTTTTGCTTCTTAAAGAATCTGAAATGGATGGATTTAATTCTCGCTTAGCGTTGTTTTAGTTAAATTCTGTTAATTTGTAATTAATACTCTTTCCGTGGGTTTTACTGAGTTGCGTAAACGTACAGTTCGTCTGTCTTGTGTTCTAATTATGACTTGAGGTTAATTACTCCTGCACTTTATTGTTTGCATGAACTACTAAAAGATGTAGTGTTAGTAATAATTGCGTACGTGCTTAATAACATATGACTATACTTATTGAGGTACTTAACACTTACAGGTGTTAATTTTCAATTTATAGGAATTAGTAATTCGCTTCTCTTACTTGCTAATGCTTTGCATATAGTGTTAAGTCTAGTTTTATTCTTAGATCTCTTGGTGTTTAATTATAATGCTTGTTGGTAATTGAATCTCTCCGTAATGTTAGTTTTCAGATTACAATTATGAGCGTATGATAACGTTTAGCGTTATTCTGTATTCGTATTGGAATAATGCACTTTATAAATGCTGATTAATTAGTTGAAAAACGTTTAGATTTTATACCGTGTTTGTTGTAATTGTACACGCTTTTATGGATTAATTACTTGTAGGTATTAATGCAAAAAACTGCGTTGCTTTTATTTATTCCGTGATGGATTTAATACTTATGATGCGAATTGCGTTGTTGAAAGTTAAACTTTAGTTCTGAAAGCGATTTCTCTGAGGTTTTAATTGTATAATAAAGGATGCTTCCTTCGCGACTTTGCTTATCTTAGGTGGTTTTAGGTTACCGTAGCAGAGTGTTTTGCTAGAATTTATAAGGTCAGTGGTTTTAATAATCGTTCCGTACTGCTTGTTCGAATTAGCTTTGAACTTAAGTTTGCGTTAGTTTACCGGTTTGAAACGTGCTTTTGAATCGCGCTAGTTGTTTCTATTTTGGTGTTAGTAAATGTGCGCCCGTTATTTTGGTTTACTTTTGAGTTTATTTTAATAATTGTGGTAAGAATCTCTTAAATATCAATTCTCATTTGCTTTTTAAAAGAAAATCTCTTTTAACTTCAAGTCTCATAGATTAATACTTTCTCAAAATAAGGTCTCGTTTTTTGGAAATAATTCACTTTGTAATTATTTTCAAAACAATATTCATAACATAAAATTCATAAAACAATGATAATAAATGGTAATCAATAATAATAATACTAGCATATATCAATTATAGTTACTGGTTTTAAAAAAAAAGGTATGGAAATGAACTTACATTAATTTCATCTGTTTCTTTGGTGGGTTCGATCGATGCTGTATCTTGTCCACCTTGGTTTGTTTGTTGGCTTTAGACGATTCTTGTTCTTTGTCCAACTTGGTTTGTTGCTGGATTTAGACTATGCTTGTTCTTTCTCCAACTTGGTTTGGGTTCTGCCAAAATTTCGAATTAAAATTCTTGGTCACCAATCTTCCGATTTTTGGATTCTCAGTGCCCTTTTGACATCCGTTACGGCTGCGCCAGTTAAGGTTCGGGCCTTTTTCTAGCTGTGTTTTTAAAAAACAACTTCGACTCTTAACAACATTTATTTTGAAATTTAGATTAACTTGTACATAATACTAAAAATAATTATTGTACTAGTGAGTAGCTTGAACAACGGAGTATGGAGTTCGAAGACTGACTGCCGGGCATTGAGCTCCCGGGCTTTTTATAATAACCTGCCCCTCACACGGCTGTGGGAACTTGCAGATCTCATGTCTGCGTTTTTTCTTAATTGTACACTTTATTACAATGTAACAACTTAATTCTAAGTAATTGCGGTATGTTGACCGCCTGTGACCTGCCACCTGCAGTATCACTGCCCTCACGGATGCAAAGTTGCATGTCCGTTCTCATGAACTGTCGATAACCTCTCTGGGTTATCCTTGTGTTACAATGTTGCATTGAACTTATACTTTTATTTAACAATTTCTAATAATTTCTATTAGATTCAATATATCAATATATATAGGTAATTGGGGGATACATAACTCGCCTTGGAACTCGAAATGTGTAACAATTTACATTCACCAAATATTTAAAAATAAAACTCTTACATTAGCTTAAAAAAATAATAAAACTGCTACAAGATGTTAAAAGCTTTACAAAGATGTCCTTCACCTTGAGCGCTAATTTTCTTCTGCTTCTGAACTCCTCTATACAAATCGCAAAAGGTTTCGGCTACCCAGTGAGTATATTATATCTCATAAAACTTTTAGAAATACAAATATTCACAGAAATTGTCCATAATAAAGCGAAATATGTAAGAAGAGCAAAGCAAGTCATATAAAATATTTAAATTTTCTAAAGTATTAATTTACACCACGCATATGCTAGTAATTGCCTCACGGGATAGAAGCACCCTTACCTCCGTTTGTTACTTAAAAAAACCTTTGAAACAAAAGTTCGCGGTAATTGCTCCTAGTTACAAATCATTCTCTTAGTTGATATTGAATTAGTGAGACCTTACTACGACAAAATATTATATTAAAATTATTCAATTCAAAACACATATTTCCAATTGTCCTTTACATAAAACACGCAATTTATAAACTAATCCAAATAAACGGTTTTTCAGTATATACGTCCTCCTCAAGCATTGAAGATACAAACAAGGTTTCCCAAAACACAAATTTTATTTTAGAGCTCCAAAATAATTAAATTAAAACAAAGCTTCCAGTGAGCGCATTTAATCCCGAAGAAATAACTTTGCAGTATTATTCAAAATTTTTTGTTGGAGTAATAAAACCATTTAAAGTTAAACTAATAATAACATTTATAGTGGTACTTAAAAGCTTCGGATGGTAATTAGTAGTATGGGTGTAATTTGAAGTTTGAGTGATAATTTGATTTTTGGATAATAACTCGAAACCCTAGAATTATGTATTCTTTTACCAATAATTCTAAGAATAGTCATTCAAATGTATTAAGTGCTGTTCCAAATTTTTGCTGAAAATCAGTATATCGTTTACATAGTGAATGCAAAAATTTCTTAACGGTCCCAAGATACACTGCATTGCTTTGAAAGGGCTGCAGTAGACGAAGACAAGTCATAAGGGAGACCTATGAATTGACAGATCTTGCCTTTAACAGAAAAACTCAAGTCTCTATCTAACGGAATTAACCAAAATGAATTGTTTGTCTAACTTCGAAAATATTGCCTTTCCCTTTAATCTAGCTGAGTTGAAATTCATCGTGGGAAGACTATTATATTGTGATTTACCTTCTTGTCATCTAAGCATAGACAAATTATCCCATTATTCTATTTTATTATTTTACAAAATACGTTGATGATCTCTGTCTATGATATTCTGCTCCAACATGTTGTTTATTACCAAATTAACCTATTTTCTCGCTTGTTTCGCGTATACTTTTAATTTAAAATTTTCCATATTTACTACATCGAATTTATGCGCATAGCCCCTAGCAATTCTTGGTTCTAAAACTGAAGTCAGAATTATAAGAAGCACGTATTTATATACATTTAAACCCAATGTAGTACTTACGGGAGGAGCATTGAGAACGTGACCGCAGAGGAGCATTGAGAACGTGACCGCAAGGATAGCGGTTCATTACTCAAATTATACGGTGGTAGATCGAGTAGAGGCCGCCCTTACCGGGCATGTCTTCTTAAAGGATTGTGTAATTGACGCCTGTACAAAATTAGAATTTGTTTGCAGCTCCTTTATAGTCGTAGGGTTACTCACATCTTGCTGTATCAAAAGCTACTCAGCCAATCGGTCAACAAACAACGACCTGTTGGTGGCTTTTGGATTCCCGCATTATTTACAGACAACTTCAACTACCTTTATTTCAAAGTTTAACAATCTGTGATCGGCCTGGGCTGTCTGGGCGACATCTGGTTTTAGATGTGTTTGGAGACGCTGAGGCCAGCGTGATATCGATCCGTTTGGCAGCGAGATGTTACAAACGTGGGCTTGCTGTACCAGTTCAAAAAGAGCATCATACAAAACAGTTAAATTTTGAAGAAAATCGTACCTGAAAGTATATGTTTCATACAACATTTAATGAAGAGCTGCTGAAACATCAGAACTAACCATACAGTTTGAATCACCATTCGACATGGAATTCGATTTTGGGTATTCCTTTATCGTTAAATGATCGATGCTAATATACAAAAAAGAATTGAACTTATAATTTTAATAAGGGAAAAAGCCTGAGTTTGAAGCTTTGGATATAATTTGTTTATGAATTTTGTTGAGAAGTGATTATTTTTTGCTTTTTACCGAGTGAAATGTTGTCTTCAACAGTTAAAGGATTTCGTAGATTATTCAATATTACTTTAAAAAGTGGTTTATACCTATTATTGGTACGTTCGTGCAGAACTAATAACCCCAGATACGGAAGTAAAGGAGGTCGCCGTCTATAACCAAAGATTTGTTTTCAATTGAATTTAAAGTAACTATTTTTTTAAGAACCGGCTAAGGGATATATTACTATTTTTTATAAACCATTCCAATCCGAAATTTAAATCCTTCGAATTCGTAAGTCCTTTTTGCATAAATTGTTGAAATTTTGACCATGACGAGTTTAATCGTAAAGCTTACTGACTCTTTAAATTTTTTATTAATTTCAATCTTTTCATATTTATCCCTGTTCATTGTTAAAAGTATGATGTAACAAATACTAAAATCGTGCTGTAGTATTCTTTTCCTTATACAATTACATAGCAGTTTTAAAATGTATTCGAAGAGTGCATGCCCTCGTGTATATCTCAATCAGTCTTTTATTGACTTTTCTTCGAACTACATTTGGTCAACGCAAACAGCAAACGCTCTAACTTAATTGGAGTACTTTAGTTTGCGGCATTTTTTGCTAAAGCTCTAATACGACTGCCTGTCCACTAATTAATTCAATGTCTTATTTCTGCAAGAGTGATATTGATACACTTAAAATTCATGTTATTTGACACTTTCATTGTATGGAGACTAAGGTTCTTCAATTAAACTAACTAGCACGATATTTTATATAATAGGTAGCAATTTCGTAAAAGAAAGAGACACAATCTGATTATTCCCCTGTCTGCTGCATAATATTGTGCGGATACGATGGAGGGTCGCAACCCATTGGCAATTTATTGGGCATTACATAAGCTTTATATTGCATAATGTAAGAGCTGTATAATGTTACACTGATAGGAAGCTTTGTTCGTTTTTGTAATGTAACTTTACATCCCTAAAACTCGACAAAAACTTTTGATATAGACTTTTTGATTCACTTGGAGCTCTGTTGGGACTAATAATTTCATAAACTTTTAGGATTGTAGGAAATTTCAACAGAAAAATTTAATTTTTTCGGACTAATGGTTCTTCGCCGCAAGAATTCAACGAATTTAATTGTTTTAAACTGTCGAACAATTCGTACCTCCATTGTCTAAACCTCGTATTTATCAAGAAAGTGTTTCTAAGCTGTTTCTAGTTATTAATTTATGTAAATATTGTGAAAATGTCTCTTTAAACGAAAGCACTTTTTTTACTAGTCATGAGTGTAATGTATTGAATTAAATAATTTAAAAAATTTTTTGACCAGAATGTTAAAAGCATTCCTTAATTCATGACGATATCAGTAGAGAAAATAAGCGGGTTGACGGCCATCACCAACACCCTCAACCGCTCTTTACCATCATCACCCTTCCACCTCTCACCACCCCGCTGGCGCCGACCTAACCTACGAATTTTACTAGTAGCCGAAATACTCCGTGTATGTTTGTTGTGGTTTGTTTTGTATTTTTCATAACCTTTTTTGGGTATTAAACCAATCAGAGTTTTAAAAATTGTCTTTGTTTACGTTTCGATCAATGACCTAGGATCGTTGTCAAAATAATAAATGTCAAACTTAAAAATTTCTATTATTTTGACAACGCTCCTAAATAATTTTAAAAACTCTGAGTGGTTTAATACCCAAGAAAGATTAAGAAAAATAGTAGCCGAAACATAGTACCTGAAAGCATAGAAAGGTCCCTTTATTACCTATATGACGTTAAAACTAACTAGTGCTCAATTTGAAGGTATTTTTCAAACAATGCTAACAGCTCAATATTAAAAAAAAATTTGCGCCGCATGTACGGCTCACAACCAAACTTACGAATATTCTATTATTAAATATAGTTCACGTTTACAATAAAAATTGAATTTAAGCTATAATTATTTTTATTAACAAAAACTTTCGTTGGTTGTAAAATTTCGATTTTAAAGTCGAATAACTCGAAAAGTAAATGAGATATCGAATAGTGTATAGCATATTCGTAATCAGCGTTAAAAACTCAATAAGATTCGTATATTATATATATATATATATATATATATATATATATTATAAAATATACAGGAACCCTGAAACGGACCACGGTGGTGACGACGGCGACAGCGGCGACGACGGAGGCGGACACACATTGAGATGCCATTAACCAAACTAAATTTGGTTGATTAAACAATTTTGTTCAACTAGGTGAACATATAAACGGTTCAAACTACAAGTTGTTCAATCTTTAACTATTGTCTTACAATCTTATCTAGTAAACAAATAAAAGTCGCATACAAGAATGATATTCAGAATAAGTAAACGAAACATTCTCTATCTCGATTCAAAGTTAAAATCTCTTGTATTTTACTCATCCTGTTTAAATTGTTCTAGTATTTTAAGTAGTCTTTAGTTTAAAGTGTTTTCATCATAGTCAACCTTCTTCGTGTTAAAGTAATTGAGTGTGTGAAATTGTAGCGTTTTAAATTTTTCAAGGTATTAAAAACAAATAAATTTAGTTTCTAGTCGTTTTGGAAACGACACCCATGCATCATGTTTGTTGCTTTCCATCATGTTAAAAAATTATAAGGTCATGCATATTGTAAAGCGTCTGTGTTGTTTCTAAATTAAATTCATTAAAAACAGTTTATATAAATCCTTCACTTGGTGTTACAAACGCGTATTCCCAGCTATTTTTAAATAGATTTGCTGTGCAAAACCGTAATGACGAAGTTCACATATAACATTACATGTGATTTTCCAATGCTCCACCCGAAGGTACTACACTGGCCAGGAAGCGAGTTTTTGTTACCTGGAAAATTTTGAATTTTGCCGAACCCTTGCTGTTCCAAGCAAGGTAGGGATCTTTAACGTGCGTGACAACACTCACACACGGGACCTCCATTTTACCTCTCATCCGAACGAAGGTGTATTTTTGTGAAAAATGCTCGCCTAACATTTTTCAAGCGGACCGTGTCGGGATTCGAACCCGGGACCTTGGGCGTAGTAGTCACACACATACCACTACGCCACGGAGCCGCCTAGTTCACATATAACACCTGGCGCATGCTTGTTCTGTCCTAGGTTTTCGACTCCTGGTTGTTGTTTGAATTCGAGCAGTTGCTCCTTAGGTTCCATCATTTGAGGATGTCAAAGAAGTGTGCTATGAGCGATATACGGCTCGCTATAGTAATTAGTATTTTTGATTTAAATATCTGAAAGTTTAGGCATGACGTGTTTGTGAAATCTCAAATCAAATACGCAGGCAAGTTTTAATATACCCAAATAATTTATTAGTTATTTTTCTACATTCTGTTGGTAAACGATAATGACGCAGTAAGCAGAATGTTATTGCTATTCGCTGAACTCTGGTTTATATTTAAATATCAAATCATCAAAATATTAATTCAAACAATAAGGGACTGTATTTCCATAATCAATAAATAATAATAATTATTAATATAACTTACCGAATTCCAACTAGGAAGCAAAATCGGCGTCCTCGACTCACCGTTGGACAAGTAAGGAAGGGTTGTAGGATAAGGATCTAAGATGAATCGTTTCCTGCCATCAAACACCAAGATTCTTTACGTATATTTAATTATAAATGTTAACAACTTAAACACAACACTTTAAAACATTCGAGATCGAAAACTTAAGCAAGACTGACTGCTAATTGAACAAAACACCGATAACGACCACCAATCCAAAATCGTTATTGGCACAAATTAAACCAGACACATGCAACGGCCAAATGATGGCGTTACCAGAAAAGTTTCATCCCGAGTCCAGTATTTGGTAGTTTGGTTTGTGGTAAACAACAGTTTCGTATGCATAACAAGATTAAATTCAATTTCAAAAGCTATTCATGAAGATCTGTTGAATTTCAAGTTATGATTGCAGATGTCCGGGTCAACACCAAGGCCACGTGTTCGTTTGATTTTGGTGCTTTCATCTAAACATTCTAAACAACTTCTGGTGAGTGCTATCTTCCTCTTATAAAATTTACGTTCTCTCTTTTGTTTTCTCTTGAATATAATAGTGTGTAAAATGTGTAAAAATCAGCTCGATTTTTATAAACATCAAGATTGAAGAAAGCCACAGCATGTTGGCATTTTATAACAAACGTATGCATTCTATTATTAATTACTTTAAAGTGTTTCTCCCCTTGATATTTTAAGATCTTTTGATCAAATACAATCTTTGAAATATAATTACCTACATTATAAAATTAAAATGTTCATACAAAAAATTCCACAAATTACTAGCCGATCAATCTCGGAAATTCAAACTGTTTAAAAACAACTCAAAGTGAATTGTGAACATCAGTGAAGAACCAGTGCCTGACTCAGTGAAAGACTTTCTATCGTTAGGACCTAAATTTAGTTTACAACCAGAAACTAAAAACATTCATCTATGTAAATTATTAGGAGGAGTTGAATCTATAGTTGACAACCATACAACAAACTCAAAAACAAAAAGACATCTACGTGGCCGAATTACAAATATCATTACGAATTTCGCGAACAATCCAAACAATAATCACCAGTATAATTTACTCAACTATCAGTTTTACACAGTTAAAAAATTCTTACCTGATCACCCAGAAATTATCATCACAACGGCAGACAAAGAGGTCGTCACAGTTATTATGAACAAAGAGCAATCTGACATGTCCACTTACAAACCTCTCAAAAGAGATCCCATTTTTACCACCCAAAAAAAAGGATAATGATCACATAAAAACATTACACAAAAAAGGTATGGTCAATAATTCAGAAAAGAAACAATTAACCATCAACAATTCTATTCCTGGAAAATATTATGGATTACCCAAGATCCACAAACCCGTTCTTTCTCTCAGACCCATCATCTCCTCTATCAATACTCCCACTTACTCATTTGCAAATTCTGTTAGTTGCATTCTACAGCTTGCTTTTCCTTTAGACGGTTACAATGATAAAAATAGGTTTACCTTTGTAAAAAAATTAACCGTAAATCATATACTTGTTTCTCTATATGTCAAATCTTTATTCACCAATATTCCTCTACCTCTACCTCTGGTTATATCCATCATTAAAAATAAATGGGCTTCAATCGAACCTCACTGTAAGATCTCAAAAACTTACTTTTTTTGTCTCCATTAATCTTGTCTTTAACAACACCTATTTTGTCTATCAAGACAAATACCACCTACAAATATTTGGTACCCCCATGGGTTCCCCACTATCTCCGATATAGCTCAAATGGTAATGGATAATTTGCTTAATTCAGTTATACCTCTACTACCCTTTCAGATGTCTTTTCTAGTAAAATATGTAGATGACATCATCTGCTCAGTTCCTCCTGAGTTTATTGATGACACTATTTCTATATTTAACAACTTCAATGAACACATTAAATTTAGTATTGAAGTTGAAGTTAATGGTAAAACACCCTTTCTGGACGTTTTAGTCATTAGGGAACATGGCAATCCATTAATTTTTGATTGTTATACCAAACCTAGAAATTCAGGCATATATGTAAATTTTTTCTCAAACCACTTCCTCTAATATAAAATTAACACAGTCATAACGCTACGTTCTCGCATTGAATTAATCTCTGATCCACAATTTCTCGCTAAAACAAAAAAATAGTTTTTAACACTTTAATAAACAATAGATATCCCAAATATTTGTTACATAAACTAATTTATAATAACAGGTTACCTAAAAATAGCCACAAACGTAATAATTTTATTTACAAAAAGCTTCATTTCATCCAAACTTTGATTCCTCTACTAGTAAGGCTGCTTAAACAACCCAACCTAGCCATTACTTATAAATACAACACCTCCATCAAAAATCTGTTCACTAAAGTCAAGGATCAAACCTTAAAACCACTCCACAGTAAAATCATTTACAAAATTGAATGTAGCTGCCATAACTGTTACATTGGACAGACTTGTAAGTGGTTGAGAAATCGTTTGACTTAGCACAAAAGTGATTGGGGCAAGGATTCCAATAAATGTGCTTTAGCTCCCCAGTATATACCACCAAGCACAAACCTCTCTTTGAAGAAACTGTCGTTTCGGATAATGAACCGAAATACAAGATTATGCTGTTTTTAGAATCTTATCATATTAATAAAAAACATAATCCAATTAATAATAGACTAGATGTAGACAATATTCATAAGATGTACTCTGTGAGCCAATTTAAACAACATCAACATCACCTAGATTCAATATCTTTCTGTATTGTTTTATAATTGCTGTCCATGCTGTAACATACTTCTGCAATTTTTAAAACTTCATATCTAGGAATCCTTGTTACCAATGTTACCTATTTAATATCAGAACTGTATAATTTTTGTATTTAATTTTAAGTGTCAATAATTTTTTCATTTTAATTTCAATTACTTGTTTAATGCTTGAAGTAAGTTACATCTATATATTTATATATTTTCTGGTATTTCCATTCTTTCATAGCTTTTGAAGAAGGCACAAAGTATGTGCCGAAACGTCAAGTTGAAATAAAACTATATCAAATTAGTTATCTATTTTAATCATTTTGGACTATATACCCAAAAAAAATTAAACAATCTTTTACTAAAATATCACCAACCATTCCATTAATTCTTGAACATTATCTATATATATATATACATATATATATATATATATATATATATATATATATATATATATACTTTTGTGGTAAAACGACCTTGCAGTTATAAAATATAATATATACAATAACAGGCTTATAGGTCTGCTGGTCAATTAAGTGTACTCTTTATTATAAATCTAAGCTTTCGGTTTTATTTTAAACCATTATCAAAGATACTAAAAATTAGAAACATAATATGGGCTGAACAGTTAAAAACTTACTTACTAATGTGAGGTTTTACACTGAAATCGTCGATATAGATAAATTTTTGAATACAAATTGAAAATGATGTTGAAAGCTTTTAATAAGAACACAGTTTTATGATTTTCTAATCAAATTTGAATGTTATAATGACAATTCCTTTATAAATTTGACAGTGTTTTAGATAACTTTCTAAATTGTAATTAATTTATTTTATGGTTTGACTGAAATTTAGATATTTTTTGAATGTATGTATGTTTATATATGTATGTTGATGTATGTATATTTGTTTACGTATGTATTTCAGTGTGTTTATGTTGTTTGTGCAAATGTATGTATGTCTGTGCATGTGTGTATGTGTGTGTTTGTGTGTGTGTGTGTGTGTGTGTATTTATTTATGTGTGTGTGGGTGCATGTGGATGTATGCGTGTGTGAATGCGTATGTTTGTTTGTTTGTGTATGTGTGTATGTTTATGTTATGTTTTATTAAGTGATTTGATCAGTTATGTTGAATTTGTTTTTGGATTCAAAGAAAAGTAGATAGGTGTATATAGAGCTTAGTGTGTTAATGTCAGTTTTTTTATTAATAGTGTTGAGGTTTTTAAATATGTAACACATTTCTGGGAATTCTCTTTTGGATCTTTTATTTTCAATTTGTAATATTATAGGATTATTCAAAATCTATTTTATGTTTGTTTGCGTTTGCGTGTAAGATCAAAGCACAAGCGTTTGGTTTAACACGAATGTCGCTTTTATGTTGAGTTAAGCGTTGCTTTAATTGTTGCGAGGTTTGACCAATGTAAGTAAGATTGCAGTGGATTTCAAAGAAATCGTTACTTGCCCCACGGATTAGGCGTCATAAAAGTGCAGTGGATTTCTCTATACCAAGTCGAGCCCTAGTGTCGTTGGGCCGTTCTAAAAATTTTCTGAAAATTTAATAAAATACAAAAAAATTTTTACAATACTTTTGGAACGCCTCCTTACTTCTGCACACCTCGGCTAGCTCTAAAATCTGCTTCTTCTTGGATACCAACCATCCTAAATTCACTCTTCTCTCATATACAGTCAAATGAAATTACCACTCAAATAATGCGACAAGAACTTTTTTATTTACACATACTAACAAGTTTCCTTTAGTAAGAAAATATTTACACATTAGTATACACAGTTTGATAAAAAATGTTAGTATTTAATCTTTAACTCTTAAAATTTCATGATTTTAATATATTCCCACCATTTTAATTTAGCCGAGTAGTTGGGCCCGTAGTGCAACCCTAAACTGATTTTTATTCTGGTCTATGTTGAGCTCAGTATAACCCAGTTACTCTAAATGCTTTTACACATCGCATTTTTGTTTAAAATAAATCTAAAGACCCATTTACTCCTTACAACAATATTTGTATGTCATTAATAAACACTTTTAAATCATCAATATTACAAGTCCTGTACATATACTCCTTTAAATGAGTTTTATGGTAATAAAATACACCCCCAATAAGTCAAAACACTCAAGCACAAAATATCAGCACAAATGTTAAGCAAAAGCAAGAAATTGATTTTCTTTACCTGGAGTAAGCTTCTTCCATCGTTATCTCTAAAGATGTGTACCAAAACCCTCGTCGTTGTGTCCATACACTTCGTGATTACACCTGGATCCAACTCATGTCCACTAGCTATCCAAATCTCTGCCACGTTTAGTATTTCTACCCGGATAATGGTCTCGATCAAGCTTAACCTTCCATAACCACTACACTTCAATCATACTTGTTTCTAACTTTTCAATTCGCTTACCCAAGTGCCATCCTATCATTAGATTGTATCGTGTGGTAACAGCACCTTTGATAAGCTAGCACCCACTTGTGCAAAGCACACTTTTAATACATTTACGTTACGAACAGTTTTCACACTTTTAAGTAGGATGTTGTCTAATAATTCAACTAATAGGCGACAATCAGTACAACGCAAGAGCACGTAATAGCAAATACGTAAGAGATCTCAGCAATATTACATCTAAGACAGGCCATCTTTTCATCGAAAAGCTTATTTTCTAAAACCGATTTTTAAAATTTTGTTCGTAACGAACTTCAACGTCTGAAAAATTCCAAGTTTACCCGGCTTTACCATGAAATTCGCTTAACCACATCAAACCGACGCGAGCTTCTCAAAACTTCTAGCCTTCGACCAATTATATTGCTTTCCCCCGTTTTAACGTTCAACCCCCTAGCTACTTTTCCTTGTTTCACCCATATTTATTGTCTCTTTTAGAACCCCTCTCAAACTACAGAAAATTGATATTGTGGTTGACCTCCAAATCTACTGCGTATTTTAGCCGTGTATTGTAACCAACGTTTTATTATACGTGTTCTCTGTCTGTTTTACATTATAGATATTTCATTTTACTTAGTCTTCAAAGCATTTGTTATTTTAACAGCTTGTCGCACCGACCGTTACAAACAATTTTATCGAATTTGGTACCAACGTATATTTCAGTTCTTTGAACTTGACATTTAACTGTCTTGTGTTTCTTTGAAGTAAACTTATCTGTTTAAAATAATAATTCCAAGTTTTAGCACTTCTTAGGATTTGTATAACGAACGTTTTGTTTATTTAAATGGAAATATGCGTTTAAATTATTGATTGTTTATACTCAAAAGCTCCATTTCATATCCGATGCGCTTGATTTAAAATATTATAACTTATTATGCGTATCCTTGAGTTTTCATGTACCTTAAAGCTTCTACTTGTTATGCCACTTTAACCTTCTGATTTAGAAATACAAAAATATTTTAATAACCGTCCGTTTTCACTATCTAAACTGATTAATTTGGCGCGTAAATAAATTGTTCCTATTTCCTGTATACACAGTTGTTAAAATTTTATTATCTAGACCTATATACCCTTCTTAACCTATAATTTCCACAACAATATATATATATATATATATATATATATATATATATTGCTATGATTTTTGCCCCACAACGGGCGCACCATATTTATTGCTGTGAAATTGCCTTTATTATTTTAAACCCAAATGTTGGGCATCTTATTTATTTCTGTAATATGCCCTATTTTAGGATTATCGAGCCCTTACAAAGGGCGCCAATTTTATTGCTATGATATTCTTTTTATTGCTGTGCTATTCGCCCCATTTGATATGAAATATTAATTTAGGATTTTACCCCGACTAGCTTTCTGAATAAATTTTATTGAATCAAATAAAGCAATTCTAGAACACACAATATAGTAATTGATAATATTTACAACACTCAAAATTTTTCTTTTTGTACAAAATATCTACATATACAAGATTTATGATTTTTTGAAAGCCAGAAAAAATATTTTTTAATTACATTTATGGACCTTCAAACGTTCTAAAATACCTTCCTTTGTTTTCATATTTTTTTTAAGTGGCCTTTTTGATGACTCTTACAAATATACAATGCATAGCAAATATTAAATTGAAAACAGTTTTTCAATAATACAGTGTATTAAAAATTGCTAACTTGGAATGGGTTCTGGAGTTCCATCCTAGTGTATGATCTTGCTGTGTTCGCTTTGCTTATTGGTATTTTTTTTTGTTTGCGTTAAGACATCAACAAAATGCCATCCCCATATAAGAATCGCCTCCCATGAATCGCTTCCAATTAAATTCATACCAGATTAAAGTACATTCAAAATTAAGCGCTTCAAATTAGAATATGTCCAAATTAAAACATGTCCAAACTAAAAAATCAAACATCCCAAATTGGAATGCGTCCAAATTAGAATATCATCAAAATCAGAATATCACCAAAATTAGAATATCATCAAAATTAGAAGCCCTGTTTTATTAATATTAGAAATGAATTTAATTAAATTGTTTAACTTACGTCTATCTATAGATCGGCTTATATCTCCTTGCACAAAACTCTCGCACTTTTAAATCTCATTTGTTTAATTTTTACTTCACTAATTACGTGAGTTTTTAACACCTTCAAGCATAGTTGTTGCTCAGTTAAATATAAACAAAATGTCGTTCAGTTTCTATCGTATATATAAGCCCTTCCTCCAATTGTTTTCATAGGCGTGTTTTCAATCAAGGCTAGTACTTTTGCGTTATCAAGCAGAACTCGGAATTTTTACAAATTACCTAGTTTAAATCCTCGACGAATGCTTTGTTCATCACGTCCGCATTCAGCATATTGCAGTATTATCCCATCATTTCCAACTTTTGACTTTTCATTAACTCACGTATTCGATGTTTATTAATTTATCGTATAATTGAACTACCTGGTGTTTATTTGTTTTCCACAGAATGTTGGTTTTCTGAACAAACGTGTTTTTCTCTAGTAAAGTAACGATTTTCTAATAATGAATTATTTAAGATGCGTTTACGTTGATATTTTTGACGCAATTGTTAAATATTTGCAATTCCAATTTATCTATGTTTCCCGGTAATTTAATTTTGATGCAATTTATTGAGTTTTAAAATCTTATCTTTACTTGTAAACTATACTTAGACATATTTATGTTCTCATGCATTTAATTCCGTATATTTTATATACAGTGTCCTCTTAATTGACATTATGTAGAATGACCGATTTACTCTTATAATTTCTGGAAATATTTGATTTTCGTAAAGTTAAAGTTGCTTATATTTATCCTACGACCACTATGACTTAATCTATCCTTAAACTACCCTATTATCATAGCAATTTATATATTTATATATATATATATATGTATATCAAAGAATGGAATTTAACGGCAAGTAACTCAATATTAGCCACAAGGGCATCCTGTCGACGCGTTTCGCCCTAATTGGGGCTTATCAGGACAGGAGTAGCAAAGATGTAATATTTAACACGAACACATTATGGGAAGTACAGCATCACCTAGCCTACAATTTGTGCCTTCGTGCTGTTTCATCTGCCTTTGCAGGTTTTATCAACAGTCGACACGGAGGAGATCCGGTTCAACTGCCTTTTTCCATAGCCAAAGATTATAATAATAAAGAATAAGTAAATCTAATGAGTCTTAAAATAATATCAAAGAATGGAATTTAATGGCAAGTGACTCAATATTAGCCACAAGGGCATCCTGTCGACGCGTTTCGCCCTAATTGGGGCTCATCAGGACAGGAGTAGCAAAGATGTAATATTTAACACGAACACATTATGGGAAGTACAGCATCACCTAGCCCACAATTTGTGCCTTCGTGCTGTTTCACCTGCCTTTGCAGGTTCTATCAACAGTCGACACGGAGGAGATCCGGTTCAACTGCCTTTTTCCATAGCCAAAGATTATAATTATAAAGAATAAGTAAATCTAATGAGTTTTAAAATAATATCAAAGAATGGAATTTAATGGCAAGTGACTCAATATTAGCCACAAGTTCATCCTGTCGACGCGTTTCGCCCTAATTGGGGCTCATCAGGACAGGAGTAGCAAAGATGTAATATTTAATACGAACACATTATGGGAAGTACAGCATCACCTAGCCCACAATTTGTGCCTTCGTGCTGTTTCACCTGCCTTTGCAGGTTTTATCAACAGTCGGCATGGAGGAGATCCGGATCAACTGCCTTTTTCCATAGCCAAAGATTATAATTATAAAGAATAAGTAAATCTAATGAGTCTTAAAATAATATCAAAGAATGGAATTTAATGGCAAGTTACTCAATATTAGCCACAAGGGCATCCTGTCGACGCGTTTCGCCCTAATTGGGGCTCATCAGGACAAGAGTAGCAAAGATGTAATATTTAACACGAACACATTATGGGAAGTACAGCATCACCTAGTTGAACCGGATCTTCTCCGTGCCGACTGTTGATAAAACCTGCAAAGGCAGGTGAAACAGCACGAAGGCACAAATTGTGGGCTAGGTGATGCTGTACTTCCCATAATGTGTTCGTGTTAAATATTACATCTTTGCTACTCCTGTTCTGATGAGCCACAATTAGGGCGAAACGCGTCGACAGGATGCCCTTGTCGCTAATATTGAGTCACTTGCCATTAAATTCCATTCTTTGATATTATTTTAAGACTCATTAGATTTACTTATTCTTTATAATTATAATTTTGGCTATGGAAAAGGCAGTTGAACCGGATCTCCTCCGTGCCGACTGTTGATAAAACCTGCAAAGGCAGGTGAAACAGCACGAAGGCACAAATTGTGGTCTAGGTGATGCTGTACTTCCCATAATGTGTTCGTGTTAAATATTACATCTTTGCTACTCCTGTCCTGATGAGCCCCAATTAGGGCGAAACGCGTCGACAGGATGCCCGTGTGGCTAATATTGAGTCACTTGCCATTAAATTCCATTCTTTGATATTATTTTAAAACTCATTAGATTTACTTATTCTTTATAATTATAATTTTTGGCTATGGAAAAAGGCAGTTGAACCGGATCTCCTCCGTGCCGACTGTTGATAAAACCTGCAAAGGCAGGTGAAACAGCACGAAGGCACAAATTGTGGGCTAGGTGATGCTGTACTTCCCATAATGTGTTCGTGTTAAATATTACATCTTTGCTGCTCCTGTCCTGATGAGCCCCAATTAGGGCGAAACGCGTCGACAGGATGCCCTTGTGGCTAATATTGAGTCACTTGCCATTAAATTCCATTCTTTGATATTATTTTAAGACTCATTAGATTTACTTATTCTTTATAATTATAATCTTTGGCTATGGAAAAAGGCAGTTGATCCGGATCTCCTCCATGCCGACTGTTGATAAAACCTGCAAAGGCAGGTGAAACAGCACGAAGGCACAAATTGTGGGCTAGGTGATGCTGTACTTCCCATAATGTGTTCGTGTTAAATATTACATCTTTGCTACTCCTGTCCTGATGAGCCCCAATTAGGGCGAAACGCGTCGACAGGATGCCCTTGTGGCTAATATTGAGTCACTTGCCATTAAATTCCATTCTTTGATATTATTTTAAGACTCATTAGATTTACTTATTCTTTATAATTATAATCTTTGGCTATGGAAAAAGGCAGTTGAACCGGATCTCCTCCGTGCCGACTGTTGATAAAACCTGCAAAGGCAGGTGAAACAGCACGAAGGCACAAATTGTGGGCTAGGTGATGCTGTACTTCCCATAATGTGTTCGTATTAAATATTACATCTTTGCTGCTCCTGTCCTGATGAGCCCCAATTAGGGCGAAACGCGTCGACAGGATGCCCTTGTGGCTAATATTGAGTCACTTGCCATTAAATTCCATTCTTTGATATTATTTTAAGACTCGTTAGATTTACTTATTCTTTATAATTATAATCTTTGGCTATGGAAAAAGGCAGTTGAACCGGATCTCCTCCGTGCCGACTGTTGATAAAACCTGCAAAGGCAGGTGAAACAGCACGAAGGCACAAATTGTGGGCTAGGTGATGCTGTACTTCCCATAATGTGTTCGTTTAAATATTACATCTTTGCTACTCCTGTCCTGATGAGCCCCAATTAGGGCGAAACGCGTCGACAGGATGCCCTTGTGGCTAATATTGAGTCACTTGCCATTAAATTCCATTCTTTGATATTATTTTAAACTCATTAGATTTACTTATTCTTTATAATTATAATCTTTGGCTATGGAAAAGGCAGTTGAACCGGATCTCCTCCGTGCCGACTGTTGATAAAACCTGCAAAGGCAGGTGAAACAGCACGAAGGCACAAATTGTGGGCTAGGTGATGCTGTACTTCCCATAATGTGTTCGTGTTAAATATTACATCTTTGCTACTCCTGTCCTGATGAGCCCCAATTAGGGCGAAACGCGTCGACAGGATGCCCTTGTGGCTAATATTGAGTCACTTGCCATTAAATTCCATTCTTTGATATTATTTTAAAACTCATTAGATTTACTTATTCTTTATAATTATAATCTTTGGCTATGGAAAAGGCAGTTGAACCGGATCTCCTCCGTGCCGACTGTTGATAAAACCTGCAAAGGCAGGTGAAACAGCACGAAGGCACAAATTGTGGGCTAGGTGATGCTGTACTTCCCATAATGTGTTCGTGTTAAATATTACATCTTTGCTGCTCCTGTCCTGATGAGCCCCAATTAGGGCGAAACGCGTCGACAGGATGCCCTTGTGGCTAATATTGAGTCACTTGCCATTAAATTCCATTCTTTGATATTATTTTAAGACTCATTAGATTTACTTATTCTTTATAATTATAATCTTTGTCTATGGAAAAAGGCAGTTGAACCGGATCTCCTCCGTGCCGACTGTTGATAAAACCTGCAAAGGCAGGTGAAACAGCACGAAGGCACAAATTGTGGGCTAGGTGATGCTGTACTTCCCATAATGTGTTCGTATTAAATATTACATCTTTGCTACTCCTGTCCTGATGAGCCCCAATTAGGGCGAAACGCGTCGACAGGATGCCCTTGTGGCTAATATTGAGTCACTTGCCATTAAATTCCATTCTTTGATATTATTTTAAAACTCATTAGATTTACTTATTCTTTATAATTATAATCTTTGGCTATGGAAAAAGGCAGTTGAACCGGATCTCCTCCGTGCCGACTGTTGATAAAACCTGCAAAGGCAGGTGAAACAGCACGAAGGCACAAACTGTGGGCTAGGTGATGCTGTACTTCCCATAATGTGTTCGTGTTAAATATTACATCTTTGCTACTCCTGTCCTGATGAGCCCCAATTAGGGCGAAACGCGTCGACAGGATGCCCTTGTGGCTAATATTGAGTCACTTGCCATTAAATTCCATTCTTTGATATTATTTTAAAACTCATTAGATTTACTTATTCTTTATAATTATAATTTTTGGCTATGGAAAAAGGCAGTTGAACCGGATCTCCTCCGTGCCGACTGTTGATAAAACGTGCAAAGGCAGGTGAAACAGCACGAAGGCACAAATTGTGGGCTAGGTGATGCTGTACTTCCCATAATGTGTTCGTGTTAAATATTACATCTTTGCTGCTCCTGTCCTGATGAGCCCCAATTAGGGCGAAACGCGTCGACAGGATGCCCTTGTGGCTAATATTGAGTCACTTGCCATTAAATTCCATTCTTTGATATTATTTTAAGACTCGTTAGATTTACTTATTCTTTATAATTATAATCTTTGGCTATGGAAAAAGGCAGTTGAACCGGATCTCCTCCGTGCCGACTGTTGATAAAACCTGCAAAGGCAGGTGAAACAGCACGAAGGCACAAATTGTGGGCTAGGTGATGCTGTACTTCCCATAATGTGTTCGTGTTAAATATTACATCTTTGCTGCTCCTGTCCTGATGAGCCCCAATTAGGGCGAAACGCGTCGACAGGATGCCCTTGTGGCTAATATTGAGTCACTTGCCATTAAATTCCATTCTTTGATATTATTTTAAGACTCATTAGATTTACTTATTCTTTATAATTATAATCTTTGGCTATGGAAAAAGGCAGTTGAACCGGATCTCCTCCGTGCCTACTGTTGATAAAACCTGCAAAGGCAGGTGAAACAGCACGAAGGCACAAATTGTGGGCTAGGTGATGCTGTACTTCCCATAATGTGTTCGTGTTAAATATTACATCTTTGCTGCTCCTGTCCTGATGAGCCCCAATTAGGGCGAAACGCGTCGACAGGATGCCCTTGTGGCTAATATTGAGTCACTTGCCATTAAATTCCATTCTTTGATATTATTTTAAGACTCATTAGATTTACTTATTCTTTATATATATGTATATATATATATATATATATATAAAAGATGTGGGTTTGCGTTAATTGCTCACGCAATTGTTTAGAGGATTGGATGTGTCTGATTTACCTGATTCCGGATATGTTACTGGATGCTTGTAGATCTACCGGTTTAGTAAATGCCTTAACAACACTCTTGGTATTTGCCAGCAGATATTATTGTGAATATGGAAGGACTTGCAAATTTAGTTTTGCAAATTTTAAGTAAAAACAAGTGGGCGGAGGAGATGTGTATGGAGGTGTTGGTGGGCGGGCGGTAGTGGAAGGTAGGGGATGGGTGATGGTAAAGGGTGATAAAGGGTGGTGATTATGTTTGTCAACCTCCATTCTGCGTCTACTGATATCTGTTCTTATTCTTATTTATCGTCACTTTCGTATTTCGATTTTGCAATAACGATTTCTTAGAAAGATACCCAACTTCGAGTGTTCTTTGTGTACTATTCAAAGTTATGGACAATTAGAAAGAACGTACGAGTGGATAGGAAATTTACAAGCAGTAATATTTTTAAGATATACCGTCTCCCAAATCTGCAGCACTGTGCAAATTCACGTGTTTCTATTGGAGATAATACCGGCCCTGGTGTATGCGTTCATTTTCTTACACTAATACAGTGATTTAGGGCTACTTACCAAATCACCGAAGGACGTCGGGATTACTTAAATAGTTATCTAGGTCTCAATTACTGTGCTCGTGTTGTTGGCAAGTTTTTATAGATGATAGTTTAATAGGTTAAATTTTAGTAATTTTAGCTTTTGGCGGAAGTGAACATTTGTAATCTAATTCTCCCATGAAATGAAGCACTGTAGCTTTTAGTACTTGAGGATGTATGCATAAAGCTTGGCTACAAACTTTGTCTACTGAAATTGTATTAGTATGCATTTAAGGAAACTCCTTGATTAACTAAAAGTCATAACGGAATACTGTTGCCAAAAAACAAATAAACCTTAGCTTCCGCAAATGAAACGAAAAAACTTATTTCCGAGTCACAATAGATATGATAAGCTTTTCAATTTGCTCAAAACAACTAACGTCTATTAACAATTTAATATGAATTTTTAAAAGCATTTTCAGTTGATAACTGAAGAAGTGCTTATCCACGTTTTTAACCCACTTTAAGTAAGCACGGTTACCTGAAATTTAAAAAAAAGTAAATTATCATGGATGTTACTTTGAGGAGGCTTCCTTCTCACACGGTAACAAATTTCTTTCTTATTAAATAAAGTAAGTGCTTTTATCTTAGACAGATCTATTTTATTGTTTTATTAGAAGCTTGGAGAGAAAATGTTGATACACCATAATCGCATTGCTTCAAGGATCGCTAAACCTGTATATTATTTTTCTTTCTCTATAAAAACGTGTATCTTAATATATTAGCTCTTAGTATACAGCTACTAACGAACAAATGGTAACAAAACGTCATTTTTTACCCTATTTTAATAATAAGTGATTTGACACACAGTGGAGGAGAATATTCAAGAAAGCATCCCGAATAAGTAGTAACAACATAAAGCATTAACGATTTGCACTTTGCTTTACCTGTTTAGTATAATTCGCTTACCTACATTTTTGTATCCTACACCTACATCCTTTTCATTGTCATAAATCCCATTCGTTGCTTCACAACAGCCATAACAACTGTTGTTCCCAATAACATAAATTCACTCAAGAGAAAACTTTTAGTCTTACAAAGTGCTAGATAGAAAAGCGACATATGAAAACTCGTCTGTCTCCACTTGAAAGCTGATTTATTGACAATTGAAATCTTTTAGCATTTGATCTGAAATATCTGAAACGATAGAAACAAAAGAATTGTTGAATTTATGCCCAATAAAAAAGCAATTCGTTTGCTTTTATCTTTACAACCTGTCCTTCTGGATTTAAAACAGGACTTTTAGAAATTATTTACATCTCGTAATAAAAGGAAGGAGTACCTAATTTTCTTTTGAAATTTCTACCAAACGGAATCGAGTAGTTCATCAATGATAAACAGAGCCTGAAAGTTTGAGGAATTAATCATAGTCAAGGTAAATTGTTAATCTTCACAAGATAACTTAGCATAATATAGCATAGTTCAACTTCAAAGCTATGCGATATAGCTTTGATAAATGAAATTAAATTGTAGGTTCTCAAATATTGTTCAATATATTCTTGTTAGGGTTTGATACGAATTATTTCATTCCCTGTGAAGCGTAATTAGAAAGTCAATATACTAAATTAGGAAAGATGCCACCACGCTCATTCTACTTGTAGCTCTAGCAGAAATTTTCACATTCTGCCATTGGACAAAGTAATAGTATCTTTTGTAAATTGTAAGTCGTACGGCAAGTAAGCAAAATGATAGATATACCCTACTACTTATTGATCTAGCTGCATATAAGCGATAAGCTCTCGTTGTTTCCGGAAGACTAATAATCACATTCAATTTTTACACTTATAGAGTAGAGTTCCTATTTACTCATCAGATTCTAACATAAACAGTTTGTACGCAGCGACGCGAAAATAGAAAGCGCTCCTCGAGTTAAGTGCAATATCATCTCAATAAAACCGTGTGTGTGTAGGAAATGCTGCAACCGCAGAAATTGTTACCTTTTTAATTTCAGTTTTCTTCCCTAGAGTTTCTTGTGTAAAGCCAGTAAGGAATATACATATACATTGCGTTTTTTTAAGTGGTAGGTTACATATGTATGTAAGCCTAATGTTAAAACGAATCAGAAAATTTCCAGTGGAGGTTATCTAAGGTGCTCTAGAAGACTAAAATAGTTTCAGCACGTTAGCACTTCCGGTTATACCGGAAGTCGCCATTTCTATCGTTATTTTAAACGAAATTCTCTGTATATTTATACATTTATCAATGCCTTGTCAACTTGCATGTGATAACACATTCGTATGTTTATCTAAGCCGTTTTTGAGATTTTGAATTTTGATAAATTTTTTACATTTGCACGCGTTCACATAAATTTGAATATCTGCAACTGCACAAACTTACAAGGTGGAATTCTTCCAATTCTATGAGCAAGATTTGATATTATTTCAACGTGTTAAGAAAATTTGATTGTAACGTACAGGATGCTTGAAAATTCGTTTTATAGTTCGATCATTAAAATGTCAAAAAATGCGGTTCTTAAATTTAACCTACCATGTTTTGTTACATTATTCGTATCTATGGAAAATAACTTTAGCTATGTAATTACTACAATTAATTTATTGTAAACCGTTGTAGAGCTATTTGCATTAAAAAAGAAAATGCACCGGTTGATTAACATTTGCTACCATCAAGTAGCTTTTCTTCACGGATTAACAAAAGAGTAATTAATTATTGTTACAAAACGTCAAACGTAGAAAATTTTAAGCGGTTTGCAATTCTTGTACTGTAGTTGTGGGTAACGACTAACCGAAGCTTAATAAATTAAAGTTATCCAGAAATTACGTTACAATCAAATTTTCTTAGCACGTTGAAATAACAACACGCATGAAGTTAGCGCCCCAACTTTTGAAAAAAATAACTTTCTATAGCTCATTCGTTTGCACATGTGTGCACACCCGGTATTTTTATTTGCACACTTTTCGTTTAAAAATTATTCAAAAAACAATTTGGTGGAGCCAACTTCACACTGGCCACCCGACTTCCAGGAAATTTATTTTAAACCGGCGGAATTAATACATCATCGTTTGCACATGTATGCACATTCATTATTTTTGTCTTCACACCTTTCATTTAAGTTATTAAAGAAACCATTATGGGGGCCAAATTCACACTAGCGCCCCGACGTTCAGCAAATTCATTTTAAACCGATGAAATTGATAGATCTTCGTTTGCACATGTATGCACATCTATTATTTTCGTTTGCACACTTCCAGTTTAAAAGTAATTTAACATTCAGCTTCACAGTCTTCGCTATACGATAGCTACTGTTGAAAATGTGAAAAAATTGTTACCAGCCCAATTGATACCTTTTCGTTTGCACATTACGTAACACGTCAACATTTTGGGGGGGACTAACTTCACACATGTCAAATATCGCATTTCTGTGCAATTCTAACATGTGATGACGGAAATTAAAGTATCTTCGTTTGTACATCATGAATCAAGTCGCCTTTCCGTTTGCACACTTTTAGTTCAAAACTTATTTAACATTTACTTTCATAGTACCCGCTATTCGATAGCTACTGTTCATTTACATTTTCAATGCTCCACCCGAAGGTACTACATTGGCCAGGAAGCGAGTTTTTTGTTGCCTGGAAATTTAGAATTTTGCCGAACCCTTGTCGTTCCAGGCAAGGTAGGGATCTTTAACGTGCGTGACAACACTCACACACGGGACCTCCATTTAACCTCTCATCCGACGAGGGCGTAATTTTTGTTACAAATGCTCACTTGCCATTTTTCAAGCAGTCGGCCGTGTCGGGATTTGAACCCGGGACCTTGGGATCCGTAGTCTTACGCTTACTACATTGATCCACGGCGACGCCTATTCGATAGCTACTGTTCAAATGTGCAAAAATGGATTACAGTGAGCCTAATTGATACCTTTTCGTTTGCACATTATGAAACACATCAACTTTTTGTTTGCGTACCACTGTATGTAAAAAAATTTTTAATTTATCAGGGGACTAGCTTCATACATGTCAAATATCGCATTTCTGTGCAATTCTAACATGTAATGACGGAAATCAAAGTATCTTCGTTTGCACATCACGAACGAAGTCGCTTTTTTGTTTGCACATCTTTAGTTCGAAACTAATTTAACATTTACCTTCGTAGTACCCGCTATACGAGAGCTACTGTTCAAAATGTGAAAAAATGGATTACAATGCCTAATCGATACATTTTCGTTTGCACATTATGATACACGTCAACTTTTTGTTTGCACACCATTGTAAGTCAAAAAATTAAATTTAATCAGGGGCGAGGGGGCTAACTTTACACATGTCAAATATCGCATTTTTGTGCAATTCTAACATGTTATGACGGAAATCAAAATATCTTCGTTTGCACATCATGAATTAAGTCGCTTTTTCGCTTGCACACCTTAACTTCAAAACTTATTTAACACTTACTTTCGTAGTACCCGTTATACGATAGCTACTGTTCAAAATGTGCAAAAATGGATTAGAATGAGACTAATTGATACCTTTTCGTTTGCACTTTACCAGACATACACATATACCTATACCGTTGATTGAGAATATTTTAATCAATACATTTACTAAAATATTGTTTTCAAATGTATATTAGTCCTATGTATTTACTTAATTATATAGCGCCACAAGATGTCGCTAGTTCGAGAATTCCGTTTTCAACCGTCTCGTATGGATACTAGATAACAGGATGTATGTACTTCCCCTCAAGCGAAACTTGAAATTTCTGTTGTATTTTTGACTATTAATTTGCAGTTAGATGCACCCGCTTGAGTTGATACTAGTGATAGTTAGGTAATTAATCAGTATTAGAGGTTTTTACAGCATTTTATAAATAATGGCACTCGAACCGATTTTTTAAAACAGCATCGGTAGCTATCGTATACCGGGGACTACGAAAGTAAATGTTAAATAAGCTTTGAACTAAAGGTGTGCAAACGAAAAAGCGACTTGATTCATGATGTGCAAACGAAGATACTTTGATTTCCGTCATCAAATGTTAGAATTGCACAAAAATGCAATATTGAACATGTGTGAAGTGAGCATCCGTGATTAAATTTAATTTTTTTTTGACTTACAGTGGTGTGCAAACAAAAAGTTTATGTGTTTCGTAATGTGCAAACGAAAAAGTATCATATTGGCTCATTGTAACAATGTTTTCACGCTTTCAACAGTAGCTATCGTATAGCGAGGACTATGAAGCTGAATGTTAAATTGCTTTTAAACTGGAAGTGTGCAAACGAAAATAATACATGTGCATACATGTGCAAACGAAGATCTATCAATTTTGCCGGTTTAAAATGAATTTGCTGAATGTCGGGGGGCTAGTGTGAAGTTGGCCTCCCACAATGGTTTCTTTAATAACTTTTAAACGAAAGGTGTGCAAACAAAAATTGTGAATGTGCATACATGTGCAAACGATGATGTATTAATTCCGCCGGTTTAATATAAATTTCTTGAAAGTCGGGGGGCAAGTGTGAAATCGGCTCCCCTAAATTGTTTCTTGAATAATTTTTAAACGAAAAGTGTGCAAACAAAAATACCGGATGTGCATACATGTGCAAACAATGTGCAAGCGAATGAGCTATAGAAAGTTTTTTTTTTTCAAAAGTTGGGGTACTAACTTCACGCGTGTGAAATAGTATCAGATTTTGCTTATAGAATTGGAAAAAATACACTTTGTAAGTTTGTTCAATTTTTAGATATTCCAATTTATGTAACCGCGTGCTAATGTCAAAATTTTATAAAATCTTAAAATTTCTCAAAAGCGGAATTAGACAGATATAATTATCTTATAAAAGTTCACATTCGATTTCACAAGAAATTCAAAAATGTATAAATAACTGGGTATTTTTTTAAAATAACGGTGGTAATGGCAACTTTTGAAATATCCGTAAGTGCTAACGTTTTGAAACTATATTCGTCTTTTAGAGCACCTACTGCAAATTTTCAGATTAGCTCTAACTTTAGTCTTTGATATACAGGCAACCTGTCTCTTAAAAAAAATCCTGTATAACAAGTGTATCGCGGGAGCGTTAAGCTATATATAACAATTAGTGGGTAAGGAAAAATAATGTAAAACGGAAAAAATTCATGTTAAAATACTCAATATATTTTGATTTCATATATTAGGTGTACAGTAAACAATACATTGCATTAGAGTTGGTAATTCTATTAAAATCATAAACTTAAATACAAAAATAATCCCTAGAATTAATTTAAACCACAAAAGTGTAAACAAAATAATTAGAATTAACCTCTCGGAACAGATACCTTATTTTAAGAAAGCGTTATATGTATTAAATATTAGTAAATTCATTAATAAGCACCCAAATATGAACTTTTAGAAAAAGTTAAATATAAAGTAATGTTTATAGTTTTAATATACATAGTTGCAATTACTATGAACCAAACCATTAATGACATTCCCCTCTGAAGTGGAGAAAGTAGGGTTAATGACATCGCTAGACAGCTGCCGGAACTAAATTAGTCAATCAGATACAAGTCATAAACATCAACAGATGTGGGGATAAACAGTGAAACGTTTAGTTTGTCGTAACCCTACTCTTTAATTATTGAATAATAAATGAAGGCTTACGTGGCTCAACACGGATTTTGACATATCCTACAAATACTGAAATAAATTGGAACGTTTTGCTTTTTCACAATCTTAGTTGGAATTAAATTCCTGAAAATTGAGATGATCACTCTTGGCTTTAACATATTTTGTAGTCACTTACAACTGAAACAGTATATTAATCTTTTGTAGAATTAGATGTAATTTAGACGGAATTTATGTTTGATGGCTTGTTTAAAGTATTGCCAAATGTGCAGTGTTACATCATTAGAAATATAAGGTCTAAAGATTGCAAATTTCTGATTGTAGTTTTTAATCATAAAGATTTTGAAGCATTAAGAATGAACTGTTGTATGTATGTATGCATGTATGTATTTTGTTGTAGGAATTTTTCTAGGTCACTAATCTGAAAATTAATGTAGTTAATTTAAAGTTGTTATGTACATACTTGTTCACAGAAATGCTGAAACAATTATATTTTAGAACAGATTTAAGCAAAGTGAGATAAGATTAGTGTTTTATTTGTTCAAACATACAGGTGTCCTTTTGTGGAGAAAATCCGTTTTACAAACAAAAACTCTGTAATTAAAATCTCCTGGGTTAGAAGGAATCTTATTAGACTAGACGTAGTTGGCGCCCATAAACTTGACGGATTAGAAACCTATTAGGGTAAGTTCTAGTAATAATTTATCTTAACATTTTTGATCATTATTCAATTTTGCTGTAATTTCTTCCACTTATTTCTATAGGGAACCATTCCCGCACAACTATAGTTAGCCGGTGGACATTGGACATTTCCAAGTTTAATAATTTAACGATTTAAATACAGGCAACACATTTGTTGTTTGCATACCCTTGAGAGTTTCTTGCTCTTATCATAATACGTTACTATTTCTCATTCTTTAAATATTTATTAGTTGGTGAAGAGCTGGTAATTTTTTTGCTTCCATGCTATTTAGAAACTGGAAACCAACAAAATCAGCGAAGTAGCGAAGATGCATGTCATTGTCACACCTAAGCCTTGCTTCGCCAAAATTGACAATTTGCAGATAAAAAATTCAGAATTTAATTGTCATTGATTTCAAATAAAAAAAATAATAAAGGAATAACTCCTAAAAGCATATAAGGATTTACTATTCAGAAAGTCACAAAGCTATTGTCTTTGAGTTAAGTATGTAAATCATAATTTAGCTATGCGTGGTTATTAATGAAAAGCAGTATAGTTATAAAAAATTTAAATAAGGAACTGTTTGTTTTAAATAAATTTCCGAATACTTCAGAATCCTCAAGCAGCAGTTACTAAGCTACCTAATGCAATTTAAAGGCATGTTCAAAATTAGAAGTACTACTTTATTGTGCAACAAATGCAACAAAGTGTAAATTCATCACGAGCTTGATAAAGTGGCAGCACGAGCGTTAACAAGTGAGAAATTTGCAGTTTCGTATGTGTTGCGCACTACACCTTTTATATACAGGATGTTTCATTTAATATAAGTGATAGCGGGTAGTCATGTCTTATTGCTGCGATTTCTTCCTCCTTTCTTTACTATCTTCTTTGTTTCTCCGCGGGAGACCAACTTTCTTTTGAGGTTGAAACGTTACTGTTTCTTTTCAGAAATAGACGTCTATGGACGACTTTAGCAGTACCGATACCTTGTTATTTGAGTCATCGGTTGATTTTTTACCCTACTTCCAAATCCTTCTCTCCTTGTCTTTCCTTGATTGTCCTTTCTCTGTGATCAATTTTGCTATCTAATGTTCCTGATGTATCTAGCGTTGGTCCTTCGAACCGGATGCATTCCTTTCTTGCTGTTTTGTTGTCTTTTTCGGTTGATTTTTGTTGTTATTTAGTCCCCTCTCCCACTCTTATTTTCTACCCCGACCTTGTAATTTTGTTAGGGAGGAATTTGTTACGTTCAATTCCTGAATTTGCATCTTTCCAATACCCTTCGTTGATAAATTATTACCAGTTTAAATAAATATCCTAATTCGCTCTTTTTGACTATTTTCAAAGTTATACCTATTATAGATAAAGCACATTAACCTATCAGTTTATTCATAAAGCAGTTTGGGTTTTCTATTCATATTAATTTCTTATCACCTATACTACAATTTAATATACAAATTATTGTCCTTATCAACGCCTGGTAATTTCTTGTTTTAACGGTATACTTTATGTTATCAGAATAGAGATTCTAAATTGTTCTGTTGGGAATTAATTCATTTTTACTTTGTACTTTATTACACGTTGAACACATCCTCTTAAACAGTTCTTAATTCTGAACGAGCAAATACACGAACATTCTTTTCTGTTACTACTGCTTGTGTATTTGGTAAGTGAATAAAATGGTTGATAAATTACTGATTTCTTATTTACTTTCTAGCTCGTATCGTAGGAATTAAAAAGTTGTTCGTACCCAAGGTTTAAAACTTTCCCGTACGTGTAGAATTTTATCGTATAGATTTGATTGTTATGTTCAGGTTTGATGTTGGACCACTTGGATTGCTAATTACTTACAACTCTTCTTGGTCTACCAGACTCCTGGAGCTACCAGGTATTGTGACTGTAAAAGAAAATGCATTGTTCCGGATCTTGGCTGGTTACTGGTGTGTTAAACATTTCTTTGCTCGTTATAAGTACGTATACGAAAGCAGACTACCTTTTTTAAATTCTATTTTACTAGTAGTCCATACAATAAATTATTTCCCACATAGATGCTAATAATTGCGTAACACGTTCCTCATCAGCAGTGCTTTACTACAGCTCTGATAGTTACACATTTTACTGTAATGTTTAATAAGTTTGAATCATCTACAATCCTTCAATACTAATAAGTTATAGTTACTATAGTAGTTACTTTTTAGATACTCTCACATTCTTTATGCATCATTAATATTCCATTATGAACATAGTTAACAGCAGTGTTTTGATGGACCTCTTTGTATAAAAATAAATATTCTATTTTTTTCCTTCTTTCTATAAATGTGTTAGAATGTAATTACACGAGCTCGTTAGGATTATTAATTATAAATTATTTTCTTTATCCTGATTGCGTCAGGGGTGTACTTGTAATATTTTACCATAACGCCAAGTGTCACAGACGCACAAACGTACTTATTGATTAGTGAACGTTCCTTAAAAGTTTATTTTGTGCTTTTACTAATCATATACATTTATTACTAACATAATTATTGATTGCAAGTCTTATGATAAGCAAATAAAGTATATTTTTAACTTGAATTTTTTAACAAAGTTATTTTCTATTACCTATATGTTTTGGTTGGACGGACTGGCGTCCTGTCATTAATTATTGCTTTTCTTTTGCAGCTACAAACCTTATTTTATTTCAATGATTAATTTTCTTCTTGTTGAGTTACTTCAGTTTTAGCTTACTTCCCCCCCACTCCCAATCTTCGGCTGCAGCCTAGTCGACACCTTCTTTTAGTTACGGTACGAGAATATCGTGACAACTCTACAGTCAGCGATAAATACTTTTACTTGCTACTAATTCTAGAATGATAGACACTGAGTGGACTTATTATCTCTAAGACAAAACTAATTTGCAGAAATCAACAGTTTTATTAGAACAGTCAATGCAAAGTATTACTGAGGTAAAAGACATCTCGAAGGTGTACAAAGCAAAAGGCACTTGTATTTGAAATTAGTTTTGAAAATCAAGGATTAAGAGTTGGTTTTGCATCATAAATTAAGTTAATGTAGGCAGGAGTTAAATTGGATAAAGTTTGCGAAACAGTACTTAGGGTTTATGTAAATTTCTTTCGCTTAATGCATTTAATAGTAAAGTTTACCATTGTTCAAATAATGAAGCTTTTTAATTTAGATGATTTGAAACGTAAGGTTTTGTTTCTAAAGAAATTAGCGTGAGAATCTTTTGATAATTTTTGTGATAAATCCCTTTTCAGACACAACCACGAAGAGAATTCGTAGGGTGATTTAGCCTGTTTCAGCTGTTCAACACATTTTATGATTTCAGAACGTTGTTAAATATCTAAAATGTTCCTGTTTTAAATTTCCAATACAAATGCTTATTTTGTATTTATTATAAAATACTGTTTTATGTTTACTGAAACAATTAAAGCTACAGAACATTAATATTTAAACAAAAATTGTAAAAAGTGTACTTTTTACAAGTTTTTAACCCGTTGTGCCTATTACCAACCACTTCAAGTCCACACTTCGGCCAGCTTCCAGGCGAATTCAGATATTCGGTCATATTTACTCTTACAAGCGTGGCTTGTATTCTACCTAATTAGATAAATTCAGTATGAATCGAAAAGTAGCAAAAAGTTTCAAACTGTGTGGATATGCCTGATACACCACTTTTAAACTCGGATTCGTAAAAGTAAACAACCAACACTGTAACAGTTTAGGCGTTTAATCGGAGACATGAAATTATGAACTGGGTACAAATTTTCTTAACACAATATTGGATCCTTCATACTTAAAACTAAATATTCGAATATTATTAGCTTAAACAATTCAAATACGATTTACGTGCACTTACTGAATACCCGACTGTTCAGAAGCGCCGTTTCAACCGTGCTGTCGTCCCTTGCATCCTCAAGCCTCGTTCCGCGCAGACGTAGCGGTCTTCCCCCAGACCCAAAACACTACACTACCCCCCCCCCTCCCATGAACTGAATCCCTTTCGTAAGCGAATAATGAAAACTTTTGTTTATATCCTAACTGAATACAAAATTAAACTACATTGCTAATGGGATATATCAAAATAATAATACGTTAGGTCATTAAGCATATACTCCCTAGGTGACGTTACTGACCTAGTATACATAGATTGAAACTACACCCCTGATTTATACAGGCCTACTGAAAAACAACAAAACTAACATCTTAAAGTAACAACCGAAAGCGTTGACTTATAACTTTCTGAATCTTCTATACTTAAACATGTTCTACCGGAAGCATATATGGCTTCAGGTTTATAAATATTTTGTGTTGGAAGCAGAGTATCGGTGGCATCTTCAGTCACCCTATAGGCGTTTTTATTATTATTTTTTGAATGGTACAAGGGCCCCAAGAAATAAGAAAAATTTACGTATTTGGTTGTTCTCAGAACGGTTCCTAACCAACACCTTATCACCGACTTCAAAATTTGTTATTTTGTATAAAGTGTCATGCTTTTACTTTCGTTTTTCAGCTCGAGATAATAGTTTAGCTCGCGCCATCACTACCACTTCTCCCGTATGGGCTTTGTGCGTTGGAAAGGGAACAACTCCTATCTCATTCAGTTTTAATAATTTATTTGAGTGCACCTCCAAGGGGGTAAAATCAGTACTCGAATGCACTACCTTATTTAAATATTCGCCTACTCTTGAAACAGAGTGGGCCCATTTCTGGTGCCTTTCGTGACAATAAGTGCGTAATAATCTAACAATCTCACGATTCGCACGCTCCACCATAATTCCCTGAGGGAACTAGACGGAAGTAGGGGCAACAATAATCCCTTCCGACTTCATTTTAGTTAAATTTACCCAGCTACCAAACTGTGAACCATTGTTCGACAGAATTACTTTCGGCTTACCAAACTTAACACAATACGTATTCAAACACCTCATAATTGAAATTGTAGAGGCTTTCTATAAAACAAAAAGCTCAACACTCTTACTAAACACGTCCAATTTTACCAAAACTTGGATAACACTCCCCTAGATACCGGTAGCGGCCCCATCAGGTCTACACTGATGGTATGGTTGGGTTCTTCCACTATAACGGGGAGCATTTCCCCATTACATATTTTGGAAATTTTTGCGTTTTGGCAGATATCACAAGAACCCAGAATATTATTGATACTACTTCTCATTTTATTCCAATAAAAATCTCGCGCGAGACGACTGTGACACTTACCCGAACCAAAATGACCATTGTCGATATGACAACTTGACACTAATTGATGAATTTCCGCCTTGGGAACGCAGAACAAGAACCCCGAAGTTACGCCATTCCCTCTTCTAAATAAAATCCCTTCGTGCATAAGATACCAATCCTTATATCGTGGCAAACAATTTTCTCCTCCCAACTGCCGAATGACAGTACTACAAAATTCATCCTCGCCTTGTGTTTCTCGAAGATATTCTAAATTGCTTACAATTTTACCGGAAAATGTAGCACCTTTTTTATTTAAAGAATTAACCTCGACCTTGTTTGGATACGGTTTAATTATAAAATTTCCTTCACCACAAAGATATCGCGACAAAGTATCCGCCACTCCATTCTCAGCACCCGGACAATATTCGATTTCAATTATGAACTGCTGCAAATATAAACTCTACCTGAGAAGCCCAGAATTCAAAAGGCGGCAAGTTGTAAGGAACAAAAGAGCTTTATGATCAGTTACAACAGTTATTTCATGACCTAACTGTAGGATATACCTATTTTTCTAAAGAAGCAACAATGCTTAAAGTTTCCTTTTCGGTGACAGAGTAATTACGCTCTGGCCCTCGAATCATCCTTAAATAAAATGCGACTATATGAATTTTTTGTTCACTCGTAACCTGATAAAGGCACGAACCAATAGCGTACCCAGACGCATCGGCCCTAATATAAAATGGAAGTGATGGATCCGAATGTGTCAACATTACGACTTTTGAGAAAGCGTTCTTGATATTCTTTATCTGACCAGGACCACTGCGACCACTTCTTTAATAAATGGTTTAATCCACTCGCTAAGTCGGGGAAGTTTTCAACAAAACGCGAATCGTCGTTCACGAGCCCTAGAAAACCTCTTAAAGCTTTAATATTACGAGGCGGTTCAAAATCTTGAATTGTTTGTACTCTTTCAGGGGTCATACCAATACCCCTTGCGTTACAATATGTCCTACAAATTGGATTTCTTTTGGTGCGAATACAACCTTTCCCAATTTTAAGGTAACACCCGCAGACATTAATTTTTTAAAAATCGTTTTGATATGAAAAATGTGGTCTTCTGGACCTCTCGAGACAACAAGTAGGTCGTCCACATATGGAATGAAAAACATTTCCGTATCCTCCCCTAAAATTGATTTTAATACTCGAATAAAATTCGCGACAGAAGTAACTAAACCAAAGAGCAATACCTTAAAGACATAAGTTATCCCTAAAAATTGAAAACCCGTATACTTCTGGTGGGGTTCGTAAAAGGGGTCTTGCCAATAAGACATGCAAAGATCTAACATACGGAAGATATCACCTGGAGGAATACGGAATAGTAATTCAAATGTGTTTGGAGGGATCACGTGGTCCTTTTCCATTTGCCTGTTTAAAAACTTAGCATCAACGCAGACTCTCGGGCTGCCATTCTTTTTCTTTACCACAACTAGCGGGTTAACAAATTCAGTTTGTTGTTCGGCTATTATACCCCACTTAATCATCTGCTCCATTTGACGTCTAACATTAGCCTGGTATACTTGCGGTATAGGGATATGGTTTAATGAAGAAAGGGGTTTCATCCTTCATTTTTATCTTATGGGAGTATCGCCGAATTAGACCTGGTTTATTTGAAAAAATTTTTAAAAACCTCAGTAGTAACTTGACCAACCTTTCTTTGTTCCTACTTTCCAACATTTCAGCCTTGTCGGCCAAGTTTATTATTTTTGAACTAAATTTACTCCTGGCCTCGATTGATATATTTTCGTCGCGCCAATAGGGCTCCTTCCTCATTTGCACGTTAATCTCTGCGATAGAAATTCTCTCTGACTCAATTCTCCCCTGTGTAAATTTTATATTAGCTGCACGGTTTGAAGATTTTCCCGATAGGCTCAATGACTCAAAACAAATGCTGACCTTGTGACATGCTAACCAATCCCAACCAAGAATGACATTTCGGATTAATGATGGCACTACAATACATCTAAATTCAAACATCCTTTCTCGAATTTGAACTCGAGCAGAACCTGTTGTTTAACCTTTTTCTCTTGCCACGTAGCGCACTAACAACTAATGTATTGTTTACGAGTAGAACAGGGATTTGAGGTCTGCCTGCTTGAATCTCATGTAAAATATTTTTCGATATGCAAAATACTTGACTACCGCTATCTATCAATATTGATGTACGAACCCTTTACAACATATCCATCAATTATAGGCATCATATTAGATACTTGCTCCCTTGCCTCTTCACTTTCCTATATTACCTCTGTATTATCTTGAACGAATAACATATTTATTTGATTCGTCTCAATTATTTTGCCCCCCTGATCCGTTCTACCTATTTCTTGCCTACCTGTTCACTCTAACCAATTAACTTCTCTTTGCTGTACGTGTCCCGTATTACTCCTACTTCCCTCATTTTCAATTTTTGGCCCGGGTCCAGAATTGTTCTTCGTTTTCCCTTTGATATCTCCAACCTCTTTCGGGCGTTCGAATATTTCCTTCATAATTTACAATCCTACGTTCTCTTTGACTATTATTGCCACTATGTGGAACCCCCAGTATTCATCATATCGTCCAAATTCCTAAGATATTCTTCTGTTTCATCAATCTCCTGTAACCCACGTTAAAAATTCCCCGTTTCCTTTCAAAATCGAAGTCGGTAGCTACCAACTTCACCATTTCGAATTCCGAAAATTGCCCGTCTAAATACATACATTCCTTTATAATCTTTATAAAACAATCTGCTTTGGATTTTGATTTGTATTGTACGAATTTCAAATTAACAAATACTTCACGCCGTTTTTCGGGGCCCCAGTATCTCAACAGAAATCTACTTTTAAAATGTTCAAAGTTTACAAAACCATCCTTTTTGATTGACGCTCAATCAGCGGACGACCCCCTGAGGGCTTTGATAGCTAGCATAACCTGTTTGTTCCCCGGCACTCCCGCTTCAACAAATATTTCTTCCAATTCGTTAATAAAGGCTACCGGATTCCTTCTTTCACTGGACCTAAAAATTAAATTAGAACCCCTTAACTCCTTAAATAAATTCATGTATGTAAATCGCGTCTTTTATCTAATGCTGCCACCTCAATTTTCTCTTTTATATTTCCAACGTCTTGACTCGATTCCGGATATTCACTCCTATTCCCACTTTTTAAACCTTGCAACATATGAGTACTCATTTCTGCCACACTAGAACAAACCTCCTTTGACATACTACTTAAATTTAAGTTTACCGGCATAAAATTTTGTGATGTGCGTTACAAACAAAGTCTCATAAAAGCAATAAGATAGAGCAGGTTAGTGTGGATAGACACTCAGATGTTTTTGCAAACGCGTATTCTAACCCTCTGTCGCCACAGGTTCGTGTTCACAGTTATTCAGTTTGAATAATACTCATTCTACTATAACGCTTATTGTTAGTGATTGCGCACTTGTATAGTCGACTATAATTGCAAACTTTCTTTAATGCCTGATGCCCGTTATAATCTCAACATGAAGCTCATTTGTACAGTGTTTGTAATTGATATAAAAAATTGAAAGATCCTACCTTATAAATGATATCCACCCTTGTACCCTTCATACAGCCAAGCTTGCGCGCCAGACGGGGGTATGTCTGATACACCACTTTCAAACTCGGGTACGTGAAAATAAACACCCAACACTGTAACAATTATTAGGCGTTTAATCCGGCATATGAAATTATAAACTAGGTACAAATTTTCTTAACACAATATTGGATTCTTCACACTTAAAACTAAACATTCGAATAATATTAACTAAAACAATTCAAACATGATTTACGTGCTCTTTCTGAATATCAGCCAACCGTCCAGAAGCGCCGTTTCAACCGTACTGTTGTCCCTTGCATCCTTGCGCCTCGTCCCGCGCAGACATAGCGTTCTTTTCCCCATACCCAAAGCACCACAACTGTATTTAAAAAATAAAAATTATAAGTCATATTAGAAAATTCTCTACATCTTAAATGGAACTCTTTTGAACAATAGTTACTGCCAATGTTTTGTCGTGTCTTCTTCTGTATCATTAATCGGGTCTTCATCGTATAAAACATATTTTACTTGCGGTTTATCAGTTATCATATTTTGATTTATGGTATTTTCTACAAATTGTAAAGCTTGCATGTTTTTCTTTTAACACTTCTTGTAGTTGTCTTAACGCCATTTAGTTCCTCTTTTTTATTTTTGCTCGCAATTCCATGTTTTCTCTTTTAATTTATTTTTTACATAATTCTGCCGTTTACTTGTCTTTGTTCGTGTAACAAGTACGCCAAGCCAGTGAAGATTTTGCTAATTTAACTTTTACTTATCCACGTAAGTAAGCGACTTCTGAATACCTAAGACGAGTTTTGATTGAACCAGCTTTTTTTTCAATTACACTATATTCTAACGAAGCGTCGCTTTCGACTTGAATAATTTTTTTTTTTGCTTCATTTATAATCTTAGTGATGTTGTTTAATTCGTTTTCGTCCCATTTTTTTGGTACTTTGATCATTATTTTTCTTGTGGCCTAATTACCATCTGTGCTAAAATGTAAATCTTGTTTGTTACATTTTCATTTTGTTCTCTAATCTTGATGTTAAAATAAGTTCTTATTCAGTATTCTGGTTAGTCACTTTCACCATTTCTCTTTACTTTCGGTCATGTTTCCGTCATTCTATTCAGATCTTAGACTTGTAAGCAACATTATTCTTTCTAACTGTGGCGTTAATTCGTCTTCATTTCTTTGCTTATCTTCTACTTTTGTCTTAAGCTCAAAGCCCAGAAACACGCCTTTTTGTATGTTATCTTTTAATAATTAATCTAGTTTGTTGTCAATTACGGGAACGTTAATCCCATAAGAATACAATTTTGTTTCAATTTCCTTAACCCTTTGAGGATTACAGGTTATCTGAAAAAACCACCAATTGAATAATCTATTCCATAATGCCTACTGACTTCTCGGCAATGCAATTTTGTCTTATGGGGTTGTAACAATTACGATTTTCTGTTATTCAAATATACAATTTCGTTCAATACACCTAGTCAATAAATATTAAATTTCTATTGAAACCTTTTATTATGAATTCATACATAGTACGCCATCTACATTACAATAGCCAAAATAAACTTTAAGTGAACTTCTATTTGCTTGTATCTTGATTCAAAATCTCCCTTCTCGGCGCATGCTTGGATAGCTAACATTGCCTCGTGGAAAAAGCCATTTCGATATCAGATGTAATCCAAATACCAGTATTATCCAGGGCCTGCAGGTTTTTAATTAAACATGCCGTCCCAACAAATAGTCAAGTGGAGTCAACGTATATCATGAGTTTAGTTTTGGTGGCAGCATCGACCTAGGATGGTTTTAAATATATTTTTACGCGCAAGTTTTTTTTTAGTCTAGAGTTTTAAAGATTAAACTCCAATTATTGAATATGAAGACAATTTTAATTCCGAGTTTTAAAATATTAAATTGAAGTTACACGTAATAAAGCAATGGAAATTAAGTATTATAAAAAAAAACAATCGTTAACCATAAGGCAAGCACGAGACTGGAAGGCAGCTTCAATTGTAGCTAGGCAGGAAAGTGGTAACCCCCACATGGGATTGGTTGGTATGAAGGTCAAATCCGGACCCTGCGTCAGCCACGTTCAACTATAAGAGTAGGGACGCAGATGTTTAAAAAAAAAATTTAAAAGAAGGAAAACCGGCCGCCAAACAGATAGCCAGCGGTGAGTCATCCTACATTTTTATACCTATATTATTTTCAAGGAACTTTCATTTAAAATGCACAAATAATTTTCGAAGAAGCTATACATAAGTTTGTTTAAAATTAATTCTCGAAATTTTGCAAAGGTTTATAGATCAATTAATTTGTTTCACATAAAATTTAGTTTGAAAATTTAGTATTTGTATAAGGCATAATTGACCTTAATATTTTCAAGGTATTTTTGTAAGATTATGTTTGATGTTAAAGTTGTATTAAAAGGCTTGCTTTACTAAACATGTGATATGATAAGAATTGTTTGCCGAATTATTGTGTATAACACATTGTGATAGTACACTTGAAGTATAGCTCAATATCGACAATAAGTATTTTTCTTTGACCTTTGATTTTATTAAAGATAGCTATTAAAAATACAGAGCCATAACCTGCGAGATTTTTTTTAAAATATTTAATTTGTTTCTTGTACACTGAACAGGATCCTATTCAAGTAGCATGAAGTCACTGTAACATAAAATGAAAGTCATATATTTCTTGTGGAGAATTGAAGTAATTTATGCAATTAAAAAAAATTCCACGAATGCTTAGAGATTTATATTAAACCGTAGTAACGGAACTGTTTCGAAAGTCTCCATATAGATAAGTTTATATAAAAGATGTATATGTCCATATTTTTTTTAAAAAAAAAATAAATAGAAAAATATTAAGTTGTCATAAAATTTTCTTTCTTTGAAGTTAGCAGTAATTGTCCTACAGAAGCAAACAGTTTATAAATATTAAATTGTAGTATTGAAGAAAGATATTATTGGTGTTAAAGTTAAAAGTTTTTTTGAAAGTATAATTTTGACTAGTGGATTTATTTATAATTTTTTTGTGATAAAGTAACTAGGCTCTAATGAAGCCCTAGTTTGAACATGTTTAGGTGTGGTTAAATTTTCAGATAGCACGAGATCGTCGTTCCCATTCCAGATTGCAGAGACCAAAGTAAGTATTTTTGTTTATGTTGCTCGTCTTAAATTTTTTTTCTTTAGAAGATTTCCGTACCTGATCTTCGGATAGTTTCTTATCAAACACTCATTAAGATACGGTGGCGTCCAATAAAATTTCTTTTGCTTTATCGTATACCATCCTACGACCCTAGCTCATAGCTCTGCCCTAAGTTGAAGAAGCTTAGCTGGCTGGAAGATCTCTTTAGAGGGACCCTTTTTTCTCAAAGCCATTCAACATCCTTTTTACCCTGGGCTTGACCGTCAAACAGGAACCCCTTGTAATCTATCGAGGCTCTGCCGCCTGTATGGTAGAGCAGACATACTATTTTCCTTTTGAAGAACTTAATATGTTACAGGGTGCCTAGTACTCTTAGTTCTCTATTGAAGATATTGAGCATTAGATGTATCGCTGGTAAATAGATAGCAAGAAATAGTAAATTTCACTATTTAAAAATAAGAAAATGACAGTAAGTTTTTTATAGTCTATTCAAGATATATTTTTATTTTATTCACCTAAAAATTAGTACTAATTATTCAGAAATCAGTAATTGCCGGTTATCTTAGAATACCACTAACAACTTAAGACAAAAAATTGAAATTTCTAATATCTATTTTCAGGTATGAATAAACGAAGTTGAACGTTTCAACAACTGGAGAACATGACGCTTGATAAAGCTTTTGCTCTTATTGAAAAATTCTATGTGATGATGAGTCTATAGACTAGAATGCAGATGATGACGAAAGGGAAGATGGACGTTTTGATACGGATGGTGTGATTGCAGATGACAAGTCGGCTTATGATAAACCATTAGAAAGTAACATTTATGACATGTGGGATAGCGAAGATGAAATACATTTAGCTAGATTTGTGGCAAATTGTTACGGTGTTCCGTATGGATAAGAAAAAAAGTAAGTACGCAACGAAAATAGTCGGCACCGAATACTGCAACAAAAGGGAATCGAAAGAATATCGTGTTAGCTAGAAATTCGTAGAGTGGGGGTGGGTCAAAAGAAAGATAAAGAAATCCAGAGAGAAAGTTGTAACTATTTTTGCTAGGTCTTACGTTGGATGGGTGCCACTGAAACGACTTCTGTTTTACAAAAGACTAAAACGTCTTTTTTTTCTACATTAAGGCGCTAGAGAACAAAGTCTTCCGACATAGCTAGTGGTCTATTCCTGGGTAGAGCAATGAGAAGTGGGGGGGGAGTCGAATTCTGTTTGCAAACCAAAGTTAAGCTAAATCAAATAGGCGCCACCATGTCCTGAGATAATTACGATAATTGCAAAGCACAGTTCTAAGGGCGGACGTGGAAACCCAAAGATAAAATGATCGCCTTCGTTAACAAAAACCTGTCTTATTAAGATAAGACGCAGCTCCTGTAAGAAATTGCTAAAATTAAATAAATAAAAAAGTAGAACACCATTTGTGTCCTATAAAAAAAATATAAAGAAATAATAAAAAAAATATTTCCAATATAATATTGGCATCAAATTATTACTCGGAAAAATTTTTGCTTTATGTAATTAGATTTGATCGCATTTGACCAAAATAAAAGTCTTAGATTTTGAACTAAACGTTTACTAAAAAAACTCTTAAAATATTGGAACTTGTAACAAAAAATTGTCATAATCAACTACATCAAAGTTAAAGTTTTAACTTTCCTTTTTTTTCATTAATCAACCAACTTTACTTTAAACATGAACTTGTTATACAAATTAAAGTGATAATGATTTGTAACCATAACACAGTGAATTAAATTCTAACCTGGGCAGATCTTTTCAGGTAGATAACAAATTACTAGAACCTAACATAATGAGAATTTGAACTTTCATATTTATGTTTAATAATCTATGTATAGATAAAGCTAATCACAAAAATAGGCATGTTTGTTTAAATTCCATTACAGTTGCTCAAAGCATTTACTTTCAAGACAACATCTGTCAACTGTGCAAAACAGAAAAATATGACGTCGAAAACATACGTTGAACTTATCGAAGGTTCATATGGAACAAAGCATGTTGTTTTAGAAAGTTAATTCGACAAAATTTTGTTTTACAACTTGTAAAACCAGCTCAACAATTAATTGAAATTTACACCATTTACGTGTACTAAACATAAAAGCAAGTTTACGTGTTCTAAACTTTAAAACACATGCAAAAAAATTTTACAGCTAATAACGAACCAAAAACTGCATTAGCTGCTTCACAACAAATTGAGACGGGATTTCTGTTCTTCAAGCAAAGTTACCAGTCATTCTAATTTGAAACGACTGCATCCAAATTAACTTCCATAATTTCTTATCAGACAAATTTCTCATTAGGCAAATTTCAAATCGACTGTTCCTAAATAACGGTAATTCTTTGGATCCTAGATGACGAATTATATTTGTTCCATTCTTTATCGTTGCATTCTACATTGTCGATTTAAATTTTGTCGCATTCTACAGGTCGCATTCTATGTTGTACGTTGTCGCGCTAAATAAATTACCTCAAATTACATTAATTCGTATAATATATACTTTACCAACCGTTATTAGAAGATATCCCAACGATTAATAGCTGATGCGAAGGTTGCCAGCCTCCAGCCGAAAATAGATCTTAACACAGCTGTTGCAGGCGGCCGACTGTCTGTTGAAACCAGAGCCGCGCGGTCGCGCCGTCAGAGGGGGGAACACGAAACAATCAAATAGAGATGTACTTGGAAATAGCTTTATGCGACACAGATATATTAATATAATTAGATTTCTAAGGAACAATGCACGCTTAGCGCATTATTCTTGTAATTCAATGAAATTAAATTACAACTGAAAAATAAAAATGTTACAAAGTTTATTTATTAAAACTTTAATCAGAAAAAGAAATGTTGCAAAGGGGAAACTCAACCTGCGGAGAAAACATTGTTCATTCAATATATCCCAGAAGATTTACACGATACAAAAATTTTCGCAAAAATAATAAATACACTTCTTCGTTACTTCAAACCAATTTTTAACTCGATTCCAATATTCACATAAAACAAAAATTAAAAGAAAATACATTATTGGTTGTTTTCAGTCACTTGCCTAATACATTTTTTTTTTAATACTTTATATTGCCTTTCCTATATTCAACATATCCAGTCAAAGAAATATTTATGTACTTGCATAGTGTTCAAAAGCGCTCCTTAAAGGTAACTCCTGATAAGTAAATACCACAAAAAAATAACTAGTGTAATAGTAGACAAAAGCAATAAAGGAAAAACACTCCACTAGACGAAATGCATTTCGCAGCAGCGGTAAAGCATTACGTACTAACGTCACATCTAAACAACAGTGTAACTCCAAATTTTTTATACAGATGATCTTATGAACAGTTAATGCTGGCCTTATTTTACAATTAATTAAAACCCGAATCTGTAAACTTTATTATGCAAAATGGAAACAACATATTTCTACCTAATTTTGTTTTAAAAGAGCACTAGAATAACTGCATGCTTATAAATTAATCTCAATACCAAAAAATAAATATTTCTGTCCTGTAAATTATAAACGTGACATTAATTAAGTCAACTATTAAAACTGACCTATAAAAAACCAAAACACCAATACACAGAACAAAAATCTAATATGCTTGTTTGGATTGATGCTTTGAAGATGTGCACTTTCCGTGGGCTTCGTCCTTCATGGTGTTGGAAGCTTGGGGTCATCCAACTCATTAAACTCTGTTTTCGTTACTTGAAAATTCTACGACACTTAAACCATCTTTAAAGAACTTCAGCAAAACGCCACTTCTACCATATGGTCGTTCAGATCCTACCACATGCTACGAAATCATGGTCGACGATATGTACAAAGATAGCTTTGAAGAAACCCCACCGTTAATGAACTTTAGAAGTACAATTGTCATAGCGTTTTTTTAGAAAAGAAGAAACTCTTAACTTATAATAAAATTTATATCATTCGCGATATTTATTTAATTCATATGTTTCGACAGGATAAAAGTAATCTCGAAAATAACATACCTGGAGAACCGTGATACCGTTTATCGTAAGTGCACACAAACGGACACAATATCGCGTAAGAGGACTTTGAAACAGCACTCTTTTTAATTTCCGTATCGGATCGGGAAGCAATTCTATTCCGTTCAAGCAAGGAAAGCCTGCATAATAAAATGAATACATTAAAATCGTAGCCTCCTTTGAAAACATCCATGTGTAGATAATGAATGGCGTGTGTTATTTACTTCAAAACATACAACCGTCGATAAAAGAACCAGAAAACTATTTGAATCGAATTTGTCTTGAAAAGCCATTTGGTAACCTCGTACATCAAAAACTTATTACATTATTTTAACAAGCAAAACTACAACCAATAATTGGAAACCCAGTTAACGCCTTATCCAGTAGAACCTGTTGTAGCGTTCTAAACTTCAAAGAATATACAAATATACATAAACAAGTGTAAATACGAAAAAAGAAACATATTCAACCAAATTCGTGGAATCATGAAGGGCGCACAGGATGGTTTGCTTAACTTCCCGCATTGAAATTGTAGAAATGTATCATAAACCAATTGATAATTTATATTAAATACGGTGTAGAGATAAGTGAACACAAAAATTTAATGGATCGGAATTCGTAATTGAAAATAACCTTGATCAAACACGTGCATAAACACATTATAAATATTTAAGAAAGCGAACGTTACTGATTATAGAACGCCATATTTTAATGCTATATCAAAATAGGATAGATTGAAGTATTTAAATCATAACTAAATATTCTTTTAGAATGCTACAGGGGAATGGATAAGCAACCGTTTAAATAAAGAAGACTATTGAAATCGTTAAAATGTACTCAAATGACTGTGAATAAAGTAAGGAATATGAAGTATAATTAAGTAAGAACGGAAATATTCAAATGCAGGAACTGCATGTAACAAAATGAAGAAGTTGTTTTGGAACAATGATAATTGATATGTTGATAAGCCAAATTCATTTCATGAACCCGTAGGTGTTTCGGTCTTAAAAGTTCTGCCATTTTTTTCTACAATTTTTTGCGGAAGTGCTGATCCGGCAAATAACATTTCTGACAAATTTATATTTTATCCAAAAAATGGCGGCGAAGCAAATTTTACGCTAACTTCAGAATTTGAAATAATAACTTTTTTAACTGTAAATTTATTAATGGTGTAAAATAATGCACACTTACAGAGACTACTGGTTATCAAAAGTGGAACTGCAGGATCATTTTGTAGCTACTATAATATCAAGAAAAAGATTTGGTTGACTATTGAGCAATTTGAATTTGAATAACAACTCTGTACAACGAAAAAGATTGAACAAAACTATGAAAAACTCTCCTTAGCTATCAATGCTTCTTGAAAAGTTTCTCTTTTGTCTTAAACCGTATGAATTCTAGTCAATTGATGGATCAATGATAAAGTTCAAGGGGCGTAATAGTATACGTCATTATTTGTTTAATAACCCAATAAAATGGGGCTACTAAGTTTGGGTAAGATCAGATTCAACTGGATTCATGGGCGGTTTTGAGATTTACGCTGGCAAGTTGAAAAAAAACGCGAAAATTGGTTCGAGATCTCGAGTGGTAAAAAATCTAACAGGACCTTTGGTTGGAAAACGTCATAAAGTATATTTCGATACATTTTTCAATTCTATTGAACTACAAAAATTTCTAATGGATGACAATTTATTCATGTGGAACGTCTCGGAAAAGCAGAAAAACTTCCTGAATTGAAAAATGATAGTCAAATGAAATGAGGTGATACCGATATTCGTGTATCTACCGATGGATTAGTTGCAATGGAATGAAAGGATTAAAGAACTTTGCTGTTTTTATACTACTACCAAGATTCTGTAACTATTGACACTGTGCCAAGTACGAAAAAAGGTACTGCGATTATTAATTTGACATCCTCATATAATAGTGCATTACAACAAATGCATGGGCTACTTTTATAAGTTTAACGTACTAAAAAGTTTGTATGAATGCGATCGAAAGTCTCATAAATGGTGACACTGAATATCCTTTTAATTTAGTTGTTTCGCATGTATTGTAAATACTTTCACACTATTCAAAATGGGATGCCACGGAAGAAAATTTTTGCTTAACCATTATAAGAGGACTTATTGGAGCAAAGGAGTCTGAAAACGGGGAAGACCAACCAAAATAAAACCCACCAATATGTTCAAAAAATTGATCCATTGGAAACTAAATTTTTAAAAACTTGTCACATGCCAGAAAGGTTAATTTCAGTAAGATGTACAAACTGTAGCACATCTCTAAAGGTTTCTCGGACGATGAGGAGGTCTTCAACATGGGATATTGGTCTTTGTCTAAAACATGATAAGAACTGTTTTGGTGCCTATCATACAAAATGAAATTTGTCGAGTAACATTCATTTATGTTCCTAGCGATTACTTGGCGATACTACATTTTGCATGATCGCTAGGACTTATTTTTGTTTTGAAAACTATTACTGTATATTTCAGTGCGTTAAAAAAAATTAAAAAGTTAAGAAACTGTGTTTTAATAAATTTAGCTCCACAAGGTTAATTACTTTTTTGTAGTTTCCAAGTCACGTTGATACAGCTACATCATCGGCATTTATTCCCTTAGTACGATTTGTTCATATATTGCCGAATGTACTTTTTATACATTGCCTAAAGTCAACATTGTCTGGAGTAGGTGGAAATAGAGCAGATTTCCTAGATCCTTTTATAATTTGTGTTTCTTAATGTGTGTTCTAACATAACAATGTATAGAAATTTAATTTTATAATTGATGAAGGAGATCTTTTAGTCTATTTAGCCATCTTCTAAGGGTGTTTTTCTATTCTTGCTTCCAATGTTTATAGACGCTTGCATTCGCCTGTCGGAGAATGTCGGTTGTTTTAGGCGGGAGCGCATAAAGAATGATTCCATTAGTTGCAAAATTCACTCAATAGAATTGATATGTGACCTTTATGACCGTCCAAAAAATAATTTTTTTTAATAACTCTTTTTTTAAATACCTAATTAACACGTTAGAGATATATTTGGAAAACCCTACGTTGTCATCCATCCTTTACTAGATTTTCCTAAGACTTATGTAGGGGGCATACTATTAACTAAGCTTTGAGGAAAAATTACAATTACAAAAGGCGGACACAATTTTGCCGGCGCTAAGAATAAAAAATGCCGTAATATTTTCTTTTTTTGCCCGTTGTTAATATGAATAAATTTTTGTAGCCTCTAGGTGCCAAGACTTTTCCTATAGTTAAAACCCATATTAGTCCTCATTAAACGTTCTTGGGGAATATATTAGTATTTCCAGGAAGCTGTTACTTTCCAAAAAGCTTGTAAATCATGAAACCATTTACTAATAGATTCCTCAGTAACGAAGGCGTGAGATTTTTTAATCGCTTTTGCTTCAAGCAGAGATATTTCTCTTTGACGTTTGAGAAAACTGCAATACCATATCTGCTCGCGAATGTGACATATAAACTAATGAATTGTATCAGACTCCTCAGTGATTTTCTTCAGTCATTAAGAAATCTACTTTCTTAACGGGATATTCACACGTTGTAATTTCCACCACATTTGGCTATTTTTTTTTACCCTTCCGACGTGGTCATGGCTGATGGTTTTTTTTAAATTTTATGTTTTAGAACTGTTCCCTTTTATATGTCCTGTAAGGCACTGATTACTGTGTTGTCTAATACTCATTTTACTTTCTCGAATTTCAAAAAGTGACTCTTTTGAGTATCCAAAAAATTTTCTTTTGTTTTTTGACTTTGAAATAATCTTTTAATATTATTTAGTCTCTTATCGTCCACCATCTGTAAAAAATAACTACATTTTTATTCGTTCGGCCGAAAAACGGTATTGGATTTTGAGACTTAAGTTAAATATATTTTAAATGGTAAGGTTCAAAACTAGTAAACGCTTATAGTGTCTGAAATCACCGCCAACCCAACATGTGATTTTCCAATGCTCCACCCGAAGGTACTAAATTGAACCACCGCTAACCGCCGAATATACTTGAAGTCAACCTTTCACATTTAATTACCTATTCAGTGAATCCGCCAGTCGAAACTGGTTAACCACTTTGGAACGTCGGGCCATTTTGTCAGTATATGTCGTCCATGTTTTATACAAATACCATTTAAATCATATAACATTGTCACAGTTATGCCACAATTGCATTAATTGCACATGTATACCCCCACCTCTAAGAGACGCAAGAATGGGGCTTTTGACGTACAATTACCCCTTTCCATCACATTTTATCTCAAAAGGACCCATTTTAACAAACTCCACCTTCCCTCGTACGCGCGGTGTAAAAATGTCTAATTACCTTCTCCCGCTACCTTATCAGTAGAGCACGGTCGAACAGCCAGTCTTAATGCAAGAACGCCTTAGTGTATGCCAACCACGTTATACCGGGATGCAATTGGAATCACAGGACAACTCTAGTCTAACTATGCGATTCTTTTATCTATGCTGTCTAAAATTTGTTACACAATTGCAATAGACGAAAAACGCGTGCAGCTTATGGAATTTAAACCCAAAACCTCAAAAATGGTAGCCTTGAGCTTTAACTTTACATTATTGAGCGCATATAATTATATTAGATTCAAATTAATTTTTTAAAATATATAATGAAATTTAACGGGTCGTATGAAATTCTATTTAAATAATTTAGAGTAGAAGCAGCTTTCGAATTTGGTTACATAGTAAATTAATTTATATGTGATGCACTTGGCGCTACTGAGTGCATATAATAATATTATATACATATTTGCTATTTAAAATTAACAATGGAATTTATCGAGTCATATGAGGTTCTATTTAAATTATTTAGAGTAAAATTTCTCAGTTTCTAACACTAATTTGTAGATATTGAAATCTGAAATCGCCTCTTATTTTGAGAGCTTTAGGTTAGATCAATGAAAACTACTTAATTTTTATGCGACGTACAACATATAATATTTGTATAGCCCTTTATAAATTTTTTAACCTTGCATAACCGAAGAAATACACTTCGGGTAAATATATAAGACTTTGGAAATTTATGACTTTCTCGGTTACGCATAATCGAATAAATGCAGGTGATTCTTTACGTGTTAAATTCTTTACCTTATAATGGTATTCCATTAAAAAAACAAGTTTGGGTGTTGATTCAATGCACATTGCAGCTGTCCCTTACAAAGCATCTTTTATGTGAGTTGTATACTTTCAGGACTATCGTACAGTCGTTAAATTTGAAAATAAATGCTTTGTCATACAAGTTGTTTAAATCATTGCCAAGGCGTATCCATATGAAGTCTGACGTGATTGATAATGTCAACACAGCATTTGATAGTTTATATAAAGCTTTTCAAATTAATTTACATAGAAATCATGTATACTTTGCATGTAAACGCTCAAGCACAACAGAATATTTATTTATTCTTATACGGATTAGAAACGAAGGAGCGACGTCGAAAGGCACTCAAACCCCAATGGGAACTAATATAAAAAACGCAATTTAATTGAACAAAGGGAACTCACTGTAAAATATTTAGATAAAATAAAGGGTGCATCTTGTCAGTCAAACTTGATTGATAGTGTAACAGCTAAAAATATATCTTTTACACGCCTCATTTTTTAAGACAAGTGTTACTTTACTTTAAATATAGTAGTAACGTAAATATAATTTTTCAATAATAAAAACAATGGAATACTAAGAAAGAAAGCAAATTTATTTCCAAAAACTATCGGAGTGTTATTAGCCAATAAAGGAATTTTCTACAAAATATTCTGTTGTTCAGCGATCAGCACGAGAAGGTCAAACACGCTTGCTTATCGGAGTAAGAAAAGTAGTAATGATTTAGACTGAAAACCTAAAATTTTTATTTGTTTACCGTAGAATATGGTATTTTTAATTTTTTTATCGCCCGATGTAACTTTTACACCCGTGATTTTTCCCTACGTCACATAACCACGTCCACTAGCAACATACTTAATGACGTTATCGATACCATTTTGAGCAACACTTTTAAAATCATTTCTTTTTCGACTTACACTATAATTTCCAATAGTTTTCATTTTGCATCTCCCGGTCCACAATCTCTTATTAAATTTCTTTATTTTCGTTAATTTTTCCGACCGCATTTCGGACTGGTGCTCCATCGCCATCGACATGTCGGGAGCGACGCTTCCGACACGTCGGATAGCCGCTTGGAGTACTAACTGTGAATACATAATCTTATGTGATGTAAAAAATAGCAACACATACGATTTTGTTAAAAAAAAACAGCACAAAAGCATTAAACTACCTTGTAGCTATCCGTAAGCTAAGCACATGTTTAAGATTTTGATAGCAGGGCGCGGTCTAGTACACCCTTTTTACAGGAATTGACAGGTTTCTAACCTTCTATGATATCCAAGTTATAATTAACTAGAACTGATTTTATACGATATGAATATATATACAAATGCGCTTTATACAATTAAAGAATTTAAGCTTACAAATCAAGTGAAAAATTCAGTATCTACTTAGTTTCGATACATCAAGTACTCCATTTGACATCCAACAAATTTTCGTAATAACACCAATTCCTCCAGTTTATCTATAAAATCCCCCGTTTCTTTGCGTACAACAGCGGCTGCAATAAAACATTCAGTGGCCTCATTCAAATTTTTGCATATAGAACCTTGTATAAAATACTGCTCGTGCCTACTTTCACAGTATATTCTGCACTGTTTTAAATAGAATATTAAATTACATTGACAACGATCTTAGGTCCTAGATCGAAACGTAAATAAAGACGATTTTAACAACTACGAGCGGTTTAATTCCCAAAGAAAATTAAAAAATAAAATTATTTAACACGTTAGAGCATTTTGTGCTGGTTTCAAATCCCAGAAGTATCTTGAGTTTTCTGTCTACTACAATTGTACGACAAATTTTAATTAGCATTGATGGATGGGTCGAATAATTAGACTCGTGACATTTCGCGATTTCGATTGTATCTTCGTATAACTGGTCGGCTTACACTAACATGTTCCTGCATTACGTTTGGTTGCCCGAGAGACTATGATATCTGAGTGCGGGCTCTATAGATAAGGTTAGAGAGGAGATAACGAGGGATTCCTTCAGCGCTCTCTTGAGTAAAGGCAGCGCCTATTTATTTGGGTTCTTATGAGGAAAGGAGTTGCGGGAGGAGGTAATGCATCAGAAGCCCTACTCTTGCCTATCTCTCTGAGGTGGGGGTATACATGTGCGATTATTGTCATTGTAGTATAGCTGCGATGATGTAACGTGATTTAAATGGTATTACTATTTAGAAGGGATTGAATAATTAGACTCAAAACGTTAGATATCCTATTGGTTCACCGTAAAACATGGACGACGTACACTGATAAAATGGCCCGACCTTCCAACGCGGTTAAATTGTTTCAACTACCGGGTTCACTGAATAGGTAATTAAACGTGCGAGATCGACTCCAAGTATATTAGGTGGTGAGTGGTGGTTCCGGACGCGCAATTCACCTCGTATTAAAATTATAATCCTTTCTCGGCAAGTCACCTTGTTAATTCGAATCTCCATCGCATTAAACAAAAATGGAGCTGTCACCTGGCTCCAGCATTGTGTTTTAAGAGATAGTGTAAAGAAGGAAGCTTGATATACGTAAAAACAGAGAAATAGTAAGAGATAACCCGACGACATATTTCCAGTTGTTGAACGTTATGACCGAGAAATGGAAATAAGTTTTTCTGCTATCCAGTTTTTCGGCTATTAACCCCTTAATAATTATTGGAATTAATCTATATTTTTGTATTTAAATTCGATTTTTATAAAAATATTTATCTATAAAATAGTATAATTTCCAAGGTCTAACAGAAGCTGCTGTGCTTATTATTTCCTTTTTAATTAAACGCTAGAGTTTATACAAGAAACTTAAGAACGTACACCTGTACCGTGTCGGCCATGTATTACCGCTGGTTTATTATTCCATATTCTGCCGCTACGGTCAAAAACATGCCGCCGAAAACTAGTACTATATTAATAAAATAATATATTGGATAAATTTGGCTATTTCCAGTACTATATTAAAACACTGACCTACACAAAATTCGGCCGATGAACTAGCGTAATCACCCTGTGTAGTCAGGATATATGAGATCCTGGGATACAAAAACATATTTGATGTTTTTTCCACGACTATTCAGTAATGCGTTTCTTACGCATAAGAATAGGTTAATAATAGTACTCATTATTATGCAAGTGTGTATAAATTCATAATCCAACACCTTTAACCAATCAGAAACATCCAGGTCGTGTATTATGATCAACACTTCTGACCGATCAGTACAAACCTTGATTCTTCATATTTCGCGAAATATAATTTTCGTATCATGCAAAGTAGGCTGTTTTATTTTGACAAATAAATTTTTACTTGACAGTGCTTGCGGTATTAGTTAAAACGTTTAGAAAATATCTGAAATGAAGATTTGTGTAGTCTTGGGAAAATTATAGTACTCTACTCGCGAGTTATGACCATTACTCATTCGCCGCATTACGCCGCCCGCCCTAACGGGCTCGCGGCGCAAACCTTTTGAATGAGTAATGGCTATCATAACTCGCTCGTTGAATAATATACTATTAAAGCTACATTACAAAATGCTGCAGCATAAACTAAATCAGTTGAGTTTAATGCGATAACAGCAAGATCAAAACGCAGGCTTTTCATAGGGCGCAGTGGATTGAATCACGTATTTTTTATGCTTGGCGGGAAATTAAAAGTGAGCAAACTCCGCTATCGATCGATAGATTCTTTACATATTGGCGAGATTGAAAGAGGATAATGTGCCCTCCGTATATCATCTTATACGTCGTGTACCACGTCGTGTACACGTCGTGTAAACAGACTTCTTTAAAAAACGTTTAAAGTTGAGGTAACTTATATTAGAAATTAGATTTCGAAATTAAGCACTTTTGAGTTGATTCTGGATCATAAGTAAAATTAACATAAGAGGAAACCAGATAAAGTTTCCGGAGCGCGCCAACTTTAAGACATTACCTTATATCTTTTCCTTACAGCATTAAATAGTAAACGCTTCACATTCACATCGCCTAACCTTATAATTTATATGATTTTACATGAAAGATCGTTTTGCTTTGAAATGGAAATTTATATTTAAGTACCCCGTACCACCTTTGTGATGAAGTTTTGTTAGGGTATCAATTATTAATAAAAAAATATAATTTCAAAGGGAATAATTTTAGCTTTAAAGATTTACACACATTTAAAATTCTGGAATTTTGTGTAAATCTTTCGAAGGACTGCTATGAAAACTGTTTTGATAACCTGTAGACAAATACTACTGTAAAAAGTAAACATATTTAATGCGGTCACCTCAACAAGAGAGTACAGTCGCTGCATGGGTGTGGTTCGATTTATTCACGCATATTTGGCGATTGGAGTGAATTTAAAAATGAGCAGCTTTGGCTATATCGATTAGAATGTTTCATATGGTTTTGGTGCGATGTAAACAGAATATTTTAGCGTCAGTATTATCTGCTTGTTTACTGGTGGCAATGCGCTGAGAATGTGAAAAGAATTTATCAGTTACCTCTTGTAGCACAATATTATTTTTCCGACGACCACGTATGAAAACAACAGATTGCACACTACTTATTTATTTAGAAAGTGACGTATATCACTCTAGGGTGCGAAAGTAAATATCATTCTAGAGTGCGAAAGTAAACATCACTGTAGTGTTGAAATAATTTTCAACTCTAGAGTCTACGACGAACGAGATATTTGTACATTAATTACCTAGACGACTCAACATGCCCAATTCCAAAAACACGATGTAGAGATTGTTCGACATAACCACTAAACGATCGCACGACCTTGCATCAAGACAAGGTGTTTAAAGGAAGGAGCAACAGTGTACGTTTCTTTAAAATATATTTCCTAATTTTTTTATTAGTTGTGGTCGTCGGAAAAATCGTGTACAGTACTCGTGTCGAAAGTGCCATTTCACACTCGTGGGATTGTCGCACTCGACTGACGCCTCGTGCGACAACTCTCCCACTCGTGTAGAATGGGTCACTTTCTACAGTAGTAATGTGATATACTATTGCACAGCTGCTACCTGATATGTGTAGTGATTGAACGGCAAGATGTTCGAGAATAAATCTTGCTGACGCAAATTGCTACCCGTAGGTATTAACTTTTTTATTGCATCGAGTTTTCGCCGTTCCTGTTTAAATACTTTTAATATTTTGGTTCTTTACTAATAAAGAATGCTCTTAATATGAAGTAGAAAGTAGCAAGATAATAAATTAAAACCTACGTAAATCTCCGATGCCGTTTCGCTTCAGTTTGAATTATGTCTTTTATAGTTAACTACCGTGTAAAGACAAGAAGGACTAACAATCTATATCAATTTAACGCTTCAAGAAAACATATTAAAAATCCTTCTGTTAAATACGTGGACATTAATTTGTAATCCGTGGTTAGAGCGTAAATTTTTGTACACAGCCAGTATATTTTCTTAATGCTACATACTAAAACATTATTTATTGGACTAAATAGAGACACAAGTAAATAAAGTAGCGCGTTGGTTTGTAGATGAATTCATGCATTATGAGTAACAGTACAAAAAATAGTCCAAAATCCTAAATCCTAACTTTGATACGGGTAAAAGTGATGAATAGGCATCTAAGAACTACGAATTGCACAGTGAATATTGTAAGATCTATGTTGAAAGTTAGTGACGAAATTTGGTTTTGACTAATTGAAAGTGAGTTAAGTTCGTTTAAAGACTTCGCGATTAAATTTTTAAAGCATTTCTGAGAAGACAACCAACAATTTAAAGTTAGAGATAATTTATTGATGGGCAATATAGTAGCGATTCGGGCATGGAAAGGGAGTTGTATGCGATAAGGAAATTTAACGTTGCCAAACAGTTTGATCCTCTTTTAAAGGACAAGCAAATTATAAAGTATTTAACAGGTCACTTCAAAACGGAAGGCAATGCATAGCCTTACAAAATATTGTTGATAGAGGTGTGTTTTTAGAATATCTTCAACAATATGATGATATGGGTCAACCAAGGAGGATGGGGACCAGGCCAAAGAGCTAGCCCACAAATACATATAAATTTCAGAGAAATATTAAACAGAAGAGATATCAAGGCAGACCATTTGAAAGGGGGAATAGCCAAAAAAATAATTTGACTAGAGAAAATGCCATTAGGAGAGACGAGGGAAGGGAGAATAATGAATCCCAGACAATTGAGAATAGAACCGGTAGGTACTCAGGGAAGGGAAAATACGAGGGTGGTTTGAAAAGTTCGCGAAATGGAACATAGATGGCGGCGTCAGTTCGAATAAAATATATGCAATTGATGGATCCAACTATCTAGTGCGCAGGTGTTAAATTTGACATCATTCTGTCAAGTAGCATTAATTTGGTGCTATATGAAGTAAAGTTAGTTTTGTGAGTTTTTCAAAATGGATAAAACTGAAACGCGCGCTGTTATATATTTTGTAAAAAAGGGTTGGAAAGCAACAGAAATACATAAAGAAATGCAGGATACATTAGGAGACTCCGCTCCATCATTTACAACTGTGCACAAGTGACAGAATTTAAACGTGGTCGTGAGAGTCTCAAGGATGACCCGCGCAGCGGACGACCAAAAACTGCCACCACGCCTGAAATCGTCCAAAAAGTTAATGATATGGTTACGCAGGATCGTTGATTAAAGGTCTCCGAAATTGATAGGGATGCAGGTATTTCAGATGAAAGAGCATTTCATATCTTAACTGCGGAATTAGGTATGAAGAAGATTTTGGCAAGATGGGTGCCGCGCATATTGACAATTGATCAAAACCTTCAGAGAAAGAGAATTTGCCAACAGAGTTTAGACCGCCTTAACTCCAATAAAACCGATTTCGTCCAACGATTTGTTACGACAGATGAAACTTGGGTTCACTATTATACACCTGAAACCAAGCAACAATCTAAACAATTGAGACATAGGGGTTCTTGACCACCAAAGAAAACAATGTCCGTGGTCGACTGGAAAAGTTATGGCATCAGTTTTTTGGGATTCTAAAGGTGTCCTACTGATTGACTATCTTCCCAAGAACCAAACAATAAACGGTGAATATTACGCTAAACTTTTAAGCCAACTGGATAAAAATATTCGTGAAAAAAAACTTGCAGTGCGTAAGAAGAAGATCATTTTCCATCAGAATAATGCAAGTCCACACACAAGTGCAGTAGTAATGCAAATATTGAATAATCTTAAGTACGATCTATTGCAACATCCACCTTATTTGCCTGATTTGGCTCCTTCTGACTTCTACCTATTTCCACGACCAAAAGGTTTCCGTGGGAGAAACGATTTTTTACGGAAGAAGAAGTACAAGCAGCTGTCGACGACTATTTTGAAGGCCTTGAAGAATCGTACTTTCGTGATGGCATAATGGGTTTGGAACATCGCTGGATGAAGTGTATTCAACTTGACTTTGTTGAAAAATAAACTATATTTTAAAAACAAATTTTTTCATTTTACCCTCCGTTTCGCGAAATTTCAAACCACCCTCGTATAGCAAACGCACAGAGAAATGCCATATATAGTAGCAACAAAACTAGGACAAATGCAAAAGTAATTAATCAGCATGGAACATCAAGTAGGCAGGATTCTTCGAAGCAGGCAAATCAAACGATGAAAACATAGAAATTAGTAAATATGAAGATGTGCGTGAATTTATAAAATTTGATTAGGAAGATGATAAAAAAGTTAATAAAAAAGAAATGATATACTACCTATAATAAAATTGCAAGTAGATGGTCAGGAGATCAAATTACTGGGAGATACAGGAGCTGGAGCAACGTTAGCAAGTGAAAGTTTTATTAAAGATAATTCAGAAGAGTTCATTCAGAAAGTTATTCCTATTAAAAGAAATAACTTAGTATCGCCGAATAATAAGAAGTTTGCAGTTATTAAGGGTATCATGATTCTGAACGTCAAGTTGGGAAAGATGGAGGTTGAGTAATAGTTTTTAATAGTGCCAGGATTAAGAGTTGATGCCATTCTGGGAATGGATTTTATAAGTAAGATGAAAGGTATAATAAATACCGAAAGTAAGGTGATGATTATGGGAGATGAGAGGATTAAATGAAACGAAGAAGTCCATATAGAGATACAAGGAGATTGTATGAATTTGAATCAATTTAAGGAGATGGAAGGTGAAGGACATAGAAGTTTAAGTATTAAGCGCCCTGGTGAAGTTAGAAGAGAAGTTGTATCGTTTTTAGAAAAAAACTTAGAATTATTGGAAACTGCAGAAGATGAAGTTGAAGAGATGGAAATAATAGATGAAACTAATGAAAACAGTATGATTGTAGGTGTGTAAAAGGAGATAAAGGAATTTTCTGTAAATGCAGCTCTTAAAAATAAAATATATAAAGATAGTAAAATATTAAATAATGATGAAATAATTTGGAAAGTAAAACTTAATAATTCGTTTGGGATAATTGCGATTAGAGAATCAAATTGTTATGTGAAATGGCGTATGCATAAACATAGAGGAGTAGCGCTTGGTTTGTCAAAGCAATCATTTGAATATGCGGATGTAAGAAAGATTTGGAAGCGTAGAGAAAAGAAAGAAATTATTGAGGTGAAAGAGGATGAGGTAGTTAAGAGTGTAAGTGTGAATTATTTTGCGAGAGAATTTGAAGATAATGTAGAATAGGGATTCATTGTTGCTATATGTTCAAGTGAAATTAAGAATAAAATAGAATCGTTGTTAAAGGATGAATCTTATGAATTGAAAAAGAGAATTAAGAATTACTAATGATTGTGAAAATAAGTTAAGAGTTTATTGATAGTGAACCATTTAAGACTGATGTTTATGCATTTAATGAAGAGTAGTTGAAAGATGTGTGATTTGAAAGTAACATAAGTAGGCTAGATAGGAGCGAGAACCCCTTAGCGATTTTATGGGTGCATCAGTTAACCTTTAGTGGTGCGGGAGTAGGTTCATATGAAAAACATGAAAAATTAATATAATCTAAAATATAAAATGGCCGAAATATAAAGCTACTTAAAAGGTTTTACTAATTGTCAAAATTAAGCAGCGCGAAACCGTCTTGACCCAGCAATTTCGTCCACAAATTCGTTACCCGGATGACGCGTATTCCGGATAGACTTCCTTGATGTCGGTTTTCCTAAATCTCGTCTCCTCATCTTTTACCTTTCGTAATCACACCCCGAAAGAAGGCAACAGCTGTTTCGGTACTTAGAGTGGCATAGCCCAGGCCCACAGGGGGTTGGTGTGGTATTCTATGACCTACCACTGCGATGTGGAAAGTGACGAGAAACCACCACACTGCCCCAAAGTGCACTACGTACTACAAACGTTTAAAAAACGATGGAATTCTCTGGGGTATAAGATTCCGGAGTTAAAATATTCCCCATTTGGATCTCCGGGATGAGACTATTTCGAATGATGTGATCGGCATGATTAATAAGAAGGAAGGAGGAACCGGAAACATCTTGTCAACTGGGGCGCGGAATGTTGGAAGCATAAAGCAAATCGGTAAGTTAGAGAATTTGAAAATTAGAATGGGTACGCTAGCATTAGATATAGTGGGGATTAGCGAAGTTCGGTGGTCAGAGGCGGGAGATCTTTGAAACCGTGAGTTTAGTGTAATTAATACAGTATCAGAGGAAGGAAATTTGGATGTGGGAATAGTTATGCGGTAAAAGAACACTGTGCTGAAAACTACTTTTAAAAGATCGAAACAGGACTCATGGTCAGATTAGAATCTAAACCGATATATACAGTAATACAGTAATGGAGTGACAATGCTTGCCTACCCCTAGCTATAGTAAGTGATAGGTAGAAGCGATCTACAAAGACATCGAAGACATACTGAGATTCGTAAAAGGACATGTAAAATTTAGTAATCACGGGAGATTTTAACGCAGTGGTAAGTGAGGGTAGGGAAGAGGCGGTAGTAGGTTTATTTGCTTTGCGAACGAGGAACGACAGGAACAATAGACTGGTAGAATTTTGTGACAAAAACAATCTAACCATCACGAACAGATTATATCTACATCATTCTAGAAGATAATACACCTCTGGACCATACCAGCAGACGTAGAGAAATATAAATAAATTACATTCTAGTTCGACAACAGTTTAGAGATCAAGTAAAACACTGTAGACGGTACCAAGAAGCAGATATAGATACTGGTCACAACATAGTAATTACGAAAGCAACACTAAAAGATAAAGATACTCGTAAGAAATTTGAGAGGAAATCAAACCAATTGTTGAAAGACATCGGGAAAATGTCTTATATTAAGTAGAAATAGAATGGAATAACATTAAATTTAGCTTAGACATGGCGACCAGAAATATTCTGAAATATAAACAAAAATAGAATAAGAAACCATTGGTTACAAAAGATTTGTTGAATTTACTAGAAGAAAGATGAAAATAAAAAAACAGACCAAACGAAGAAGAAAACAGAGGTACAAAGCCATAAAATGGGAAATTATTCGCGCGTGCAGAAAATCTAAAGAACAGTGCATTGATGAAAAGTCTAAAGAAGCACAGACTAAGAAAATAGAAAAGACAAACGAAGCAAACAAATTAATTAGAATGACTTTTAGGGATATAAAACCTCATAGCAAAAATATAAGGGGCGCAGGAGAAGACATCATTATAGAAAATCTAAAGAAACTGGATAAATGGTTAGAATATATAGGAAATTTATAAACAGGACAGGAAGTAAAACCTCTTGAACAGGAATTGGACACCGATAAGGATTACTTGGGACATTATATACTTAGATATTGGTTTGAATTAGCATTAAAGTTCTGAAAAATAATAAGGCACCGGGTATGAGTAGGGTGCAAACAGAAATTATAAAACCCGCTGCACAAGCAGTAACAAAACGTATGTTTCAACATGTAAGATATATGAGTGAGGCAGGTGAGAGACCCAAAAATTTGAAACATAATATCATAGTTGCATAAATAGTAAACGTTCTAATCTTTTACTTTCTTCCGTTAATCGGAAATAACTTTTTTACCTTCGATTAGTGAAATATAACAACCATAAGCGGCTCGGGTTTTAAATAATTTTAAGACTCGGACAGCACCTTCTGACACTATTTTTGTTTAGCACAAACAATTTCATAAACACATATACAAGTTAATTACAGTCAGTTACTCACACTACGGTGGTGGCGAATCCTCAAGTAGGTAATGATTATTTATCAGAACAAATAATATACATAGAATTTATACCTGTGGAATATGTGCTTGTTTCAACCTTCTAACATGGAATTCACACACAATAAGGATTGTTACAAGCAGACTGCGGTTGCCCGTACGAACCGCCTGGAGAACGTAAACGAACAACCCACAATAAAAATGCAGACGGATGGACCTGAGTAGTAAAGTGACGCAACGGGAGGTGACTGCTGTAGGAAGGGATGAGAGAACGTGTATGCAGGGATGAATAGTGTGAGTGAAACCCGAACATGCTCCCCCTTTGTGGATAATCTGGATTTCCACACGTGAAAATAGCAGAATAGAAAGACAAAAAAAAAGGAAAACAACAAAAAGCAATAGAAATGGTTTATGTTGAATAGTCTGAAATTGGTAATGGACACAACTTGGTGATGGGTCTAATAAAAATCCCATTTTTAGTGTAAACTTGAACTGCTCGTACCTTATTGTCAAGACCTGGAATTACCTTGATAATTCTCGCTAACGGCTAATTTAACGGAGGAACGTTGTTACTTTACAAGAACCAATTCATTAACTTGCAGATTGTTGGTAAGAGACAACCACGTGGGTCTGCTTTCGAGGAGGTTTAAATATTCAATTGATCATCGCTTCTAGAACAATTGTTGCAGTTGGCTGCATTTTTGCCAGAAATAAAGTCTGTTTTCAGGAATTGAAGTCCAATCGTGCTCTGGATAAGCACATAAACTTTTGCCAATCAGAAGATGATCGGGAGTCAAAGCCTTGCGATCGGTTGAATTGTTTGACAAAGGACGTAACGGACGCGAATTTAAAATGACTCTTATTCTTGCGAGGACAGTGCTTAATTCTTTGAAGGTAGCTTGGGCATTGCCCATCAGTCGGTACAAATGATACTTAGCACTACTACGCGGGAAGCTATTTTAGTCCTAAAGGTGATAATGGAGAAAACAATAGAAAAAGGAAAAAGCGCGTATATAGGGTTTGTAGCTTTGGAAAAAGCATTTGACAATGTAAAATGGGGAAAAAATATTCAAAATACCAAAAATATTGCAGTAAGTTATAGTGATAGACGGATATTACATGGCGTACATAAGAAGCAAACAGATGTAATAAAATTAGAACTGAAACATACATAAGTAAACATTAGAAAAGCGATGGGACAGGGATGTGTCCTATCCTCGTTAATATTTAACTAACTCATGGAAGAGGTAATTAATACTGGCAGCTATAGAAAGACATTTGGAATTATTATACAGGGACAAACCATCAATATGCGTAGATTTGCAGATGATTTAGCGGCATTAGCATCAAGCAGGGAAGAGTTGATAGCAACTCTTAATGAAATGGAAACAGCACTAACAGAGAGATACGGTATGAAGATTTACAAAAATAAAACTAAGTACTAGTATGAGATACTATGTCAAAAACCAAAATATAAGTTGGAAAAAGGGAACGAGATTAAGGGTTTTTAGTATCTAGGAGACCAAGTAACACAAGATGGGAAAAGTGCAAAAGATATAAAACAAAGTTAGAACAAGGTCGTGCTACATTTAGCAAGAAAAACTGCTATCATGTTCAAAGACATCAATTATATAACAAGGAAAAGGCTGCCGAAAGCAGATGTGCAAAGCACAGATCTATACAGCTATGAAACGTGGACAGCAGCTGCAACGGACAAGAAAATGATAGAAGCCTTTGAAATGCGGTGCTACACACGTATGATGAACATATGATTGACAGACAAAGTTACAAACAAAGAGATGTTATAAATGGCAGGGCAAGTAAAAAATAGGAGAGATAGGACGATATAGGTCACATACTAGGGCATGAGGATATAGTGCGAAATATATTAGTAGCAGAAAAACTAAAAGAGAGAAGTACGCGTTGACCTAGATTAGATTATTGTACACAGATAGTGAAATATGTAGGGTGTGTAAATTTCAGGGAAATATGTAGGTTAGTTCAGAATAGTAATCGATGGAGTTACGCGTTCAATCAGTTCCAGGAGAATGGAAATCCTAATTACGCAAAAATACTGCGTTTAAATTTGATGGTTATTAGAAACAACTACAAGGGTTGTTTTTGTAATATTCTTAATAAATGTTGATTGTGCGAAAGAAGTAATTGAATTAATTTGTCAAATGTTTAAATGGTGGGGGATCTTGGTAGCCGTTGGGTTTCTTAATCCTCCTTTGCGTACCACTGAATACCGGTGAAATGGGGTATATTTTTAGTAGACAATGGAAGGGTAAACTTGCAAAAAATATTAAAAAAGAAAGATCAGCACAAGGTCGTTCCGGATTCAGCAAGAAAAGGCAGCTGCTATGTTTAAAAACAGCAAACATATAACCAAAGAAAAAAATTGTTGAAATTGTATGTGTGGAGCACAGTACTGTACAGCTCTGAAACGTAAATAGCAGATGGAGCAGTAGACAGTAAAAAGCTAGAAAGAACCCTTGAAATGTGGTATTATAGATGGATGATGATTCACTAACTAGGAGGTTCTAGAAATAGTAGGAGAAGAAAGATATCTGTGTAGAACAGTAAAAATAAGAGAGATAGGATATGGAACATGTTCTAGGGCATAAGGGAATAGTGCGACATATATTAGAAGCAGACGAAGAAGATAAAAAGAGGTAAATGTAGACCTGGATTAGACTATGACACACAAATAGTGAAAAATGTAGACTGTAGAAATTTCTAGGAAATATGTAGGTTTGCTCAGGTTAACTCAGGAAGCAATAGAGATATGCGTCTAACCAGACCTAGGATTGAAAACCTAATAACGATGAATCACACGAAAAAACTTCTTTAACGTTTTAAAACTCAAACAATTTTTCAAAATAAAAGTTTTTTCTAAAATACGATTTCATCATTGGAGTGGCTGGATAATCTTTAAAAATGCTTATCTTTACCTATATTGTACCTAACTGCAATTAAAAGTCCATCTGAATTCAGACCCTATTAGCAGTAAATTTCAAAACATATCATTACACGCATCCTAACCTTAACAACAACACACCTAATCAACCTCCACAGGCAAGATATTATAACAGAACTCAAAAAATCAATAATATTTGTATGTAATACTATCGCTCTATTGCTCAATCCTCTTCCAATCGAGAACATATAAAAAATATCTAACCTAAAATCTGATTATCTAAATACAACAATACTTACAATATTGTCAAACCTTAAATATGTACAAGAAATAACGAAATAATAATGCAGTTAGTACAAAATTTTGCTGTAGGAAGCTCATCTCGTAGAATGTTTAAATAGCTAGTTGTTGACGTTCAGATTCGTTTATACAGTAAAAAGCAAAGAGTAGAAAAACGCTCTAATCGCATTAAAATTTTCAATAGCAACTTATAAAACTAAGTACATAATTGGTCGAATGGTGACCGTGCGTTAACGTCAGCAGTTTATTTCTCATCAATAAAAAGCAAGTGTCTATCTTCCAAAACAGCAACAAACAAACAAAAAAATGCATTGAACCTGGAGTTATCTTCCTTTTGGTGCCATCTCTGAAAATGCGATTGGGGGTTGGAACAACTTAACCATACTTTATACGCACAAACGCATTTTAAAAGCGCGACTTTGCAATGCTCAAAGGACGTTGTATAAGAGAAGTATCGTACAAGTACTAAGGACGGAGAAGTAAGAGAACGAAGCCTAATAATTAAGAGACCTTTTTCAAAGTTGCACTTGTATTTATATGACTTTGAAACCATGAAGGGAAAACATAACCATTCCTTGAGATATTGGTGTAGAATATTCTGAGAAGGCAAGCGAAAATATATATTCTAAACGACAACGGCAGAAACCCTTCGTAGAATGCAAGCACTTAACGATAGCAAAATACGATAATTAATTCCATTGAATTTTGTTACACGTTTGGGAGATCAAAATACATTTTAGAATATTCCTGCGATTTAGGCAGCTAGAAACACAGCCATGCAGATAACGTTGCCTGATTTTTAGCAAAGGATAGAGGTTTGTATGATTATCGATCCACGAAATAGCTTAATTAGGAAAACGATTTTTATTGCTCATAAAATTTGAGCGACTGAGCCCGTGTAGAGATAATTAAGTATAACTTCGCGGTGAACGCGCCGATGATAAACCATTCAAGTCTTTAATCTTTTCAAGGAACCTATTAGAAGTAACATGTTCGTTCGTTTTAATGACTTGACTTTTGAAACACCAGGCGCGTATTTCAAGGAACAAGACGTTATTTAAAGTTGTTTGAGGAGAAAATATTTCAAAGAATTTAAAGTGTTTAGCAGAAGCAAATGCTTGTTGGTTTAACGAATCGATAAATGGTTTTAGGATGCATTTCACGCATTTACAAACATTTTTATTTAGGACGGTTTTAATTTTACATATTTGTTAAGTTTGAATTTTTTGGAAGAATAACATAAGAAGGGGTTAGCCTAACGTTTTTCAATTAAAGTCGTTGCGATTTAATGCAGAATCTTTCTATTTCAGAAAGTTACCGTAACAAGGTCACCTAAAAATACTAACTTCTGTTAATAGGTGAAACAATTCATTATCCTTTCCAGGTTAATCACACCGACCGACACGAATATAAACTCACAGTTCAGGTACTTGATTTTTCTGGCCTATACGTATCCAGTAACGCTCAAAATAATTCGATATTGGCCCCTGACGACCGCTGTCCGCTATCAATAAAGCACATTATTATCATACACTTTGTGCAGTAAAACCTCCCGAGTTAAGTAAACTAACTACACAGCAAATGTACAAATAAATGTCCCGTGAACAATAAACCACAGAATAACATTCAGGTTCAATAACACCTGAACACACCAAGTTAGGTGATCAACGGGCACTAAAACAAGAACCCTACAAACAAAAAAGTTAAATATTGTTCAAGCAATTATTTTACTAAACCTTCAACGCCAAAGCGTAAGGGTTTAATAACATTTTTGCAGCAACACTATTTTTGAATGGGTCACGATCTCAAGGAACCCCTAAAAGTACATGTTATAACAATAATTTTCGATGCTGCTCTACTTACGCACAATGTAAACTGACAACCTATAAAGTTCAAATACTTGAACCGAAGTTGCAATAACTTATACAAGTACACACTACTTGCAACCCCAGAAAATCAACGCTTTGTTAATTGTACCAAATACTAAATCCTGCAAATGCAGTTGGGTACGCTACCCTTTTAATAACGAAACGAGTAGGTCAAATACCAATTTACGAAAACGTATCAAATCGAACGACACCTTGAATAATATCGCTGATAAGATTCAAGTTCAACAATTTATCAACACCTGCTGGGAAAAGTGAAATTGCAGTATGATTAATCCTTAGCGCTTGACCTTGATTGATATCGGTTATCATTTAATACTAAATTATTACATAAAACGTACAAAATAAGGCATACAGTGAGAGTCATTATAACGCAGCAAAATGCACGTTACAGATTTATTTAATGAATTTAATAAGTACCACTAATTTCTTATGTTGTAAGTACCTTATAAAATCTAGGCTAACTGAATTATTAAGTTTGAAAATATAATCAGTTTAAAATTTAGTTTTTCATATTTCTTTACGGCGTCGAACAAATATTTATATTTTGTGTTGATTTAATTAAAAAGGGTAAGTGGATCTAAACAGAGAATAAACATAAAAGTTGCGATTGCGTCGAAGTTTTGTTTTTACTTTAATAACAGTTTTATACATCTGCAATGGATTACAAATGGCTGACTCTGTTATGCATAACGATTTATTTGTTTCCAGTTACAGCTAGGTGAGTACTAGACGAACAATGTCCTTTGAATTAAAGGTTTTCTATCGTTTACTTTCAAGTTAGGAGTTTCTGCGTTTTCCAGCAACTTTCGACATTACACTTTTTCGAGTCAAACTGCGACCACTCTCATAGTCCCTACTCTTGAATTTATATTCAGAGTTAGTCGTATGGTCTTGCTAAGAGTTTTCTTTTTCTCCTGATCGATTATTATTCAAGCGTAACCACAATTTTCAGTAGATCCCCGATTTAAGTTTAATAAACTGTCCTGAGTTGTTTTTGGAAGAATTTTAAGTATATGAAGAAAATAAAACAAAAAATATTTAGATCACAACTCATTCACGCACGCACACGCACACATGTACGCACACGCTCACACGCACTCATACACATACCCATACGCGTATACATTTGAACACGCATACCCTGTAATAAATTTCTTGGTAAGTCGGGCGCGTCAGTGTAACTATTTTGACGTTGGGCGTCACTGAAGCGAGTTTTATTCTTATTATTTGACAAGAATTTATTTTTAATGTTATCACTTCTAACAGACTCACAAACTTCACGATATTCACAGCTTAGTCTGGGAATTATCCCAACGGCGAGTTATGAGGTTGGGCGTAGGTGTAAAGTAAACTCAACTATAAAGGGGAATGAGAAACGGGAAGAAAATACGAAAGTAACCTATTAGAAGGTGCAGAAACTTACAGGCTATGGTGATTATTAAAAACATAAGTTGTACAAAACAACGCCTCTGGAGACTTCTCAAATGTGTCTACTTCAACTCCTACTGCGATGATCCTGAAAGAAAATGTCACACAATAAATTTTAAATCAAAAGACTTAGTTTGCGCCTGAGAAATAATAATACAATAATACTCATAAATTAATCATCATGAAACTATCACACTAAAAGTGTTATACTTAAAACTGGATATCAAAAAGAAGTCACTTACATCTCTTCTATTAACATTTCCATGTTTGAGTGTCCCTCAAGGTTCATTACTCAAAATTTATTTTCTCAAATTGTACTCTTACTAAATTTAAATACTGATAAATAAAAGACAGTGCTTTGAACCAACTATATAATTTAAAGTAATTCTATTCCTTCTTTCAAATATATGTAAACAAAATCACAAATTTCATATTCAACAGTCAAATTAAACTTTTTCTAGGGAATAAAGATTCGTAGACTTTTCTTTTAAATAATGAAATGCTGACATTTAATACTATTTTCACAAACAAAAAATTTATAACCCCGATTGACAGATCTGTTAGATTGGTTCACAGTAAGTTCAAAAAAATCTCACACACTTCTATTTGTTACAAAACAAGGGATTTAGAAACAAATAGATTAAATAAATTAAAATTATTCAGGTTGGCATGGTATAGGAATAACACAGTTAACCTACTAATTATCAAGCATAATATAAATGGACATATTTAGTAGAAATTGGACTTAACGAACTTTGTTGTAAGGCCACATGTATATTTCACATGTTTCACAAAATACTTTGATTTACTTCCAAAGAACAGAATTTCCCTTTCTTTTGTAAAACTTTAAGTTTCAACTCTTAACAAAAAAGTTATCTGACACACAATTTTTAGAACATTAAAACTTTTACGATCTTTTATACAGAATCATAAATGCAAAATTTATACGCCTAATGAATTTAATATTTTTAATAATTGCACGAATATTTTCCTATGTTTATAAACGTAAAAATAAAGCTTTAACCGCAACCAACATAAAAAAAATTAAACAATCACCGGCATCGATTCCCGCACTTATGAGAGTTCTGTATACCTGACTTACAAACAAGAAAAAACCCCAGTCTCAAAACAATTTCTAAACCAAAAGCACTGGGCTCCATATTGACAGCCAAAATTCTGCTATGGGAATTCCGAACTAAACGGCTGGCATCATGACGTAATACCTTTCTATCAAACAAACACCATGTGAGCGATCATAATTACTTTTTGCTACAAAAATTCCTCCATAATAAAAAGAAGTGCGCTAAAAATTTAAAGTTTCTTTTAGCATAAGTACCACCTAAAATATTATTATCTCACCAGTAATAGATACCTACTGTGTTTTAAACAACCACGCTGATACTTTTACAATTTGGCCGTCGTAACAAAACCCGGGAAACTTTTAACATCCCGGCCCCTTTTAAACGACCATCAATTTTACGCCGACTTAAATATCGATTTTCAAGCACCAACTGGCACATAAATGCGCCAACATTTTCTTCCACTCGTTCTGCTATTACCGCATTGAAGAAAATGGCCCTGTTATTTTCAATCCCATGAATATAAAGAACAGGTGAGCTGTCCGATACGCCACCTCGTGACAGCTTTCACAAGCGCAATATTAACTTAATAATTCTTGACAATGGATACCGACCGCCTACGAATTAGGCAACACAAGTGACTTGTTTATAACGTATTTTAAGATGTTCAGTTTCTAGAACGAATTTATAGTATTTGTTACGATTGAATATATTCTTAAGATAAATTCATAGCGGATTAAATGTTAATAACGTTTATTTCTATTACGAAATTGTTTCTTCTGATATTATAATGCAATTCAATGAAATCAGATGCCACAGAACTGTAACACATAGAAACGACTTCAAAGTTAGTACCTTAGAATTTATATATGTTACAGCACGTACGTACGCGCGCACTCACGCACGCACCCAAACACTCACGTACGCACGCATACACACGTGCAAACATTTACACACGTACAAAAGCATGGACGCACGCACGCACACACGTACACATTGCCTATATTCTATATTTATTTAGCTTATAATATCATATTAATACACTTCTATTGTTTTTGGTTTCAACCAGTCTTTTAATTTGCCTTCAGCAAAAATGAAAACAGTCTATTTTGTTGGCAGTTGCTGAGAACAAAATTTGTTAAGTACTCCAAACAAATAAAGTATATCATGTAATAAACCGTATTTAATAGTCGCTTATAGTTTCAAGTACTCGGCAGTTCTTTCGATGAAACTTGACATAATGCATAAACTTATAAATGTTCGATTTCTTTATTCGTTGAGGTGTCGTCATTTAATAAGCTAAGTTCATACAACAGTGAATGCGAAACCTTTTTTCCGAATTCACAATTAGGAAACTTGGAACGTTTTAAAACGTCTTAAAAACAACGAAAGTAAATCACGAATAGTTAGGGCTTGTCATATCTAATTTCCTTAAGGTTGGCAAAAATATTTGTCAGTGGTTTATTTTAAATAGTTTATTTTATATTAATTATTTAATTTGTTGGAAGTCGAAGATAAGTTTTTTCGCAGGGTAATATGGAGAAGAAGGAAAATCAACAATATGTACGTTATGTGAAATTTAAATGATGCACCTTACAAAAGTGACATTTAATATGATAGGCGTATGCAAATTTTGCAAAAATGTTGAAGTTTTTACAACATTCTTCTGAAATTCGCAGGCGCCATTTTATTCGGGTAAAAATTGCGAATATCGTCGTGGTATGAACTAAACTTTAAATCAGCTACTATTGTTGATGTTGCTGCAATATGCAAACAAGATACACTGGAAGTATTTACTAATTACTAATTCAGGCAACAGAAAGTCGTTTCAGCAAGGTTTCTTATCCAACGAGGAAGTATTGACAGCAATGATGTGCTGGTGTACTATGTGTCATAAGTCAAATTTAGGAACAGTTTTACAACTACCTTTTCCTATATTAAGAAGTTCAGAATTGCTCGACTACATATTACTTCGTGCGAAAATATCTAGAAGCTATAAATTAGTAACGAACCTGAAGCAAACAGAGCTTGGCGAGTCTGCAAGCAATTAACGTAATGCTTTCGTTATAAAGCAACGCATGTAAGAACGGTAACAACGCCGTCTCCTTTTAAACTTAAGGCATAGTTACATTCTAACAAACTTTCAGTTAAATCGAATGTATCAGTTATTTAAAAACGAAAATAATAACATTAGTTAATCAGAATAGTTTTTCACCTTTGGCATCTAACTTCGGCGTATTGATTATGGGGAGATGTTTCGTGTAGGTATCGTCGATTTTGACAAAATGAGATGTTTCCAGTATTGGTTGTTGATGCAGAATGATGTGCTGTTACACGTGCGTGATATTCAATGGAGCGGAAAATTGAAACTGCGTTTGGTACTACGGGCTTCTAATCTGCATTCTATATTGTTGCCAGCCTATTCGTAGCGCGTTATATCACTAAAACGTGTCCTCTCAATCGAATATAATTCGTATATAATTAATTAAAGTCATTTTTAACATTTATGGGATAAATAAAGAACTATTCAGTTCCAGATTTGCTAAAAGACAGTGTCATAAGCAAAAGTGTATTTGCTGAACCAACATTTCACGCAGTGACGAAAACTTTCGCTATGAAATGCAGTGGCTATATCTATGTAGGAGCTGTTGTGCTGCAAAACTACTAACTTTTGAAAAAAAACGGTAATATTAATATTTATCATATATTAGTAAATCGCTTACTAAATATATTAAGCACTCTAACTTGAAAGTCGGTAACAGTACTGCTGTAAGTGTTAGCTGTAGATGTTGTAGCATCGTACTCTGTTATCTAACCACTTTATACCTAAAGCATACATATAATGAAAACGGGTCTGTGTACCGAGAGCTTCAGATTTATGCATTCTTAACCAATAAGCGCAAGGCAAAATAGCGGGAGTTTTGGGCGAATGTACGTATTCTTTAGCGCTGCAATGAGTGCAGTTCCGTCTCTTACTATTAGCGACGCTATGCTAATTAATTAAATCGTGCCTCGAGTGTCAGGACTTTTATGTTTGGTAAACCATGTTTTGTGTTGAAAGGTGGATTTATCTGGTAAGTTATTTATTAAGAGTGACTGTTTTGTGTACATGGCATGATTGAATAATTTGCTAACATAATATTGGCCCTTATTTTAAATAATAGTGTACCTCATTTAATGACTACTTAAAACTTTATAGTTCTTGTAAAGTGCACTTTTCTGAGTGAGACTGATTCTATTGTGTTGTATTAGTGATTAGTGTATATATAAAGTTTTTTGATTGTCAAAGGTTTTTCCTCTTTCATCTTAAAAGGTGCAACTATCTGTAAAATTATTATTGTGTTAATATTTTTGACTTTTGTGTATATTCAAAATTCTACTTAACAAATTTTATACTTAATTTGCGGACCGCATAAAACTGAAATAGTTCATGCGAAATGAGCGTTTTTGACTAAGACTGATTTTATGTACTAGTGCATATAAAGTACATTTGGTAAATCGTTTCTGTCTTAAAAGGCGAATTATTTGGTTCATTATTATTAATGTGTTACTATTTTTGACTATTGTGTATATTGAAAAATTGTAGTTAACGATTTCTTATTTTAAATAGTATAGTATCAAGTGTACATAATTTACGGACTGCAACTGCATAAAACTGAAATAATTCTTGTGAAGTGGATGTATCCGAATAATTTTATATCTAGTTTTATTGCGTTAGTGTATATAAATATATTTATAATGGATATCGTAAAAATATGAGGACTTTTCAAAGCTAGCTTATGAGGAATAATTAAAAATTGAAAAGTATGGTAGGCCGACGCCTGATATGTCAGTTGTATATCAGGGAAGCAGAAGAGGCAAGCAGTAAACAAAAAATTTTAATAAGGAAATTTATGATGGAAATAAATGGATAAGTGGGCACATCGTGAAAATAGGTTTTTTGTTTTCCCTGCCCTTTATTTGGCGTCGATGGTAAATGGACCAAATCTGGAATTCGGGATTTAGTACATCTAATCAATCGAATAAAAACTCACACAACATACTTTGAACCAAATGCATTTAGCGTTGCGAGGCATTGTAAATATTCAAGCTCAACTTGAGAATGCATATTGTACAAATATACAAAAATACAATGACGAAGTTACAAAAAATCGGTATGTGCTATCAAAGATAATCGATTGTTTTAAGTTTTGCGGAGCCTTTGAATTAGCTCTTCGGAGACACGACGAGTCGAAGAGTTCTGAAAATCCTGGAATATGTCGAGGTCTTGTAAATTTTATCTTTCATGTGATTTTTCAATGCTCCACCCGAAGGTACTACATTGGCCAGCAAGCGAGTTTTTTTTATCTGAAAAATTTGGAATTTTGCCGAACCCTTGCTGTTCTAAGCAAGGTAGGAATCTCTAACTTGCATGACAACACTCACACACGGGGCCTCCATTTTACCTCTCATCTGAACGAGGGCGTATTTTAGTGAAAAATGTTCGCCTAACATTTTTCAGGCGGACCGTGTTGGGATTTGAACTCGGACCTTGGGCGTAATAGTCACATGCATACCAATTACGCCTCAGATACGCCTGGATAAAACTTTGCACGAAGTAAAACTATGTTCTTTAGTCAAAGTGGATGCAAATATTTCCTTTAACCGCACAGCTGGACAACGTAGAAAATCTAATATATGATTCCCAAAGTGTTTATTAACACCGTGACTTGTTATTTGACACACAAATTTGTTGTATATTTTAATTAATTCTTGAATAACTGTTAACCATGTTAAACAATCGATTCCTGCAGTTTTATCGTTGTCAAATTTAATATTGCAGTGCTCCTCGCATTTGTCCTTGTAGCAAAAACTATGGTTTGTAGAGTTAAATAATTACACATCTTCGTCTTGCTAAATATGCCAGTATAATATTGGGTTGTATCCTCGTCAAAGGCATAGTAATCATCTTTTTTGAGTGCGTCTAATGTATATGGTAATTTTTCCAATATAATTTCCGACTTAACACTTGCTAGTTCCACTTTGTACGGAACATATATGCGCACATATTTCTTTTTTTAGAATAAAATTCTTTTGTTTACAGATATTTGCTTGGCGTCAGAAATATTGCAAATTCTAGCTAGCATTATATAGTCGCAGAATGGTTCTGTAATTGACGTGAGTAGTCTACCAGTCAGCATATGTTTGGCTTTGACATATCAAATATTACCAATATCGGTAACCAAGTTATTGTTGCACAAATTTACTGCCAGCTACCACAATTCAAATCCCTCGTTTGTTGGTCTCATTTTTTTTCCAAGTAGTTGATGAACGTTAATCACTTTGAAGGAACTCATGTTTGCCATGCTAGCTACTGCCAAATACTAAAATACTTAAGAAAGATGCTCCTTTATATTTATTACACTGTAGAACGAGATCCGACGGTTGCTGAATACATCCGAACGAAGTTATGGGGTAGGAGGGAAAACTAAAGTGAGAGGTAAATCCAAAAGGGCGTAGGAGCATATAGAAAAGCCACAGCAACCGTACTTTTTAGAATCAACCAAAAGTTGTCGAGAACTCCCGAAATAAAATTCGCGACCACCAGGGGTGCAGCCCATCCTAGCCTATGCGCGTACCCCTGAGAAATGCGCAAAAAAAGGTGCAGTTTCAACAAAACAACGCATGTCGTAAGTATAATTTCTCATCTTCCAACAGAAGTTATTTTAATGGGAAAAACACATTTTCTGCCAAACAACAGTTTTCGACCGCATAGTTATACATTTTTGGTTCTTGCATCCTTATACCATGTTCCTTAACCAAACAACAGCACCTGGACAACCGATAAATAAACCCATTATATGATTCTGTATCTGATTGCTAGTTATAGGTTTCGCATTAGGTTATTTTCGCCTTGTTTCAAACAAAAACATACAAAATTTTTATTTCCATAATTTGATCTTTGATTATTCGAGTTACACATTTGTATTTAATACGTTAAACGACTTTTAATTCACCAATACTAACGCTACGTGTATGTTGCTACTACCATCGAATACAAACTTACATATAAATGATGCTATCTATACTCTATAGAGTAAGAGCCGAAGAATGTCCAATGCCTGCGAACAAAGTTGCACATTACGTTGGAAACGAAAGTGTGTGGTAAATTCACAAGAGCGCAAGCACGACAATACATCGTCTTTAATGCACTTTATACGAATCAATTTTCTTTATTTAGGATGGTACATTTTTGTTAATATTTCCAACACTTCAGTCCACTAACCTGTTTATATTTATAAGTTTTAACTTTTACGCAAAATCTAGCAGGTACAAATTTTCGAGAACCTTTCGAGCAGACAACTATTAAAGATCTTACACATGTCTATTTCTTAATAAGAGGTTTACCATTTCTTGTATTAATTTACTTCAACATTATTCACAATTTTGATGATTTTAATATTGTTTGTTTTTCCTAAGTGTTTGCCATATTTTAAACCTAATTGTATTTAACATAATTATATTTATTTTTAAACTGTTCATTTTCTGCAAAACAATCTTCTTATTACAGAGGTATTTCAATTATATAATAATATTTATTGGACTATAATACTTTAACGGATTAACAAAAAATTAAAATTTTTTATTTCCGTAAGTTAATCTTCGTTTATTTGAGTTGGACATTTGTATTTAATACGCTAAATGACCTTTAACCCTCTAATACTAAAAGTACGTGTCTGTTTCTACCACCATTGAATACCCACTTACATTGTAAAGATCCCATCTATACTCTAAAGAGCTAGAGCCGAAGGATGTCGAAGACATGCGAACAAAGTCGCAGGTTACGCTGGAGAAGTAAGTGTGGGGCAAATCCACAAGCCCGCAAGCAAAACAATATATCGTATTTAATACGATCTTCCTTATTCAAGTAGGTACATTTTCGTTAGTTCCTCTAACAAATTCTTCAGTTAAAGTTTGTTAGTTGCACCCTACACAAAACATATATGGAATATGTATACTTCTCGTTGATATTTCCAACACTTCTGTACAATAAGCTGTTTATGCCCGTATTTGTTAGCTATTACGCAAAGTGTAGTAGGTACAGATTTTCGAGAATTTTGAGCGCAGACTCCTATTAAAGATCATACACATGTCTATTTCTTAACAAGAAGTTTACTATTTTTTGCATTAATTTACTCCAACACTATCCATAATTTTGATAATTTTAAAAATCCTTGTTTTTCTTAGGTGTTTACCATATTTTAACCCCATTATGTTTAACGTAATTATATTTATTTTTAAACAGTGTTTATTTTTGCATAACAATCTTTTTATTCTAGATGTATTCAAATTATATAATAAAATCAATCCAGTTATAATACTTAAACAGATTAACTAGTTCCGCTACTGAAAACCAGCTTATCACATTTTTAAAGATACATACCAAATACAATAACAATATGTAAATACTGCACTTGTTTTCTTAAGTCGATTACCTCGATTTACTAGCGCAGGTGCTACAAAAGCAAGCAACACTTGTGTTCCCGATACATATCAAGCACCCCTTGTACAATAAAAATTATGAAAAAACTGCACTTACTTATTAAGTCGGTTACCTCGATTTACCGGTGCAGGTGCTACAATAGAATAAATCAGTTGTGTCCTCGCTGCATATTCGAGTATACAGACGCATTTCGCAAACATAATTTTTCCTTTTCCAATAAAAAACTTCATTGGGTAGGTTAATAATTATCTTAGATTGACGATCCCCTTCGTCTGCAATTTCTTGCAACATCCACCAGTTTCGGCTAGCCCTCATATGATGCAGTGATTGGAAACGCATCTGCAGGTGCAACTAAAATTGTGTATGTCGGATGTTTGTCGACATATGTCGAATGTATGTCGAATGTATGTCGTATGTATATAATTATAAAGTTAGGGTAGGTTAGCCCAAATATTTTTCCGGTTAGGTTAGATTAGCTCGATATTATTCGAATTAAAATTTTTAGATTAGGTTAGGTTCAACCTCTCCCAGGTTGGATCGGTTACCCGATTTTGTTTGATCTAAAGTTTTTAGGTTAGGTTAGCGCGTGGGATGCGAGAGGAGGGAGGATGAAAGAGAAGGGAGGAGCGCTTAAGTTAGTTCACGTTGTTTGGACTTAGATTAGTTGGTGTTGTCTCGACTTAGGTTGGGTTAGTTAGACTAACCTGGACATAGATTAGATAGCAGGAAAAATTGAAGGTTAGGTTAGCGCCGCCGGCAGGTATAAAATTTAACTTGTTGATAAGCTCCCTAACACAGGCAGTTTTCACGTTAACCATATTAATATATATATATATATATATATATATATATATATATATTGCTGTGATTCCTCTCATATCTGCAGGTACTGGCCCTTTCAAAAAAAAACATTCGAGCCCCACAGTTTGGGCGTCAAGAATGCTGTGAAACCTTTTGAATTCCCTGGTCCGTCGTCTTTCTTCTGTTAATTGCCTCGGCTGCTCCTCTAGATAACTTACATCCTCAATCATAAAAGAAACAAACACATTCCTACCAAAAACATCAACGTTAACTCTATTTACATCAATATTCAGAATACATTAAAATTTCAAAATTAAAACTCAGCATTAATTTCAGTTTTAAAAAGAATTTCAAGATTAATTTTAGTATCATTTTACTGTGCATCCAAAATTAAAGTCCTTGTTGGATGCCTACTAATTAATATAACAATATAAGCAGACCGAGTCTGAGTATAAAGGAGCATCTACCACCCCTTTACGTTAATTAACCAGGTTCGTCTAATTGAGCTCAAAGACATACCCAAATTTTCATCATATTCCTGAACATCAAAACAAAATACCCTTTTACTTAAACAAGCAAATTTCATCTTAAAATTAAACTTTTATGGTTAGAACAATTTCACTAATGTCCATTTAAAGTAAATCAATTATAAAGTCATTCAATACACACAAAAATGTCAAACAAAATAGTATAATTTACCTGAAGGTTACTGTCCTCGTAGCTTCAAAGTATCGTTTCTTTAGTTAATCACACCATTCAACAGGATTATATTTACGGCTTCTGATTCTCTACGCTTTTAAAATTTTCTCCATCACCATCCATTCAAAGTCGTTTCTGGGCCTTTCCGGAACTCATCTGTGTTTATCTGACCCTTGTTTCATGAATCCAGACACGTATTTGAACCATTTAATTATTAACACCCCCGAAAAATAGCAAAGAAATTCATGCGTCCTTTCACCAATATACGCCAAAACTGCCTACTTTTGTGTATACATTTGTCGTTGTAAATTTTGCTAATTGGTACAGTGAAACTAAATTTTATTACCTTGTATCTAAGTGCACTGAAGTACATTCATGTTAGCACGTAAATAACAAGCTATTTTGAATCACTAAAATATACTAGCAAACTTTAAATCAAACTAAAATGCACGGTTTAACATCTTCAATCAAGTCGCGTATGTACGAGCTTTTAACGCATCGAATCGTCAAAAGTCTAAGAGAGCTTGTTTATCTTCATCTCGGTATATATAGCAAAAGCCTGTCTGTCGGTCGGTTCCCAAAACGGGTAATTCTAAAGAATTCCTCATTCTATGTTCCCAGTCTGTTGCTCGCACGTCGATTTTACGAATTTTCACTCGCCCCATTCAAATCTCAGAAAATTTCCACACGGCACGCAAGCATGTCCGAGAAAAACTAATTGATTTTGTACAGAAATTGTTGTTCTACCTCTGATATTTGCATCCTATTTTAACCAATTGTGACCCCGTGACGTTGCTTAAATCCGCCTTCTACAATATGTGTCTTTGCTTGACGCATTTCTCTTTCCTTCTCTACCGTGTTCTTATTGGTGCAACTTGATATTCTTTATTATCGATTATTTTAGTCCACATGGAGTGTGAAATAACCAGCTTTAGCAATTCTCGTAACTATTATGCGACGTTTTCCCCAAGATTCTTTGAAACATTAATTATCTGCAAAATTTACGCCGAATGTGATATTTAAACTACGCAGGTGTTCAAAATAATATTACTTCTCAGAGCTTTATTCCGTGGTATTTTAATCTTGGGTTTTTACAAGTTTCTATAGGTATTATGTGTTATTAACGGTTTAATTAACTCCAATTAAAATTGATTTCTATCCTTTTCATTTTTAGCGAATACAACTTAAATATTAATTATTATACGTACACTTTGTTTTACTACCGGTTACTTAAATAGAGTTAATTAAGATAAATTTTGCACGTAATTTCTCTTTGTTTAGGAATAATTACATTACACGCAGAGCTTTTCACTACTGCTTTGTCTTATAAATAATTTAAATTTTTTATTTTTACTGAAACAACCGAGTTTATTTATGCTTCATGGTTTTAATAACGCGTATTATTTAATGAAATTCCTTATACACGGTGATTAAAATCATTTGATGTGATTATTTAATTTTCTACCCTGGTCTAAATATGAGTAATATATATATATATATATATATATATATATATATATATATATATATATATATATCGCTTAATTAATAGGTTAAGGGTACATAAATAGGTTTCAAGGCAAGCTAGGATATATAGGCACAATAGACGAGTAAGTTAGTTACGTCTGTTAGACTAGTTAGTTAGAACGTAGTCAATTTAATTTAGGAATTTTGGGTTAACTAGTTATAGCTTTGCATTTATTTAGCAAGGGATAGCAATTATTTCTAGCATAAGAATAATATTTATAAAGTAGGACAATAATGGTCAAATGCAACAAGTTAAAATACTGCTTTATTCTAATTTAATTTCAGTTTAAATAATATAAAGGCTTTTTCATAGTTCGTTAGCAGAAGGTCGATATTTGTAGTAAACCAAAAGCATTTTAAGACAGGGATTTACATATTAATTATAGCAGATGTTACGATAAGCAAGTTTAACGCTTTTCGGTTGGAAAGAGAAAAAAATACATTAAAAAGCCTTCCAAGTAGTCGTTTACTTCAAGCTTTATATGTAAGCAGCATAAACAAGCGATTATAATTTCCAAGAAGAGCTAAAACCGTTGAAATTGTTAGGATTGATTTAATCTTAAAGATAGTATAGTAGGGAGACCACAAACAAGCAATTAAGAGAAACAAGAGTGGAAGATAGAACACATTAGTATGAATGAGACATAATTTATTTTGTCGAGATAGTATAGGAGGAAGACATAAGCGTGATTTGCATAGGGGAAGAAAATCAATAATTTCTGGAGAGAAACTAAGTGATCTCATTGGACGTGACGTATAGACGCGTAACAGTTTAAAGACGTGGTAGGAAAACATTTAACGGGGACGTGTAAGAATGTAGCATATGTGGAAAAAGGTAACAGATTTGTGAAAGCGAGATGAAAAAGGTATGGTTTGGGTAAAGAGACGTGATTATCCGTAGAATCGATTTCCGTTGGAGTAGTTTTCGCGAAAATGCAAAGACCGTTGACTGTTTTCGTACACTTTCTGAAAATTTTTAGATGTTTTGCGCGTGGTAGTTCGAGGAAAACTTGAAACCGTTTGAGATTTTTAACGCGAAGTGGACGACGGTTGGTGATTTTCCCATAATGTTTGTCGGTTTGTGGGTAGAATACGTGCCGGACTTCAAAACATGGTGGTCCAGGAGTTCTTATAAAACTGCCTTCGACGAGGTGGAGGCTCTCTCTCTTAGCTCTTATTCTTAACTGCTTTGCTCGTATTCGAGTTTACTTCGAATAGTGCAGTAATTGAGTTAATATAATTATAATTATAAGTGAACACAAGTATTGTGATAAGTCCAGTAACTACAATTCTGAAATGAATAGAAAGTATTAGAGCGAAGCGTATGTAAGTACTAACTTTTGTTAATTTGGGTGATTGGAACGTACCATATTGGTTAAAATTTGGGATTGGTTGGTGAATGCAGCCATGTTTGATTAGTGCTTTATAAATAAAAGAAGATGCGAATTTTTGGGGCGTTGGAGGCAATTGGGTTTAATGTAAATAAAGAGAATTGGATAGCAGCGTGACGAGTGGAATGGTAATGCGACCTGGCAGTGGTTCTACAGTTTAACGATATACGCAACGGAATCTACTTCAAGGCTGATTTGTAGAGACCTACAGGAGAATGGTTACCAGGTATCAAGCTTAAAACATTTGGTAGTAGTTAATAGCGGTATTTTTTTAAAATTTTCTTTGTGCTCTGGATTGATTTATTTAAAAAATTTATGAACTGAAAACTTTAAGGGACTTTCGAGGTATAAGGTAATTTGCTGAGGTAGAAAAAGGATAATTAAAGAAAGATAACCGAGATGTTGTACAAAGTAAAGGGGACTTAGTTTATTTAATTCACAGTGCTGCAAATTTGCACTCAAGCGTAAAGAGTTTTATTATGAGCTCATGATAAGACTGTGGTTTAACGTCTGGTATGAGCAAATTTCCAATTATTTTAATAGGGTATTTGTATTTATTTTGAGGTTATCAAAATTCAATTAAATTTTTGAAAAAGAATTTGTTACTAATTTAAGTGATACAATTGTAAATACGAAATCAGCTTTGAAAACGTTATCTTTATTTTGTTAAAATAGAGTGTGTTGTATTTTGAGAGTAGAATTATTTTGTATGTATGATTGAAGGGAGTGATTTTTTTTAGATGATTGCATAGCCCAAGGAGGACTGGAGCAGCCGAGGTAAACTACACAGTAATAATGGCATCCAAATTGTAGGGAACGATTTTTATCTGTTTGATGGTACCTGTGGAAAGTGCACACAATAATATATATATATATATATATATATATATATATATATATATATATTGCCGTGGAACTTTGCTCTAGCTCAGTATTTTCTCAAAAAACATTCGAGCATTTTATTAATTTACCCAAAAATCGTCATAAATTTAAAAAAAAAAAGTATTTCTTACCCAGATTCCGCTTGCATCATTTAATTACTTCAACCGCTCCCAGGCTAGCTCAGTTGGGCCTCCTCTTGGATACCTAGATTCACTATCATACTCTTTATCGTTCACGCACACTCTCAATAAAACCACAAAGTAATACAACAATCATACAATACTCATTTATCACTATTTACAAATAAAAATTCAATATTATATCTACATTTCAGTGCTCAAGTTACACCTCAATAAATTCTATTTTTGTAATGTCCAGGATTTTAACTTGAAAGATCAAACACGTTGAATGTAACCGGAGTAAATGGGCCCTGAAAAATACCTTATTTTCTTTCTTTATTTATACTTAATTTTACTTAGTACACTCTAGAGTATGGTGAGCTCATGATAACCCAGTTAATTATGAATAATGTATGCTTTTTACTTTGCATACTCTTACAACAAACACAAAAAATCCCATGTACTCTTAACAATAAAAAAAATTAAATTCCTGAGGAACGTTAATAAGTTTTATATACACCTTTAGATTTATATTTAAATACCATAATAAAAGTTAGTTATACGTATTATTTTCAATATGCAAAATAATGCAAAATACCTTCATAGTCTCTCACACATCACCACAATAATTTTCATAGTTTATAAAAACAACAAATTCTAAAGCGTTACCTGGAATTTCTTGAAGATCCCTACTCCGTTGACGAAGCGGTTAAGTTGTTTCGCTCTCGGTTTCGTGGTTCTGCTCTGCTCGCCGCCTCCAGCTATTTGTAGATGAACACCATCTAAGTTGTGCTGCATGCTCTGCATTTACGATGCATCCAAATCCAAATCCAAATATATTACACTTCTTTTATAATTGCGTACTTTAATTTAGTTAATTTAATTTACGTTACTTCACGAGCTTGTTAAGATATATGTTGCACCTCAATAAAATTTAGACTCGACACTATCCGCGTTTCAAATTATGAGGCCAACACTGTACTATTTAATTTAAAATTTTTATATACTTACAAACTCGTGGTAAATTTCTGTACGTATTCTGAAGCGATGAAAGTACTAAGAGATCGAAGTTAAAAGAGAGCGATGCTAATTCTCTTATAGTATTTATACAACTCAAATGCCACCTCTCGGCCACTCTTCCCGCAAAATACTCCATTAAAAATAATACTTCCCCGAATTTTGGTTCAACCGTTTTTGAAATCTCCGAAATTTAGCGCGTTGTTATGATATTTTCCGAAAATCTCGCATTCAAACTTTCCCGTGCTTGTCTGTTCTACAACTAACTATATCGCCCAATGATATATCTATTGACGTCTTAAAAACCCCGTCTATATTAACTCTATTCTTCTTTTATGCATATTCTATGTTTCCTTCTAACCTCGTTGTGAGTGGTAGAAAATCGATATTACTGTCCGCGTTTCAAACTAACCCATGTGGACTGCATACGTGCGTTTTGAAGTGACTGCTATTATGCCTGTCTCATTCCAAAGCATATCATAGATTGTCCATCCCTTGTGCGCTTTAAGGAAACTTTCAGTTAGCATTTATACGAAACATTCTACCGTTTGCACAAGCTACCTTGAATTTCGTCTTTTATCTACACGAATAAGGGGAACATGACCTTTCCAAAACACGCAGGTGTTCATTAACGAACGTTTTTAAAACAACATTTCTAGGAGTTTACGTTTCAAGGTATTTTATATTCAACGACTGTTTATGTGTTACTAAAGCATTTCACCTTGGTATTATCGATTTTTTAAGCTCTTATGCGTATTAGACGTAATACCCTTTCAACTAAACTCAATTAAATTAATTAATAATTTGCATTGGCTTCTACCATTTATTTTCTTTACAAACCTAACTAAATTTTAATCACTAATTGTAAAATTATGGTAATACTTGTTACTTTAAATTCACTAAATGAAATAAATTTCGCACGTAAATTCTGGTTGTTTCCTCTATACAGGTTGTTTGAAATTGCCTTGTTTATACTTAAATTTAGCCCTTTGAAACCACTACAATATATATATATATATATATATATATATATATATATATATATATATATATATATAATGGTTAGTATTAATAATCTAATCTGACATATCTCTTCTTTTGCTGTCCTTGGGTTTTAAATGTATTACGTTCCAGGGTCATTGTGTCTGTGTGCTATCTTCGTGTTTACGAATTGTGTGTCTAAACTATCTTACTGTCGGGGTTAATATTGTTATGTACCCGTGAATACGTACTTGTTTCCACGATTCTACATTTATACCGATGCGCGTCATTTGCTTTTGCTTAATGCATTATGCTTGGTTTTTATGGCTATATGGTTTTTGGGGTGTATGTTTCCATAGTTAATGTTTCTTAATCCCTTGTGAATTTTTACAAATATCTTCATTACGACGGTTATTTATTGTAATAATATTTGCAAATATTTTTGCAGTTTCGGTATATTAACAACCTTTGTAGGTAATTGAGTTTAGGTTCGTAACTGATGGTAGAACTTGCTTATCAACTTAATTTAGTAGAGCAGTGTCGAAAAAATTTTTAAAAGTTTTTCGTTGATAAAAAGTAAAGCTATAATTCTACTACACCCATATTGCTTTATATTCCAGATACCTCCAAAATGCCAAGTCAACTCATTTTTTTAAAGATCTTTAGTTATCAACGTTTGGAAGATTGGCTTAGGGGTAGTTTAAGTATTAAGCAAATCTAGAAAGTAACGTTCTGTGCGGATGATAAAGTAACTTTAACCTCAAAATGTGTTATTGATATTCGTGTAATAATTCGTCAAAGCTTAAAATTTTTTAGTATGGTTTAGACCGGAATTATTATTAAAACGTATTATTATAAATTCTTCAACTACAGCTTTCTATGCAAAAACGTTCAATAGAGATTCCAGTGGATTAAACCCTTTCTCATCGTAAAGCCTGGACGTATATTAACTCGCCAAAGAGACCGTAAGCTTTGTAAATTACGAAATTACTGCCCGTGATGAAATTCCTGATCCTAAATGTCGGCCACATTTTACTGACCCAAAGTCTACGACAAAGATCATCTGCACATTACTAAAATTCTAACAAAGGACAACATTTCAGAATAACAATAAAAATATCTAGCAGTAAAGTTGGTTTAAAAGTTTTAGTACAAGGCGACTATAAAACCTCTATATGGTATCTCAACTTTCATATTCCAGAAATGTGTGTTAATGCTATAACATAACCTAATATACTGAAATGCCTTCACATAAAGGTTTTGACATGATAGCATAATAAAGCAACATGTGGGGAAAATATGTTGTATAACACATACGAGGAAAGAAGATCGGAAATGTAATAAAAATGAACAATATAGGATCATGTGTACAAAGTTACCAAAATATTATTTGCTTTGGTCTCTTATAAGACTAGGAAATTGAACAACACTTTACCTTTATTAGAAATCCAAATAAAATGATAACGTGTAAATCAAAGTAGTTGGAATTGTAATACAGTCTAATTTCTTACTGTCATAAATTATTAGTACATTATAATTATATTTTAATTATAGTCTGGGTTTCTGGGATGCATAAAATATCACCAACATCAAGTAACTTTTTTAAAATCCTACACCAATAGATAACAGAACTGATGTATCAGGTATTACAACATGTCAAAGAACTTGGAATTAATTAAAGGTGTTTCGCTTTCTGATGAGATACTGAAACCGTATGTTGTAATTAGTTATGAACTGACATAATTTAACCTTTTACATAACTAATTAAAAGTTCTGTTGCTATCTTAAGACACATGTACTTGGTTAGTGCGACAAAAGAGATTATACGAAAAGACTTAGGGGTACAAAATAATGTAGCAATAATTAGGGAGATTATAAAAGTTGTAACATCCGTTGGAAATGTTTAAAATCATGCTACATTTTAATAGTTTATGTATTGGTAAATCCCACCAATAAGGTTACGGTTATTTCCTATAAAAAGTATGGTTTTAGGTTATATGCATTCTTGATCTAAAGAAGGATTATTTTTGTATCTTACATTGTTCATACTCAAAGGTTGTCAAATTCATTCTCTAAATTATTAGAGTTATATGGTTCATTTGTTTCGATTAATGAGGTATAGAAATGGCGCCTATGACCTCATTGTTTTGGCACAATTAAGATTCACACGCTAAATTTATACTGATTCACAAAATGATAAAACCCATTTTTCTCTAGTGCAGGTGATGGTTTCATTCAGTACGATACGTTTTGCATATGTTATATAGGGAATAACAACAAAAGTTGTTTCAATTTGCAGTCTTAATTCATTTACGGAAATTTGCCAAAGATAACGTTGAGTCATTTTATTAAGGGAAAGCTTTCAGGTTGAGCACCTCGTTATTATCTTTGAACAAGATAACATGCAAATTTGAATAGGTGCAGCTAACCTTCAAGAATAAGGTATGCAAATGATTTATGTGATAAGACAATGAAGTTCGGAATAATACCCTACCAGGTTGATTACTTTTAATTTTAGTAACAATTAATTTCCGCAGACAATTTCATGTAGGTATAAAGCATATCAAGTAGTAAAATTCAGCTCTACAGTAACTTTTAATGAAGGAGCATTTTCTTTATTTAAACTGTATGAATTTAGAAAGTAATTTTGTTCGCCGAAAACGTTTTCATGTAGAAGTCCTTGAATAGGTCTATATTGTCCTTAATGTTAATGTTTATTTTAGGTTGGTTTTAACATTAATGTACCCGGTTATTCTTAGTGTGAATTTTAGGCTAGAATAACTTTCCTGATCTCGGTATTTTGACACTCTCTTGTTACTCCGTGTGGGATTTTTCTCCAGAAATCCCTGTATTTCGAGATTGGTTGGCATCCACGGTACTTCCCGAATAAGATGTATTTCACTCACAAAAGCAATTTGGAAACACTTCAAACATTTACGCCCCACACTTGATTTGTTTAATGTTCCACCTGAAGGTACTACATTGGCCAGTTTTTACATAAAAAACTTTAAATTTTGCAGAACCATTGCTGTTCCAAGCAAGGTAGTGATTTTCAACATGCATGACAACATTCACACACGGAACCTACATTATACCTCTCATCTGAACGAGGGCGTGTTTTGAGAAAAATGCTCGCCTAACATTTTTCAAGCGTATTATGTATATTTTTCTGTCAATCTATACCACAGCAAATTTTGGTAGATTAACATTACCTAACGAGAATTCTTATCTATATGTATTAAGCCCAGGGTAAGGTTTAGATGGAAATTGGCTTATAGTTAAAGAACACTCTAAAGACATTGAACTAGCTGGGTTTTCTGGCCCACGGTTGCATGAGATTGGGTCAGTGGGTATATTTGAATTGAAAGAAACAGAATAAAGGACGCCACCTAAATTTTTTATAAAGCAAGTAACAAAATGAATTTGCTTAAAGGAAAATTTGGAAACCTATATTACCATAAACCACTTTGAATACAAAGTTTGATAGTCAGACATATCATACTTACATCTACTGGTCTTCTTCAAACATCTAATGTTGAGTGGGGTGACTGAAACATAGTTTCTACCAACATAGACACCCTACATATATATATATATATATATATATATATATATATATATTGCTGTGTTTGCCTGTATTAGAATCGAGCCTCACGAATTGGGCGTCAAAATGCTGTGAAACCTTTTTAAAGCTATTAACTTAACTAGTCCGTCATTTTCTTCTCTTAATCGCCTCTTTACTCCTTTCCGCCTCGGCTGCTCACCTAGTTAACTTTCATCCTCAATCATAAAAAAAACAAACACATTCCTATCACAAACATCAACGTTAACTCTATTTACATCAATATTCACAATACATTAAAATTTCAACATTAAAATTCAGCATAAATTTCAGTATCAGAAAATTTCAAGATTAAATTTATTATCATTTTAATGTGCATCCAGAATTAAAGTCCTTGTAGGATGCCTACTAATTAATATAACAATATATGCAAAGGGAGCATCTATCACCCCTTTACGTTAATTAACCAGGTTCGTCTAATTGAGCTCAAAGACATACCCAAATTTTCATCATAATCCAAAACATCAATACTAAATACCCCTTTCTACTTAAACAAGCAAATTTCACCTTAAAATTAAAATTTTATTGTTAGTACAATTTCACTACTGTCCATTTTAAGTAAATCAATTATAAAGTTATTCAACACACACCAAAATATCAAAGTTCGAACAAAATAGTATAATTTACCTGAAGGTTACTGCACTCATAGCTTCAATGTACATCGTCCCTTTGTTAATCACACCATTCCAACTGGGTTATATTTCCGGCTTCTGATTCTCAACGCTTTTAAAATTTTCTCCATCACCATTCATCTAAAGTTGTTTTAGGGCTTTTCCGGAACTCATCTGTGTATATCCGAACATTGTTTTGTGGATCCATTCATGTTTAATCATGTTTAATTATTAACACCCCCGAAAAATAACAAAGAAATTCATACTTCTTTCACCAATATACGCCAAAACTGCCTACTTTTGTGTATTCATTTGTCGTTGTAAATTTTTCTAATTGGTACAGTGATACTAAACTTTATTACCTTGTATCTTCTTTTCTAAGTGCATTAAAGTACATTCATTGTAGCACGTAAAGAACAAACTGTTTTAAATCACAAAAATATTCGAGCAAACTGTTTAAATTATTTAATCACAACCGGAAAACTAAAAAGCACTGTTTAACGCATTGAATCAAGTCGAAGATCTAAGAGAGCTTGTTCATATTAACCTGGGTATATATAGAGGTTAGCCTGTCTGTCGGTCTAGTCCCCAAAACGGACAATTCTTCAGAATTTCGCATGCTAGGTTCCCATTCCGCAGCCCGGCATGCGATTTTTACGAAATTTGCACTTGCACCAGTTAAATCTCAGAAATTTCGACACGGCTCGCTATAACTAATTAAATTTTATACAGAAATGTTATTTTTACCTCTCAATTTTGCCTTTTATTTTCACCCAATTGCAACCCAGTGACGTTGCTCCACTCACGCCTTTTACTATATGTGTCTCGGTCTTGCGCATATTATCTGTCTCTATCTACCCTGTTCTTATTGGTGCAAATTGATATTCTTTATTATCGATTATTTCAGTCCATGTGGACTATGAAATAACCCACCTTTAGCATTTCCCGTAACTATTAAGCTACGGTTTCTCCAAGATTCTCTGTAACCATTTGTTATCTGCCAAATTTACGCAGAATGAGCCTTTTAAAAATACGCAGGTGTTCAAACATAATACTTCTAAATAACACTTTTACGATTTGCATTTTATTGGGTTTTTACAAGTTTTTATAGATATTATATGTTACTAACGGTTCAATTAACTCCAATTAAAATAATACCCTTTAATTTTTAGTAAATCCTAATTAAATATTCAATTATTATCAGTACATTTTGTTTAATACCGGTTACTTAAAATAGGGTTAATTAATATAAATTTTGCACGTAATTTCTTTTTGTTTCTTTACTAGGAATAATTAAATTACACGTAGAGCTTTTTAATACTGCTTCCTTTTTTTTTATAGCAAGCGTCTTGTACATAATTTAACTCCCTTATTTTTAATGAAACGAATGAATTTTTATGCTTCACGGTTTTTTTTAATAACGCGTACCTTTTCCCAAAGCTTCTATACGGTGATTAAAATTATTTGATGTGATTATTTAATTTTCTACCCTGGTCTAAATATGAGTAATATATATTACGGATCAATATGAATATAGTATCTTTAAATTAATTTCAATTGTGTCTACTATCTGGATACTTTTTCGGATAAGTTTACTTTGTAAACACCGTACCAATTTTTGGGAGAATTTAATATTATTGAAAAATGAACTGAAGTCTAATAAAATAATTCTGTATTTTCTTTAAAGCAAAGTAATTAACATCATGATAAATAACATTGTTAAAAAATTTTAATTCTTATGAAAATGATTTGTAAGTGAGAAATTTAATTATTGACATTTTATATTTTATAAATTAGTCTTGTAGCGCTACGCGACCTCACAGTGTTTAAATATTGCTTAATAAACGTTTGGCAAAAATCAACAATAATCAGATTACTTTAAATTCCAATTTACATGATATAGCTTTCAAGTGTTATAATTTAACATATTAATAAAATAATTCTGTATTTTCTTTAAAGCAAAGTAATTAACATCATGATAAATAACATTGTTAAAAAATTTTAATTCTTATGAAAATGATTTGTAAGTGAGAAATTTAATTATTGACATTTTATATTTTATAAATTAGTCTTGTAGCGCTACGCGACCTCACAGTGTTTAAATATTGCTTAATAAACGTTTGGCAAAAATCAACAATAATCAGATTACTTTAAATTCCAATTTACATGATATAGCTTTCAAGTGTTATAATTTAACATATTAATACTTCAATTTGTCAAAACAAGATAACTGAGGAGGTATATCCACACCTGTACAATCGGTGATATATGATATATAATTTGAACACGCTATTAATAAGAAATTTAGGTTACGGTACTCATTGGACCTTATACTTTACAAAGGGATTTTTAAATGCAATTCACAAAACATTTATACAAGTGATATTAAGTTGCATAAAGCAACGTAATGTAAAACAAATTTCAAAAGCATATTATTGCATGCACAATATACGCAGTGGACTTTGTAACGTCCGCCTTATGTTATAACAAATACATTCTTACCGACCGCGGCAATGATGTGCAACCTTGAATCGACCTGTGCAACAGTAGAACGTGCTGGTTACAAGCAACATCCGTCACATGTGGAACACAGTAGTTTACGGCTTTGCCTGCTAAACGAGTTCCATAAATTAAAGTGAAGTCTCCTCCAAAATTACTACAAAACCATCCTTATTTCGGTATCAAAGTTTCATATTTCTTGATTATAAAATTACACGGCATCAAAGCCTTACGTTCAGAATTATACGGGATCAGAATTATACGGGATTACAGTTGTACGTTATTAAAGTTGTACGTTAAAAGTAGTAGGTTAAAAGTTGCACTAAAATAAAATAATTAATTTCACATTCTAATTTATTTATACAAACCGCTCGCTAAGGGATTTGTACACCACATTATTAATATAGTTGTCATGGACAACTTCAACAGACTGCTCGTCGGTTACGACGTCGTCGCCAGGAAAACTTGGTTTTCCTGCACATGTTGAACCTTTCCAACACGGAGCGACCTTTCAGTTTAACTACTAAACGAAAAGTGATAAACGATCGCCAATCGTCGGAACGATTTTAAAATCTTAGATACTTTACGATGTAGGAACACGTTAACAAGTTTGTATATATAAATGTTATCAAAAGGAATATGTAGTTTGTATATTTTACTTGTAATTAGGATTCAAATGTGCTTTGTGAGTTTATTGATTATTAGATATGTAATAATAACTGAATGAATTATGTAAATGTTGATAGATAACAACTAAAATAACAGCTACACCGCGCTAAGGTTAATAACCAAATTTTACCGAAAATTTATATGTTACAAGCGGACCATGTCGGGGTTCGAACTCGAGACCTTCGGTGTAGTAGTTAAACGCATACTAAATACGCCACTAAGCCTCTAAAAAACACTTACGCCACATTTTCCACTAAGTTAGTCGGCAATCATTCTTGTTAGTACAATCGAGGCTACCGATAACTTATACGAACGCATATTCTTAGCGAGGTACTTTACCAAGTTTCTATGTGACTTACTAGCTAAATTATCTGGGGCCAAAACTATAGGTAACAAAATTAATCTATGAATATTTTACTACATGAAAGACTACAAATAATAAATCAAATTAAAATCTAATCTTTTGATATTAAAGTTTTAGATGATTTGCACTAACTACTTCCATGCCAGGATATAAAACGGAATCATACTGGAAAGACCAAGTATGGACATTTGACTAGGGAGGCTTTTTACTGAATTCTTCTCAAATTGGCATCACGGCAGGGAAACAAGAAGGGGTCGAATGTCAGCTGCTTTACGTTAAAACACTTTCCATATTGTGTGGTTTTATTATAATTGTATATTTCTAAGTAATATTAAACCATGTGAGTTGTCAAAAATTGTCCTAGTTGGAGTCATCTAACAATTTAAAAGATGTATGATATGATTTATTGGTACATCACGGAAAGGGATTGGTATTTTGCCGAACTCAAAATCTTTCTATATTTCTCTTTAACGTATTGGGATATTGGTGTTTAAGGTTCCTACACATAAGTAAGAGGTTTTCGCCGTCTCCAAAAAATCCTGCCCATTTAAAACGTATGGTTCCTACTACGTTTAGAATATGTCTCGCTCTATACATATTTCTTATCAATGGACTGGAAATACAGATAGCATAGACGCGTCGTATATTAACCAACTCTACATGTTGACGAGGCTGTCACTTAACTCTGAACAGATGATGGTACATATTCGAAACAGTCTGCAATCAGAGTTGATGTTATAATTTAAAAAACAAGATTTAATAGTATTAAATCATGATTATAATACTAAAATATATATATATATATATATATATATATATATATCATAGTGAATAAGATAAAATAATAACTTAAACTTTTTTGCAAAGCCCAAATGATCATTTCAAATCGAGCTAGTAATTGAAAGGTGAAAAATATAAGGTCTTGGACAGGACTTGAACTTGTATCCTGGTTTTGCCGGAACCATGCGTTTACCAATTACGCCACCGAGACCGATGACGATAATTAGGAAATTTACAAATATAAATCGTGTACACGACGATACATCAACCTAACTTTCAATTACGTTTGGCATTTTTGTCAATCATATCTGACATTGTCAAGTTTTTGACTTATGTCAGTTATAGACAGGAAGCTACGCTTAAAATTACGGTAACGTAATTGGTAAACGCATGGTTCCGGCAAAACCAGGATACAGGTTTAAGTCCTGCCCAAGACCTTATATTTTCCACCTTTCAATTACTAGCTCGATTTGAAATGATCATTTGGGCTTTGCATAAAAGTCTAAGTTATTATTTCATCTTATTCACTATAATACGATAGTATTTATCAACTTACTTTGTGTAATTAACTACCTAAAATTTATATATATATATATATATATATTATATATATATATATAAATATATATATTGCTATGCTCCCTAAATTATTCGCGCCCCATCGTTTTGGGCGACCATATTAATATTGCTATGTATTAACTAGAATTGTAATTATCGTTCTCCGACGTTGGGCTGTCTTATTAATGTTGCTATAAGCTCCCTCCAGAACTTGACTGGATTTTATCTTAAACCTACCTTGTCGACCAATAACAAAATTTGATACGTTACCGCCTTACTCGTTATCAATTTGGTATTCAACTTATAGCTCCTCCTTGAACTGTTTAAATTATCAAATCACTCCCATTAACTTTATCTTATGACCTCGACTAGCATTTATTTGGAATTATACAATTCAGTTAATTCGATTCTATGTACAGGTTTTGCAAATTATTTGAAATACACTTTTCAATTAATTAATGTTATAAATCTCATTTATCAAAAATCATCTACTTTTTACTCAAAACCCAAAGTCACCAAAAAACCTATTATTTTTATAAAAGAAGAAGTGTGGAACGTTCGAAACCTCTAATGATATTACACACTTTATACGTATTCAAGTCCTCCTTTTGTTGACTTTTTCACATTCATTTTATGTTAAGCAAATTCAATATTCAAATAAAAAAAATTAGAAAAGAAAATGTCTTATAACTAAAAATCTGACCTGGTCTATTTTCTTTGCATTGACGCATCCATTTGAATAAAAATTATTTTTTCCCAATTCAGAATTTTTACATGCCCATTCGAAATATTGTCTATCCACACGCTTGAACCATTGCATTTAAATTATTGCCATCACTCTCTGGACTACCATTATTAACTTATACTTATGCACCCCAATTTATTGTCATCTCATTCAGACTTATTACTTCATATCAATTTCCCTAAACTTAGAATTGGATTATCATCATTTATTTTCCCTTGACTTAGAAATTGTATTATTCTCCCTCAGTACTCGGAAATCGTAGTTTATTTACCCCGGACTTAGAAATTGTATATTTCTCCCCGGCTTCAGAATTGTATTTTTCTCCCCGGCTTCAGAATTGTATTTTTCTCCCCGGCTTCAGAAGCCGTTTAATCGGCAATCGTAATTTTCATTTTAGCACTTATACAACTTTTCACTTTGAATTATTACGTATCTCACTTTGTCTCAGAGTGGCGCACTTCGGCCTTTGTTGAGTTGAAAACTGACTTCGTTATCACTGTACCTGTTAATATATCAATGCTCTCCCACTCCGTCAGTGGGTATGATCTACAAACCCGTCGGTCACTTTAACGAATCGAGTCCTTGCATTTAAAGTAGTTTCTGATGTAATTTTCTATGCTTTCCAATAATTATGGCCTGGTCGCAGCTGTCTTCGTTATCAAACATGCGGTGTTTTGATGAATCTAATTGCTTTTCCATAAACAACTGATGCAATTCAACTTTTAATTTTCATATATGCATGTTATTTACGCAATTTTTAATCTCTTTTCTTTATCAAAGTTCCTAACTACTTGTACGCTTTCACATTTATGCTTCATGAAGCTCTATTTTTTATCTCCGTATTAACCTAATCGTTTGGATCTCTTTTGAATGCGTGTCTAATTACACTTTATTATGTTTACTTATAAGTACGCGTGCTTCCACTGAAAAATATTATTATCTGCCTTACCTAAATTAACTAAAACTCTATCTACATGGTGTTAAATATCTACTATTTACCTAATGCATGTGTTCCTGGTTTTTACGCTAACTATGCGTCTTCCTGTGTTTATTTGCGTCGCTTAAAACTACTTATACTTTATATACAGGGTGTTGACTGCTTACTATTTACAAACTATCTCCATTTCTCAATTCTTTACTAAGTAAATGCAGTTTTCTGCTGCCTATGGTAATTTCTCATTTCTAAACGACCTTTACTATAAAGTACACCCTTAAACAACCCCTTATCACAGCTATATATATATATATATATATATATATATTGCTCCAAGGTTTTCTGGAAACCATCGATCCCCAGCGTTGGGCCGTCATATTGCTGCGAAGTATACCTCGGCTATTCCTCTCTTGACTTCTAAGTCCACAAAAACCTCTTGAAACTAACACAGACGCTTATCTGGTACCGCTGAATTTAAAAACTCCCTCTCACTACTTCCATTTTTATAACCTAAAAGAAATTCACACCCTACAATCATACTCTCAATAACGCAACTAACAATATATATCACACTCTATTTGCTTGAAATAAATATTACATTTTCCAAATACGTTTTATTATGTACACTCTTGTTATTAGTAATGTCAACTATTTCATTTTCAAAAGCATTTCGATTCGAAAACCTTATTAAAAAAATATCTTATTAAAGTAAGAAGGCGTTTCTCATACCTGACGTTAACTCCTTTGTCCTAACATGAGCTCATAGTAATCTCCTTAAATGTGAGTGCAAATTTACCGCAGTACAAAAATAAAATAAGCTCCCTATTTTTACAGCATAGCCTGGTTATCATAAATTTTCAGTTCATTATACAAAACCATAGCAAATATTTAGCACAAAATGTTTTTATACAATTGGTTACCTGGTAACTATCTTCCAACAGGTAACCGCCAAGCCCTTGAAGATGATGCCGTTCAGTATGGCATTAGTTCCTGAAACAGCACCCTGGTTGAATCACCATCACTCTGTGATGTTGGTACCCCAAAATATCTTCATTCAAAAATAAACCATAAGCACACAACTTCCAAAATGTACACTTCGTATTCCCATTTATCATAAATTAATCAAAGATTGCTGCCTTCACCATTAAATACTTCCAAATTTTAATCATTTTCGTACATTCCAAAACTACAATCATAATCGTTTGTACTTACACACTTTATCTACCCTTCCCTTAGGATCCTTTATTTGATTTTAAATGACTTGACTTGTCATCACACTAGACTAGCTTATGTGCAATTATACATAAATTCACTAAATCCTTTCACTAAAAGTAAACTCGATGAAGCGCGAAGGAATGAAGAAAATTAAGAAAGCGCCACCCCCTTTGTAGGTGATTTATATATTCATCCTACGCCTCATTTGTTTTCATGTACGCACGTAAATTTTTAACCTACAATAATATTCTATGTAAAAGCACCAACCGTTCACTTCTTTCTTAAAATTACTTGCCTAACCGCCTCTATTTTCTTGTGAAAGCTCCAACGATTTTTAGTTTCTTTTGAATTACGAACAACAAACACATTAAATTATTTGGTAAACCTTTAAAAACAGCCAACCAGCTGGATATTTGCCCTAAATAGTACAAAATTGTTCCGCGTGTACCTGTATCGTCCAATCATCTAGTCTAATTTCCCTCTTTTGCTTTCAATCGATCCGTGTCTGCTTATAATATTCTTAGAAATTATTGATTTTGTTGCTCTGTCCAAAATAAGTTTGTTTGTCGTCTCCTTCCTATACTACTTTTATAATTAAATCCCAAAATGTACTGTTTCTTACTTGTATTCATGCGTTCTGTTCCGTCCTTGTTCCTCCATGACAGCTTTTTTTAGCTTACCTCCTATACTACCTCTATAATTAAATCGATATCTTATACAAACATACTGCTTCTTCGTCATACTTATATGTTCTCTGTTCTGTCCTTGTTGTATATTGATTATACTAACTTCCAACGGTCCTTCTCCGTCTTGGAACATATTAATTTTTATAGGCTTGTTTATCATAATATATTACCTTAAAATCTATCCCCCCTTTTAATTTCTACACTATGTTTTGAAACGTTTCTGGTTTTACCCTTCAAAATAATAATCCTACACTAGCAAATATAGAAAACCTTTATATTTTCGTATACTAGCTTAAATGAAATTAAATGTGGTATTTTTACTTCGTTGCTTCTAACCCTTATTGTCTTATTCTACAATAAATATTATAAATATTATAAATACAACTAAATTAAATTAACCCTAAATTATTATAAGTTGACTAAGTTCTATTTTAATTATTTAAAATACCTTAATTATTTAAAACGCCTAATTGACTTTCTTGTAAGTAATTACCATACATCCTAGCTTGACTTATGTCTTTATATATCTGCAATTAGCTCAATTACACGATAATATATATATATATATATATATATATATGTGTGTGTATATATATATATATATATATATATATATATAACAATTAGTTAAAAGTGACGACCAGCAGTGTATACAATTAATACTAACAGGTTCTTTGGTCTTCTAGTAATAAAACTCTTATTTGTTTTTTACCGAGCTTTCGATTTATTTAAAATCTTCTTCAGGGTGCTGTAAAGTAACTGTGACTGTCATTAACATAAGAATTCTAAAATATTACTTACAAAAACTGGAGTTAAAATACTGTCATGGCTTTGATAATTATCATTAAAACTTAAAATAAATAAATTAAATAAAACGTACAAGAAACAACTATTCACTTCTATCACAATACACATTACAAATTAAAATGAAATTTGGCTTTTAAAATATAAATTCCATTGAGAACTAAAACATGACGATTATTAAAATAATTAGTACGATAACATTCTTGAAGTGCATGGTTAATTATCTGTATTTATCGAATGTTGTTTGATTTCCTATACTTGAGTAAATACATATACACAGCGTTCAAATTGTTTGTATCTGTAGCAGCAGTAAAAAATGTCAAAAAAACCAGTAATCAACAAATAGTGTTGCGTATAAAAAGTTACTGATGATAAAGGGTTTAACCCCAAAATTAGTAAACATTTTAAAAAATGATGGCATGGTTATTTCGAAATATAATTCAGTCACGGTTGGCCAACTTTTTTCAAACACAAAAGATAAAACTCCTATGCTACTTTGTTACAATATTGTGTATTCCATTCCTTGCCAAGGATGTGAGAAAATTTATATAGGACAGTCATCACAATGGCTGCGATCAAGAATTGTGCAGCATAAGAGCGATTGCAAAATAAAAAAGAATTCGTGCGCATTAGCGTGTCACACAAATAATACTAACCATTATCCGGATTTTAATAATGTAAAAGTGTTGGATAAAGAAAATTCATACAAGAGTAGACTTTTTCTGGAAATGGCTCATATAGTAAACAATGGAAAAGCTTTAAACTTCAAAACAGATACAAACAATTTGAACGCTGTGTATATGTATTTACTCAAGTATAGGAAATCAAACAACATTAGATAAATACAGATAATCAACCATGCACTTCAAGAATGTTATCGTACTAATTATTTTAATAATGCCATGTTTTAGTTCTTAATGGAATTTATATTTTAAAAGCCAAATTTTATTTTAATTTGTAATGTGTATTGTGATAGACGTGAATAGTTGTTTCTTGTACTTTTATCAAATGTTTTATTTAATTTATTTATTTTAAGTTTTAATGATAATTATCAAAGCCATGACAGTATTTTAACTCCAGTTTTTGTAAGTAATATTTTAGAATTCTTATGTTAATGACAGTCACAGTTATTTTACAGCACCCTGAAGAAGATTTTAAATAAATCGAAAGCTCAGTAAAAAACAAATAAGAGTTTTATTACTAGAAGACCAAAGAACCTGTTAGTATTAATTATATATATATATATATATATATATATATATAAATATTTTAGATAGTTAATTACACAAGGTAAGTTGATAAATACTATAGTATTACAGTGAATAAGATCAAATAATAACTTAAACTTTTATGCAAAGCTCAAATGATCATTTCAAATCGAGCTAGTAATTGAAAGATGGAAAATATAAGGTCTTGGACAGGACTTGAACCTGTATCCTGGTTTTGCCGGGACAATGCGTTTACCAATTACGCCACCGAGACCTATGACACAATTGGGAAATTTACAAATTTAAATCGTGTACAACACCTATACATAAACCTAACTTTCAATTACGTTTGGCTTTTTTGTCAATCATATCTGACATTGTCAAGTTTTGACTTATGTCAGTTATAGACAGGAAGCTGCGCTCAAAACTACGGCTATATATATTACGCCACCGAGACCGATGACATGGTTCCGGCAAAACCAGGATACAGGTTCAAGTCCTGTCCAAGACCTTATATTTTCTATCTTTCAATTACTAGCTCGATTTGAAATGATCATTTGGGCTTTGCATAAAAGTCTAAGTTATTATTTCATCTTATTCACTATAATACAATAGTGTTTATCAACTTACCTTGTGTGATTAACTACCTAAAATATTTAAATATATATATATATATATATATATATATATATATATATAAATATATATATGTAACCATAAACTGAAGCCAACCAAGTGTTAAACTTAATCTAGCTTATAAATAGTAAACAATTTGTTAACGTTATTATTTCCTAAATCTTAAGTTAAAGTAAGTAAAATTGCTACAACGCGAGCTTCTGTTTTTCTTAATTGCGATATGAATATAATCATGCAATCACTTTGTGCACTAACACGTGAAAGTAAATTTTAGAAACGCAAAGAATTAACTCGGTTTCATGGCAAGTCCGTTTGTGTGCCAAAAAGAAGTAGCTGCCTGCCTCTGGTACCATCACTTCACGTGAAAGGACGCTGTATAGAATAGGATACCTTCGACGCTCAGCCTGTACATATAGGTAGAAAAGGCATCAGGTAGTATCGTGTTTTTCTATCAAAAAATTTCCCATCGACAAAATACCACCTTCAAAAGTATTCTCAGAACACCACCTGCAAACCAGAGCAAAAGATGACTTCTACGAGGTATGTCACATGAGAAACCCCTTCCTGGTATTATTCAAACAACAACTGTTCAAGTTGTTGGGTATGTCTGCCACCCACATGGTGCATTATGTAATTAAATGTATGACGGGTGGCCTGTTTGTTATCGAAAACTATAGTGATTTACTATTTCGATTTACAATACCGGGAACAAATAAGCAGGAGGACAATTTTCCTGCTCGCTATCTGTGTCCGTGAATACCTGTGTGATTAAACGTATTTACTGAAGAGATACAGGTTTTTGAAGCTTATTTCAAAGACACCCATAATGTGAGGATTTTTAACATTTGGAAAGTAGTCGATTTTTTGTTAATGGATATTTAAATGACTCGACATAAAATAAGGAATATGCAGTAGTTTAAATTAGAAGTTTTCTTAGGTGTTTCTTAATAAACAGTAAAGACGCAGTAGTTGGAACTATCGATTGTGAATATTTAACGTAACAACCCCCCCAGCAAAATTAAAAGGTCTGGGTAGGAAGCATAAGCCAATGGAGTAGGAAGTGTTCTAATAAGACAAACCAAAAAAAATTTGTTTCAGAAAACCCAAAGAAAATCAAAAACAAAAAAAATTTAATTTGGCTCGAAGGCCTATTATAAACTAATAGGATGAACCAAAAGAGAATTCGCTTTAGAAAACTACAAGAAATCCAAAAACAAAAAAAATTTACCCGGATTGAAGAACCAGTAAACCGAATCCTGTTAAGAAGGTAAAGGAATATAGGAAAAAAGGAAAGGTATAGGGTAGCGAGACCAAAAATGGAATGATCTAACACTGCAAAAGTCGTCAGAGGACGAATATCTCTAGTTAAGAAATAGTACAGTTTTCAACCTCAAAATAAGGAATTGGTTTCTCGTGAAAAACCAAAAAGTAGGAAAAGGACGAGGAGAGAAATCAACAGTACATGCCAAAACGAGACCTTAACTATCAAGCCTCAAAGTAAGCAGATAGCAAGAAATGTCAACCACGGCAAGAGAATGTAGTGAGTTATGTGATAACATGAGTAATAGGAAAATAAAAGATGATAAAAGAAATTGACTTATTTTACAGTAGTGGCGAATTAAAACCTTTTTTCGACTATTATTTAGAAATAAATGAACTATTTATAAAATAAAAAGGTTTGAAACCATTTAAGGTCAAAGAGTAGCGTATATGTAGGCATATGATAGGATTGGCCTAAAAGGTATAAATTGGATTTAGATGAAGTATAACGAAATGAAAGTTCAATGACAAGATATATTTGTGCTGAGAAGGTAAGATAAAAAAAATTGATTCAAATAAAGATAGAAAAGGCTAGGTATATTCTTAATTAATGGTATAAACGACAGATATGACTATCGTTGAAAATAGAAAAAAAAATTGCAAAGTTTTAATATTCCATGGTTTTTGAAATTTAAATTTGAGATTAAAGATTAATTTTCATACAAAACATTTATTAAATACAAACAATACACCTAGCAGTTAGTAAAGGTAGTGAGCCAAATTTGTGTGTTATTTAAAACGAAATTTTCCATTGAAAACATGGAATTCAGTAACATAATTTTTCAATAAATAGCTTTACTTGAAAATAACAATTAATAACTGTTTTTTTCTTGTTATGGAAATACTAACAATACATCTTTTAGAACCTAATCGATGCGTTTTTTGTAAGCATGAGCTTCAAGGGTTATTCTATATTATTATTTATTTAATGTACATGGGCTTATTTCGGTAGCTATGTTTAGTCATCGATACCGAAGGGCCATGCTTTTACTTCACTTCGAAATAAAAATATTTTGTCAATCACTTGCTGTTCCAAGCATGTAAGCGAAATCTCTGTCATGTACGGACATCTTATTGGAAAAAGGATATACAAACTATTTGAAAAAAAAATTTTTCCTGACATTCTTCCAATTCAGGGGTAAAAATGAAATTAATTTTTTATTACAATTCCTGTACTTTATGTTATATATTATATAAAATCGCGAATTAATTTTATTGGTTACAACAATTTAGCACAGATATGTAATACACATTGTGTATTGCGAAGATAATTACACAAAAGATAAGTTAAGTAACAAATAAGCTTCCATAAACTTTGACACCAAAATTTAACTTTAGGAGCTTTATTGTGTATCAAATTTTCATGGTTTACAAAAAACTAAGCGCATGTATAGATTCAAATACAACAAAGTCAGACAAAGGTTCCTATGTATGGGATTACCAGAGCTGTTAACTTCAATACATTAACGAAACTTACCTCCGAGGGAAAATTTTCTCAACCAGATAAAACCATGCTGCAGTGTATTGTTTTAAATTAAAAATGCTGAAAGGTAAAACAAAGAACTATTTATTTGTAAGAGAATGTATATTACTGAAATGGAAATAACTGCAGAGAATGCAGTAAGCTTACGAGTTTCCAGTCAAATGTGTAAAATTACTACAATATTAAATTTACTTTCATAAGGAAGTTTATTGTTGCATTTTAATAAATTCGAAATGTTTTGTAAGTTACATTTCTACAAAGATAATTTAAATGATTCCTACAAAAATTACGTAGGCATATTGTAGTCCGGTAAATAGTTGATCCCTATTGCTTTAATCTTGGCTAAATTGATTTAAACCCTTAAGGATTAAGGGAAGTACTCTGCGTGCGTGTAGAAACGAAGTGGTGTTATTAATTAGTATTTCCTTTAAAGGCTGATGTTTGTTATGCCAAAGTTTCTGAAATTTCGACTCGCATAAGGGTTCAACTCAAATTGTTTATTTTGAAATAATATTGTTCTTGTAGGATTTGTATACACACAAACTAGTATTAGCCTGTAGTTAAATCCCATTGAATAAATTAAATATTAATTAAATAGTTATTGCTGGCAACATTATGGTCTTTAATTTAATCCTTCAAATATATTTAGGAAACTGTACTTGACTTCCTGCTCTGACCTGAATTAATTTGTTTTATATTGTAAGAACAATAATAATAAATATGTAGAAAATTTGTGTTCTATTAAAATGGTTTATTAGGCGTTCAAAAATGTCTGGTTTTAATGATAGGTAGAAATGGTATTGAAGTGAAACTATGAGTACTAAGTAGACTGTCAAGGTGGATTCACTTTAAACCTGTAACACGATTCGTACTTCTTCAGGTAGATAAGTAAATTGCGAACCTGTGTGTCTGAGTTGCAACAGAATCTACAAACAATTGAACTCTTCATAGTGCAACGAATTTTTTAATTTCCTTTTCGCTTTTAATTCCAATAAATACAAGTCTAATAATTAATCTTCACAATTACAGATACTTACAGCCATATTTACATCATCATCATCATTGGGTCTTCAGTCCTGAAACTGGTTAGACGCATATCATCATTGTTTCCTATTCTGAACCAACCCACAGATTTCCCTGAAATATGCACAGTTTGCATCTATAACTGTCTGATCTAGGTCTACATCTACCTCTTTTTTCCTATCTCTGTTTGTCATATATCCCATACTATTCCCCAAAAATGCCTTAGAACGTATTCTGCCCTTCTACTTCTCATATTTTTTTCCCAAAGATATCCTTGTTCCCTTCCTGTTTCTATAACCTATTTGTTATTACCTTTGTCTGTCCATCATCAAACATCTGAAGCACGGCATTTCAAAGGCCGCTACTGTTCTTCTGTCTGCTTTTCAGACTGCTCGTATTTCGTAGGCATACTGTCTGTGCTGTGCTCCACACATACGCTTTCAACAACTTTTTGTTCTATGTTTGTTGTCTTTCATCATAGGCGCCGTTCCTTCTTGTTAGATGCAGTTCGATCACCTTCTATTGTTTTACAATTATATACCCTATTTCTTCGACATTCAGTGGTTGCGAAGTGGGGTAAGCAGCCTGTGGCTGCCAAGTTCCCCCAGCACTTGAACATTTACTGATTTAATATTTTTTCCAATATATCTTTTCGCACAGTCAACATTAGTTGCAGATATTTCACAACAAACAACTAGTTGTTTATAATAATCATCAGATTTATCTGCGCTTATTTTTTCGTTATTGGGTTTCCCGTTTCAAAACTGGTTGGACATGTACCTGCACTTATTTCTTTTCTAAACTAACGTACATAGTTCCCTGAAATTCTCACACAGCAATACAGCTCGGTTCCCCTTATATTGTTTTCTAATATTATGCCCTATTTCACTGAGATTTATTGAAGGGGGTTAAGCAACCTGCGGCTGCCAAGATCCCCTAACACTTAGACATTTGCCGAAATAATAGTTTTCCAGTAAATGCTTTTACGCAATTACCATTATTCGAGAATATTGCCCGATATTTTTGAGCAATTCATTTGACCTTTTTTCGAATCTTTCTTGAATATCTTTATCTTTTAGTTTCTGTAGGTCCAAGTGCCTTTTTCCGTATCTTTTTTTCAAATTTTTAAATTTAAGTGCAGCCTTCATAATTACGATGTTGTGGTCAGTGTCTATATCTGCTTCTGGGTAGCTTCTACAGTCTTTTACTTGATTCCTAAACCGTTGTCTAACAAGAATGTAATCTATTTGATATCTTCCTATATCTCCTGGCATCTTTCACGTATATCGTCTTCTAGCATGATGTTGAAATAATGTGTTTGTAATGATTAAATTGTTCTTGTCGCAAAATTCTACCAGCCTATTTCCTCTGTCGTTTCTAGTGCCTAAACCAAATAAACCTACTATCGCTCCTTCCCCACACCTAAATTTCCTTCCTCGGCTCCTGTATGAATTACCCTGAAGTCTCCACTGCAAAAATACCCCGCCTCTGGCCACCGAACTTCGCTGATCTTTACTATGTCTAATGATAACCTATTCATTTCGATTTTTAGGTTCTCTAGCTTACTCACTTGCTTCATAATTCTAACATTCCACGCTCCGACTCGCAAAATGTTCCCGACTCTTATTCTTAACTTTCCGATCGCATCCTCCGAAGTAGTCCCCTCCCGAAAATCCGTAGGGGGGACTATTTTAACTCCGGAATCTTTTACCCCAGAGAATGCCATCATTTTATTATAATTTAGGTACGCTGTGTATTTGGGAGGTAATGTGGTAGTTTCCCGTTGCCATCCACATCGCGGTAGTGTGTCTTAGACTGCCATACCGACCGCTATCGTCTCTGCCAATCTAAGTACCGAAAGAGTCGCTGCCCTCTTTCGGGGAACTGTCTTAGTCTGGTTCCTGACTAACGACCCTACTACTATGGTTGGACCTGTAGTTTCGCTCTTTAACTCATTAGAACACGCAAGCCATTTCACCTGTTCTAGTAATCTAGAACTTGGGCAAGGTGCAGGTCCATTCGAAATGGTTATTTACATCATCACTAGCTTAATCACTATTTGTAGGCACTAATTTAATCTTCTACTTACGACAAATTGAACAATATTATATCACTAATCTTGCTGGTAATTTATTTATCTAACACATTTATATCACATAAGCGAAGTTATCTATACATAAATTTATATACATCAATCGTTTACTAGGAGTAAATTCAAACTAATGTTAACCGTTGAAACCGAGTTCAGGTTTATATACGATAATTCTTTATTCTAGTTAAATCGAGAAAATATCTAGAATGTTAATCATCAAACCCATTAACAATAACCGTATTATATTGTAATATCTGTTAATTACCCTCTGTTATCGATAGATCAATACGAAACCGCTTTAGTATAACGTCCATTCGAGAACGTTCTGTATTGTTTTTAATTACTAATACAATAGTACTATCAGGCAATAAATTATTCCAGAGTGTTTCTTTATCTCTAATGTTTAGGTTTTTTTAGTGCTTTTTGTTAATATTGAGCTTCACACTACTTAAAAAGAAATGATGAATAGATGGTTTGTACTAATTCTGCAACAAAAAATTATCATAGTACCTATATTTTGGTTTCATGATGTTACAGATTATTAACATGATATTCGTCGAGGCCCTAACCTCTCTTCGACGATTATGCATATGATTTGCGTGACAGCTACTTTCCTATTAGCTTTTTATGTTAACCATTCAACTCTTTCACTTAATTATTTTAACCTTTCGCGCAAATTTTTATCCTTTTGATGTTTTCACTTACAGGTGCCACTCAATTAAACAGGGTGTCATTCGTATTATGTCATTAATTTAAAGAGGGCGTAGAGTTCGATAAGACAAACAAAAATTGTTAATAAACCTGGGGTCTAAAGCAATTAGTTTAGCTACATATGAACACACAATAAAAGTATAAAAATTGTTTTAAGACCACTGCAATGTTAACTAGGTTACAAATAACATAAACAATTACATCTTGCTTTAAAGTCGACCAATTAAGTTGTGACCTTCAGAAAACTCAAATTAGTGAAATAGAGTGCATTATAGCTGCCAAACGAAATAACTCAATGCAATGCAGCTGCTACTGAATTAAGTTTAATATTTTTTTAAAAATTTGCATGGTTAGATAATAATTACAACAAAAAATAATATTCTATAATGTTCTTGTGGTCCACTGTATTGGGTTTCTGATGTAGTGTTGCGTTTGTTACAATTCAGCGTTTATGCAGAATACGATATCCTACTTTAAGTTGAATGTGCTTTTTCATCACATAGCTCGTAACAGGGGTTAGATGTTTTGTGTTTCACCGTTTGATTTTTATGTGTTCTACTACGTGCTTACGTAATACACTTAAACGCAATTTTGGGACTTAATTGTAATTGGATCTAGGTAATTGGAGTTTTTTGTCAAGTTAGTAGCTTAATGAGTTGTTTTTGAAAATTTGAAAACCCGAGAATTATACCAACCACGAACTTGGAGATACGGTGGAAATTTCGAACGCTTATTGTGAAATCATTTCATGTGCGTTATCTGATTTAGGATAGCACTTGCAATACGTAAGTTATTTATTAAAAAATATGACAAAACTTCCGAAGTTAGAAAGGAATTGCCTACTCCAAAGGAAGAGGACATCACAAGCAGTCCTAAAATTTTTACTAAGATGACCTAGGTCGGGCATTTAAAAAGCGGTTCATGAGTAAAATGCCTTATAGGTTTTTTATTTAGCTAATCAATGTCTATCACCTTCTAAATTTAATGACATAAAACTAATGCCGCCCTGTATAGTAGTATGCTCAATATAATACCTAAATAGTGCAACATTCTTTATAATTAGTTCTGTAAACTGAATTTGAAGTAAGCGTGTATAAGTTAGGAATAAACCCGTTGCCCATTGCAATGCATGGGCAAAAATGAAAGTTACTCCATATTGCTAAATACGTCGACTATTGATGATACGTAATTATTTGCCTGTCTATCTCACGAGCCCCCAAGTGTCACCCTTTGTTGTTTATATTTAACCCCTGTGGCATATTTATTTTTTTTTACCTGATCTGTCTGAACGCAGCACAGTAACTAGTAGAAAAGTGCCTATACCGAATACCGCAACAAAACACAGGGACGGGATTGAAGTCCAAAAGAATCAGAGTTTGGGCCAGCTCAAAAACGTCAGAGAGTGGGGTGTGCGACCTAGAAAGAAAAGAATTGGAAACTTCAGTGACAAAGAAATTTATATTACTCACATCAAGGAAAACATACAATGCCAAAAGAATATTTACAAACGGCGAAAATACTAAGTTGAGTACTCGTTCGTTACAACGTGATGTACATAAAGCGTTAATTTACATATAATACAGTATAACTTAGACCTCAAAAATATAAAGCATAAAATCTTATCGTCTAAATACAAGCATGTCTACAAAATGTTTCAACCCTAAATATGTACAACAAATATCGAAATAATAATATAGTAAGTAAAAAGTTGTGGTAGGACATGCATCTCGTAACAGGAAAAAGCAACCAGTAGAAAAGCGCTCTAAACGAACTAAAATTTTTAAACAGTAATTTATAAAAATAAATACATATTGGTTTGTGTTTGTGAGCATGCGTTAACGTCGGTCTACAATGTATTGTAGAATTAATCAACAAAATGTATATATGCCAAAACAGCAGCACAAAATAAAGCAAGCAGGAAAATTAATTGTACCTGAAGCTATCTTTTTGTGGTAACATTTTAGGAAATGCAGCTGGAGCTGGAACAACAACTATACTGTACTAGTACAAACGCATTTTAAAAGTGCGACTTTACAGCGCTCAAAGAACGTTGTAAGACACTAGTAGAACGAAGTCGAATACTAAAGAGAGCAGTCGAATAATTAAAGAAACCTTCTTCAAAATTGGGGTTGTATTTATACAGCATTGAAAACATGGACGGAAAATATAAAACTATTCCCATCGATATTGGTGTAGAATATTCTGAAAAGACAATCGAAAATATATACAACGACAAAACTTTTCTAGAATTGAGAAAACGATATACGATAATTAATTCCATTGAATTTCGTTGTTCGTTAGGGAACGCAAACTACCTTTTAAAATATTCCTGCGAGCTATGCAAATAGCAATACGGCTAAGCAAATCGAGTTGTCTGCCTTTTTCGATCAGAATAGAGGTTTGTATGATCGTCGATCCACGCTACAAACATTCCCGGAATAACTTAATGAGAAGGAACTTTACTATTAACAAAACTTAAGCACCGAACACGTGCAGATATAACAAAATAGAGTTTTACGTACACGAACCAATAACAAACACATTTAAGAACCTACGAACAGCAAATATAACGAGCAGCAGTTAGAATATTTTAGGACGAATTGCTAAAGGCGAGCTTCTTGGTTTTAGAAGTGGTTTTACAATAGCATTTATTTCGACGAAAAACTATTTAAAATAACAAAAGCGTATTTCAAGGAAGGGTGTTTATTTGTTTTAACAAATAACTATTGGACATAACAAGTAGCGGTTTTAACATTTGAATATTTGTTAAGTTTGAATTATTTGGAAAAATAACATTAGAAGAGGTTTAGATTAGCGTTTTCAATCAAGGTCGTTGTAATATAATTCAGAATCGCTCTATTTCAGAAAGTTACCGCGACAAATTCGTTCAATTTTCTAGTAATAGAACATATTATCTTGTTTGTTATTGCAAGGCAGGTTGAATTTTTAAGATTGTGTAATTAAAAAATGTTCCATATGGTTTTCAAGTCGATTTCTGACCGGTGTTTGGGCAGTTCGAAATTTGAAAGCTGGACAGAATACAGCTATACTTTGCGGCGAGAGGGAGTGCATACGGGGCTCCAAGAGGTGATACGTGGCCAATCCTTTACAATATCGTCTAAATAATTATTTGGCATCGCTCAGTGGTGTCTAAAAAATTAATATAATTTTAAGGTCACTTGGGAAATGCTTGCATTTTGTTATACAACAAAATCTGATTTTTAATTTGTCTTTTGTGTGTTTTTTTTTGTATTAATGGAGAATCTTCAACCGGATCGTTTATTTAATGCAACTAAACAAAAAATTAAATAACTACCATAAAAAATTTAGTTAAGTATATCAAATTAATTTATTTTGGAGTTAGCATTCGCAGTGGTGATAATGATCAATTATGTATTAATCAAATGAGCAACTTTTAGGAATTTTCCTGCTTCAGGTGAGTTACTGCTGGGTGTCTGGTTCAGCAATGCTCCGCTTATCCATTAGTGTACTGCTTTTTGGGATGGTATACCTTTATGGAAAGCCGAGTATGTTAATAGGCTGCTCCTGATTTACCTAAAATGGATGATAAGTATTTTGGTCTGGAAAATTGTATTGAACTACATATGGGGTTGTCTGCATCACGCACAGAACTAAAAGACGTCTCATATTGTTTGCTTGTGTAGAACAAATTTCAAAAACCTGTAGAAGCAATTTTATTAGAAGGTATAAGGGTATATTGAATTAATAATACCAGTATAGTTGAAAAGTTTTCTATTCCATTTGTGTTCCTTACTCATAACTGAAACAAGAATTTTAGTTAATAAAATGTACAATATCTGTAATATGTGTTGCATTTTATAAGCGATTTTCTATGTATATTGTTGAATAAACAAACTCATTGACGTCGTGATGATGTCCGCACGATTCAATTGGCAAGACTTAATTTGTTGTAATAGAATCAAGTTTTTAATCATTTTCTGTTCAGAACGACAACATGCTGAACCAGACAAGAAAATGTAACATAAGGCTAGGCCTTGTAGTTCTGTGCTGTTTTGTGAGTTTCAATGTATAATTGAACTCATAAATTGTAGCTAATCAATACGCAAACCTTCTAAAGTTATAGAAACTTGCAGTTTAATAACAAAGAAAATTATGGAACGCAGTTACATCTTACTGTATGGTATTTATTACTGAAAATTTGGTAAATTAGTTTATTCCGATTTCCTGTTGCTGAAGGTTGTAACGCTGTAGTTTTGCGTATGAATGGTAACAACTAGAATCAGATTTGGTGATATTTCCTTGTTTGATCAAAATTTAAGCTGGGAACCATTAGCATTGATATGAATACAAATTGTAGGTGTTTATTCGGACACTTCTAAAATTCTCACAATGTAGATTTCAGTACTCGCTCAATGTTTGAATGCTTAAACAAGTTTAAATGGCTAATGAGAATGTAATAAAAAATTATTTCTTGCTTGATTTTTTATTATTAACTTTATCCTCGTGACTATCAGCTAAAAAATTACACCTTTAAATTTCCTAAACCCTAACCTGATATCACAAGGTCGAGAATTTCTTCTTATTAATGTAAGCCCAAGGTAAAGTTGGATGTAGAGTGGCTTGAGATAAAGAAAAACTCTTAAGACATAAACGGCTAGTCGAGTGTTAGCTCTGGGTAGGTCATGAGCTCAGGTCATAGGTTGTCAAAAGACCAAAAATATATTTAATGAGCACCACCGTATTTTTCAATACAATAACCAACAAAATTTAACTGTGCTTGTATAAGGGGAATGCGGAAACCTTATGTCAACACCACTAACATAGCCATAAAACCTGAATTTCACTCTTTAAAACACACTTACCAAGACCTCAAACACCAGATGTCATACAGATGTCTCGGCTTGACCTGTGAACAAACAAAGGTACAACATGGACACCATTTGTGTCTTCAAAAATATTTGCCAAAAATAAAATAATAGAATTTAGGCTTCTAAAATATATACCCAGGGAATTTGTTTTCATTACACACAATTTCTAATCGGAGATGACTTGTAATTTTTTTCTTGAATTCTAAATAATAAAAAGTCATTCAAAAACAAAATAGATTCTATGTGAATAAATTTCTGGATTCATGTAATTATAATATTTGAATTCGTATCTCTTAAAAAATTTTCTCTTAATTATTTTTCTAGAACAGAAATGTACTAGTAAAGTTTTGCATTAAAAAATAGGAAGATCTCTGAATGGATCTTTCTACAAAATTTAAATATACTGACTTGAAATTTTCTAAGTTACTCATAATACATAAATTGCTTTAAATCAATGAAGTACTTCCTTGACCTTCACAATCAAATTTAATTATCAAACTGCTGATATTGTAGAAGGTAATTACTCTAAGTTATTTTTATTTAACAGTAAGTACGCGAATTTCACATGTCGATGAAAAATGCAAGTTCATGACCTCAAAATATTTAAACATATTTTAAATTAAATTAAGACGACATGTGACGTCTAGATTGGACAACTGAATCTATGTTTTTTATATATCTGACATAAAATGTCATTCACAGCTTTACCAAATGTACACTTTGTGTACGTGTAAACATTCTGACACAATAGATTTGTTATTTAATTTGCCGTTTCACTAAAAGCTTTTTACGTTACTCAAATTTTTAATGTTATATTCTTTATTGCAATTTAATTAATGTTCAAAGTGATTAAATCCTAAGGTACACTCACGTGCTACGAAACTGCTCTGAACGAAAGATATAGGACCTTGACCTCAGCTGTCGGAAATTTCCATAACCATCGAATATCAAAGTTCTTCGGAATACAACTATTACATAAAGAAACCAACCTCAGCTTGATTGAATTTAATTCTCTAACAAAATTTTAGCTCCAAGATTTACTTATTTGATGTTATTTATTGGTGAAATTGAAATATACGGAACGCATGTAATTGCCTTCTTAAAATATTGCCTTAAGATACTGCGTCAAGATATTGCGTTAAGATATTGCGTTAAGATAATGCACTAAGATGAAAAATATTAGTATAATCTATTTAATTAATTTATACCAACTGTATTAATGATGTCAAAGGGGGCTTCCATCTCCTTAGGCCTGCATGGATCAACTGAACCGCTCTGAGTGAAGCTTATAGAAAATCATGCTCACGCTACAGCTGTTAGGTTCGACCTCCAGACACCAAGAATCAATCAATTAATCTTCTTTTTTCTAACACTGTTAGAAGCCACGTGCTTACACACGACCACCTTGACTTCACTTATCCTGCCGAGCAGCTTGCCCGTTCGAACGCTGATAATGAAGTGAACAAATTGACAACTCGACAGAGCTTAGTAACGAACTTTAGACCATAAAGGTAAAGGAATCTATGTGTTAGTATCAATTTTATGTATTAATTTCTATTGGACGGTAATTAACAAATTAAATATTTTAAATTATAGCTGTTTTATTTTTATTTTAAAGAACGAAGTGTAACTAGAAAAAAATACGTTACAAGAGCATGTAATCTGCTTTGGTTATGTTAGAGATTTCAAAACACTTTTGAAGACATTTATCGACTGGAAACGTTCTTCGTCGCACACTAAAATGTCGATGAGGTAATTACATGGACATTGCAGTTTTTTATCAATGGCGAGGCATCTTGCTCCTTAGAAATATGTTTGCGTACTTCAATAACCTGCTTCGATACGAAAAGTTAGGAAAGCCGAACGTTACAATAGGTCCACGGAAGCTATTGCAATCTGGGGAAGGAAATCAGTTATTTTAAATATCTTACAGAAAACGCCTGGTTGTCTTCGAAACCGTGTAAGCAGGGCATGGATACAGCAAAAGGGAGTAAATGCTGACACATGCTATCATTCCTTTATTCGCTACAGTAAAAATAAGTCACTCAAAATAATAGACAAGATACTTTGAAGAGCATTCACTCATATCGGTTGTAGCGGTCGCAACCTGTTTAATTCTTGCTCAAAACACTAAATAGTAATTCCTTTTTCCAAATAGCAAGAACATCTAATTGAAATGGCTAAACAACGACACCGCAATAAGAAACTACCTCTGAATCACTTAGTGGGTTCCTTGTATATCGCTGCAAAAGTTATCATATGGTAAGTAACATAACAACACCGTAAAATTAAAACAGCATCTCGTTAAATGAAGATTTTTGAATAATACAGCCGAGTTGCCACCCCAAAGTTAGTTTATGCTAATAAGAAACGAAATCAATAACTACAGTTTTGAAGGTACCACATCAGGTATAGAATAACGAGTATTTACAATCAGCGCGTAATAAGGCACTTCTTTAAGTAAAATAAAAAAATAACTTCACAACCAAAAACTAGAAGTCACTTACGACCCAACACCTTGAGTTCAACTTAGGGCTAACGGCGCGGCGTTACAATCAGTGAGAATACCATAAATTAAAAAAATTATTGGAAAAAATTGCTTTTAAATATCTAATACGAATGCATAATTTATTCAATAAACCAATTTAAATGCACTGAAGTTTTTGAATTGTTGTGAGGTAGATATTAAAATATTAAAAACCTCGAACGAACCATTAAAATAATGGTGATTGATAAATACGTTTGATGTTATTAGTTTTGACACCTCAAATATTTCTAAAGCAAAACTTTTATAATACCAAACTTAAAACAGAATTCTTATAAACAGCTGCTTATAATACAATATTTCTAGCTGGCATTTTATACTAAATGCATCACTGCAGTTCAAAGGATGATTAATAATGCCAGTCCAACATTTTCAGTAGGCTCCAACCATTCAGTGCTGAGAAAATCGTTCCTGGGATAACATGGCGTTTTCAATAAAATGGAAAGTTTTGAAAGTGTATTTCTTCCTATTTTTTAAAGAAATTTATATCTTTATGGGTGAAATCCAAGTAGCACACGAAAAATTGTACCCCTTAAAGGACTTTAATTATTTCAATTGTCAGCTGAATGAATTGGTCACAATCTTGCTAAAAACAAAAAAAAAACAGACATGGTGATGATAATACATCGTCTAGCACAATACTAAGAAAAGGAAGCAGGACGACGCGCGAAACTGTGCTTTGCATTTACAAGCTGAACAACACATTCCTTTTTAATCCCAGATGAAAAAATGACAAAAGGCAGCTGCTTCTCGTTCTTACACACTTAACAAAGCACGTACATAAAGTTGCCTAACTTCCCAAACTAGTAACAGGGAATCACACGTTATACGATGTATAAGAATACGCATTCCCCATCTGCATTATTTGTAATCCCTTTATGACAGAGTAGTTTAGAAGCATAAGACAATATATTATAGGAGCAGGCGTAATTAATTTTCATACAACAGGAAGAGTGGGCATTTATTTGGTGGGCTAAAATGTTTCTATACTACGTTTCAGACGATCTGAGACTATTCTAAGAAGTTGAAAGCTATCATCAAGATTACAAAAATTACTATAATCACGTACTTGAGCAGACCTATAACATGGACAAGTGTGGACAACCGATGTTACAGTTTTTAATGCAGTTGGCTAAAACTAAGCGTTCGGTTATGGAACTTTACATCGGATTCATTTTGCCGTCACTAATGTTTTACATTAGTGCTATGGAGTATCTGCAAGCGAGTTCAAGATTTATATCCTTAAAAAACACGTAGTCTAGTTTGATGATTTGAAGTGAGACACGATAGCGATGGAACCCGGTGCATATGAAATAGAAGAATCTAAGAATACTTTCAGAAATTAGAACAACACAGCTCAGCACATTGACCAGAACATTGAAGTACTTATATTTCAAACTGACTGCAAGTAATAACACACTAAAGTTTTCGATAAGGTGTGGTTTATCAATAAATTTGGAAATCAACATTGTCGGCAAACGTAAGTTGAAGAAAAACAATTACACTCTGCCGATCAATAAAACAAACACTATCACCATATCAAATATTTTTGCAGATACAAATATTACCATGGGCGCTTATAGAAATAACTTTGTACCTGTTCTACTGGGATATATTATATCAAAGGAGCACACATGCATGATATATATTCCACCTACTACTATTGGTTCAACATTGGGTACTAATGTTACGTAATATAGGTTCAATAAACTAAAACGTAAAAAAGGAATTGTCATAAAAACCATTGAATGCAATATGACTTACATTGATCATAGTGAAAACTTTAGGATAGCAATTAAACGCTCACTAATAAGCAGTTCAGAATTAAGCGGTGGCTATTTGGTATTTCAGAGCACGAGTGATTATTTTCGTACGAAGTATTAAGAATAAAATGCAGCAAACCTGATTAATTCAAAATAATAAAATGCTTTCGTTTGCTCAGTGTTTAGGTATTTGGGTCACTTTGGTGTTCTATTTATTCAATTTGGCGCACTTTGTGTCTCAGTAACTAATTGCGGACCAAAAAGTATTTTTGACCACCAGATCATTGGGTCAAAAAATTGTGACCCGATTCAAATCTGCTTATGACCAATACCGCGCCTAATGTAATTTAGAAAAGCAAGTACGTCGTTCAAATATATAGCTTCAATGAAGAAACAGTTACATAAGTTGCAGGAACCCATGTTCGGTAACTGATCCTTCATCCTTCAGTGTCTTTTATATAATTTGTGTAGTGGTTTACTCTTAGAAGACTTAATAATTTATCCCTTGCTATTGTTAAAATACTGTTTAAAATATACTAATAGCTCTAAGATCACCCCAAAGAGAACTGATTGCTACGAATTGCTCCTCTTCCGGTACTAGGCATTTCAAGTAAAGCAAAAAATAAACTATGTTGTAAATATACTTGTGATCAGATAAAAAT